>CM060924.1:468012953-468650453 GCA_030737875.1 Allium sativum | reverse complement strand
CGGACCCAATCACTTAATACCTAATTCCTATTAGACATTGCAACTACACATATACTCATAAAATAATGCGAGAAATAGCATGTAACCTCTTAATACTTAAAAGGTAGACGACAACTCATCATTTAATACCTTACTTCAGGCGGACCCTTTGGTACTATCTAGTTATCACTAAAGGCGATCTCTTAGCCGCTTAACACTTCCCACAGATACGATGTATGTAACGACTCTTAACTAACATACCCCTAAGTAGACCCTCATTGTCCACTATAGAGTAAGCAGACAACTTCCGAAGGGCTACTAAATCAATTCCAAGACCATTTAATACTTCGATTGAAAAAGAAAAAGAAAAAAAAGTGGATCCATCGATCACTTAAAAAGTCGGATCCTATGGCTATTGTATGTGCTTCTAAGGATAAATCCATAAAAAAAAAAAGGGTAAGTCCTAACCACTTAATATCTAACCTCGAAGCAGACCTTCACAGTTAAATGACCCATGACACTAAACGTTTCACACTAACCAATCTTCTTCTAGTTATTGGTAGTCGCATTGTCTGAACATCCTTTTACTATAATAAGGGGTTAACCTCGCGTCTACGTGTCATTGAATACAAGGTAAGAGCCATTAACGCACACGGACACACAAATTCCTAATGGAGGCGTTTAATTCAAATAACTTAATTTCTAAATAATTAATATGTATTTATAATATGTGGGTTATGCTATATCAAATATTAATAATGACACATTAAATAGACGCACACGAAATAACACACTAATTGTTAGAATTATCAAGCTGCACATAAAGTTATAGATTTACAAGTTTATTCCCTACAGTTTACAACACAACACCAAAGATCCAAAAATATGATTAAGTAATAAAATTAACATCTTAAATCATTAACCGATAACCTTGAACTGTTCAAGCTAAACGGTCCAAAATCATGTCGCCATATCTTAAGCGTCATGGGAGAGACAACTACAACTGGAGAACAATCATCAGCGGACACACCTGTCAATAGAAACAGCAAAATAAATGAAAAGGTACATTCGCAAACTGAACATCAAACCATTGCATAAACGGAAGCGTATGCACAAAATTTTACGTCTGTTTCAATATCAATTTGTTGCTCACGTCAAAGTGTCCATTACAGCTTTTGTTGCGTAGGTTGCATACCAATAAAAAGGTCAACATCTATCTAAGATGAGAAAATTTTCCATTTTACACTCCCAATCCACTTGCTGCCTGACAATTCTATACTGTAAAGCCGTCTTCCAAGCACTTGTACAGAAGATCAATTATTCATGTATTTCACCCTCCTCAAATAAATCTTCGTAAGAAACAGGCGCTCTAATTCTACTATGTACCGATGCGCGCTCCTTTTTAGCACTGGTTGGTTCAGGATTCAGCTCTATTTTTGTACAATTCGAACTGCCTGCTTCTTTCCCTGCTTCATCAAGAGCATGCATATTTTGAGAAGCTTCTACCTCATTCATGTCTGTATTTTGCTTTTTCGCAGGCCTCAAAAGTTGCTTCTGTACATGTCAAAATTAGTCATTCTATGTTAACTTCAATTGTACAAACATGTCGATATTATTAACAGAAGCTTTTATGCAATTTATACTTGGAGGTTCAACTTATGGTTATATTTTTCAAACTACAATAGAAGAACCAAATGTTGAAGTATAATCCCAGAACAGATCCCTGTGCTTTGGCAGCGTCATCAAAGATAATGGTCTTAATATATTACTGTTTCAGATACAATGATTTCATTTTCGTTCAAACGGTGCACATGTAGAAACACAAACTACATAGTCTAAATAACAGGATAATCGCAATGATTATTGTTGAAGATAAATAATGCTGGTTGCTGGTAGGTAGATAACAAGTGGTCCACTCGGCCATCGCTACCATTGCCAAGGCAAATAAGAAACCAGGTACATACAAAGGATAATGGTAACATGCATGGATGTGGATATCTTTTACCCATGTCTCTCTCATGCAGCTGTTGAATGGCTGTACTCTCAAAAACCATATTTTTGATCCAGCATCTAGATGAATTTTTTATTGGAGGAGCACAGACAACCGGAAGAAGTCCAAGTCACCCAGCAATGAGATAGATTATTATGGGAAACAAAAGCGGAGCTAATAAAATAAAATAAAAACTTAATCCACGTCTCTTAATCGGTTCTCGGAAAACTATGATAACCAAAAATTGTTTTCATAAAATCGATCATAAGCTTCAAAACATTTACAATCTGTATTAACATACAAAGCTAATTTGCTTTCTTGGGCTCATTATCATATAACAGCCTGCCAACAAACCCTAGATTATAATCTGCTTTTAAAGAAAACAAAACAGATACATGAAAAAAAAAAAAGGAAGAAAAAAAGGCTCAGCATATTCAACTACATTCCCTCTTCATCTCTGTCATAGTAACAAGGTTGTCAAACTCGAGTTCTCACCAAAGAGCGCTCGAGTATACAAAGATCATAAATTGTGGGATCGTAACACAAAGCGTTAGCTCCCACAAAATGAAAATTAAAAATAAAATTCCATTGTCCATTGATTAGGGTTTTGAGGAATATTTCACAAAATAAAATCCCACAAAATAAAATTAAAAATGAAGACATGTGAAATCAGAAGAGGCAGCTGAATCAGAAGAGTAAGGAGAATACAGAGATTTTTGAATGAAGAAAAATTGTAAACTTACAAATTTATAGTTGAATAATCATTGCAGTGTCGATTATTTACTGTCCATTGAGTTTCACGAGTCAATCTCGCGTTGAATCGACAATCGATAACGTCGATTAGGCTTTCCGAGACATCTTCTCGCGTTGAATCGACAATCGACTGTCGATTAGGGTTTTTGGGGAATATCTCGATGCAGATTTGGGCTCGAAAAATTGCTCGACGTTTGCACGAGATCACGTTTTTCAGCGGCGCTTTGACCGCTTCCACTTTTTGGGAGTTTTCTTCCGCAGTTTCTCGTTCAAAGAAGAAAAACGCGTGAAAGCGTGCGTTTTCACGAGGTATAGCGCAGGTTTGACAACAATGCATAGTAAAGTTTTAAGCCCAGAATCTTCAAAAAATTAGCATTGCCTACACAAGACAATTAAAAAATAAAGCATTGCAGAAATCATTCAGATTCAAGGTAGGCATACGACTAACTGGCATCAAAATTTCTCTTTCAATCAATTACAAAACTTCAATAAGGAAAGAGTTAAATTATCACAACAAAAAAGGTATAATTTCATATTTATATTTGATTTAATAATTAGTATTAGATATAATGAAGTTCAGGGAACGATGAGGTTTATCCATACAATCATGAAAATATAGTGTCACAAATATTTGAAGAGAATGAAAATATTAAGTAAAAGATTAAATACATATCCGCGAAATATTTGAACATGTAGGTTTATCCCCACTGTGAAAATATTTGGACAATTTATAAATATAGACCTTAAAATTTTCATAATCAGCGCATTCATACATTTCCATTTTTGTAATCAGCGCATATAGACCTTAAAATTTTCATAATCAGCGCAAAGCAATGGTGACCTAGAATTCGTACATTTCCATTTTCCAATTTGCATATAAGTTTCACCTCACTAGATTTAAATATGTAATCATTAACATCTATCGTTGTGAATCAATAAAATATCCCTTGCTACGACTGGAATTTTGTCGACATGGCATCAGTATTTACCATTGTTAGGTGCCGTTCGCAGTCTTTTTTTAGCCAAGTTTCTGTTGGTTACACATCCAATGCGTTGGACACCCCAACATTCGAACCACTTCCCTGGCACCCTTGTCTAGGTGGTGGAATTTGATACATTAGCATCTGAGGCGTCAAACGCCAACATAATACCAGTCAATCCCCTATAAAACAACCTCCTCGCCCTCATCTCCTCCACATCATTATGTGTTTCATTTTCTCCCCTCTACTTTACACATTTCCTCCTCCACTAACAATATATGATTCGGAAATAAAATCCAGCTATGAAGATGCTTAAGATTCGGCCGTTATATCAACGTAATTAGGTAGTATAAGAAGGGATGTCACCCAGATTCACACGTCATATTACACTGACTTAATGTGGATAGAAGACGTATTAAATGGATATCAAGAACGTTATCAATGAAATTTTTAAATAAAAACTTTGCTTTCTCCCATTATGCAATATAAGGCAAAATTATGGTTTGACTACAATGGAAGATGTTAGTATCAGAGACGGTTGTCATATTCATATACATTATAGCTGCAATGCTCTCAGAACGGCAAATGAGTGAAAGATTTCAAAAATCGGATAGCATAATTTCACTTTGTTTTCGTGCTATTTTAGATGTTATACAACTATTTGATGCAGATTTTATGAAGCCAAATGATTATCAATTTTGTACTGTTCCAAATATGCTGGAATTTTAAACCGGTACAACACAGATTATAAACCGTTTTAGTATTCTAAACGGTACACGTGTATAACACACTTAACTGCAGACAGAGTTATTCCACTGACATATACGACGAAAATGTTATGTTACATAGAATATCTTAATAGCACGTTCATTCAATTTTCAGTTTACATATACTACGACTGGTTGGGAAGGTATTGTACAAGATAGTATATTTTTTTAATTCAGTTATAAATGATAAGAACTCTGATTTCTTTCTCCTTCCACCTAAACAGTATTACGTAGTTGATTTAGGATATCCATCTTAAACTGATTATTTACCACCATATCGTGATATATTGGATATATTATTCCTCATTTTCATGAAATCGCAAATCAATCAAATTCAACAAATGAAAATTATAATTTCTTATTGCAGTTTATGTATGGCACTTGAAAAAAACAAAACTTTGACATATGAAAAAATAAGTTTGTCATACCTATAATGTCTATACACATTACACAATTTCATATGAAAATACAATGATGATGATCCAAAGTTGATAACTTATGATGATGATGTCAATATTATTCAAAAGAAACACCGAGAGCAATATTATAGTACGAGAACTGCACTAAACAGAGCAACCAAACAGGTACAACATGTAGATCATGAAATGTTAACAATTCGAAATACCATAAAATAATTTTTTTTGCAATAGGGTTGCTTTGATTGATTGTATCATTTTATCAATACTTAGTAGCATTGTATAATCAATTTGCATGTATTTCAATTTTTATACCGTTATTTCATTTTAAACTCCGTCTGTGTAGTTTTCTATGCAGCCTGTCCCGAGCCAGGATAAAGGAGGAGGGTTGTGATAGGCTTGGCGAGCCAACGTAAAAACTTAGCCACTCTTATGGATATGGAACCTTATGATATATCGTTGGGGCGTAACCCTCTTAGCGACGCGCTATATCGAGGCTCGGATATGGTGTTAAATATGCAAGGGCTGGACCGACATTCTCTTAGTGGCGCGCTACACCGACGCCCCGGTGTGGTGATAAGTGAGCAAGGGTCCTCGCATTTTTCTCAGCGGATGCGAGGGGCAAGGAAGCTAGTCGACGATAGTAGGGTTCGGTTAGGTAGTTGGAATGTAGGGTCTTTAACAGGAAAATTAAGAGAGATAGTGGATACTATGATTAGGAGACGGGTTAACATCTTGTGCGTTCAAGAGACTAAATGGGTGGGTCAGAAGGCGAAGGAGGTGGAGAACACTGACTTCAAATTGTGGTACACGGGAGAAGTACGTAACAAGAATGGGGTAGGCATATTGATTGACAAGAACCTTCAGAACAATGTGGTTGACGTCAGAAGACGAGTGGATAGGATCATCCTAGTTAAGCTAGTAGTTGGCGAGACAGTTTTGAATGTCATTAGCGCATATGCCCCACATGTAGGTCTAAGTGAAGAAGCCAAAAGGAAGTTCTGGGAAGACTTGGATGTCATGGTTAGGAATGTGCATAGTAGCGAGAAACTTTTTATAGGAGGAGACTTCAATGGCCATGTTGGCTCATCTAGCGGGGGTTTTGAGCGAGTGCATGGTGGTTTTGGATTTGGCAGTAGGAACCAAGAGGGTGAAGATATTTTGAATTTCGCTCTCTCTTTTGATCTCATGATTGTTAATACCTTATTTAGAAAGAGGCAATCACATCTGATCACCTTCAGTAGTGGCCAACAGGCTAGCCAGGTTAACTTTGTCCTAACTAGAAGAGATAGTAAACGAGATTGTGTTGATTGCAAGGTCATACCTGGAGAATGTGTCGTCTCACAACACCAGCTGTTGGTATGCGTGTTTCGTTTTCGGGTGGTGAAGGATAAGAGAGCGAAGATTAGCAGGACGAAATGGTGGAAACTCAAAGGAGATGCTTCACGGGTGTTTAAAGATAGAGTGATGGGAGAAGGAGTTTGGAATGTGGAAGGAGAAGCAAATGTCATGTGGAATGCGATGGCAACTTGCATTCGGAGAGTCGCCACTGAGGTATTTGGGATAACAAGAGGTAGCACGCGAGAACCCAAGGATTCGTGGTGGTGGAATGACGAGGTGCAAAAGGCTATCAAAGAGAAGAAGGAATGCTACAAACGCATGTATCATCATAGAAGCGAAGAGAACATGCACAGGTACAAAGTGGCAAAGAAGACTGCAAAGAGAGCAGTGAGTGAAGCAAGGGGACGAGCGTACGAAGATTTGTATCAAAGGCTAAGTACAAAGGAGGGCGAAAAAGACGTTTACAGAATAGCTAGGCTACGCGAGAGGAGGACAAGGAACTTCAATCAGGTTAAATGCATTAAGGATGAGAATGATAGACTTTTGGTGAAGGAAGATGAGATAAAGAATAGGTGGAGAGAATACTTTGATAAGCTTTTCAATGAAGAAAGTGATAGCTCTTCGATCGAGTTGGAAGACTTAGCCGATAGCACCAATAGACATTTTGTGCGGAGATTTCAAGAAGCTGAGGTAAAGGGGGCGTTGAAACGTATGAAATCAGGCAAGTCGGTAGGGCCTGATGATATTCCTATTGAGGTGTGGAGATGCTTTGGAGATGCAGGGATAAGATGGCTAACTAAGTTGTTCAACAATATTTTCAAATCAAACAAAATGCCAGATGAGTGGAGGAGAAGCATTTTAGTTCCAATCTTCAAGAATAAAGGAGATATTCAAAGTTGCACAAACTATAGAGGAATTAAGCTTATGAGTCATACAATGAAGCTTTGGGAGAGAGTTTGCGAGCAGCGTTTGAGGAGGTTGACAAGTGTCTCTAGGAATCAATTTGATTTTATGCCGGGAAGGTCAACCACTGAGGCGATTTTTTTGGTTAGGCAACTTATGGAGAGATACAGGGAGCAAAAGAAAGATCTCCACATGGTTTTTATTGACCTGGAGAAAGCTTATGACAGAGTACCGAGGAGAGTTATGTGGTGGGCGCTAGAAAGGAAGAGAGTGCCATCAAAGTATATTACCCTTATTAAGGATATGTACGAGGGGGTTGTGACTAGTGTTAGGGCATGCGATGGTGAGACCAGAGACTTTCCAATTAACATAGGGTTACATCAAGGTTCGGCTTTGAGCCCCTATATTTTTGCATTAGTGATGGATGAAATCACAAAAGATATACAAAGGGAGATTCCCTGGTGTATGCTCTTTGCCGATGATGTTGTGCTGATTGATGAAAGTAGAATAGGGGTTAATCGACAACTGGAGTTGTGGAGGGAGACCTTGGAATCAAAGGGTTTCAGGCTTAGCAGAACTAAAACAGAGTATATGAAGTGTGAGTTTAGCAGTGTCAGATCAGATGACGGAGATGTTACCCTGGCCGGTAGAGTAGTACCCAAGAAGGAATCGTTTCGATACTTAGGATCTATGTTGCAGTTTGATGGAGAGATTGATAAAGATGTTAGTTTTAGAATTCAAGCAGGATGGGTGAAATGGCGACTAGCATCTGGCATTCTTTGTGATCGGAAGATTCCTCAGAAGCTTAAAGGAAAGTTATATAGGACAGCAATCAGACCTGCAATGTTATATGGTGCAGAATGTTGGCCTACTAAGAGGCAACACGTCCAGAAGATAAGTATAGCAGAGATGCGAATGCTGCGTTGGAGCTGTGGGCATACCAGACGAGATCGGATTAGAAATGAGGATATTCGGGAAAAACTTGGAGTTGCACCTATTGAAGAGAAGTTAGTCCAATACCGCTTGAGATGGTTTGGACATATCCAACATAGACCATACGATGCACCTGTATGCGCTGGAATTCTAGGTCGCGCCGAAGGCCCAAAGAGAGGTAGAGGTCGACCTAAAATGATATGGGAGGAGATAATAAAGAGAGATTTAAGTAACTGGAGTTTATCGGAAGAGCTGGTAGTTGATAGGAGTGCATGGAAATTGGCAATCCATGTACCAGAACCATAGTGTTTTTTTCCACGTTTACTGAACCTTTTTACTTTTTATTTACTATTTTAGATTTTATTTCACTTTTATTGAACATTTTTACTTCTTATTATTATTATTAATTTAGAAAAACCCTTTATCGGACGACTTTTTATTTGATTGGTTATTTTAAACCCTTTTTATGTATATATATATTATTATCATCATTATTAATTTTATTTTATTTTAATTTTGGTTCCATATCTAGCCAACCCCAACTTGTTTGGGATATATGGCTTTGTTGTTGTTGTAGTATTTCATTTTAATCAAACTCATATTACACTATTAATTAATTAATTATAGATCAATTAAATTAAAAACCATAACTTAAATGCTCAACTCAAATGCCTCGCTCAAATACATCATTCGTAGCCACAATCGCATTACTCATTCACTCAACTTACTCATTCAAATGTCCTACTCAACTGTCCCGCTCAAACGTTATGTTTTCGTTCCCCGCTCAGATGTCCCGTTTATATTTGACTAGTTAATGTTAAGAAAATTCCATCTTGCATAAAATTATGGAGTTACATCATCGTACATTTAAATACCTTGAATAACATATCTTTGGTTTTTGCTTTCTATATGATGAGAAATCACGTTTTCACAATGACAGATGATGTTATACGACATGTATATTAGGAGATAGTTATAAGTTAATTTTCTCTCGCTTTTATGATTGAGGGCCATAATGGATTATTTTTATCTAAGCTTAAGTGTACCTGACGTTTGAGGAGGTCACTTCACAAGTTTTAACGATTTTCCATAGGGAAGCATTTAGATAAATTTCTTTTTAAATTTTAACTTGAATAAAAATGTAAATACCGATAATTTTTAATTACGATATTGTTTTTTTTTTCAATACAAGATTGTTTATTGATACTGTTGTTGAAGAAAATATGATGCAAGCATCAAACCTTGACTTTTAGCTTTCTAAAAAAGTAATAGAAGTAACACATATGAAGACAAACAATTCTTCGATGTCAAAACAATACAAGGAAAAACTTAAGTAATCCCAGCACACCAACCATGGGAAAGTTATACAGTGGCATTGTTGATCGATTGAAAGGAATCAAATCAAGCAAGATACGTTTGTCGAGAAAGAAAAAAGGTAGTGAACTATGACATGATGGACTTATCAATAACCAGACAACACCGTTGAAGGGCATTTCCATCAGTTCTTCCCTATGCAGTTGAAGCGCTAAATGGATTCAAGCGGCGAAGGTGTAAAAAGTCATAGTGGGAATAAAGTGAGAAAATAGCCGAGATATCAACTGATTGATTGTTTTTTTAAGAAAAAAATAAAGTTCATTTGATTTTTATCCCATAATCAAATGACATATGTCTTTACCATGTTATCTGATTCATCTCATCAAAAAATCATCTTTTTCCGTCAAATAATCAAATTCCCTACTTTCGAAAAAAAATTGGAACTCCATATTCTAAAAAAATCAAACTTCACTTCTAACTACCGACAATACGCATTTGTTTCTAACTCTTGATGGCTCACTCTCGCTTTCGACACCGCAGCATTGCTCTCTACTCTCTATAGGTATGTTAATTAGTGCATTTCCTATTTTAATGAAATTTTATTTGTCATGAAGTTATGTTTTACTTGTGGTAAAGTTTGGTTGTTATCATTTTCAAAGTTTATATTTTTTTTCCTCTGTAAGTGAACTTTATTACCCTTTGTATGAACCAAAAATTGTTTTTGCTATATGCATATGTATCTTCTTGCTTTGTGTTTTGTTAAGTACGTTTATAGCTTTTTGCTAATAATACAAGAGGTTATGAAATGGACACCATCTGGTTTTAACGTTGTAACGGAAGACTTATCTATAGGGGGCGATGAATATGGACACCATGATATTAAATAAATCGACTCTATGTTTTTTTTGCTATATACTATGTTGTGTAATTTTTTCATTACAAATCAAGTAAGCTTAATTTTCTACATATTTCAGTAAATGTAAATATTATTATGTGATCAAATTAATTTTTAACATAAAATATACTCCGATATAATCCCGATATGAACTTAAAGATCCGAGATGTAAATCCGATAATGGCGTCCGAGATGCACTCATCTCCTTTGAGATCTCTCCCGATAGGATACCGAATCATTAAAATATGCAAGACAAAACATGATCGATATCCGAGATTTAAAACCTTGTCGGGTTCTAAGAGACAGATGAGCCTAGACATCATCGAACGAACCAAGAACATTTGTATAGTCAAACATTCGAGGTTGTTTCTAATGGCCGTCATTTAGATAATTAAGCCAGTCACTGCAGGTACTTTGCACAAAAAATCCCCTAAAAAGTTTGTTATGTCAACGGTGTCATCGTCTAACGAAGCAACAGACGCCAGATAGCATCTACTGAGATATGAGTGGCACATGAATGGTGCTAGATCAATCGGTATAGTAAGATACAAGTGTTTCCCAAATTCATAGACCTATGGTGGTTATGATGTGGCTCATTCGGCTCGCGTCGAAGCCTGTATCTTCATATGATTGGTTGGTAAGAAAATTCATGGAGCAGTTCAAGCTCTATAGCACTCGACCAAAGGATATGAAGTCCCCATTGAGTATTCGTCAGGGCACCCAAGAGAGCTTAAAAGGATTTTCTGGGTAGATTTAACGCCATTGTGACCGAAATGAGCACTCCAAAGGAGAATATCTTATTGATGGCATTAATCCAGGAATATACCCGAAGACGGAGTTTGATAGATGGATAAAGAGAAATCGCCCACCTACAATGGAGTCTATCGCAAGATATTTCAATTTCTAGGCTTAGATGAGGTAGACAGGACCACCAGAAAGGCTGATGGTATACCATTGAATGCAGTTGTGTTGAGTAATGTATTAAGCAAACCGATGCAAGAGCGCGGGTAACATTGCAGTTTAACATGGGAACTACCAGTAATAATCGAAAAAGGAGATATCAAAGAGTTGGAGGTAAAAGGAAATGATATTAAAAAGCATCGAAGGTACTAAAAGCTGGAACATTATACTCCGTTTAACGATATGGTTGAAAATATATACGTTGATACGTAAGAAACAGAGAACTACAAGAAGCCGCCTCGAAGAGAGACGACCGATGTTGAAAGACGCTCTAGGAAGTACTGTCACTTCAACATATTCATGAACACAATATCAATGAGTGTCATCGTCTAAGAGATGTGACTAAAGATCTAATGTATAGAAAGAAGTTGCAGCAGTATGTGAAACTCAGGATGGCTGACAAAATACTAGACCTCAAGGGCATAACACCAAGAGGGATCGATCGGGATCCAACGGGAAGGGTCATAGGCAACTAAATGGTAGGAGTGTGATTAGCACAATAATCGGATGACCTCATCCAACAGAAAAAAATAGAATGAGATGGAACAGTACAGAACTTCATTATAGTGTGTTTCATCGAAGAGTTATTTTACCGTTGAAGACAGAGCTCCAGCAAAACAACTAAAGATAATATGTGATGGTATATGTTTTATATGGAGATGCTGATAGGATGCAAGCACCAATGCTTGACCCCATAGTGTATGACCAAGGCAACAACAACTAAGCCATAAATCCCAAACAAGTTGAGGTTAGCTAGATATGGAACCCAAAAAAAAGTTTAAAAACTTTCTTACAGGTGAAATAAAGGTTTGAAAAAAAGTGTATGGCCAAGGCAACACCAACAATTATGCATCGAGTTCTGATTGATCGTGAGAGCTTAGTTAATATTTTGTTCAAAAGAACATTGATTAAATGAAGATCAAGTCGTAGGACATAAAGCCAGGTAAACCCTACATTATACAATTTACCAAAAAAGCCTATAAATTGTATTGACTTATTGGTGATATTGGGTGAAAGTGATCACAAGATTGAGTGAGTGCAGACCTTCGTGATAGTTCATGAGTTTTCTGCCTACAATGCTTTTCCAACCTACGAACCCTTGACAATTTCAAAGTAGCGTTGGCCCGTTGGGCCTGAAAATGGAATTCACGTTGAACATGGGAATGGAGTTGTTCAAAGCGACCAAAACACGTAAGAAATTTTATATTTGTGCTCAAAGAAACAAAACAGTGTAAGAAAAGAAAAGCTGCAGGGAAGACTTTGCATCAAGATTACAAATGCATAACAATTATCGCCCAAGCTTTATCTACGCCATAGCAAAATTTACAAGTCTATAGGCACCAAGCTATAGGATGCAAGGGTGGCACGATATCAGCTTTTCAATTAATGAGGATTATCCTACTAGGGTCCTAAAGGTCAGACCTTAACTCGACGTAAAAACGATAAGTTTATAGGGCTTTTTCGAGAAAACCTGAATGTGTTTACATGAACACATTCTGAAGTATGAAATATCGTCATAGATAGCATGTCATACATTGAATCCGAACCCAAGACGCTCTTCCGTGAAACAAAAGAGACATGATCTGAGTCTAGAGCAGTCCACTGCACTGAAAGACAAAATTAATTGGATGAAAGAAAATGGTTTGATCTGCAACGCCTTGAACTCTAAATGGGTGTCGAACAAAAAAACCAATTGAAAATAATGGACATGCATAATTATTTAAACTTGAATAAAGCATGCATAAAAGACAGCTTCTTGTTATCGAAGATCAACCAACTTGTGGATTCAACGATCGAACAAAAATTGTTATCCTTCATGGATGCCTAATTTCGAGTACAATCAAATAACGATGCACATTCCAGAGCAAGCCCATAAGAGTTTCATTGCTGATTTAGGCATGTGCTGCTATTAATTAATGTTCTTAGGTTTGAACAACGTTGAAGTTACCCACCAGCGACTGGTAAGTAAGATGATTGAATGTCAAATCGAATGGATAATGGATGTTTATGAAGATAATATGTTGGTGAAGCCACATGGATGAATTATCATGGATGACTTCGCTGAATTAGTTGATGTGCTTCGAAATCATGAAAGGAAGCTTAACCCATTTAAATGTTCTTTCATCAAGCAAATTTCTAGGTTTCATCGTGAACTCAAGGAGCATCGAATCTACTTCAACGCAGATTTAAACATTGAAAGATGTTACTGCTCCGAAAATAAGGAGCGAAATGCAAAGCTTGAATGGTAAAGTCGCTGCCATGAACCGATTAGCCGCATCAAAAGTGACAGACACCATATAAAAAGAAAAAGGAAAATTAGTTTGAACCAAGGAATGCCAGGATGTTTTCCTTAAATTGTTAGAACATACAAAGAGACCATTAATCTTATAGAAACTATTGAAGGAGAAGACATATTACTTTTTCTTCCTTGTGATATCTTCTTACGCACTAAGTGCAACAGCCTTGATACGTGAGGAATCGAGGATCCATGGGCTGCCCTTATACTATATCAACAAGTAGTTTACCGAGCTGAAAAGAGCTACTTAAAGCTCTAGGAGATGACACACTGCTTGTTGATTGCTTCGAGAAAAATACGACCATACTTCTAAGCTTACCCAGTGCTTGATGAAGTATTGCATCGACCTGAGAGCTTGGAAATCTATTAAAGTGGAATATCAAGCAAAGCCAATAAAACATACATATCATCCTAGAAAGACAATACGAAGACATACGTTGGTCGATTTCATTGTTGAATTGCCTGTATGGGATGGAAAAGATGAGGAAGATATGGAACGAGTTCTCAATGGAAGTTGTACGAAGGTAGAGCTTCTAATGAACGAAGTTCTAAGGCAAGAGTGATTCTCATGACCTCGAAAGGATGAATAATACGGTACACATCAAAACTAGAGTTTCCAGCAACAAACAATGAGGCGGAATATGAAGTGTTGGCTAGAAGGTTTAAAACATGAAAAGAACTTGGGGTCAAGACACTGCATATATTGACTCATAGTTAGTGGTTTGTTAAAAAGTAATTTCAACCTAAGGAAGCGAGACTTCTCCTAACCTAACGAAGATGCTGAAATTGTTGATCAATCATCGATAATATAACATCGTTCTTTGACATTCCATAATAGAAGCAGATGATTTAGAGTGATCTACAGTTAGGAAAGACGATGTCTGGTCATAAGGGTTATCCTTGACCATCGAGCCACATTATTCATTCAATGATGCAGGTTGATTATAAAGGTGTTTCACTGGAATGATTTGCCTTTAAAATTTAGCTACAATTAAGCGTATTACTTCAAACGAAGTTAATGTAGAGGCCTGAGCAGTAGAAGAATCATCTTTAAGACGAGTTAAGGGCCCAAAGCCGACTTTATGACGAGAACGTCAAATCATTCTAAACTGAAAAGCTAAATAGCGAACGTGGTTGTCTACGTTTTACTTTAAAATTTTGCTTTAGTTAAAGCCAATGTGCAAGGTTCAACGGATGCTGTATATTTCAACCAACAAATTATGTACATTGACCGAAACAATGTGCGGTGTCTATTTATGCAGTGTACATCTTATGTTTAAGAGTAGAGCGAATGAAACACTTTCTATAGACAACACATTCATGCTAGCAAACAAGCTCTACTACATGAACGCAAAGTGAATGATAATGGAACCGTTATCAGAAGTTGCATGGAGCTTACTTTGCAGGAACATAAAACTTTATGATTTGGAATGTTAACTCTTATCCTCCCATTTGAATGCCAAAGTGCATTTAAAGCTATCGTTCCTGAGGACTGTCTTATCGAAATCAGGTCATTGATCCTTACTCGATCAAAGCTCAATAGAAGTTGTTTATGTTGTATCATCGAATGAAGATTTATCGCACACAGTCATGGTTATTATGACCGTAAGTCGAGTCGAGTCGAGTCGACAGAAGTTCAGCTGGTCGACTAGGGGACTAGTCGTGGACTAGTCGATAAATAAATAAATAAATATAATTCTAAATTTCTAACTGCTACATATGGATAAAATTCAAACATGTACTAATGTACCATAGATAGGCGGCAATATTAGTGACATACCAGTAATATAAAATGATTCTTCGAGGGCAGAATGTTATATAAAATGATGTAACCAATATATAGTGATGTATTTTGCTGTGTTTGTAAAACCGCACTCTTCAGATTGAAAACAAACCTTCAATATCTAAAACATTTTCACATTTTAAAGGTACATATCTTAGATGTTAAATGCCCATGTCGTTGGTTGCTTTGTATTTTGCAAGGCAACATGTTTTAATTATTGCATGAAATAATGAAAGAAATGCATATGCCCAAGTTGTTGGCTGCTGCCTTGTATTTTGTACATGTCAAGCTTTAAATTTTTTAAAAAAAAAAAAAAAAAAAATTACAAAGAAAATAAACTGATGCATAGAATTTAATAGGTTGCAAATTTCAAAGGAAATACAAACCAAAATGAAATTAGTCGGTAAGTTATTCCGCATAGTCGACCAATTTTGTTCCAGTCGCTCGAAATACTTGCAAATTGCACGTCGAGGCCTCAACCTCGACTAGCCGGTGACTAGTCGCGACTAGTCGCCCGCCGTGATAACAATGCACACAGTTAAGTCCAGACTTGTTAAAAAAATTGAAGCAATAGTCGCCTACGAAGCAAAAGGCGTTAAGTCGTAGAGCGAACATCAAACGTTGGTGAAAATTGAAAACTTGGATATGGAGCTGGTGATGCTTCCACAAAACCAAGTTGTTACAAGAGAAACCAATTTTGGCAGCATGCTTTATGTCAAGCAGTGGTCAGTGGTGATAGATAAACGATAGCAACTCAGGTGAGGATAATGGCATGGTCGCAAGATCCTAGAGGCAACGATGGCCTCGACATTGACCATGACACCACGAACCTAAGCATATAAGCGGATTTATAAAACTGCTTATACACCAATTTAGGCTTTGTTCCTCCTATATGCATTAAAATTTTCGGTCCAATCAGCTTTTCCTCCATGTTTGCTTCCAAAAATATCGAAAATCTATAAAATCTCATCTTAGATTAGTAAATACTAAATTTTCTATCCAAAATGCTCGATTTTATCAAAGATGCCTTGGTTCGGTTAATTCCCGATTAATCATCGCCTAGACAATTGACCCCTAGTCCACATATTTCATCTAGTGTCCCTTTCTATTCGTAAAAGCATGGTTTGAAAGGCAAGTGTTATCCAATATTTCAATTGAGCAGCTTTCAAACGAATTTGGACATCGAGACGGAAAAAACAATGGTTCGAAAAACTAAAAGCAAGCTTGGAATGGCCAGGGGGGGGGGGGGGTTATTCAATTCGAAATCCAAATATACAAATAAATTTTGATCATGTTTCTAAGATAGCTTGCAGACATGATCAAGAAACGAAATAATAGAGCAACCATATTAGTGCTAAGTCAATTGTACTTGAGAGATGCCATGAGAACTCCAAAGCTTTATAGGAAAAGAACGGTCTCATATGAGACAAATCATATCAATACCGATATGATTCGATTAACAAAATTATGATGAAGCTTGAAGACTATGAAATATGAGCAAGTGCAGGAGAAAGAACTTCCACCACATCGCCAAGATCATCTCGGTATCGACATGATTGTGGTCAGTACACATAACACTTTTGACATAAGTTGACTTACCTTTCATTATTCTTTTCAATTTGGATTCTTGCCTAGCCTACCAAGATCTAATGACATGGCGGACGGTTCTGCTATAAACAGAAGGGGAAAGCAATGAATTACAGACTTTTTGGCCTTCATACTGTTCATATCTTCTTCTCTGCTGATTTTTGTCACTAAGGGTTGTACTCTTGCTTTTCTAGATCTGAAGCAATTATAAAGCTCATGACTTGTGACAAATCCAGATCTAGTAATATTGCAGAAGACGCAGGTATGAATTTTGACCGAATCACTCTAAAAATCGTGTTTTGTGTGGTCTTTACTTGATTTTACTTAGATTTATCATGTTTTTGTTTGACTGCGGTGTTGTACCAATTTTCGGTCCAACAGCTTTATTGTCAGTTTATATTACTATTGCATATATTTGTATATAAATACTATTTATATATGTGTGATTTATTGGAATAATATGGTGGTTCAGTTTTTTCTATATAATATTGGCAATTATCGCTGTTGTTTAGATGGGATGTAGCCATATTATTATTGATTGATTGTGATTTGTTTAATTATCGTTTATGATTAGCTTTTTGAAGATCTGTTGTGATTATGCATCATTTGGTTACCAACGAATGGCTAGATCGAATAGTTTTGCACAGGATGATCTACTTTGATTTTTGAAGTTTAATCAATGTTGTTGAGGAGTTGGTTAATTTACTTTTTTTTTATACCACATAGGTTTTTAGACATTTATAGTACCAACAATGCATATAGACACTAGTTTATTATGATGGGATTTTCCATTTTATTTCATCGTATGTTTTTTCCCCTAAATAGCTTCATTTATAGGGTTGAATAAATTGTACGTGCGATCACCTTCTCGAACGAAGGATCACTCATTTTTCTGAAGAAGAAAAATGCAGGCTCTCGGTCACCAAGGAAATTACACATGCCTTATGGTGAATGAAAGTTTTTGCATTTTTCATGTGAAACCGAGACTAATCTTCATGAATTTCCCCAAGATGAAGGTTATGTGATTTATTGACAAATACTTGAAAATAGCTATTTCCATAAATCATAATAAGAAACATGGGTTTTAGCAATGAACATTCTGAAATTTGATGGTACTTCAAAATTTGGTATATAGTGTACGAAAGGAACTTCCAAATCTAAGTTTGCTCTGCTAAAAAAGTCATAAAATAACTTAATCAATTCCTACATCAATAGTGGAGATTCAGCGAGGGTTCAAACAATGGTAATATCGTGGGTTATATAGTTGGCTTTTGCAATATCCAGTTGACCGTTGGTGGATACTTCAACAACCACTGGATACTTCTTTTTTAGTTTTATCGCCAGCGGAAATGGAATAAAAAAATGGGTAGGACGAACGCATGAAGAACAGCTATGGGATCCTAAAAACGTCATGGAAATGTATTCATCCAGATCCTTTAATAGATAACACGGATATATATATATATATATATATATATATATATATATATATATATATATATATATAAAACTTATCACACTCAAAATCACTGTTTATGTGGCCTGATACTCCAAAGTTTAATGACAAACTCGGTCCACTCTACCTATTTTTAAATATACTATACCCTTATTTGCCTAAACAAACAAATCAGTAAAGCATAGGATCAACGATACGTAGATGGTTATATCTAACAGCATACCTCAAACTCTCTTCCCTTTTTCATTATTTCTTTGTATGAATTTGGATCCCTTGTTTTCAAAATATTCCACAGAATTCCTCCACCTGTGCGAAAGCGTCTTCCATCTATGGTTTTCTGTCCTCCACAGTTCTGAATAGCATCAACCTAGAGTTTGAAATTAGTAAGGATCGGATTTTGAAAATTTTGTAAGATACAGTAAACTCATTCTGTACACATGATGCAAAAAATGACTAGATTGTGCAGGATGACATATAGCGATATTTTTGTTGCACAGAATATTGGCTTATAGTTTGTGTCCACCGTTCCCAGTTGCTTCATTGTAGGGCAATTAAAGTTGAAGTCAAACTTCAAGCCATGGAACTTGGAAACTTGAGCACTAGATGATTCTGCATTTTATGTCTTAGCGACTAATAAGATTGAATCCTGGAATATGTGATGTGTGCGCACACGTGTATGTAGCGAAGGGACCTAGACATCCTTTATTTATTCCGCTAAAACGACCATTTGTCCTTTTACGCATAAAATTTCCAGATCGAAGTGAACTTTGATAGATATATTATGTTCATTGGCAAGACACCGTGTAAAAACTGTAATTGTTCTAATGCTTTTCTATCCCCTTCAAAATTACATTTCAAATCGACGGTTAAAATATATTTTCAGTGGTTCATATTTGCGGACAATTTTTAAGGAGGTTTTTTTTGGGGGGGGGGGGGTGGGGGGGGGGGGGGTGTATTCAGAATTATATAGATGATCTTGCTAATATAACATATCTACAAAAATTCACTTTGCTTGGGGTTGTTTTGCACAAAACGGCAGGTTGGGTAGTAACTTATAAGACATATGACCTAGACCCCTACCCATATTACATACACACACAAAAAGACAACTTGGATTGCATTTGAATCTGCTAGGTTTGCCACTGCTGAATTTCCAATGTTTGAATGCCAGAATGGCAAATGCATAATATGTTACCTCACTATAATATACCTGTTCTGCCAACAGTTAATTTCATGGAGGTTGAGATGGAGTACAGGGTATACAAAGTGTTATAACATCATTTACATGTTACGGTTTAATCTCATCTTTAGGGATTATCCGTATCATGTACCTCCAATGAAACCATGGTGATCATGGACCTTTCTGTCGACTCTTTTTGTGTCCAAATTCTACAAACAGGAGGTGTGGGGTGTAGCGTTCTATACTCAAAGAATAAATTACAATCAATCAATTGCTAGGAGATCCACTGGCACTGACCACAACTGGAAATGTGATTCCTCATATGTATAAAATACGAATAAACAATATCATACATTTACGAATAATCTAATTCATCTTTGTGATATCAGGTTAAACAGGCTGGAGTAGATACGTTCACAGTATTATGATTTAACCAACAAAACTACAGTGACATAATTAATATTCCAATCGTTCAATGTCATTCCACGTACCTCTTTGACAAGATCGCTTAAAGCAGAGACTCCAAGGCAACCTATAGCGTTCCAAACTAGGTATGATTTCCTCTCTTTTAAATGCCTGCATGTATCTATAACAAAACTGCAAAAACAACAGAACATAACGTAGATGATATATGCATCAAATCAACAAATAGCAAGCATATTGCAACATGTTTCACTAGGATCTCTACAAAACAAAGTACTTAACATATATCACAGTATTGCAGCCTAAAACAACAGGCCTGACAAGTGTATTAAGCTTCATATTTATCCAGGAACCACAAAATTTGGTGGATGTTTAAATGAAACAGAATTTTAATCACAAAGAAAATCATTCCAAGTCAAAGATCTATCCGAGGTTGAAAAATCGGAACTGACATATTTCCTCAATGGTTAACTTCGTGGAACTTGAGACGTGCAGAATAAAATATTGTTTAAAATGATTACAGATGTTATTCACTCCTGATTTTATTACTTATTACCCTAGCATAGGTACAATTTAGTATTAAAAAGACCCAAGATCCAAAACAAAATGCTTGTTAGCAATTCTAGTTTGAAATAAAATTTTGATCCCTGTATATTGAATAGTCCCAATATGAACATAGATCATCGCACACAAAAAAATATTTAAAGTGGAAGGTATTAATTTGTTGCATGCCAACAGCAACAATCTGAAACCCCGCATATTGACTTTATGCTACTAAATTTGGGTTGTTCCATGGGAAGCAACAATGTTAAAGAATATCCAATCATGCACCAAAAATTCTCTAATATCATAAGACAGTTTCATTGGGTGGATAGCGCAGTGCTGCACACTAAGGGGAGGTTAAAAAACAATACAGTAATTAATTATGTTATCACTGTATTAAATTTAAAGAAAAGCATGATAAGATAATTGTGATGTCATATGATCCTCGATAAAGGCATTAGAGATTTGGCTAAGAGATATAATGAAAATGGACTCCTTTAAACAATGAAAAATTGACGAGGGTTTTGTACCTAATAACAACGTAAAAATCATAGTTATCAAGGTGAAAAAGCCCCAGGCCCTCGCCTAGGGCTTTTTTGCGTGCCTTGAATTTTATATATATATATATATATATATATATATATATATATATATATATATATATATATATATATATATATGAGATTGGATCAAGAGCACCCCAAATAGTGTAGCACCCCTTTATCCCCCTGATTTCCACCACACATCATCTTTCTCTCTCCTTCCACTAACTCTCTCTCCCCCCACTAACTTATTTTACTATAAACTAGTGGCTATTAGAGAAGTGCAAATGGGGTGCCAACAAAAAGGGGTGCCATATAACCTTCCTATACATACATACATATATATATATATATATATGCATTTAAAAAACGCAATAAAACACAATTTTTGTTTCAAAAAGGGATATAAAAACAATATTAGAACAAAACATCATACAATTAACATAGATCAAACTAAGAATGCACAATGTCATTCAAACTCAAGCCTACAAACACAAAACTTAAAATATAGAAATTACAAACAACATTATGTAAAGTCTTAAATAGAGTTTTAACCTTCCATGAACTATGTTTTTTTGGATAGTTCGACAAAAAAAATTAGGTATTTTTTGGCTTTCGATCGACAAAAGAAAAGCAACTTTTTTACAAAGTACGCTTTAATTCAACAGCCAACCGGTCATATTTTTCTAACGATGTTGGATTTCGGGCTCTTATTGGGCCAAATGCTAAAAAAAAAAATTTCTACTCAAATGTTACAAAAGGCGCGCTTTTTTGGCGCTTCACAAGGCGAGCACCTTGGCGCCTTTAGGCCTTTTTTGGCGCCTTATGCATCATAGGTGCCTTGGAAAGGAAAAAAAAAGCCCCAGGCTACACCTCAATCCCCCCCTCCCCCAAACCACATGCTCCGTACCAAATAATATAATAGATATGTTATTTGGTCTGGAGCACGTGATTGAAATCTGAAGGAATTGAGTTGTTGCGAGAATGAGGACTAAAGGGATTCAGAATCTACAGGCTTTCCAACTACATCTCAATTCCCCTAAATTTTCACGATATAAATCCAAAAATTATTTGATAAATTTGATTAGTAGCCCCCATGTCTATTGAGATAAATGAATTATGCAATATGCGTTACATAAATCAACATGCAATTTTGTTTAACCAACGTAAACAAAACAATGATACAATCAGCAAGTTAACAAAAGTACAGAGAACTCAAGGTTTATCAATTAGAAATGGACATTATAATTTTTCAAACGGCGTAGGTGAGTGGAAAATGATCAAAATATGATGTTAGGGCTGGAATAAATGGGAGGATGTGATATGATCGTGGAAAAACAATAATTTATATGTGCAAAATCATGAGCATTCTATTTGTTAAGGTGTTATATTACACTATAGTGTGCTGCTATTAGCACCTCTGTTTGTGCTACAGGCCACCATGCAGATTCTATTTTTTGTTCCGCTGGCAGTTGCCAACCGACTAGCACCCGCAGGGGTGCTGATAGCAGCACACTTTGTTTACTACCCTAACATTTTCCTTATTTATCAGTGTCCCTTATCTTTTCCACTCTCCTTAACCATATCTCTTGTGCATTCATCAATAACCACTTACAAACACGAATAACACTGTGAAGGATAAAATCAGTCAATCCAGCTCTTATGGAATTTTGATGAAGATAAATTTTGGTTGTTGTAAATCCGTTATAACAAGTTCCATACAGCATGTCACTTCTTATTTCTTAGGTATGATTTTCACACAAATGATGCTATCCATTTTAAAACTATAACCTCATATGCTATGTTGATGTAATGAATGATCAGTTGTCCATGCACGTTAACTGTTCATCAAATTTCAAGTTCCGTAAAAACAAAAAATCTCACCGATTAATATCAGTAATATTGGGAGCAGATCTCTCATTCCTCCTTTTCCTCTTCTTGTTCTTCTTCTTCCTCTTTTTCTTCCCAATGGCTTGATCTTCGTTTATCTGTTTAGATCCCAGGCCGTCTTCCGCAGCTTCGCCTCCACCATCGCATCCGCTGATTTCGTCAGCGTCGACCATCTCGACGTCCTCATTGTCGTAATGTAAGGTTTCATCCTCTTCGAAAATAACGTCCAATACGCTTTTTTCCGCTGTGCCCATTAATTGTGGAGAAACTGAATACGAACCAGGAGCAGTGTCTTGAAGGGTGGTAGGGTTTAACCCGCTGGATTGGGATGCACATAGCAAAGGCCCGTGACCCATTTCGGCTCACATTACGAAATTGTTGGTTTTAGGTGACTTATTTGTCTACCCATTTATTTATTTTTGGAGAAAATAAAAATACATGGCTTCTACTGGAATATGTTATAAAATAAGATAAGAACAGAAAAAAAAAAAGACATTTTTATTGATACGAATGTCGTTACGACACACATGAACTCTATTTATAGACTTGGCCTAGTAATTATAATAATGTTTCTTGCATTGAGTGTATTCACCCTTAATATTCCAACATATTATGGCATTTCTCTCTTGAATATGCGTATGCAAAGACGATAAAATTAAATGTCTCACTAAACATCTTTTTATGAAAAAATTTGTAGGAAAAAATCATAAATAAATAAAAAGTACAATTTTATTTCATTTTTAGATAACATGTTTACGATGTTACAATGAGAATTGATACTTTTGAATCGAGATAATGTCTCATTAAAAATCTTGCTAACAAAAATCCAATGGGAAAAGTATTTGTGAAAGTAAAGAGCGCATTATAGCATAGTTTTAAGTGTTTTCCCTGATTCATAACGCGTAATTCAAATAGTTTGGTGATGCAAGCGACGCATACCAATTTTGTAAATCATCTTCTGAAATGTTGATTTTGGAAGTACCTTCGTGAATTGATCTGTCGTATTTCCTTGAGACTGAATTTGTTTTATCTCTGTCTTATTTTCTTTTTGTAGTTCATGTGTGAAGAAGAATTTAAGAGAAATGTGTTTCGTTCTATCACCCTTGTTATAACCTAATTGAATATGAGCTACGCATGTTGTATTGTCTTCATAAATAATGGTTGATTCTTCTGTAATTGAGGGAAGTTGACATCATGTACGTCGAACATGTTCAATAAATGATCTCATTCTCGAATTGCTTCATGTAGTGCTAGTATTTCAGAATGATTAGATGATGTTGCTACTGATGTTTGCTTTGTAGATCGCCATGAAATAGCTGCATTGTTGTTAGTAAACACATGCCCAGTTTGTGATCTTGGTTTATGTGAATCGGAAAGTTAACATGCATTAGTATAGCCAACTAAAATCAGATTACTTCCTATGCTAGAATAAAACAAACCTAAATATGTGGTTCCACGAAGATATCTCATGATATGTTTTACACCACTGCAGTGTCTTTTAGTTGGTGCCGAAGTATATCTTGCTACAAGACTGACAGATAATGCAATATGTGGTCTCGTGCATTAGATTAAATAGAACAATCCACCGATGGCACTGAGATATGGTACATATGAACCAAGTACATTTTCATCTTCTTTTGAGTAGTAAAAGTCATTTTTAATATCTAGTGATCTGACAATCATAGACGTAATAAGTGGATATGTTTTATCCATTTGAAAACGCTTCAGTATTTTCTCAATGTAATATGATTGATAGGTTAATATGTCATTTGTACTATGCTTGATTTGTAAACCAAGACGATATTTAGTTTTATCAAGATCTTTCATTTCAAATTATATTTTCAAATATTTTATTGTTCCATCAATCTCTTCAGGGGTCCCAATCAAATTTATATCATCAACATATACCGCTAGCAAATCCTTTACGGATTTCTTTATAAAGACTTTTTTGTATCTGTTTTTTTTTTTAATCAAATATTCAGTAAAACAGTCATACCACATTCTTCCAATTATTTCAAACCGTATAGTGATCGTCTTGGTTTTAATGAGTACATCAACTTTAATTTTGCATTAAGCAAACTTATATCCATCTGTTATTTTCATGTAAATATCAGTATTCAATTCACCGTATAGATAAAGCTGTCACAACATCAGTTAATTTTATATCAAGCTTCTCAAGAACTACAAGGATTATCAAATATCGAAATGTTATGACATCAATAACAGAGGAGTATGTTTCTTTAAAGTCAAGACCTGGTCTCTACATGAAACCTTATGCAACACGTTGTGCCTTATCTCCCACAATTTCATTTTTATCAATTTGTTTTCTAACGGATACTCATTTATGACCGACTGGTTTGACATCTTCTGGTGTATTCTCTATTGGTCCAAATACACCATGTTTTTGAAGTGAATCTAGCTCAACATGAATAACATCTTTCCACTTTGGCCAATCGTATTTTTTCGACATTCATTTATGCTAGTTGGTTCATTATCATTATTCTCGTTATAGTCACGACTTTCGGTTATTTCATTAGCTACTACGAATGAGAATACAACATCAGCTATTATTTTACTTTGATCCCACATTTCTCCATATTTCGTATAAAATAATGAGATCTCATTATTTTAAGGTACTATTTTATTTGAGGATTTTCTCTTAAAGGACAAACTATGGAATTTTTTTGGTGAAAAGTATGGGAAGTTTCAAAATTAGGGAGAAGGACACAGTTACACTAAAGGTGGAATTCAGGGGGCCCACTAACCATTCCCCATTTACGCTGTTATTTGGCCTTCTCACTAAATTCAAAAATTTCCATACTTTTCACCAAATTTTTTGTTAAGTTTGTCCTTCTCCCTATTTTCCATATTTTATTTTTGAAAGCTTTTATTTCTTCTGGGATGATAATTCATTCACTAACTTTAGGAGAATTAGAATTCCTTTTGAGTTATCCTTTGAATCATTTATAACTTCTTCGGGAGGTTTGTTAATTGATGATTTTGTTAGACTTTCTTTTTTCTAGGCACGAAGTCTTTTGAATCTATAGGTCTTCCATGTATTTATCGAGCTTCAGATTCATTTGTTGTTACTGGTCCTTCGATGAATTCAATTCTAGTTGGTGCACTTGATATTGGAATGTGAGATGTAGTTATTTTTACAACATCATTAAATGCATGTGGCACTTGATTTACAATATTATGAATAAGCGAAATTCTTTATACATAGTATTGACATTGTTTGGTACATGGATCTAAATGAAATGTAGATGGATTATTGCATGATATTTCGCACTGTTTTACTGGAACGGTCTTTTCTCCCCTAACGGCGGGTAAATTGACTCATCAAATTTATAGTTTGAAAAACTTGCTGTAAAGACATCATCTGTAAAAGATTCAAGATAACGAATTATCGAAGGAAAATTAAATCCTATATAAATTCCCAATCTTCGTTGAGGACCTATTTTACTACGAAGTGGGGGATAGGCACATGCACAGCGCAACCAAATTTTCGCAGACGTCAAATATTTGGTTGGAATCTGGTTAAAAATTGTGATGGTAAATATTGATAAGTTGTTGATCTAATTTTAATCAATTTCGATGCATGCAAAATTGCATGGTCCCAAGCTGAAACATGTATCTTTGATTGCATAAGCAATGGTCTTGCAATAAGTTGCAAACGCTTAATTGATGATTCTGCCAGGCCATTTTGAGTGTGAACATGAGCTATTGGATATTCAACTTCAATTCCTTATGGTAGACAATAATCATCAAATACTTGAGAAATAAATTCTCCTGCATGCTCTAGTCGGATTGACTTAATCTGGTAATCAAGGAAATGTGCTCGTAATTTAATTATCTAAGCAAGTAAGTTGGCAAATACGATGTTTCTAGTAGAGTGCAAACATACATATGACCAACGAGTTGATGCATCAATTAATACCATAAAATATATAAATGGTCCACAGGCAGGGTGAATTGGACCACATAAATATATTTGAATTCTTTGAAAAAACATGGGAGATTCTTAAGTGATTTCATTATACGAAAGTCGAGTGATTAATTTTCCTTGCGTACATGGAGCACACAAGTAATCACTTGGTAAAATTAACTAATTTGGTAAATCATGCTCATTTGATTTTTTTAGCAATTTTACGCATCATAGTTGATCCAGGATGACCTAAACGATCATGCCAAAGAATCAATATCTTTGTATTTATGAGCTTCTGGCTCGTGTTTATAAAATGAGATTCAATTATACCAATTTTGATGAATTATAATCCACTTGAAATTTTCTAAAATAAGTTTCTGGCTTTCAGTTTTAGAAATAGCACAAAAAATTTGTTTTTTTTTTCATTTATAGTCTCAATGTGGTCACCATTCATTCTTATATCTTTAAAGCTCAGCGGATTTCTTTTAGAATTGCTTGAATATAGTACATTTTGAATGAATATATATGTACCATTTGATAATACTATATGTTCTCTTCTGGACCCTTCAATTATATTAGCAAATCACCAACTATAATAGAAACTTTAGCTGAATTTCATATAATCCAAAGAAAAACTTCTGGTTTTTCAAAATCGTATGAGTAGTTGCACCATCAAGCAACTATATATTATCATTTAAACATTGACGGTTCATACCTTAAAAACTAAAGACAATATAGTTGGTCAATCACTGAGAAATAACTTAAATATAAATAAATGTTAATACTTTCTAAGACAAGAAGGATTTCGAAAACAAACAACTTATTCGGTACATATTATTTCAGCTAGTCCATAAAAATAATCTAATAAATAGATAAGCAAAAATTTCAGACTAATTTGTTAATTATGCTGAAAAAAATATGAAACAAAACAAAAACCACACAATAAGCTTTAGACTACTAATTGATCAACCCGGTCATATCTCCAAACATTGCATCTAAATTTTCATCGTAGTGAAATTTCCATCATAATCTTTGAAGAAATCAGGTAAAATCAAGTTAGTATTTGTTAGGATTGTCTCCCATGTTGTTGAGTGACGATTTGAATATAAAGTTCAATATTATCAGACAAACCCTCGGTATAATCTGTCCCAATATTTTTTTACTTTTGATATTCTTCTATTGTTTTCTTTGGTGATCTGCAAGAACGTGACTAGTGATCAGGACATTCACATCTATAGCCAACTTCCTCGTAATGCTTTTTATTTTCTACAGCTGAATTATCATTTCCAAGCTCATTTTTATTTTGTTGCCTTTTAAATTTAGTTAGTTTGTTAGCTCCAAAACCACTATAACCACCTCTGTTGGGGTTATATCCACATCCACGTCCTCTACCATAATCTCTTCCAAAGTGGGCATAAAATTAGTATTAACTTCTGATATTGCAGCTGAACCAGTTGGCCTTTTAAGAGTGATTTTTAATAAGCAATTCGTTATTTTTCTCAGCAGTTAACAAACATTCAATGAGTTCATAATATTTTGTAAAATGACGCACTCGATATTGCTGTTATAGGAGTATATTCGAGGCATGAAATGTTGAGAAGGTCTTTTCCAAAATTTATACATCATCTACATTTTCTCCACATAATTTCAGTTTAGAAGTAATTTTAAACATAGTGGAAATTTATTCCCTTATGGATTTAAAGTCTAGAAACCTCAGGTCCAACCACTATTGCCTGTAGTTTGGAAGTATGACCATCTCCTGGTGGTGATTACGCTCCATCCTTAAGGGAGTTACATACGTGGAGAGGATCTTTTTCAGTTAAATATTATGTTTTGAGATCGCCGTGTTTGTGACATCTTGAAAATATTAGAGTCTTTGTTTTGTCATGCTGGAACATATTGTTGTCATTCTTTGTGGCATTCACTAAGCATTGAGATTGCAAATGGATCTCAGCATTCAGTAACAATAACATATAGTTGTCTCCAGGTACGTCCAGTTCCTTGAATTCAAGTTTAGCAATATTTTCCATGGATTCTGTACACGCCCACATTTTACGTATTGGAAGAACATAAAATATTTTTATTTTATTCCCTGAGGGTTGGATCATTCTCATCTTTTAGTATGTTGCTTATGGGGATGCGAGACATGTCCATAATTTTTACCGATTTTATTTATGACCATTTCACCCCTATTAGTCTTGTACAAGGCATAACTTTTGACTCAGGTCGAATCAGAGAGTGAGACCTGTGCCATTGGAAAGGAATTGATGATTTCCTTTCTATAGAGTGGTTGCATTAAGGATTTGCTCAGCGGTTTGGGAGAAATCGTTGTTTTAAGGTTTTTAGTTGGCTGTCCAGGTTTTGGAAGGCTAATGGGCTGATTTGGAGAAGGCCCATTAGTGTGCTGATGGAAGGGTATATATAGGGGGTAAGGGATATGGGAAATAGTTTAGTTTCTCATTATCCCATTTGGTACCTTGTGCTCCTCCTTCCTCTAACAACTTTCCACCATTAAAAATCCAAATCTAAGGAGGGAAATCATAGATATACACCATTGAAGGCTAGACCTACGACAATTAAAGCAATGATTCATCGGATCAAGGTGTTTGGTGCGAGGTGCTTGTTGTCCGGATTATTATCTCATTGATTTTAGCTTATTTCGGCAAATTGGTGAGTGATTTACATCTTTCACATGAATGCAATGAAGTATATGAGTGTTTGTGCATGTTTTTCATCAATTGCAAGTGTTTTACCATATATTTATATAATTATACGTCCATTTTCATATGAATCACCCTATGATCTAATTTAGTAAGTTTAACCGGTTAATCTCATACCATTTCATATGTTTATGTAAGTTAGGTCTCTCATTTTGATCATATGTTCATTTTAATGGTTTTTGGTGATATTTACATCATTTTAGTGATAATCATCATATTCATGTTGTTAGCAACGTTATGACATGTTTATGGGTGTATTTGGTGAATTGGTTGAGTTAGTTTCGTTGAACTTGTCATTTGGCGAAGTTTTGGTCGAAATCGGAGTTGGAATTTCAATATGCAAGTTTCGGGTCGGCCATAAGATTGGGTCGGGTCGGTCCATTCAAGTTGGGTCGGGTCGGTCTATTATCATGTCGGTCATGTTAATACAACCGGGTCGGGTCGGTCATGTTCCAGAAAGGGGGCGATCGGGTCGAGACGGTCATATTGGTGTGATCGCATCGGGTCGGCCATGAAGTACAGGGGAGTTCAGATCGGGTCGGTCGAGTTTTGGAGCCAGGAAGGAACTGGCTCGGGTCGGTCTAGTTTAGGTCGGGTTGGTCTGAAAGGGGCTGGTCAGTCATGTTTTCAGCAGCGCTTCTAAACACTGTGGTGGATGGCTTAAGTGTTGTGGTTGTTTTCCTCAGCTTGTGTGTATGAATGCTATGGATTTTTTTGAACCTTATATTGATGTTGTTTGGTTCGACGATGATGATGGCTTCGACGAGAGTCCAGAAGGGGATGTTCGAAGTGATGTGATATGTTCGTTGATCGGTGAAAAGCAACGAATGTGTAGATAATGGTTACTCGAGTGGGACTTGAGTTTATGATTAGTCGCCAGGGATGACGACTAGAGATGCGAAGGTTGAGAGATTATCGTTATCATAAGTTCTAGCAGACTCAAAGCAGGGGTACTTTGGGCAGTGATGAAGGGCCTCGTACATTGGGCAATCGTGAAGGGCCTAGTTGTCTTGAGAAGACAAACATACGAGTCATGATGGCGTTTGGAGTTGTGCTAGAACTAGGGTTACCATTAGCCCTTGACATATGGCAGTCATGATGAGCTGTCATACGATTAACGATGGTTTCAAAGAAGGATTGGTGGTGATAGCCAAATTTAGTTATGGATGATGGGTTGTTCTGTTTGTACTATCTCATGTAGGTTGTCCAACATCGCAGGAGATGTTCCTTGGGTGCTTGTCTGATATTGGTTTAGGCCTTTGGGGCTTGTGCTTGAGGGGTGTTGAATTCGATTAGGATGGTTTGCATAAGATACATATAATCTGGATGTTATGAGTGTTTTTCAATAGTTGAATGAGCGTTCTGGCTTCCATGGATGAATGGTTGAATTGTTTATAATAAAGGCTATCATTATCCGATGTGGAGGGAAACGGGAGCTGAGTTCTTCTCTGGTGTTGGGTAGTGATTGGTAAATCTACCCATTCTCATATACTTTATTGTTGAAGTTTGTTAGTTGTTTTATCGCTAACTAACACTGTTGTCTGACTCAAGGTTTTATGTCTCCTCTTATTACCTTGGGTTGTTCATCCGATGTGGATGGGCAGACTGAGTAGCAAGTTACATGTAATGGGGCTTAGTGAGGCGAGGAAGCTCAGCGATGCTGAGCAGGAGGCTTGCGTACCAGTTTATTACTATTTAATATTTTTGTTTCCGCTATTTGAGTGTTCTATGAGTGTTGTAGTGAGGATTATGTACAAACTTTGGTATCAGTTGGATAACCTTTCATGATGTTGAGAAAGTTTTCTAAAGTTTATTATATGATGCCTTATTACTATTACCTGTTGTATATGTTCTATTATATTTTATTCTTGCGCTGTGAGTTTTACGACGGGTTCCGATGTTGCTTACCTACTCTGATGATCCTCCATTGCTTCCTGGCACACCTTTCAGCGCATTCTTCCTCTTGTTTAGTGCGAGGGTTATGGGCGGTCGTCACATTTGGTATCAGAGCTCTGATCAACGATTTTGGCCAACGTTCAAAGACGTAATTATGTATGAGAGGCAAACTTGTAGATTTCAGTTGGATGCCTACTATAATATATATATATATATATATGCATATATGGTAGTAGCGGTTATATTCTTTAGAAGTTTTTCTTGGAAGTAGCTAATTATTCTAAGTTGTAGATTTAGAATGAATAGACGACCATCAAGACACGCTGCTAGGGATGTTAATACTGGAGGGGGAAATGGCGGTGAACCCGACTACCCAGTCATGTTCGAGGCCATGGCGGCAGCGATCATGAATAGGGTCCCCGCCCCAGTGGCAACTACGGTTGATGTTGGAGTTCTAGTGCCTAGCTATGTAGTTAAAACCCCGCAAAATCCTCGCTGTAGCTCGTAGCACTCTTCAACCACTACGCTATTTCAGTTTAGCCCCGATGAACAGTAGATCCGCCTCTAGACCTGCTATTTTCCGCTGCATCCGCTAAATCAAGGCTTTTTAGCACCCGCTTTAGCATAATTAATATTCGAAGCTTGATTTAACTAGCTCTCTTTTTAAAAAATTCAATAAAGTTAGTGTGAAGAACTAAATTTAAGGAATAAGTGCCCAATACATGGTAGAAATCTATTATAGGCAGTAAATTTAATGCATATAGCCATTATATTGTTTGATTTTGTTACATAAGATTAGTTAATATTATTTTCTTCTTCACACATAATGTGAGAATGATAATTAATTAATTTTTAAATATTTGGTTTTACATCTAATGAACATCCGCTATATCTCCGCTATTTCCCCGTTTTATCCCTACTACGCCTTTTTGCACCTCCACCGCTATAGAACCGCTAAGCGCTTTAACTGCACAAGTGCCTAGGGCAGTAGAATTTGCAAAGTTATGCACAAACTTTTCTTCATTGGGAGGAAAACAATTCAAGGGCACTGAGCCAGTTGAAGAAGTCTAGAGGTGGATGGATACTTGTGTTAGGATCTTCAAGGACTTGGGTATTGATGATGCAACAAAGAGGAAACTTGCATCAAGGCAGTTAGAGGGCAGAGCAATGGACTGGTGGAACTCTGTCACCCGTGAGACCCCTGAAGAGGATATTTCATGGGAGTTGTTCCAAGCTAAGTTTGAAGCAAAGTTTATCTCCACCGTGCAAAAGTCTAATCTATTTAAGAGATTCGTGGAGCTTAAGCATAATGGTCGACCAGTTCTTGACTATATTTCTGACTTTGAGGCTTTGTCAAAGTATGCCCGTTCATATGTGGATACTTGTAAAGGCAAGGAATCTCGCTCGGTCCGAACCAGTCGCTAAACCGATCCAGGCCGTTCGAAACGCCCTATCGTTTGAGAACAGGACAAAACAGAACGCATACAGAAGAACATTTCATTGTATATTACAACAATGCATCAGATTACAAGAATATACAGAGTATGAATAAATATTACACAGAAATATCAGAGATTTAAATTACATTTAAATACATAGCAGCGGAAAATAATACAATACACAACTAGAAAGAGATATACGGATACAAAGCTTTCCGGATATCGTTCCAGCTGTAAACCAGGATCCTGTGAATATAAATCTGCAAAACCGAAACTACTAGCTGCCCGTGTCGAAATAAGGGCACCCAGAGTTTAGGTTGAAACAATAAACTCCAGGTCAGTCATGTGACTGGTGTGAGAACTAAAACAGTTATTAAAACTTTATTTTAAAAGATGGTAATTCAAGGGACCACGCCGTATAACACGGAACGGGTTTCCTCCCAAGAATACCAGTGCATCAAACAAACAGCGCAATGCTAAATAAAGAAAAATGAAGCTGTTATAAGACCCAGGTCCCATCACACAATGCAACGCAGTCGGGGATAGGGTTTTCCCTTATAACAGCCAAAGAATGCTTGATACGTTTTAAAACAAATCATTTGATACTATTATAAGTGCATAGTGTATAAAACACTTCAAATCATAAGTATCAATCATAGGCGGCATGAATACCATATATCATGTCGCCATATATAGGTTTACAAATAAAACCGCAAAGTCACGTATTTGGAAATTGGATTTCCGTCTATGAACCGAGGCAAAAGATAGTCCTCAACCGATTCGTGACTCTCTAGCCCGAGCCACAGGTCAGAGCTCGAGTGACCTTGGAGCGACAGGGCCGGTCCACCGATGTGGATTAAACTTAAACCCTGAACACTACGTCTCCCCACCCTATGGGGTGTAAGTCTGGTCCGTCAGCCGACCAGAATGCATTCGGCCGAAACCGATATAACCGAGGCGCCTCGCAACAGCAACAACCACATAAGTCAAACTCGTCAGGGCGTGTAAAACCACTGACGCCACTTCTAACTAGAAAGAAACGCATGCCCTCCCTGAGGTCCGTCTCCCGTTTTTGATTCATACCGGGTGTGAAACTCGCGAATCAAACGTTACACGAAGCTACGCCACAAAGGCCGTGCTTCGATCATCAACCACAAGACTTTGCTTTTCAACAGAAGCCTCGATCAATTGCCACTTAGGCATGCCACACAGGCAATTCACTCCATGCGTTTGATATCCATCAATATATAACCCCTGAGCTCGTACGTCTCAGAGAAGGGCGTTAAGCAAGAGAATAAATTCTCCGCCGCCAAACAGATATATATTTAATAGAGATCAATCGCACGGACTAAAATCCAATGTCAGACACACAGTCCATTTACAAGTCCGTTCTGGGTCTGAACGAAACCGGAGGCACCTAGTACCTCGCATATCCATCGATCTCCAAGTACGTCTGGACGATCACCAACTGTTTCCATCTTCTTGGGTGTACAGCCCAATCAAGATCATCAGTTATCACCCAAACGACGTGAAGACCTCCGGTCTTCGACCATCGTCTTCATCTTCGACTTATCGTCGTATCAGTTATTCAGAATGGGATAAACCCGGTCTTTCCGAATAACTCGCGTATATTTTAAATAAGTGCTACACAAACACAACATACGCCTCATTCCAATTCATTAGTCACTAACCGTAAATTAATCAAGAGAATAATTCCCCAAATATTAACCCCGAAGGCCGAAACCAACATCAGATCAATATCCAGAAAACCCTTCTGCTTGGCTAACCGACAGTTAGTTTCTAAATTTCACGTTCAAATCTAATTAAAGATTTAACTATCGCCTGGAGCAAAACTGGTGATACTCCATTCTCGATCTTTTCAATCTAATTAAAGATTCATTAAAACTCCACTTAGTTTTAATCATTATCTGGGTTAAAGAATCAGTGTCATTTAAAACACGATTCACGATAAACCCAAAATCCCATTCCATTAATTATCGGGTTAAAGAACAAGTGTTATTTAAAACACTGTTCACGATAAACCCAAAAATCAATACCAATTCAATTCCAATTAAATATCTTTTAATTGGTACACTTCATTAAATCTAAATAAAAAGATTTAATCTTTTCTCAACTGGGTTCAAGAACAGTGTTAGTGAAGACACCATTCACGACAAACCCAAATCACATTCGATTAATTATCGGGTTAAAGAACAAGTGTTATTTAAAACACTGTTCACGATAAACCCAAAAATCAATACCAATTCAATTCCAATTAAATATCATTTAATTGGTACACTTCATTAAATCTAAATAAAAAGATTTAATCTTTTCTCAACTGGGTTCAAGAACAGTGTTAGTGAAGACACCATTCACGACAAACCCAAATCACATTCATTAATTATCGGGTTAAAGAACAAGTGTTATTTAAAACACTGTTCACGATAAACCCAAAAATCAATATCAATTCCAATTAAATATTATTTAATTGGTACACTTCATTAAATCTAAATAAAAAGATTTAATCTTTTCTCAACTGGGTTCAAGAACAGTGTTAGTGAAGACACCATTCACGACAAACCCAAATCACATTCGATATTAAACACAAGGCTCTGAATAGAAAATATACCGGCCTATATTCAATATCAAATTCTATGATTAACAAGTGTCGTAGTGGAAATAACGATATAAAAATATATCTTTCAAATTTCCATAACAACACCTGTATAATCACGAATTCCAACATCGAAATATTCCGAAGACAATTTCGATTCAAATCCACTCCAATGCAATCATTGGAAATTTTGGTTATTTTCAAAACCCTTTTCGAATTCAATTTATTTATTTAAAAATAAATAGAATTATAATTCTAGTTCAAAACTAGTTCATTTCGATAAAAATCTATTTTTATCTTTTCAAATATGGAGTTTTTCATCCCAAACTTTCACAAATCATTTCTTATGATTTTACACAAATTATTACTATTTTTAATAATTTTATCAAGGCCCGTACAGTCGATTTCCATTAACGGCCATCGAACTGCACTTACAGCGACCTTTTTCGAATTTGATTTGGACGTATCTCCAAATCCAACCGTTAGATTTCAAATTTCTAACATTCATTAGAAAGCTCTTTTCGATACGAACCCAACGGTTCCGGTTTTAGGAGAATCCGACGGTCGGATCTCCCGTAATGTCCGCTTGAAATAAATGGTCGAAATTCGCGAACTGCCGCGACGCGGCGCGTTCTATTCAGGCCATTATATTATATATATAATATATATAATATATACTTCGTCGATTTCTATTTAAAACGAATTATATAAATAGTTTAAAATTCGTTTCAAAATCTATTTCAACTTCCATCTCAATTCAAAGCAAAATTGAATTCTTCTTTATAAATTCGTTTTAAAATTCATTTCTATTCAATTCGAATTTCAACTCAATTTGAATTCATTTCAATTCGCTTTCAATTCCATTTGAATTCGTTTTCAATTCAATTCATTTCGAAATCGTTTTCAATTCATTTTGATTCGAAATCGTTTTCAATTCATTTTGAATTCGTTTTCAATTCAATTCATTTCGAAATCGTTTTCAATATTCATTTTGAATTCGGTTTCAATTCAATTCATTTCGAAATCGTTTTCAATATTCATTTTGAATTCGGTTTCAATTCAATTCATTTCGAAATCGTTTTCAATATTCATTTTGAATTCGGTTTCAATTCAATTCATTTCGAAATCGTTTTCAATATTCATTTTTAAGATGAATAAAAACGATATAAATATCGTTCACGTCAAAATGGCGTCAATCTAATCAACACGGCTTCGTAAATTTCTATTTTCAAATATTCTATTTCAAATATTTCTTTTTCAAATATTTCTTTTTCAAAACTGGAATGAGGCCCAATCAATTACCATATAAAATTAATTATATGGATTTGCATACAACACATGTATATAATAGCATTGAAAATAATCAACCATCAACCAAAGTGCACTACACTGTATAAGCATCAAATGTATATATTCAATGCTTATAACAGCTTGTCAATCAATCGATCGACATATTTAATCAATCAGGATGAGTGAACTGTATATTTCATCCTAACACCCGTGTAGGGTTTCAAACAATCAAACAAATATTTTATTTGTGCAGTTGGGCGATGTGTAAAATTTATCGACCCAATCAATGTCAGTCAAATCAGTGTACATAAACAAACCGTCTGGTTTGTAAATGAATAATTTATTTATTCGCATTCACGTTAAAAATTATATTTTTAACGATAAAACATTTTATTTCAACATATGAATTTCTATTCAGTTCATTCTTTAAATAAAATGATATTTTTATTTTTCTAACACATTTTAGAAAATTTCGGCGGCATAACGGCACGATACTAGAAACGGGACAAGGCCTAGCCTTATCCCCGGTCTAGTGAAGGCCCACGCCATTCACACATCAATCAAATCAATTCGTTATGCAAACCACAAACTTTGGAGTAAGGATCTAACCTAGCCTTACTCCTTCGCCTTATAACGGCGCACGTTTAATCCTAACCAATTTATCGATTCGATTTTTCACACCACAAACCACATTCAAACAATATCGCAATCAATCACCAAACTGTCAAACAAACAAGTCCATGGTCTGTGGACGATTGTGTCGGGTGCTACTAAGCACCGTCTGCATCCTAGTATATATATGTATAACTAGAAAAATATTTGAAGAGTGAGAAATTCTCACATATAGCTATCCTAGCTCCACGGCTCTTCTTTGATAGAAATCTTCACCGCTATCGCATCTTCGTCAGCTTCGTCGCCCGTAGCCACTACATTCATAAAAATCGAATTTTTACTTCGCTATTCAATATTTAAAAATCATATTTTTATTTCGAAGGTCAATATATAAAAATCGAATTTTTAGTTCAAAGTTCAATATATAAAAATCGAATTTTTAGTTCAAAGTTCAATATATAAAAATCGAATTTTTAGTTCAAAGTTCAATATATAAAAATCGAATTTTTAGTTCAAAGTTCAATATATAAAAATCGAATTTTTATTTCAAAGTTCAATACTTAAAAATCGAATTTTTATTCCAAAGTTCAATACTTAAAAATCGAATTTTTATTTCAAAGTTCAATACTTAAAAATCGAATTTTTAGTTCAAAGTTCAATACTTTTTTTTTTTCTACTTTTCAAAATTCAAATCTTTTACTTTTCTTAAAATCAGTTTTTTTTCTATTTAAACAAAAAAATCAGTTTTGAATTCTTTTTAAACATAAATCAGTTTTTTTCTATTTAAACCAAAATCAGTTTTTTTTTTCCTTTTCAAGAAAAATCAGTTTTCCTTTTCACGATAATCAGTTTTATAATCTTTTTAAAAACAGAATTTAAATACATAAAAATCAGTTTTTAAGTCATTTCTAAAATCAGTTTTAAACCCCTTTTAAAATCAATATTTAAACCCTAAAAAAAAAAAAGTATTCTTCCTAATAAATAAAATATATAAAAAGAAGCTTACTGAGTTTTGGGAGGTGGAGATGGCTGTGGTGGGGCCTGCACCGGCGGCAGGAGGTGCTGGAGGGTGGTCCAGTGTCGCGGAAGGGGGCCTGGGGGTGCCAGCGGCGGTCTCGGTGGGTTTGGGCTCGAGTTTCAGAAGGGGGAGAGAATGGAGGCGAGCGAAGAGGAGGGGCTGAGGGGGTCAGAGCTTCTCGTCGGAGGAGGGCGGCGTGAGGAGGGTCGGATTGTCTAGGGTGATGGCGTTGGGGTGCGGCGCTCCGGCGATGGGAGGGGCTCGCGACGGTGACGGGCTCCTGGTCGTCGACGAAAACGAGAACGCTGTCTTTTTTTTTTTTTCTTTTTTTCTTTTCTACGATCGAATCTGAAGGGAGAAAGGGGAAAGGGAGGGCGTTGACCGGGTATAGGGAGGGAAATGGGGGCCCAATTATTTATTTTTATTATTATTTATTTATTAATTTAATAATTTAATTTTTATATTAAATCCATAAAGCAACTTTTTCGTTCGGACTCGAAACGAAACCCGCCGACTGTTGTCCATAGCTAATTACCCCCATTCCGAACTCAATGGGATATGTATCGTAAGCTGGTTTGATCGTTACAATCAGTTTCCGTTGAAATTACATTTAAATCACTATATTGAATTTTAAACGTACATTTCAAGTTACCGGGGTCACATACTAACCCTAAAAATTCCCGAAAAATATTTTCTAGCTTCGTATTGACGATACGGTCCTAACAAAACTAGTTTCGTCGAATTCTGAGACCGTTAGAAAAATGGCCAATTTCCAGTCGATTAAAATCAACTGAAATGGTCAAAACACGTTTTCCTTTGCCACGCTCACATATTGATTCGAAAAATTATGAAATTCGAAACCTAGCAATAACTTTACATCCCGGACCCAACAAAACTGGTTTCGTCGAAATCCGAGGTCGTTTGCAAAATGTCCATTTTTAAGGGCCTGAATTCCATAGCGACTATTCAGAATTTTCAACTGGACATATCTTTTGATTCCCGCTACTAACTTTTGATTTTTCGGATTCGCTGGAAAGATATCATCTATTCGATTCCATTATTTTTTGTTTCACTAAAATCCGGATTGTTTTGCACCCGGTATGTTCAATTGAAGTTTGAAATCGAATTATCGAACTACCGCGCCATTTTCAATTCTATTTATAATTATATATAAATATTTATATTCTAACGACGACGCGCAATATATACGTTCGAATTATATTCAAAATAAATTTTCTCGTCGATATTATTTAAAATAATTCATTTTAAATAATCAAAATTCGATAAAATTGCCAAAATAAAAATTTTAAACTGGCCCAGATTTTACGGGTTGTTACAATCTCCCCCACTTAAAACTTTTCGTCCCCGAAAAGGAACAAAGTCGAAAGTGGTTTGATTATTCAACTCTACGTTCGATCTGGCTTCCATTCTCCAACTCTTTAGTTTCTGAGAATTTTCAAAATTTCAAAAATTTGGCTAACACCCTAAATTTTCGAAAAATTTCGCCATAACCTCCCCTGCACCGGGAGCATCGGGGAATTTCAAATAGCTTCCCCGGTCCTTCAGATCTCAAAAAGAAAAAGAAAAAGCCTAGCGGCTAGCCAATAGGCTCACAAAATCATCATCACCCAAACAAAACAGGAAATTATGTAGTAAACATGTACCTATTTGTCGGGCAAACAAATTTTATTCTCTGGCTCTAGCCTCCTTGCTATGACCTGTTCAATGTAAGTACATATATATGCAAGCAAATGCAACCAATTTTCAATATAATTCAATATTTGGTTCAAATAGGCATAATGGTTCAAGATTATCAAACAAATAAACAAACAACACAAACATCAATCAATTAGTGAATTAGAGTTTCAAATTTATAATTTTGATACATATACAAAAATCATGTTTTTGATGCCAATTCACAACAATGTATTCTAGCTATATATAAGTTTTGGTTCTCACACCAGCCTAATGGAAATATATAGAAAATCACACCTTCGAAACACGAACATAAACACTGGTGATGGCGCGCCATCATCAGAATCATGTCCGGGCGACTAGAGTGTGACTCTATATCTATCCAGTATATTAAAATTTCGAATACACGCGGATCAGACGTATACGTAAAATCTATATATACTGGATTGTCCACATCAATATAAATAGATAATCAACTACGAATAATTGATTTAAATTTTCAAAACAAATTTTGTTTTCATTTTCAAAAATGTACTCTTCACACTCGTTCTAGGATACTACTGATCCCATCTCTAACGAGTTATTCCCGTTGGATATTGCTAATCCAATATCTGATGAATTCTTTCGTATGGTTCTAATGTGCCTTGTTCTCTGAGCTTTGTAAACCAAAGCTCTGATACCAACTGTAAAGGCAAGGAATCTCGCTCGGTCCGAACCAGTCGCTAAACCGATCCAGGCCGTTCGAAACGCCCTATCGTTTGAGAACAGGACAAAACAGAACGCATACAGAAGAACATTTCATTGTATATTACAACAATGCATCAGATTACAAGAATATACAGAGTATGAATAAATATTACACAGAAATATCAGAGATTTAAATTACATTTAAATACATAGCAGCGGAAAATAATACAATACACAACTAGAAAGAGATATACGGATACAAAGCTTTCCGGATATCGTTCCAGCTGTAAACCAGGATCCTGTGAATATAAATCTGCAAAACCGAAACTACTAGCTGCCCGTGTCGAAATAAGGGCACCCAGAGTTTAGGTTGAAACAATAAACTCCAGGTCAGTCATGTGACTGGTGTGAGAACTAAAACAGTTATTAAAACTTTATTTTAAAAGATGGTAATTCAAGGGACCACGCCGTATAACACGGAACGGGTTTCCTCCCAAGAATACCAGTGCATCAAACAAACAGCGCAATGCTAAATAAAGAAAAATGAAGCTGTTATAAGACCCAGGTCCCATCACACAATGCAACGCAGTCGGGGATAGGGTTTTCCCTTATAACAGCCAAAGAATGCTTGATACGTTTTAAAACAAATCATTTGATACTATTATAAGTGCATAGTGTATAAAACACTTCAAATCATAAGTATCAATCATAGGCGGCATGAATACCATATATCATGTCGCCATATATAGGTTTACAAATAAAACCGCAAAGTCACGTATTTGGAAATTGGATTTCCGTCTATGAACCGAGGCAAAAGATAGTCCTCAACCGATTCGTGACTCTCTAGCCCGAGCCACAGGTCAGAGCTCGAGTGACCTTGGAGCGACAGGGCCGGTCCACCGATGTGGATTAAACTTAAACCCTGAACACTACGTCTCCCCACCCTATGGGGTGTAAGTCTGGTCCGTCAGCCGACCAGAATGCATTCGGCCGAAACCGATATAACCGAGGCGCCTCGCAACAGCAACAACCACATAAGTCAAACTCGTCAGGGCGTGTAAAACCACTGACGCCACTTCTAACTAGAAAGAAACGCATGCCCTCCCTGAGGTCCGTCTCCCGTTTTTGATTCATACCGGGTGTGAAACTCGCGAATCAAACGTTACACGAAGCTACGCCACAAAGGCCGTGCTTCGATCATCAACCACAAGACTTTGCTTTTCAACAGAAGCCTCGATCAATTGCCACTTAGGCATGCCACACAGGCAATTCACTCCATGCGTTTGATATCCATCAATATATAACCCCTGAGCTCGTACGTCTCAGAGAAGGGCGTTAAGCAAGAGAATAAATTCTCCGCCGCCAAACAGATATATATTTAATAGAGATCAATCGCACGGACTAAAATCCAATGTCAGACACACAGTCCATTTACAAGTCCGTTCTGGGTCTGAACGAAACCGGAGGCACCTAGTACCTCGCATATCCATCGATCTCCAAGTACGTCTGGACGATCACCAACTGTTTCCATCTTCTTGGGTGTACAGCCCAATCAAGATCATCAGTTATCACCCAAACGACGTGAAGACCTCCGGTCTTCGACCATCGTCTTCATCTTCGACTTATCGTCGTATCAGTTATTCAGAATGGGATAAACCCGGTCTTTCCGAATAACTCGCGTATATTTTAAATAAGTGCTACACAAACACAACATACGCCTCATTCCAATTCATTAGTCACTAACCGTAAATTAATCAAGAGAATAATTCCCCAAATATTAACCCCGAAGGCCGAAACCAACATCAGATCAATATCCAGAAAACCCTTCTGCTTGGCTAACCGACAGTTAGTTTCTAAATTTCACGTTCAAATCTAATTAAAGATTTAACTATCGCCTGGAGCAAAACTGGTGATACTCCATTCTCGATCTTTTCAATCTAATTAAAGATTCATTAAAACTCCACTTAGTTTTAATCATTATCTGGGTTAAAGAATCAGTGTCATTTAAAACACGATTCACGATAAACCCAAAATCCCATTCCATTAATTATCGGGTTAAAGAACAAGTGTTATTTAAAACACTGTTCACGATAAACCCAAAAATCAATACCAATTCAATTCCAATTAAATATCTTTTAATTGGTACACTTCATTAAATCTAAATAAAAAGATTTAATCTTTTCTCAACTGGGTTCAAGAACAGTGTTAGTGAAGACACCATTCACGACAAACCCAAATCACATTCGATTAATTATCGGGTTAAAGAACAAGTGTTATTTAAAACACTGTTCACGATAAACCCAAAAATCAATACCAATTCAATTCCAATTAAATATCATTTAATTGGTACACTTCATTAAATCTAAATAAAAAGATTTAATCTTTTCTCAACTGGGTTCAAGAACAGTGTTAGTGAAGACACCATTCACGACAAACCCAAATCACATTCATTAATTATCGGGTTAAAGAACAAGTGTTATTTAAAACACTGTTCACGATAAACCCAAAAATCAATATCAATTCCAATTAAATATTATTTAATTGGTACACTTCATTAAATCTAAATAAAAAGATTTAATCTTTTCTCAACTGGGTTCAAGAACAGTGTTAGTGAAGACACCATTCACGACAAACCCAAATCACATTCGATATTAAACACAAGGCTCTGAATAGAAAATATACCGGCCTATATTCAATATCAAATTCTATGATTAACAAGTGTCGTAGTGGAAATAACGATATAAAAATATATCTTTCAAATTTCCATAACAACACCTGTATAATCACGAATTCCAACATCGAAATATTCCGAAGACAATTTCGATTCAAATCCACTCCAATGCAATCATTGGAAATTTTGGTTATTTTCAAAACCCTTTTCGAATTCAATTTATTTATTTAAAAATAAATAGAATTATAATTCTAGTTCAAAACTAGTTCATTTCGATAAAAATCTATTTTTATCTTTTCAAATATGGAGTTTTTCATCCCAAACTTTCACAAATCATTTCTTATGATTTTACACAAATTATTACTATTTTTAATAATTTTATCAAGGCCCGTACAGTCGATTTCCATTAACGGCCATCGAACTGCACTTACAGCGACCTTTTTCGAATTTGATTTGGACGTATCTCCAAATCCAACCGTTAGATTTCAAATTTCTAACATTCATTAGAAAGCTCTTTTCGATACGAACCCAACGGTTCCGGTTTTAGGAGAATCCGACGGTCGGATCTCCCGTAATGTCCGCTTGAAATAAATGGTCGAAATTCGCGAACTGCCGCGACGCGGCGCGTTCTATTCAGGCCATTATATTATATATATAATATATATAATATATACTTCGTCGATTTCTATTTAAAACGAATTATATAAATAGTTTAAAATTCGTTTCAAAATCTATTTCAACTTCCATCTCAATTCAAAGCAAAATTGAATTCTTCTTTATAAATTCGTTTTAAAATTCATTTCTATTCAATTCGAATTTCAACTCAATTTGAATTCATTTCAATTCGCTTTCAATTCCATTTGAATTCGTTTTCAATTCAATTCATTTCGAAATCGTTTTCAATTCATTTTGATTCGAAATCGTTTTCAATTCATTTTGAATTCGTTTTCAATTCAATTCATTTCGAAATCGTTTTCAATATTCATTTTGAATTCGGTTTCAATTCAATTCATTTCGAAATCGTTTTCAATATTCATTTTGAATTCGGTTTCAATTCAATTCATTTCGAAATCGTTTTCAATATTCATTTTGAATTCGGTTTCAATTCAATTCATTTCGAAATCGTTTTCAATATTCATTTTTAAGATGAATAAAAACGATATAAATATCGTTCACGTCAAAATGGCGTCAATCTAATCAACACGGCTTCGTAAATTTCTATTTTCAAATATTCTATTTCAAATATTTCTTTTTCAAATATTTCTTTTTCAAAACTGGAATGAGGCCCAATCAATTACCATATAAAATTAATTATATGGATTTGCATACAACACATGTATATAATAGCATTGAAAATAATCAACCATCAACCAAAGTGCACTACACTGTATAAGCATCAAATGTATATATTCAATGCTTATAACAGCTTGTCAATCAATCGATCGACATATTTAATCAATCAGGATGAGTGAACTGTATATTTCATCCTAACACCCGTGTAGGGTTTCAAACAATCAAACAAATATTTTATTTGTGCAGTTGGGCGATGTGTAAAATTTATCGACCCAATCAATGTCAGTCAAATCAGTGTACATAAACAAACCGTCTGGTTTGTAAATGAATAATTTATTTATTCGCATTCACGTTAAAAATTATATTTTTAACGATAAAACATTTTATTTCAACATATGAATTTCTATTCAGTTCATTCTTTAAATAAAATGATATTTTTATTTTTCTAACACATTTTAGAAAATTTCGGCGGCATAACGGCACGATACTAGAAACGGGACAAGGCCTAGCCTTATCCCCGGTCTAGTGAAGGCCCACGCCATTCACACATCAATCAAATCAATTCGTTATGCAAACCACAAACTTTGGAGTAAGGATCTAACCTAGCCTTACTCCTTCGCCTTATAACGGCGCACGTTTAATCCTAACCAATTTATCGATTCGATTTTTCACACCACAAACCACATTCAAACAATATCGCAATCAATCACCAAACTGTCAAACAAACAAGTCCATGGTCTGTGGACGATTGTGTCGGGTGCTACTAAGCACCGTCTGCATCCTAGTATATATATGTATAACTAGAAAAATATTTGAAGAGTGAGAAATTCTCACATATAGCTATCCTAGCTCCACGGCTCTTCTTTGATAGAAATCTTCACCGCTATCGCATCTTCGTCAGCTTCGTCGCCCGTAGCCACTACATTCATAAAAATCGAATTTTTACTTCGCTATTCAATATTTAAAAATCATATTTTTATTTCGAAGGTCAATATATAAAAATCGAATTTTTAGTTCAAAGTTCAATATATAAAAATCGAATTTTTAGTTCAAAGTTCAATATATAAAAATCGAATTTTTAGTTCAAAGTTCAATATATAAAAATCGAATTTTTATTTCAAAGTTCAATACTTAAAAATCGAATTTTTATTCCAAAGTTCAATACTTAAAAATCGAATTTTTATTTCAAAGTTCAATACTTAAAAATCGAATTTTTAGTTCAAAGTTCAATACTTTTTTTTTTCTACTTTTCAAAATTCAAATCTTTTACTTTTCTTAAAATCAGTTTTTTTTCTATTTAAACAAAAAAATCAGTTTTGAATTCTTTTTAAACATAAATCAGTTTTTTTCTATTTAAACCAAAATCAGTTTTTTTTTTCCTTTTCAAGAAAAATCAGTTTTCCTTTTCACGATAATCAGTTTTATAATCTTTTTAAAAACAGAATTTAAATACATAAAAATCAGTTTTTAAGTCATTTCTAAAATCAGTTTTAAACCCCTTTTAAAATCAATATTTAAACCCTAAAAAAAAAAAGTATTCTTCCTAATAAATAAAATATATAAAAAGAAGCTTACTGAGTTTTGGGAGGTGGAGATGGCTGTGGTGGGGCCTGCACCGGCGGCAGGAGGTGCTGGAGGGTGGTCCAGTGTCGCGGAAGGGGGCCTGGGGGTGCCAGCGGCGGTCTCGGTGGGTTTGGGCTCGAGTTTCAGAAGGGGGAGAGAATGGAGGCGAGCGAAGAGGAGGGGCTGAGGGGGTCAGAGCTTCTCGTCGGAGGAGGGCGGCGTGAGGAGGGTCGGATTGTCTAGGGTGATGGCGTTGGGGTGCGGCGCTCCGGCGATGGGAGGGGCTCGCGACGGTGACGGGCTCCTGGTCGTCGACGAAAACGAGAACGCTGTCTTTTTTTTTTTTTCTTTTTTTCTTTTCTACGATCGAATCTGAAGGGAGAAAGGGGAAAGGGAGGGCGTTGACCGGGTATAGGGAGGGAAATGGGGGCCCAATTATTTAATTTTATTATTATTTATTTATTAATTTAATAATTTAATTTTTATATTAAATCCATAAAGCAACTTTTTCGTTCGGACTCGAAACGAAACCCGCCGACTGTTGTCCATAGCTAATTACCCCCATTCCGAACTCAATGGGATATGTATCGTAAGCTGGTTTGATCGTTACAATCAGTTTCCGTTGAAATTACATTTAAATCACTATATTGAATTTTAAACGTACATTTCAAGTTACCGGGGTCACATACTAACCCTAAAAATTCCCGAAAAATATTTTCTAGCTTCGTATTGACGATACGGTCCTAACAAAACTAGTTTCGTCGAATTCTGAGACCGTTAGAAAAATGGCCAATTTCCAGTCGATTAAAATCAACTGAAATGGTCAAAACACGTTTTCCTTTGCCACGCTCACATATTGATTCGAAAAATTATGAAATTCGAAACCTAGCAATAACTTTACATCCCGGACCCAACAAAACTGGTTTCGTCGAAATCCGAGGTCGTTTGCAAAATGTCCATTTTTAAGGGCCTGAATTCCATAGCGACTATTCAGAATTTTCAACTGGACATATCTTTTGATTCCCGCTACTAACTTTTGATTTTTCGGATTCGCTGGAAAGATATCATCTATTCGATTCCATTATTTTTGGTTTCACTAAAATCCGGATTGTTTTGCACCCGGTATGTTCAATTGAAGTTTGAAATCGAATTATCGAACTACCGCGCCATTTTCAATTCTATTTATAATTATATATAAATATTTATATTCTAACGACGACGCGCAATATATACGTTCGAATTATATTCAAAATAAATTTTCTCGTCGATATTATTTAAAATAATTCATTTTAAATAATCAAAATTCGATAAAATTGCCAAAATAAAAATTTTAAACTGGCCCAGATTTTACGGGTTGTTACAATACTCCTTATCAAAAGAACGAGAAGTTTGTTTTGGGGTTGGATGAATATCTTGGGAGTCAGCATGTGGATCACCTCGGCGATAGCTTTGAGAAGATCGTTGAGAAGACTTTGAGGCATGAAAGTCTGTTTCCTAAGAAGGTGTCTGTTGTTGCGCCTAGGGAAGAACAGAAGTCACAGTAGGGTGGTAATAACAAGAAGAGGAAGGAGCAATAACAGAAAGGGAAGAATGGCCAAAAGAAGCCGAAGAGTGAGGTGGTTTTCTTTAATTGCCAACAGAAAGGCCATTTTGCTAATGAGTGCAAAAATCCGAAGGTTGAGAGGAAGTATCACAATTGTGGCAAGCTTGGGCATCTCAAGAAGGATTGTCCAGAATCAGCTAAGGACAAGCAGGTTGTGAAGGCATATGCTTTGGAAGCCGTACCATCTTCTTCGAGGGCTCCTACTACTGAGGAAAAGGGAAAGGGTGTCATGGTGCAAGGTACTCTTTCTGTTAATGGTGTTTCAGTTCGTGTCTTATTTGATACTAGAGCATCGCATTCATTCATTTGCAATGAGCTTGTTTGCCGCTTGGGTTTGGAACCCGAGATTTGTGATAGACCATTAATCGTGACTAATCCAGTTGGGGGTTCATCCAGTTTGTGCATGATATGTCTGGTCTAGTGTTATCGAGTCATGGTTGCTCTTTTGTGTGTGATTGCTTTGTTCTTAACTTTGCTGGGTATAGGATCATCTTAGACATGGATTGGCTCAAGAGGTATGTAGCAAAGGTGAACTGCGAGAAGCTAGAGGTGAGGGTCGGGGATGTGTAAGGGCGAAGGGTGTTGATTAAATGTTAGCGCGAAGACGGGGTCTTCGTGAGTTATCTATATTCGCTTGGGATTCCACAAGAAGACCTGTCATCAGTGCTGATTGCTAATGATTATGTAGATGTCTTTGACGAGGTCAAAGGGTCGCCGCATCATGAGATCGACTTTAGAATCGATTTGGTCAAGGGTGCTAGACTAATTGTTATGCCTCTTAGGCGGATGGCGCCTAAGGAACAGCGAGAGTTGGAAGTGCAAGTTAGAGACCTTTTGGGAAAAGGATTCATTCAGAGGAGTGTATCTGAACGGAGTACACCGGTCGTATTTGCAACCGAGGAAGATGGCTCGTCAAAATTGTGTGTGGACTGTCGTGAGCTGAACAAGGTGACTATAAAGAACAAGTATCTGTTGCCAAGGATAGATGACTTGTTCGATCAGCTTCATGAAGCCAAAGTGTTTTCTCAGATGGATTTGGCAACGGGATTTCACTAGTTGAGGGTGGCTAAGGATAGTGTGCCAAAGACTGCTTTTAGGACACCATCTGGTTTCTTCGGGTGGTTGGTAATGCCATTCGGGTTGACGAACGCGACAGCGTATTTTGTAGATCTTATGAATAGAGTATTCAGAGATCAGTTGAACAAGTTCATGCTTGTGTTCATGGATGATATTCTGGTTTATTCTCGGAATGAGGAAGAACATAAGACGCACATGAGAGTTGCGTTAGAGATCTTGCGAAAGCATCAGCTAAGAGCTAAGTTTTCGAAGTGTCACTTCTGGAAGAATGAAGTGAGGTTCTTAGGCCATGTAACACCCCGCCTCCGCTAGGGTCACTCGCAAAGGAATGCACTAGCTTTAGAGGGGCATTATTGGTAAACATGCACAGAAATATCACAAGACAGAACATATAAAAATAGCGGAAGTAAAATCAAACTTTCATAACATGAATAAATAAGGTCTAAAGCCTTTTACATCAGAGTACATCAAAACCTGTCTTGCAATAGTAAAGAAGCATAAAGACATTTTCATAAATTATTCCCCAAGTAAAAACAGTAAAGTAGCCATTAGCCAAGAAAAGTCCAAGCCATCCATGATGACCTTCAAGCAGAAGAAGTCCGAACTAAACAACAGTATTTCCTCCCTGTAACCTGGGGGGGAAACGGAAGAAAAGAGGCGAAACAAAACGGGTCAGTCAAAAAGACTGAGTAAGCCCTATCTACTATTAGCATAAAAACTAGTAAAGTTAACTGACATGAGAAACTGAGATGAACATAAGCATGATGACAAGATAGATAAGCTAAATCGAAATAACAGGATGAACTACTGAACTCAGATAAACTAAGGTGTCATGATAAATTACGATGTCAAGATAAAACAAGGTATCACATCGTCAGGTTTCTATCAAGTATAATATCCCCAAGATATCTATCACGTATAACGTCCCATGATATCTATCCTGCATTTTAGCTCTGCACCTACCGTACTAGTATCCCCACCGTATCATGTGTTAACCAAGAATGACCCTCACTCAAAAGTCGTGTAATGGTCCATGTCAACCTAATATATCGCATATATAGGTTACTCAACTTGTATGTTTTATTCCATGTAAATGTTCAGTCCCTTGCCGTAGACCATACGGGCTTTCCCATGAGATTCTACATTACTTTAATATAGTTCCATGATCCTTAAGATCAGTTTGGACTGTTACCCTAAACCTAGCTAAGGTCTTCCAATAGGAATTATCGTTTGTACAACTAGGACTTATGCTACCTAGGGCCACTAGGGATTACGCTTACCTATTGCACGTTTTCGTATCTCGGTTTTGGTTCAACCACCCAGGGCCACTGGGATTTACGCTAACCGTCAACTGCGCCCTTTTTCCCACGCATTCATCGTGAATCGTTTTCCATGACTGTATGCACATGTATCACATCGTGCCATCCGAGTCCTGTCACAGGGAAGATCGAGAAATACAGGACTCGGTCGGGAGCTTTCGATTTATCTGCCGATGCAGATGCTAAGGTATGTTTTTCTATACGTGGCTATGGTCCCACGCGACCCCTCCCTCAACTAGTGAAAGACAAGACAGGATAAATCATGTATGAGAACACACTACTGGCCAACCCACAATCCTAGCCTTACCGCAACCATAATTAGATAGCAATTATGGTCTATTGGGTGTTCTCTGCCTTTCCGTACGTACACGCTTGACCAAAGATGGTAGGTAGTCTGACGAAATGTTATCTAGGGTACGACCGTGTATCGTCGACTATCCCCTATCCATCCCCGTCTTTAGGTCGCTCGCATAGCAACCAAGGCATACTCTTGGTTCTTCTAACGCAGACCTTAACCTCTCATGAGCCTAGTATAATCACCTGGCAGCTCATAGAGGGATACCAAGAATACCCTCACGTTCCCCGAAGCCGCTGCTTCGTTACCCAGTTCGCTGGAGCCTTTATCTAAATCAGATACTTGCTCCTACTCGTATACTTAAACGATGACCTACCGTATCAGGTTACTCATCTATCTATGAACTGGTCTAAATTTCCTTGACTAAGAATCATTACTTAGTTATTCCTCAACTAAGGTTTACCACTTAGCCTTATTCCTGTTATCCTTGTTAACTACGGTTATCCCCTATCCTCAGAACTAGGGTTTACATAATGGATTAAGTGTCACTTAAGTTCATGACTTAACCCGTCTATCAATCATGTCAAAATTGGCTAAGTATCCAAGTCCAAGACTTAACCCGTCTTCAAATCATGTCAAAATTGGCTAAGTATCCAAGTCCAAGACTTAACCCTACAAACCATGCTCACGTTGGTTAAGTATGTATTAAGCAATTCACGACTTAACCTCATCCAATTATCATTCTAGATTGGTTAAGTATATATTAACTTGACCCTATCAATTTACTCAGTCAAATCGGTCAAGTGTATTCAAGCGATTCGTGACTTAGCCTTATCATGTTTTCACGTTAGATCGGTTAAGTATAGGTTAACTTAACCTCAATAAATTCACGAGTTAGATTGGTTAAGTATAGGTCACTTAACCACATCAATTCATCATGTTTAGATTAGTTAAGTGTTTAACTTAACCCCATTAAACTACCAAGTGGGATTAATTAAGTCTAGGCTAACTTAACCCCATCCGATTTCCATGTTTAGACTAGTTGAGTCTAATCTTAACCCCATTCGTTAACCGTATTTTTCGGTTAAGCGTCATTAAGAAAACTTACTTAACCTTACCAAGTTATCGTGTTGGATTGATTAAGTGTTGGTTAACTTAACCCCATCCACTAGTCATATAAAAATGGTTAAGTGTCATTAGGCAAATCAAGTTACATAACCTACCCAACCTTGTCATGTTTTGTTAAGTATCATTAGCCTAATCAAATTACTTAACCCATTTGTCCATGTCATATTTGGTTAAGAGTCATTAATCAAATTAACTTAACCCTATCATGTGGCATTAATTACTTAATGCACCTTCACCTCTCACATTAGACTTTGTTGTGGTTACTAGTTAAGCCGGTCGGTTCCGGGTAGCTTTACACCACAACTTGGTCTAACCTCGGGTTCAAGCACAACATGACCAACTTCTCACATTGGGTCCTATTGTTTGCAACTACTAGTTAGGCCGGTCGGTTCCGGGTAGTTTTACGTTGCAAACTCAACCCAACCTCGAGTTGGCCACACTTATATTATCTGTAACAACCCGAAAATTTGGGCCAGTTTAAAATTTTTATTTTGGCAATTTTAGCGAATTTTGATTATTTAAAATGAATTATTTTTAATAATATCGACGAGAAATTTGTTTTGAATATAATTCGAACGTATATATTATATACGTCGTCGTTAGAATATATATAATTATATAAAATTATAAAATGAATTGAAAATGGTGCGGTAGTTCGATAATTCGATTTCAAACTTCAATTGAATATGCCGGGTGCAAAACAATCCGGATTTTAGTGAAACCAAAAACATTAGGATCTAATTGACAATATCTTTCCAACGAATCCGAATAATTAAAATTTCATAGCGGGAATCAAAAGATATGTCCAGTTGAAAATTCTGAATAGTCGCTATGGAATTCAGGCCCTTAAAAATGGGAATTTTGCAAACGACCTCGGATTTCGACGAAACCAGTTTTGTTGGATCCGTGATGTAAAGTTATTGCTAGGTTTCAAATTTCATAATTTTTCGAATCAATATGTGAGCGTGGCAAAGGAAAACGCGTTTGACCAGTTTTAGTTGATTTTAATCGACTGGAAATTGGCCATTTTTCAAACGGTCTCAGAATTCGACGAAACTAGTTTTGTTAGGACCGTATCGTCAATACGAAGCTAGAAAATATTTTTCGAGAATTTTTAGAGTTAATATGTGACCCCGGTAATTTGAAATGTACGTTTAAAATTCAATATAGTGATTTAAATGTAAATTAAACGGAAACTGATTCAAATGATCGAATCAACCTACGAAACATATACCATTGTGTTCGGAATGGGGGTGAAACGCTATGGACGACAGGCGGTGGGCCTCGTTTTGAGGTCATAAGTAAAAGTCAACTTTTAGAATTAAATAAATAAAAAAAAACTCCCTTTCTCTCCTATCCTTATAGCCTGGCCCTCCCCCCGTTCATATTCATTTCAACAGAACGAAAAGAAAAAAAATAAAAAATAAAAAGAAGAAGAAGAAAGACGGGGGGGAAACCGCCTCCGCCCCCCCCCCCCAATTGATCGTCGCTCCTCCCCTAATCGGCCGCTGCCAGGAAGCGAGACCCCCCCTCCTGAGGTCGACCACCGAGAGCCCCCCTTACTTCGCAAACCTCCGTCCCTCGAAGACCTCGACCTCGAAGCCACCACGCCCAAGCCGAAGCACCGCAGTCGCCCTTTCCCTGGCCACCACCTGCAAGACCGACGGCGCAAACCCCCCTCGAAGTCAGCTCTGACCCTGACGACGCCCCCTTTTTCTTCGCGGATCGATGTAAGTGTTTTTATTTTATTTTATTTTTATTTTCAATTCTGAAAATATGATTTTAAAAGGATATAAATCTGAATTTGAAAAAGGGTTTAATTCTGATTTTAAAAGCATTTAAAACTGATTTTTTTTAGAGGTTTAAAAACTGATTTTATTTTAAAATTTTAAATAGAAAAAGATTTGAATTTTAAATGGAAAAAGATTAGAACTTTAAAAGGTGAAAAGGTCGTATTTTGAAATGTGAGAAGATCGTATTTTGAAAGGTGAAAAGATCGTATTTTTATATAGTTGATTTACAGAAAAGATAGGATTTTTATATATTGAACATCGAAGTAAAAATTCGATTTTTATATATTGAACATCGAAGTAAAAATTCGATTTTTATATAAACATCGAAGTAAAAATTCGATTTTTATATATTGAACATCGAAGTAAAAATTCGATTTTTATATATTGAACATCAAAGTAAAAATTCGATTTTTATATATTGAACATCGAAGTAAAAATGTGATTTTTATATATTGAACATCGAAGTAAAAATGTGATTTTTATATATTGAACATCGAAGTAAAAATTCGATTTTTATATATTGAACATCGAAGTAAAAATGTGATTTTTATATATTGAACATCGAAGTAAAAATGTGATTTTTATATATTGAACATCGAAGTAAAAATGTGATTTTTATATATTGAACATCGAAGTAAAATTTCGATTTTTATATATTGAACATCGAAGTAAAAATGTGATTTTTATATATTGAACATCAAAGTAAAAATGTGATTTTTATATATTGAACATCAAAGTAAAAATTCGATTTTTATATATTGAACATCAAAGTAAAAATTCGATTTTTATATATTGAACATCAAAGTAAAAATTCGATTTTTATATATTGAACATCAAAGTAAAAATTCAATTTTTATATATTGAACATCAAAGTAAAAATGTGATTTTTATATATTGAACATCGAAGTAAAAATGTGATTTTTATATATTGAACATCGAAGTAAAAATTCGATTTTTATATATTGAACATCGAAGTAAAAATTCGATTTTTATATATTGAACATCGAAGTAAAAATGTGATTTTTATATATTGAACATCGAAGTAAAAATGTGATTTTTATATATTGAACATCAAAGTAAAAATTTGATTTTTATATATTGAACATCAAAGTAAAAATGTGATTTTTATATATTGAACATCGAAGTAAAAATTCGATTTTTATATATTGAACATCGAAGTAAAAATGGGATTTTTATATATTGAACATCGAAGTAAAAATTCGATTTTTATATATTGAACATCAAAGTAAAAATTAGATTTTTATATATTGAACATCAAAGTAAAAATTCGATTTTTATATATTGAACATCAAAGTAAAAATTCGATTTTTATATATTGAACATCAAAGTAAAAATGTGATTTTTATATATTAAACATCGAAGTAAAAATGTGATTTTTATATATTGAATAGCGAAGTAAAAATGTGATTTTTATATATTGAATAGCGAAGTAAAAATTCGATTTTTATATATTGAATAGCGAAGTAAAAATTCGATTTTTATATATTGAATAGTGAAGTAAAATTCGATTTTTACATATGTAGTGAAAGCGGACAACGAAAGCGACAAAAGGCGAGTTGGCGAAGATTTCCTGCATTAGAAGTGTCGTGGAGCTAGGATAGCTATATGTGAGAATTTCTCACTCTTCAATTTCATTTTCTAGTTATATATATATATATATACTAGGATGCAGACGGTGCTTAGTAGCACCCGACACAATCGTCCACAGACCATGGACTTGTTTGTTTGGTTGCATAGATTAGATAGATGATTTGATTTGAAATTGAATTGTTTGGTGAAATTGAATCGTTTGGTGAAATTGAATTGTTTGGGGAAATGAATGGATTAATTGATGTGTGAATGGCGTGGGCCTTCACTAGACCGGGGATAAGGCTAGGCCTTGTCCCGTTTCTAGTATCGTGCCGTTATGCCGCCGAAATTTTCTAAAATAAGTTAGAAAAATAAAAATATCATTTTATTTAAAGAATGAACTGAATAGAAATTCATATGTTGGAATAAAATGTTTTGTCGTTAAAAATATAATTTTTAACGTGAATGTGAATAAATAAATATTCATTTACAAACCAGACGGTTTGTTTATGTACACCTATTTGAAGGACATTGATTGGGTCGATAAATTTTACACATCGCCCAACTGCACAAATAAAATATGCGTTTGATTGTTTGAAACCCCACACGGGTGTTGGGATGAAATTTGAAGTTCACTCATCCTGATTGATTAAATATGTCGATCGATTGATTGACAGGCTGTTATAAGCGTTAGATATCTATATTTGATGCTTATACAGTGTAGTGCACTTTGGTTGATGGTTGATTATTTTTCAATACTATTATATGTGTGTAATGCATGAAAATCCATATAATTAACTTTATATGGTAATTGATTGGGCCTCATTCCAATTTGAAAAATAAAGAATATTATAAAATAAAAGTTCATGTGTTGACAGTACTCATCCATTGAGATTGGTCATGTGTTGAATGAAATATTTTGATAATAACAACTATTTTGAAAAAGAAATATTTGAAATAGGATATTTGAAAATAGAAATTTATGAAGCCGTGTTGATTAGATTGACGCCATTTTGACGTGAACGATATTTATATCGATTTTATTCATTTCGAAATGAATTGAAAACGATTTCGAAATGAATTGAATTGAAAACGATTTCGAAATGAATTGAATTGAAAACGATTTCGAAATGAATTGAATTGATAACGATTTCGAAATGAATTGAATTGATAACGATTTCGAAATGAATTGAAAACGATTTCGAAATGAATTGAATTGAAAACGATTTCGAAATGAATTGAATTGAAATTTGAATTGAATAGAAATGAATTTTAAAACGAATTTATAAAGAAGAATTCAATTTTGATTTGAATTGAAATGGAAGTTGAAATTGCTTTTGAAACGAATTTTAAAACTATTTATATAATTCGTTTTAAATAGGAATCGACGAAATATATATTATATATATAATATAATGGCCTGAAAAGAACGCGCCGCGCCGCGGCAGTTCGCGAATTTCGACCATTTATTTCAAACGGACATTACGGGAGATCCGATCGTCGGATTCTCCTAAAACCGGAACCGTTGGGTTCGTATTGAAAAGAGCTTTCTAAAGAATATTAGAAATTAGAAATCTAACGGTTGGATTTGGAATTATGTCCAAATCAAATTTGAAAAAGGTCGCTGTAAGTGCAGTTCGATGACCGTTGATGGAAATCGACTGTACGGGCCTTGATAAAATTATTAAAAATAGTAATAATTTGTGTAAAATCATAAGAAATGATTTAGAAAGAATCGGGATGAAAAACTCCATATTTGAAAAGATAAAAATAGATTTTTATCGAAATGAACTAGTTTTGAACTAGAATTATAATTCTATTTATTTTTAAATAAATAAATTGAATTTGAAAAGGGTTTTAAAAATAACCAGAATTTCCAATGATTGCATTGGAGTGGAATTGAATCGAAATTGTCTTCGGAATATTTCGATGTTGGAATTCGTGATTATATGGATGTTGTTATGGAAATTTGAAAGATATATATTTTTATCGTTATTTCCAATACGACATTTGTCAATCGTAGAATTTGATATTGAATATAAACCGATATATTTTCTATTCAGAGCCTTATATTGAATATCAAATGTGATTTGGGTTTGTCGTGAATGGTGTCTTCACTAACACTGTTCTTGAACCCAGTTGAGAAAAGATTAAATCTTTTTATTTAGATTTAATGAAGTGTACCAATTAAATAATATTTAATTGGAATTGAATTGATATTGATTTTTGGGTTTATCGTGAACTGTGTTTTTAAACAACACTCGTTCTTTAACCCGATAATTAATGAATGTGATTTTGGGTTTATCATGAACTGTGTTTTTAAATGACACTGATTCTTTAACCCAGTCACAGATTAAAACTAAGTGGAGTTTTAATGAATCTTTAATTAGATTGAAATAATCGAGAATGGAGTATCACCAGTTTTACTCCAGGCGATAGTTAAATCTTTAATTAGATTTGAACGTGAAATGGTAATTGAATTTACCGATAACACTGTGGTGTTAGATATGAAGTATTACCAGTTTTACTTCATGGGATGAATAGGTTGGGATGGGGAAATTAAAATAAATAATTACTTCGGTAAGGTTCGCTAATCCCGACTAGTTTGAATTGAGATTCAAAAATAGAATAAAGAATAAATTCAAGGAATTTATCTTGGATAAAATTAATGGGAACCTTTCCCTATGAATGTGAAATTTAGAAGCTAATTGTCGGTTAGCCAAGCAGAATGGTTTTCTGGATATTGATCTGATGTTGGTTTCGGCCTTCGGGGTTAATATTTGGGGAATTATTCTCTTGATTAATTTACGGTTAGTGACTAATGAATTGGAATGAGGCGTATGTTGTGTTTGTGTAACACTTATTTAAAATATACGCGAGTTATTCGGAAAGGCCGGGTTTATCCCATTCTGAATAACTGATACGACGATAAGTCGAAGATGAAGACGGTGGTCGAAGACCGGAAGTCTTCACGTCGTTTGGGTGATTACTGATGATCTTGATTGAGCTGTACACCCAAGAAGATGGAAACAGTTAGTGATCGTCCAGACGTACTTGGAGATCGATGGATATGCGGGGTACTAGGTGCCTCCGGTTTCGTTCAGACCCAGAACGGACTTGTAAATGGACTGTGTGTCTGACATTGGATTTTAGTCCGTGTGATTGATCTCTATTAAATATATATCTGTTTGGCGGCGGAGAATTTATTCTCTTGCTTAACGCCCTTCTCTGAGACGTACGAGCTCAGGGGTTATATATTGATGGATATCAATCGCATGGAGTGAATTGCCTGTGTGGCATGCTTAAGTGGCAAATGATCAAGGCTTCTGTTGAAAAGCAAAGTCTTGTGGTTGATGATCGAAGCAAGGCCTTTGTGGCGTAGCTTTGTGTAACGTTTACTTCGCGTGTTTCACACTCGGTATGAACCAAAAACGGGAGAGGACGTCAGGGAGGGCATGCGTTTCTTTCTAGCTAAAAAGTGGCGTCAGTGGTTTTACACGCCCTGACGAGTTTGACTTATGTGGTTGTTGCTGTTGCGAGGCGCCTCGGTTTGATCGGACGATCCGGGTCCGATGGAGTCATTTAGTTGGCTCACCTACGCCCCATAGGGCGGGGAAACGCATGTTCAGGCATTTTAATCCACATCGGTGGACCGGCCCTGAGGATCCAAGGGTCACTCGAGCTCTGATCCTGAGGGGCGGGCTAGAGCGTCTCGAATCGGTTGAGGACTATCTTTTGCCTCGGTTCATAGATGGAAATCCAATTTCCAAATACGTGACATTTGCGGTTTTAATTGTAAAACTAGTATGGCGACATGATATATGGTACCCATGCCGCCTATGATTGATACTTATGATTTGAAGTTGTTTTATACACTATGCACTTATAATAGTATCAAATGATTTGTTTTAAACGTATCAAGCATTCTTTGGCTGTTATAAGGGAAAACCCTATCCCCCGGCTTGCGTTGCATTGTGTGATAGGACCTGGGTCTTATAACAGCTTCATTTTTCTTTATTTAGCATTGCGTTGTTTGTTTTATGCACTGGCATACTTGGGAGGAAACCCGTTCCGTGATATACGGCGTGGTCCCTTGATTTACCAAACTTTAAAAATAAAGATTAATAACTGTTTTAGTTCTCACACCAGTCCCATGACTGACCTGAAGTTTATTGTTTTAACCTAAACTCTGGGTGCCGCTATTTTGACACGGGCAGCTAGTAGTTTTGGTTTTGCAGATTTATATTCACAGGATCCTGGTTTACAGCTGGAACGATATCCGGAAAGCTTCGTATCCGTATATCTCTTCGAGTTGTGTATTGTATTATTTTCCGCTGCGATGTATTTAAATGTAATTTAAATCTCTGATATTTCTGTGTAATATTTATTCATACTCTGTATATTCTTGTAATTTGATGCATTGTTGTAATATACAGTGAAATGTTCTTCTGTATGTGTTCTGTTGTGGCTTGTTCTCGAACTATCCGACACTTTCCTTTACCGGGGAGGTTACGGGTTTCCACATTATCTAAGTGTCATGTCCATCATGTTTCCCAAAACATGTTACAAGTTTTCAAGCATTTGGGTAGACCTAACTTAATAGGTAAATTCCCAAAGGGTAGACCTAACTTAATAGGTAAATTCCCAAGCTTATGTTTTTATGCATACTTACATGTCAACTTCCATGTTATATTTCAAGTCATGTTTTCAAGTTGTATTTTCATGTCATTAGAAATTACCCATAACATAACCCAACGCTTTTAAACTCGCATATACGTTCGCGACAACGTAATGGATTAAAAGAAGAGACTTGGCAAAGGCATGACAAAAATGGATATTAAGCCACAAGTTAATCATGGTGGCAAATGAGGCACATATGTGTTCATTAACTTGCATGTTACATTCTTAAGCCTCAAAACATGCATAAACCCAAACTTGGCACATAAGCGAATCATGGTGACAAAAGATATGGAATGATGACTAGTAACTCGCATATATCATCATATAAGGGTTATGACTTCATATGCAAGTTGACATAAAGGTTATGAGGGTTCTCATGTTGCCTAATACAACATTTCAACATAAAGGTTGTAGCTTTTAGCTCACAAGATCAAGATAATGACTTCATAAACTTGCATGACATGATAGCATGTATCATACTCAATGATCAAACCCAAACTTGCAACATGAACATTTAACTTCATAGTTAATATCTAAGAGTAGGGAAATGGCTTACATTGCTATGAAGGCACAAAAGATATGACAAAGCCCTTATGCAATCAAATAGACCCAAAATGCAAGCTCTAACATAAAAACCCTTGAGCCAAAATGATCAAAACCCTTGCTTTATGATGCAAAGATAGAATCTTGACTTGAATGCAAGCTAATGACACTCATACAAGCTTGAAAACACTTGTATGCATGGAAAATCTCTCATAGAAACCATTTAGAAATTTTATGAAGAGAGTGGAGGCCATGAGAGATAAAATTTTGCCATAGTTTAGTTGCATGAATGAATAATGAGGATTTAGGATAGGTTAGGGTCTTATTTATAGATTAGGCAAGTGTTTTAGGCCATAGGATTAAACCTAGATTCAATCCAAGCCATCAAAGCATGTCTTGGGGAAGAATTCAAGTGTAGGAACCATCTAGGGCCTTTAGATTAAAGACGAACCATGAGAACCATCCAAATGCAAAATCTGCATTTGAGCGAATCGGCCCACGGGTTGACAGCCAAACACCCTGGATTAACCCCTAGTCGACCCAGCGAGCTCGGGTCGACCTCAAAAATCGGCCGGTTCGGTTATTCCCCTCTCCCAATTCGCTGTTTTGAACATTTTTGCATATTTATTTATTTAATTTTCAATTATATATATATATATATATATATATATATATATATATATATTTCTCTGCGCAACCCATTTCACTTAATTAAGTATACTTTAATTTGGGAATTTTTCGTGAAACTTCGCGAGGCCATATCTTGGTCATACAGACTCCGATTCTCGAAAACTCAGACTCTATTTCGCGTATTTTTCCGAGACGAACGCAATGGCATAGCCCGTTTTACTTGATTCAGAATTTAAAATTAAATTCTGCCTTGATTCTCGTCTTAACACGTTATCGAAAAATACGGGTTGTTACATTCTCCCCACCTTTTAGGATTTCGTCCCTGAAATCTCCAAGTTAGGAAGAACATATCCTACCATCCATCATCCATCTACTCAAAACATCATCCACAAGCAACCATTGTCCTTAGATGATTTCTAATGCTGTATGAATATATGCAAAACGTGTGTGTACATGTTCCTTAGCTAATGCTAATGATCAGGCCTGAATAATCTTTCTAATGCAAAATATGTATAGTGCCATGAATCCAACATGTATGCATATAGTCCTAGTCATATAGATACTATATGCGTGCACAATCATTCATTCATATGCAACAACCGCATGATAATACATTCGATTTCATCCATAAACAAGTATAAATACTCGTGCATATGCAATATGAAATGTGACCGAGTCGAGCTAGTATCTAATGTGTATTCGCGCATCCACGAGCAACCACTTGCAACCACTTGCAACCATATCAATCATAACATGTTTCAAATACATGTTTACATCCATAGGGTTCTACCTAGAATTCCCTGAAACAGGGCCGAGAAGATAAACAAGACAAACTCCTTACGGGGTTTGTAACAGAAAGTAGGACTGAGAGGATGTCCACAAAAGATAGCCTACAAGTAAGCTCTACAGAAAACAGGGATCAAGGATATACTCCCAAAAAGAGATATCATGCGCGTATCTAGTCTTTGACCATCAAAGTCGTCTTTTAACTTCGCGATTTTGTAGCTTCTTATTCCTGTTTCCATAACATGAGCTGGAACTCATTTCTTCGTCGCCTCTCGTTCCACTTGCACTTATCCTTTTCCTAGAATACTTGGCGCAAACATGACTGCGTACTCATGATCTCATGCAAGCTTTCCAAAATTCACTAGTGAATCTTGGATCTTGTTTATATACTATAAGGCATTCCATATAGAAGAACTTTCTCTTGAAAGTAAACAGATGTCAATCAGGTTATCATGCGCACTTACTAGGGTGATCTCTATAACCCATGCATAAATGAAGTAAACCATCCGTCTTATTGGTGAACACCACTCGATCGGGCTTCAAATTTCCAATAAAGGCATCAAGGGATTCTAAGTAACTAGTCATGACAGAACCTCAAAAAGGTTACCCGATACTTCGAGGGCATTACCAAGGCTAGTCAAAAGGTCTAACTACCCTCCTATCAAAACCGAGAGTGGCACCCCCTACTGGATAACCACTTCATCCCTAGAATCCATCCATAGCTTATAAACATAAGCATTATTTCCAAACTCAACACTTGGCATAGCCATACCCAAATCCAAACAAGTCATGTATAAATGGACTGATTCTCCAATAGGACTTTGAGACAAAAATGGGATTCTCTATTACGCTAGTACTTAAGGTGCAGAGACTCAACTATCGAAGCAAACTTAAATGATACGAACAACGAAGTCCTAACGGGATGATAGAGAAGAAAAGCTAAACCTTTAACAAGATCGTTACCCTCCTTCCGAGGTACTCTAGAAATGAGAGCATACTACTGCCCTCCCGATGATCTTGTCCTTGTCCCATAATACTTAACTATCCATCCCGTTTCACCATACCAAAGATACTTTCTCGTCATGGGTTTCATTGTTCATCTTTCTCCCTCCTTTGAGGACTAAGCCATACCAACAAGTTGCTCATCCTTAAGCTCGTATCCTTTATCCTTCTTTCTCACGATCCTTTCTTATAACGCGGCCACTGGTCTCTCGAGAACCACCTCCATCGTATGGAAAGCACTTTCATAGGTAGAAAAGACTAGTCGCAGTTAAAACTACTGTGACTACAGATGGAGGAAAGAAAGGAAAAGAGACTCAATTAAGGAAACAAGGATAGTGCTAATGGCCTTTGGGGAATAGCCTTTTTCTTTTAAAAGAAAATTTTCTTGAAAAATGCTTCTTTGTAAACGATTTTCAAATAGTTTTCAGAAGGTCTTTAAAAACTTTTGCCCAGTCTGGTAACCTTCTGCTCTGATACCACGTGTAACACCCCGCCTCCGCTAGGGTCACTCGCAAAGGAATGCACTAGCTTTAGAGGGGCATTATTGGTAAACATGCACATAAATATCACAAGACAGAACATATAAAAATAGCGGAAGTAAAATCAAACTTTCATAACATGAATAAATAAGGTCTAAAGCCTTTTACATCAGAGTACATCAAAACCTGTCTTGCAATAGTAAAGAAGCATAAAGACATTTTCATAAATTATTCCCCAAGTAAAAACAGTAAAGTAGCCATTAGCCAAGAAAAGTCCAAGCCATCCATGATGACCTTCAAGCAGAAGAAGTCCGAACTAAACAACAGTATTTCCTCCCTGTAACCTGGGGGGGAAACGGAAGAAAAGAGGCGAAACAAAACGGGTCAGTCAAAAAGACTGAGTAAGCCCTATCTACTATTAGCATAAAAACTAGTAAAGTTAACTGACATGAGAAACTGAGATGAACATAAGCATGATGACAAGATAGATAAGCTAAATCAAAATAACAGGATGAACTACTGAACTCAGATAAACTAAGGTGTCATGATAAATTACGATGTCAAGATAAAACAAGGTATCACATCGTCAGGTTTCTATCAAGTATAATATCCCCAAGATATCTATCACGTATAACGTCCCATGATATCTATCCTGCATTTTAGCTCTGCACCTACCGTACTAGTATCCCCACCGTATCATGTGTTAACCAAGAATGACCCTCACTCAAAAGTCGTGTAATGGTCCATGTCAACCTAATATATCGCATATATAGGTTACTCAACTTGTATGTTTTATTCCATGTAAATGTTCAGTCCCTTGCCGTAGACCATACGGGCTTTCCCATGAGATTCTACATTACTTTAATATAGTTCCATGATCCTTAAGATCGGTTTGGACTGTTACCCTAAACCTAGCTAGGGTCTTCCAACATGAATTATCGTTTGTACAACTAGGACTTATGCTACCTAAGGCCACTAGGGATTACGCTTACCTATTGCACGTTTTCGTATCTCGGTTTTGGTTCAACCACCCAGGGCCACTGGGATTTACGCTAACCGTCAACCGCGCCCTTTTCCCCACGCATTCATCGTGAATCGTTTTCCATGACTGTATGCACATGTATCACATCGTGCCATCCGAGTCCTGTCACAGGGCAGATCGAGAAAGACAGGACTCGGTCGGGAGCTTTCGATTTATCTGCCGATGCAGATGCTAAGGTCTGTTTTTCTATACGTGGCTATGGTCCCACGCGACCCCTCCATCAACTAGTGAAAGACAAGACAGGATAAATCCTGTATGAGAACACACTACTGGCCAACCCACAATCCTAGCCTTACCGCAACCATAATTAGATAGCAATTATGGTCTATTGGGTGTTCTCTGCCTTTCCGTACGTACACGCTTGACCAAAGATGGTAGGTAGTCTGACGAAATGCTATCTAGGGTACGACCGTGTATCGTCGACTATCCCCTATCCATCCCCGTCTTTAGGTCGCTCGCATAGCAACCAAGGCATACTCTTGGTTCTTCTAACGCAGACCTTAACCTCTCATGAGCCTAGTATAATCACCTGGCAGCTCATAGAGGGATACCAAGAATACCCTCACGTTCCCCGAAGCCGCTGCTTCGTTACCCAGTTCGCTGGAGCCTTTATCTAAATCAGATACTTGCTCCTACTCGTATACTTAAACGATGACCTACCGTATCAGGTTACTCATCTATCTATGAACTGGTCTAAATTTCCTTGACTAAGAATCATTACTTAGTTATTCCTCAACTAAGGTTTACCACTTAGCCTTATTCCCGTTATCCTTGTTAACTACGGTTATCCCCTATCCTCAGAACTAGGGTTTACATAATGGATTAAGTGTCACTTAAGTTCATGACTTAACCCGTCTACCAATCATGTCAAAATTGTCTAAGTATCCAAGTCCAAGACTTAACCCGTCTTCAAATCATGTCAAAATTGGCTAAGTATCCAAGTCCAAGACTTAACCCTACAAACCATGCTCACGTTGGTTAAGTATGTATTAAGCAATTCACGACTTAACCTCGTCCAATTATCATTCTAGATTGGTTAAGTATATATTAACTTGACCCTATCAATTTACTCAGTCAAATCGGTCAAGTGTATTCAAGCGATTCGTGACTTAGCCTTATCATGTTTTCACGTTAGATCGGTTAAGTATAGGTTAACTTAACCTCAATAAATTCACGAGTTAGATTGGTTAAGTATAGGTCACTTAACCACATCAATTCATCATGTTTAGATTAGTTAAGTGTTTAACTTAACCCCATTAAACTACCAAGTGGGATTAATTAAGTCTAGGCTAACTTAACCCCATCCGATTTCCATGTTTAGACTAGTTGAGTCTAATCTTAACCCCATTCGTTAACCGTATTTTTCGGTTAAGCGTCATTAAGAAAACTTACTTAACCTTACCAAGTTATCGCGTTGGATTGATTAAGTGTTGGTTAACTTAACCCCATCCACTAGTCATATAAAAATGGTTAAGTGTCACTAGGCAAATCAAGTTACTTAACCTACCCAACCTTGTCATGTTTTGTTAAGTATCATTAGCCTAATCAAATTACTTAACCCATTTGTCCATGTCATATTTGGTTAAGAGTCATTAATCAAATTAACTTAACCCTATCATGTGGCATTAATTACTTAATGCACCTTCACCTCTCACATTAGACTTTGTTGTGGTTACTAGTTAAGCCGGTCGGTTCCGGGTAGCTTTACACCACAACTTGGTCTAACCTCGGGTTCAAGCACAACATGACCAACTTCTCACATTGGGTCCTATTGTTTGCAACTACTAGTTAGGCCGGTCGGTTCCGGGTAGTTTTACGTTGCAAACTCAACCCAACCTCGAGTTGGCCACACTTATATTATCTAAGTGTCATGTCCATCATGTTTCCCAAAACATGTTACAAGTTTTCAAGCATTTGGGTAGACCTAACTTAATAGGTAAATTCCCAAAGGGTAGACCTAACTTAATAGGTAAATTCCCAAGATTATGTTTTTATGCATACTTACATGTCAACTTCCATGTTATATTTCAAGTCATGTTTTCAAGTTGTATTTTCATGTCATTAGAAATTACCCATAACATAACCCAACGCTTTTAAACTCGCATATACGTTCGCGACAACGTAATGGATTAAAAGAAGAGACTTGGCAAAGGCATGACAAAAATGGATATTAAGCCACAAGTTAATCATGGTGGCAAATGAGGCACAAATGTGTTCATTAACTTGCATGTTACATTCTTAAGCCTCAAAACATGCATAAACCCAAACTTGGCACATAAGCGAATCATGGTGACAAAAGATATGGAATGATGACTAGTAACTCACATATATCATCATATAAGGGTTATGACTTCATATGCAAGTTGACATAAAGGTTATGAGGGTTCTCATGTTGCCTAATACAACATTTCAACATAAAGGTTGTAGCTTTTAGCTCACAAGATCAAGATAATGACTTCATAAACTTGCATGACATGATAGCATGTATCATACTCAATGATCAAACCCAAACTTGCAACATGAACATTTAACTTCATAGTTAATATCTAAGAGTAGGGAAAGGGCTTACATTGCTATGAAGGCACAAAAGATATGACAAAGCCCTTATGCAATCAAATAAACCCAAAATGCAAGCTCTAACATAAAAACCCTTGAGCCAAAATGATCAAAACCCTTGCTTTATGATGCAAAGATAGAAAGTTGACTTGAATGCAAGCTAATGACACTCATACAAGCTTGAAAACACTTGTATACATGGAAAATCTCTCATAGAAACCATTTAGAAATTTTATGAAGAGAGTGGAGGCCATGAGAGGTAAAATTTTGCCATAGTTTAGTTGCATGAATGAATAATGAGGATTTAGGATAGGTTAGGGTCTTATTTATAGATTAGGCAAGTGTTTTAGGCCATAGGATTAAACCTAGATTCAATCCAAGCCATCAAAGCATGTCTTGGGGAAGAAGTCAAGTGTAGGAACCATCTAGGGCCTTTAGATTAAAGATGAACCATGAGAACAATCCAAATGCAAAATCTGCATTTGAGCGAATCGGCCCACGGGTTGACAGCCAAACACCCTGGATTAACCCCTAGTCGACCCAGCAAGCTCGGGTCGACCTCAAAAATCGGCCGGTTCGGTTATTCCCCTCTCCCAATTCGCTGTTTTGAACATTTTTGCATATTTATTTATTTAATTTTCAATTATATATATATATCAATATATATATATATATATCAATATATATATATATTTCTCTGCGCAACCCATTTCACTTAATTAAGTATACTTTAATTTGGGAATTTTTCCTGAAACTTCGCGAGGCCATATCTTGGTCATACGGACTCCGATTCTCGAAAACTCAGACTCTATTTCGCGTATTTTTCCGAGACGAACGTAATGGCATAGCCCGTTTTACTTGATTCAGAATTTAAAATTAAATTCTGCCTTGATTCTCGTCTTAACACGTTATCGAAAAATACGGGTTGTTACAGGCCATGTTGTTTTTGGAAATGGGATAACGGTTGACCCCGCTAAAGTAGCAGCAATCCAGGACTAGGATAAGCCTAAGAATGCGACGGATGTTCGGAGTTTTCTTGGGTTGGCTGGTTATTATCGATTGTTTATTAAGGATTTCTTCAAGGTAGCTGCACCGTTAACAGGACTGACGAAGAAGAACCAAGTATTCACATGGGATGAAAAGTGTGAACAAGCGTTCTACATCCTGAAGGAGAGATTGATGAGTGCACCTGTGTTGACCATTCCAAGTGGGAATGAGGAGATGGTGGTTTACACCGATGCATGTGGTACTGGGCTTGGAGCGGTACTAATGCAAAAGGATAAGGTTGAGGCCTACGCGAGTCGACAGCTAAAGCCGCATGAGAAGAATTACCCAAGTCATGATTTGAAGTTGGCAGTGATTGTGTTTTCTCTGAAGATGCGGAGACATTACCTGCTGGGAGTTTGATTCGAGTTGTTTACGGATCACAAGTCGTTGAAGTATCTTTTCTCCAAGAAAGATTTGAATCTTCGGCAGCAACGATGGTTAGAGTTTCTAGCATTGTATGATTTTGATATAGCCTATACCCCGGGCAAGGGCAACGTAGTTGCAGATGCGTTGAGTCGAAGACACGCAAGTTAGAGAGCGATGTTCTTGGAATGGAAGAGCCTTGAGTATTTGGCAAGGTTTGATTTCAGGACCTGAAATGTTGGTAAGCTTACTGATAAGATCTACTCTCATCGAAAGGATTAGCGAGAGCCAAAAGCAAGATGCAAAGCTTGTTGAGTTTATCCAGAAGTTAGAACTAGAAGATAAAGAATTCGAAGTTGATCAAGAAGGTTAGCTTCGAAAGCAAGGACGATGGTTAGTTGTTCCTGATATTAATGGATTGAGAGATGAGGTTCTGAGTGAATGTCATCACTCGAAGTTGACGATTTATCCCGGTGGTAACAAGATGTAATAGGATATGAAACGAGTCTATTATTGGGAAGGGATGAAGCAAGATATTGGAAAATTCATTTCCAAATGCATGAACTGTCAGTTGGCGAAAGCTGAACAGAAGAAGCCGAGTGGTTTGCTTCAGCCATTGGAGGTTCCTACATGGAAGTGGAAGCAAGTATCAATGGATTTTATCGATGGACTACCCAGAACTAGGGCAGGAAATGAAGGGATTTGGGTCATCGTGGATCTCTTGACCAAATGTGCGAGATTCATTCCTGTCCAGTCGACTAGGATGGCGTCAAAGTTAGATGAGCTTTATGTAAAGTGGATAGTTCGGTTCCATGGAGTTTCAAAGAGTATAGCGATGACCGAGATCCATTGTTTACGCGTGGGTTTTGGAGAAGTTTGCAAGAAGCTTTCGGAGCTGAGTTGTGTTTAAGTACGGCTTATCATCCCCAAACTGATGGTCAGACTGAGAGAGTTAATCGAGTTTTGGAGGATCTCCTGGGAGCTTGTGTGTTGGATTTTCGGGGATCATGGGAGGACCATCTACATCTAGTTGAGTTTGCATATAATAGTAGCTACCAGTCTAGCATTGGGATGGCACCCTACGAGGCATTGTATGGGAGACCGTGTAATTTTCCGACATGTTGGTTGGAAACTGGAGATAAGTTGATACTTGGGCCAGAGATGATTAGAGAAACCTCGGGTTGTATCGAGATCGTTCAACAACGAATGAGGGCAGCCCAAGATCGTCAGAAAAGTTACGCCGATAAGCGTCGTAAAGACTTGGAATTCGACGTAGGTGATATGGATTTTGTGCAGATTTCACCATTGAAACATGTAGTTCGTTTCGGAAGTAAAGGAAAGTTAGCTCCAAGGTTCGTTGAACCGTTTCCGATAGTCGAGCGAATTGAAAAGCTCGCATACAGATTGGAGTTACCCGATAAGATGTCGAGTGTGTATTATGTGTTCCATGTGTCATTTCTACGGAAGTTCATGCATGACTCCAATGTGGTGGTATCTCCAGAGCAGTACGAAGACCTAGAAGTTGAAACCGCAGTTGCGAGACCTCGTAAGCCGCTTCGTGTTGTGGGGAATGACACGAAACAACTTTGGAGAAAGACGGCCAAGCTAGTCAAGGTACAATGGAGTGAAGATGGTGATGATTGTACATAGGAGACGAAAGAGAGCATGAGAGCAACTCATCCAGAACTCTTCGTCGGTAGGACCCTTTGATATCGTATCATCGTTGTATCTTGTTTGGTAGAATTCTGCATGCTAGGGTAAGATCATGGATGCATGGCTTGATGATTGCTAGTTTGGATGATAGAATTGGCTTCTCATGGGGTGATAGGCATGTTGAATTGTTGTGATTACTTATGTTTGCTTGGAATTTCGGGGGTGAAATTCTTAAGGGTAGGAGAATGTAACAGCCCGCATTTTACATACCGAAAGATCGTAAAATATCTTTATTTTATTCCCTGAGGGTTGGATCACTTTCATCTTTTAATATGTTGCTTATGGGGATGTGAGACATGTCCATAATTTTTATTGATTGTATTTGTGACCATTTCCCCCTGTCAGTCTTGTATAGGGCATAACTTTTGACTCAGGTCGAATCAGAAGGTGAGACCTGTGCCATTGGAAAGCAATCAATGATTACCTTTATGTGGAGTGGTTACAATAACGATTTGGCTTAGCGGTTTGGGAGAAATCGTTGTTTTAAGGTTTTTCAGTTGGTTGTCCAGGTTTTGGAAGGCTAATGGGATGATTTGGAGAAGGCCCATTTGTGAGCTGATGGAAGGGTATAAATAGAGGGTGAGGGATATGGGAAATAGTTTAGTTTCTCATTCTCCCATTTGGTGTCTTGTGCTCCTCCTTCCTTTAACACCTTTCCACCATTAAAAATCCAAATCTAAGGAGGGAAAGCATAGATCTACACCATTAAAGGCTAGATTTACGACAATTAAAGCAAGGATTCATCGGATCAAGGTGTTTGGTGCGAGGTGCTTGCTGTCCGGATTACTATTTCAATGATTTTAGCTTGTTTCGGCAAATTGGTGAGTGATTTACATCTCTCACATGAATGCAATGAAGTATACGAGTGTTTGTGCATGTTTTTCATCAATTACAAGTGTTTTACCATAGATCCATATCATTATATGTCCATTTTCATATGAATCACCCTATGATCTAATTAATATGTTTAACCGGTTAATCTCATACCATTTCATATGATCATGTAAGTTAGGTCTCTCATTTTGATCATATGTTCATTTTAATGGTTTTTTGTGATATTTACATCATTTTAGTGATAATAATCATATTCATGTTGTTATCAATGTTGTGACATGTTTATGGGTGTATTTGGTGAATTGGTTGAGTTAGTTTAGTTGAATTTGTCGTTTGGCGAAGTTTTTGTCGAAATCCGAGTTGGAATTTCAATATGCAGGTTTCGGGTCGGCCATAAGATTGGGTCGGGTCGGTCCATTCAAGTTGGGTTGGGTCTGTCTAGTATTAGTCATGTTAATACAACCGGGTTGGGTCGGTCATGTTCCAAAAACGGGGCGATCGGGTTGGGTCGGTCATATTGGTGTGATCAAGTCGAGTCGGCCATGAAGTACAGGGGAGTTAGGTTCGGGTCGGTCGAGTTCTGGAGCCAGGAAGGAACCGGGTCGGGTCGGTCTAGTTTGGGTCGGGTCGGTCTGAAAGGGGCTGGTCGGTCATGTTTCCAGCAGCGCTTCTAAACGCTGTGGTGGATGGCTTAAGTGTTGTGGTTGTTTTCCTTAGCTTGTGTGTGTGAATGCTATGGATTGTTTTGAACCTCAAATTGATGTTGTTTGGTTCGACGATGATGATGGCTTTGATGAGAGTCCAGAAGGGGATATTCGAAGTGATGTGATATGCTCGTTGATCGGTGAAAAGCAACGAATGTGTGGATAATGGTTACTCAAGTGGGACTTGAGTTTATGATTAGTCGCCGGAGATGACAACTAGAGATGCGAAGGCCGAGAGATTATCGTTATCATAAGTTCTAGCAGACTCAAAGCAGGGGTACTTTGGGCAGTCATGAAGAGCCTCGTACCTTGAGCAGTCATGAAGGGCCTAGTTGTCTTGAGAAGACAAACATACGAGTCATGATGGCATATCGAGTTGTGCTAGAACTGGGGTTACCATTAGCCCTTGACATGTGGCAATCATGATGGGCCGTCATACGATTAACGATGGTTTCAAAGAAGGAATGGTGGTGATAGACAAAGTCAGTTATGGATGATGGGTTGTTCTGTTTGTACCATTATTTCAAATCTCGCAATATCGCCCAAGATCTCCTTTGAGATCTCGTTTTGGGCTCCTTCCGAAATGAAACAGCAAATATCACTCTAAATCTCCTTTCGAATATATCGCCCGAGATATTGCAATATCGAACGATATATCAACTGAGATGAAATACTGGAATATCATCCGAGATCTTAGTTTTTTTTGGTTAAAATTTAAATTTGTGCCTGAACTAGAACTATAATTAAAAAACTCAAATGTAACTATATCAATCTTTTGTTATTTTACATTTTGCATGTTAAATGACTATATTGTATCTTCGTATATGTTTTACAATGCTTCTGATTTTCATATTCGTCTTTTTACATACATGTTACTTATGAAATTATGTATTTTATGGTCTATTTATGCTGAATTTTTTAATGTTTTGGATCCTTTTAATGTTTCTTGTCTAATAATATTCTTGTTTTAAGCATATTACGATTTACAGTATGAACGATCTTTCGCAAAATAAAGAATAATAAAGTTATTTTGCATTTTAAGTTTAAGTTACTATGTTTTTGATAGCATTCATAAAATTCGTTTTGTTAAAATATCATTTTTAACATATCATGTACCCCGAGATTGTTCCGATATGAACTTTCAGACCCAAGATGAACTTTCGAGTTAGACCATCTCGTCCAAGATCTCCCCCGATTCGAGACCGAGTCTATAAAATACCTGAGGCGAAATGCGACCGATATCCAATATTTAAAACCTTGGTTGTACTATCTTATGTAGGTTGTCCAACATCGAAGGAGATGCTCCTTGGGTGCTTGTCTGATATTGGTTTAGACCTTTGGGGCTTGTGCTTGAGGGGTATTGAATTCAATTAGGATGGTTTGCTTGAGATCGTATAATCTGGATGTTATGAATGTTTTTCAATGGTTGAATGAGCGTTCTGGCTTCCATGGATGAATTGTTGAATTGTTTATAGTAAAGGCTATCACTGTCCGATGTGGAAGGAAACGGGAGTTGAGTACTTCTCTGGTGTTGGGTAGTGATTGGTAAATCTACGCATTCTCATATACTTTATTATTGAAGTTTGTTAGCTGTTTTATCGCTTACTAAGACTGTTGTCTAACTCAAGGTTTTATGTCTCCTCTTATTACCTTGGGCTGTTCATCCGATGTGGATGGGCAGACTGAGCAGTAGGTTACAGGTAATGGAGCTTAGTGAGGCAAGGAAGCTCAGCGATGACGAGCAGGAGGCTTGCGTACCAGTTTATTACTATTTAATATTTCTGTTTCCGCTGTCTGAGTGTTCTATGAGTGTTGTAATGAGGACTTGCGCTGTGAGTTTTACGATAGGTTCCGATGTTGCTTGATGATCGTCCATGGCTGTCTGACACATCTTTCAATGCATTATTCCTCTTGTTTAGTGCGGGGGTTATAGGCAGTCGTCATAGATTCTGTTTATTGTCAAAAAGAGAGAAAGCGTTGTAAATAATATTTTAGATTAAGATAAATTTCACTATAAAGTTGTTAATTGTAAAGTGAAAATGAAAAAAGCAAGATGTAAATGGCACATTAATTCACACATACAATGTTATTAAGCCAAAATAACATCAACTGTTTGCAATAACTATTGATATATCAGAGCCTACAAATGTATGTTATAGTATGACCAAATAAATCATGTTAGAGCCTACAGATATGGAATGCAACTCAAATATTTGTACATATTAAGAATGTATGATCAAAGTTATTGTTTTTATATGGTTATATAAATATATTGTTTGCCAATATTAATGATCATAGTTTAATGGAAAACGAACGAAATAGACATATGGTATATGGATCCAAAGAATTACACATGGCTAGATAGACATATTGTTAAATTTAGGTGATACAAAATCACAAATAGATGGAAAGTAAATATTGGTTTAATATGGAAATGCATGAATTAATTGATTGCATTTGCATGAGATGGAAAGAAATAAATGCAGGCATTAATTTCTTCTATATATGCTAAAGAAACGGATTGATTTACTTTCTATCTTTGCACATTTGTTGCTATAGTAATTTGCCTCGATTATATTATTACCATATGTTGGTAATTTAATTGATGACTCACATAGATTTGCACTGACTATATATTGAGGGGTATACTTCATTGTAAGCCCATCCTGGCATGGAGCCAGTGATCCACAGTGGTCTCTCTTCTTGTTAATCCTATTTGAGGTTTGGATATGTAAACTCTTATTTTGTAATCTCTTGTAATTCTCTTATGTGGAATAAAATCTCCCTCTTTTGGACTGGATGTACACTATCTCAATGATAGTGGAACTAGTATAAATATTGTGTCTCTTTGTTTCTCTGTTATAGTTATTTACTATTTGTTTGATGTAATGGAATAATTGCTATTAGATTAGATTGATGTTCAACTGGCAAATCTAGATCTTGTTTATTGTGCTTCCGTATTCGCGCAATCTTCTCGCACAACAGATTGGTATCAGAGCCAAGTTATTTTTTTAAATTGTGCATCAATTATTTCTACAAAGTTAGTAGATTCAGTGGTGATTATGCTATTACTATTTTGGGGAAAAAGGAGACTTTAGTGGAGAAGATTATGTTGTGAGAGAAGAGTGTTCCAGGCTTGGAACTTTGATGTAGCTTGAGCTTTGGATTCTCATTAAGGTGCAATTATATGTTAAAACGCGACCTGACCAAGCGTAGAAAATTGACTTTGTAGATAACAGCTTGGAGAAATTGCTTAGAGGTGGTAGCGACCAAAGACGAACCGCTGGAGGTGTTAGTGACATTTCCAAGTGTTTGAGAACTGTATAACTTCAAGTTCAGTTGAGAAATGCTCGCATTGTATGAGAGGTAAAGAGTTTAGTGTGTTGAAGAGACCATTGGGTTTAGAAATTGTATCTGATGTAGCTGATTTTGGTGACAGATTTTGACGCCACTCAGACTTATTGATTTTTTGATGCCGTCTTGGAGAGTTCAGTTCATAGAGCTAATTTTGGCAGTTTTGGTGCCACTGTGATAAATCATTGATTTTGTGATGCCTTCTTAAAGGAGTGGAGCTACATGCAGGTATGTGGATGGAGAGAGATTTATCTTGCATACGGAGATCTGGATTTTGGCTCTATTTTTTGAATTGGTGTTTGAGAGAATTGTTTTTGGCCTTGGTGGTGTTGAGATTATTTTGGAATCTGCCTTCTTTTGATTTTGAATATTTGCAATATTTTGTTAGCGTGCGGGGACGTAGTCTGAGCTCGTTAACATGGTATGATGGGGGGTAGCTTTGCTGGAACCCATTAGGCAAATATTCATTTTTGATTTCTATCTCATTGTGAGATTTTGAATTAAGGTGGAGTTCTGTTGAAGAGTTTTATGTGTGAAGAAAATTTTATTCGAGGTGAGGTATTGAAGATATGTGATTTTGCATCAAGGTGAAGTGTTAAATTTAGGTGATACGAAATCACAAATAAATGAAAAGTAAATATTGGTTTAGTATGGAAATGCATGAATTAATTGATTGCATTTGCATGAGATGGAAAGAAATAAATGCAGGCATTAATTTCTTCCATATATGCTAAAGAAACGGATTGATTTACTTTCTATCTTTGCACATTTATTGCTACGGTAATTTGCCTCCATTATATTATTACCATATGTTGGTAATTTAATTGACGACTCACATAGATTTGCATTGGCTATATATTGAGGGGTATACTTCATTGTAAGCCCATCCTGGCATGGAGCCAATGACCTAATGGTGTCTCTTCTTGTTTAGCCTATTTGAGATTTGAATATGTAAACTCTTATTTTGTAATCTCTTGTAATTCTCTCATGTGGAATAAAATCTCTCTCTTTCGGACTGGACGTATACTATCTCGATGATAGTGGAACCAGTATAAATATTGTGTGTCTCTTTGTTTCTCTTGTATTGTTATTTACTATTTGTTTGATGTAATAGAATAATTGCTACCAGATTAGACTGATATTTAATTGGCAAATCTAGATCTTGTTTATTGTGCTTCTGCATTCGCGCAATCTTCTTGCACAACACATATAGTATATGTCCACTTCCCAACAAAATAGCAAATACGACTTCAAATCAAAAAACAAGAAACTAAATGTAAGTTTCCATGAATGCATGAATCAAGTAAAACAAAGTTACTCCAACATGCATCTGTGGCATGTCACTTAAAGCATGACGTGTGTTAGCACAAAAGCTGCATGCCAAAAGTGAGCAATAAAGACTAAGTCAAACATACATCACAAGGCACATTGAAGGGCTTAAATCCCTTGGATCGAAATTTCATGGACCTAGTGGATCAAATCAATCTTGACCATTGATTTCGGTGGGACTCACATGAAATCATGGGGCTAGATGTGTTTGGTGCACCGGGTCCATGCAATTTGGGACCAGGTGATCTCAAGCCCACATTGAAATATAATCTGAAAATTTTAGTCAGTTCATTAGAAAGTCTACTCGGAGAAAGATAAAAACACCACGCAACATAAAAAGATTAACAGTAATATATTATGGTGGAAACTTACACCATATCAGAGCAAAATAGTATAGAAAGAATACTATCTGATTTTCACCTTGTTTCAAAAATAGAGAGATAATAGAAAAGTGGGTTGTATATAGAAATTATGTTATAGGCGTGTGAATATATGAATGACATAAGATACTACTTATACTCTTAAATATGCAATAGATATTCTAGTTAGAGCCAAAAAAATAAGCGAGAATGAGTTAAAGTAGATCCCGTAAATTCGAATAGCCATAAAGTAAATCTAGCTAAAGAGTAGGTAATGAAAATCAATGGGAAAACCTGATCTGAAAATAGATGAAATGTGATATAATGATTTAAAATAAAAACTAACAAATTATCATGTTGATAACGTGTTATAAAATAAGATAAAAACAAAAGAAATAAGGGAGCGTATACAATTTTATTGATAAGAATGTGATTACAACAACATGAGCCCTCTGTTTATAGACTCTACATGCTCTAGCAATTACAATACTGTTCTTTGCGTTAAGCGTATTCACCCTTAATATTCCAATATATTGTAACGGAATACTTGATTTTACTTATACATGTTAGAAAACACTGTGCGTGCACCTAAAATTACATAACATCTAGTTTTGCTTTTCATGAAACATATAATTACAAAATTACCCTTATTGACAAAATTAATAAATGCGCCGTGCAGTAAAATAGGAGGAAACACACGGTCCAACGATAAATTTCAAAGCTCCCTAAATTTTATGTACTTCATTGCATTGGTGTTTGTATCAGCGATCTCACATTCTCTTATTTGTTGGTTGTTGTAATGACTATCTTAAATTACTGCATAGTTTTTTCTTTGGTATGCAAATCATTGTACACCTAAGAGGTTTAGTATGATGTGCTACTCAATATATAAGTGTCTTAATACAAGTTACTAAATACTATTCAGTGAACATACATAACTTAATTCCTCTTATTGATCCATCGGGTTCTTTTGGAGCATACTCAAAATAATAACATTCAAAGAACACAATATGAGGTAACAACTAAAAGCTAGGGCTATTATGCATGGTTACATTAGATATCTATAGAGGTTAGCTTAATGTAGTTGTAGAACCACAATCTTCCTCCCTCGTCCAAGTTTCCCATTTGAAAAACGAAAAGAATTGTAAAGAACTTATTACTTTTGATTATAATTTTGTATCGTAATCATGCTACTTAATTTAATGATTAAAAGATAAGAAAAATCATTTTCTTGTTCAATTTTTTTTCTTTTAGTGTTCGTTTAGGGTTTTAAATGGTTGGATCTAAATTAATCACGTGTTGTTTTGCTTATTGCAAGATATAAATTTACTTTTATTCTAATTTTTTCTAATAAACATGTGTAAAATTGAGTGTCGCGCTAGAGTAGATAAACATCATCAACCATGAAATAAAAAATTTATAGGAAAATAAATATATATTGAAAAAAAGAGAAAGTGTCAACTCGAAAGGTGGATCAACGATAAGATTGAAAGACAGAGATCTAGCAGTATGCAATAAAAGTAAAAATAAGGACAAGAAGAAAACGGAGAATTTATTTAGTGTTCGGTTAAATTTGGCATATGTCCACTTTATAGTGTTTATTGATTGACTGAATATGGTGATTATAAGATTGGATTGAATCAGGAAACTTATTGGTACCAGGATTGGATAGGGAATGTCAATCATAGCTTCCTAGGTGACCGTTTTATGAAGAAATATTATGAAGAATGACTTTAATAGAATGGTAGCAGCCAGTCTTCAAAATATCATTTTCTCATTATTGATACATTTGTATTTATATAGGTAGAGAGGCAGGTGGACCATAAGATTGCCACTGACAGACCCTAGGAATCGTCCTGATACCACTCAACAAGAAGCAAATGTCATCGGGCTATGGTGATAAACTGAGTCTAAGTTATACACTAAAACTTGGGGCTGAGTTATGTTATTGCATCGAACTTTTTTTGGTTTTATATCTTTTAAGTGATGTTTTTCGAGTACTTTCCAACTGTTCTATTGTTTATTCTTTCACTCTACTTGATTATTCCTTCATTGCTTTGTTTTTTCTATAACTTATAGCAGTCAACTCTTAAATTTTGAAGATAGGTCTTCTAGAGTCCCATGAAATTACTTGCGAATGCATATGGAAAAGTTGGAAAATCACTAGAGTAAACTAGTAGTGGCCAGTTGTTGAGACGACCCCAAACCCCGTACTGACAGTGGCAAGGGTAATCTTTGGAATATAACACATAAACAGGTAATAGCAGAACAGAAATAAATAAATACACTAGATAATGAACAAATAATACATTGGATAAACGAAATCATCAGAGTTACACAGTATACAGGATCATACTTAGCACAAATACAGTTCAGCTATACATAAATGTCTACAACGGAAAACAAAACATAATGTACAATAGGAGCCGAACAGCATAAAAAGAGATAAATGATAGAATCCATCTTCAGCTCCAGCTATCCAGAAAAAGCCTGCTAAACCTAAATACAAGGCTGCCCATGTAGAAAAAGGGGCACCCGAGTTTGAAAGTGAAACTAACCACGAGTCAGTCATGGGACTGGTATGAGAAATCTACTCAACACATTTAAAATATAGCCAATTATAGGACCACGCCACTTTCGTGGAACGGGTTTACTCCATCGGATTGCCAGTGCTTTAAAACAAATAATTCTTTTAAACATCGCAATGCTTTTTATAAAAATGAAGCCATTATAAGACTCAGTTCCCATCACATAATGCAACGCAAACCGGAGGATAGAGTTTTACCTTATAATGGCCAAAATATGCTTGATACGAATAAAAAAAAGCATTTGATATTATTACTAGTGTTTACATGTTTCAAAAACAATTTCGAATCATAACTATCAATCATAGACGACATGGACACCATATATCATGTCGCCATATATATATATATATATATATATATATATATATATATATATATATATATACAATCAAAACTGCACGATGTCGTATTTGGAAATTGGATTTCCGTCATGAACCAAGGCAAAAGATAGTCCTTACCGAATTCGAGATGCTCTAGCCCGTGTCTCAGGATCAGAACGCATCGACCCTTGGATCATCAGGGCCGGTCCACCGATGTGGATTAAAATGCCTGAACACTGCGTTTCCCCGCCCTTTGGGGGCGTGGGTGAGCCAACGAATGACTCTATCGGTCCCAGATCGACTGATATATCCGAGGCGCCTCGCAATAGCAACAACCACATAGGTGAAAATTATATAAATGTCAGCCAGTTTAAGCACCGACACCACCTCTAGCTAGAAGGAAACACATGCCCTCCCTGAGGTCCTTCTCCCGTTTCTGTTTCATACCGGGGTGTGAGGCTCGCGAATTCATGTTATACACAAAGCTACGCCACACAGGCGGTGCTTTGATCATCAACCACAAGACTTTGCTTTTCAACAGAAGCCCTGATCACTGCATCTTAGCATGCCACACGGGCAATTCACACCATGCAACTGATGGCTATCAATCACACAGAATGAATTCCAATGTCAGACACACTGTCCATTTGCAAGTCCGTTCTGGGTCTGAATGAAACCAGAGGCACTATATACCTCGCAAACCCATCGATCTCCACGTACGTCTGGATGATCACCACTCATTATCCATATTTCGAGATGCCTCCCAATCAAGACATCAGTTACCATCCAAACGAGGTGAAGATCTCCGGTCTTCGACTACCGTCTTCATCTTCAATTCTTATCGTCGATTTAGTTATTCAGAATGGGATAAACCCGGTCTTTCTGAGCAACTCGCGTATATAATAAACAAGTGCTACACAAACACACATACGCTTTATTCCAATTCATTTGTCACTAACCGTAAATCAGTAAGAGAAGGATTTCCCAAATATTAACCCCGAAGGCCGAAACCAACATCAGATCAAAACCCAGGAAACCATTCGACTTAGCCAACCTTCAGTTAGTTTCTAAATTTCACCTCCATATTATTTATAATATTTTATAATGATTTATCGCTACTTTTATTTATTTTAAAATAGCCAATTTATTCAAACGACGCTTCGGGCCATAACGCGGCCGTGGTGCTGTTTTTCTTCAGATTTGATTTACACATATCTGAAAATCTAACCGTTGGATCTTCAATAAATTTATATCATTAGAAAGATCTTTTCAAAATGAATCCAATGGTTCCAGTTTTGGGAAAATCCGACTGTCGCATCTCCCGATATAATCGTTTGAAGTTTCGATTTCAAAATACGAACTACAGCGTCGTTATTCGATTTATTTTAATTATATATATATATAATCGATTCTGGCGTTGTTTTTCTTCATATTTTAATTAAACATTCCAGACAATCCAACCGTTGGATTTTTACAAAGTTGGTGTCATTGGAAAGATATTTCCAAAGCAAACCCAACGGTTTCAGTTTTGGGAAAATCGGATGGTCGGATCTCCCGCACTAATCGTTTGAAATCACGGTTTCAAAACACGAACTGCAGCTTCGTTATTCGATATATTTCAATTCTATATATATATATATATATATATATGTATATATCGATTCTTCGATTTCAAAGCTATATTCTTTTCATACATTTGATAAAAATGATATTTTTATCCAACGAACATTCACTTCGACACTTCACTATTTTTAACAACTCATGTATATAGTAAAAATGTGATTTTTATTGTAAAACAATTCATTTCAAAACACGATTATTTTATATAGTTCATAAAGGTAATAAAAATATGATTTTTATTATAAAGCAATTTATTTTAAAACACGAATACCATTCAACACATGAATTTCTATTCAACGAATGAATTTCTATTCACAAGGTTTTCTATAGTTTATATATATAGTAAAAATGTGATTTTTATTGTAAAATGATTTATTTCAAAACACGATTATTTTATATAGTTCATATAGGTAATAAAAATATGATTTTTTATTATAAAACAATTTATTTTAAAACACGAATACCATTCAAAGAATGAATTTCTATTCAACGAATGAATTTCTATTCAACACACGAAGGTTTTCTATACAACACACGAATATAGTTTCAACACATGAAAATAATTCTAACACATGAATATTATTCAAAATTTCGACAGCATAATGGCAGGGTAGTTAAAACCGGGGTCGTCCCTTGTACGGCTCCTCGCTCTACCTTAAAGCCTCGCAGCTTTTGACAATGGGGATTTCATGCATCTAGTTCACACGCAGGCGACATGTATATTTTTTTCATTTCCACAAACTAATCCTATGCGGTTTCGACCAAATAATTCTCAACCACCAACAGGTATTTTTCAACCACAATCAATCAATTTCAACCACAAACAATTCTAATCAACAATTCGCTATCAATCAATTTTCACACCAATCATAACCAATAAATATCGTCCATGGTCTGTGGACGAGGGGCGTGTGTGTATATATATATATATAAGCATTTCACTTCTATTCAACACATATATAATTTTTACAACGCATATATAACTTATATATCGAACGTACAACTTATATAACGCTTATACAATAGGTGTACAATGCTTATATAACTCATACATCGACTATATAATTTATACATCGTCGTTTTCCATATAGTTTATAATTTAGAAATCTCACATTGGGTTCCACTCCACCAAAAATAGCAGAAGGCTCAAAAAAATATGTGGTCTCTTCTAGAATGTAGAAGACATACACACGAGTCCACTGTCTCTAGTTTTACTGAATTTCGTCAAAAAACGAAAAACATATGATTTTTACCGTGAAATCAAAAACCGTAGCGCTTTAAACTGCTATTAAATAGTTTAAAATAAAAATAGCCGCACCTTCAGTTTGAACGTTCAAATCTAGGTTTTAAATTTTCTTCGGATCTGATGCACGTGGATCCGATTGTCCTGTGCCATGTTGAAGAGGATGGAGGGGCGCTTCCATGGCGGGTGGTCAGGTCAAGTTCGACGCTGACTAGGCGGAGCTCCGACAGGTTGAACGGGCGAGGTTGGAGGGCGTGGATCTCAGCAGATTCACAACGATTAAAGCCGAAATTTATATGGATTTGTAGCTCGTAAAAATCTCTTCAAAATCCCCCAAAGAAGCACCTACTTTCGTTGAGAGATGGAAGAGAAATCAAGGAGGAAAGAATCGAAGCTTTTCCGCCGTTCGAGTTCAGAGGTATCGGGGAAGAAGAGTGGCGTTGACCAATGAGATTTTTTTTATTATTTATATATTTTTAAATTTCGAAAATACCCTCTTTCACACACGAACCCCAACTCAAACCCAACGACCGTCGTCCCTAGCGTTTTACCCCCATTCGAAACACAATGGGATATGTTTCGAAGGCCCATTTGACTGTTTCAGTCAGTTTTTCTTCAAATTAAAATATAAAACATTCAATATTTGATTTGAACATACATTTGAATTTGCCAGGGCCACATATTGATTCTAAAAATTCCAGAAAAATAAATCTAGCTATGTTTTGGCGATACAGTCCCAACAAAACTAGTTTCGTCGAATTCTGAGGTCGTTTGCAAAGTGGTCATTTTCTGGTCGATCCAATTTAATAGAAATCGACCAAACACATTTTCCTTTGCCACGCTCACATATTAACTTCAAAAATTATAAAATTTGAAACCTAGCAATAATTTGACATCCTGGATCCAACAAAAGTGGTTTCTTCGAATTCTGAGGTCGTTTGCAAAATGGCCATTTTCTGGTCGACCCAATTTAATAGAAATCGACCAAACACATTTTCCTTTGCCACGCTCACATACTAACTTCAAAAATTATGAAATTTGGAATCTTGCAATAGGTTAACATCTCGGATCTAAAAAAAGTGGTTTCGTCGAATTCTGAGGTCGTTTGCAAAATGGCCATTTTCACGGGATATAAATATTCTATAGCGACCTTTTTGAAAATTCATTTGGCCATAACTTTTGCTTCCCGCTATGAAACTTCGATTTTTCAGATTCGTTAGAAAGATATTCACTAACAAATTTAAATATTTTTGGTTTCACTCAAATCCGTTTTGTTTTGCACCCGGTGAAGTCAGGCGAAGTTTGAATTCAAATTTTGAAACTACCGCGCCATTTCAGGCCTTGTTTATAATTAGAATTAATTACATTCGTTTTCAAATGTCAATTCAAACTTACTTTTCATCGTTATTATTTAAAATATTTATTTAAAATATTTAAAATCCACTAAAATAGCCAATTTAAAAATTTTAAATTGGTTCAGATTTTCCGGGTCGTTACAGTTGTAATGACTGAAGGATTTTCGACCCCGAATATCGACATAAAATATCATGTCAATTATTCAAGCATCGAGAATACTAGATTATTAATAGAAAGAAGTTACATGGTAAGAAATAGAAAGAAAGTTAGAATAGAATAAGAAGAACACAACAGAACAAAATTAGAGTAAAACACGAATCTCACAGCAAAACGAATAAAATATATTATATAACATAACTTTGAAATACAAAACTGTATTTATACATACATATATCATTAGAATACAAAATATAACATTAAAACGGAAATAAACGATAGCTATAAAATGTTGAAGCCTCTTGATCCAAGCTCATTCAAGTATATTTGTAAAATCCCGACTACTTGACTGTCCATACAAATTTGGATACCCAAGAGTTTAGGGTAAAACAAAATAAACTCTGGGTCAGTCGTGGGACTGGTGTGAGTAAACTCCAATCATTTGGTTTAACTTTTCAAAATCATTTTCAAAAGAAAGGATAATCGTAAGATCGATCCAGACGTAAACACAGAAGGATTTTACCTTATGATAACCCAAAACATTTTCAAAATCAATACTTTTCTGATATTATAATAATGTCTACATCAAGTAAATAACAATCTAGCGGAACGCTTGCATCTCATGTTCTACATATATAATATACAATAAAAAATGCAGGCTCTTATTGGCGAATGGATTTCCAACTATGACTAGGTATGGAACCAGTTTTCGATCAGTGTACTCTTGAGGGGATACAATGAAGTTCAACAAGAACATCTTGCAACTCGGCCACACATGACTAGCCATTCATTTCGCTTGAATGTTCCAAATATATTGTCACCTTACGATTGGTATACCAACATAACTGTTCCCGATAGATACAGAAGTAAAAGAAAAGCAAAAATGAATATTCTCTATATGGTGATAATATGCCCTAATTGGGAGCAACCCACTTAGATATGACGCTTGCTCGATTTTTGTAATTTCTCGGTTGATGAGGCTTGAAGTCATAACGTATCTTTTGACAGGTCACACCTTCATTTACTTCGAATGCCACGTCGTCATACCTGCCAAATCACAAATTGATTCATTCAAAAATACCATAGGGATAAAGCTAAGATAAACATATTCCTCCGCCACCAAACATAAATACATTAGAAGAGATCAACTTACGCGATCTATTAAATATACTCTATCAGACATTCGTCCATTCAAGTTATCCTGGGTCTGGACAAACCGAAGCACTATTCTGTAAATCCATCTTAGGCAATTTCTACCTGGGATCGTCAGAACAACCCTTGCATAAACTCCGTCTTCAATTATGTTCATCATATTTGATTCGTAACGTTAATGTCCGTAAGGAGTGGTTTACAGATAATGAATCTGATCCCGATCTCTCCGTATTGACAACGGAAAATGGTCAAAAAAACTTTGATAGCCAGTTATTTAACTACCAAAGGGAAAACATCCATACAAACAACGATCTTATTTCCAAATGGAAATTATATTGATCAACCATCAATCTACATTGAGCCCCTTTAATCTAGTTTATCAGTAATTTATTCACTTCCCAATTTCCTTTTAATGTCTTTACCCAAAATTTCTCCAACTTGTTTGGCCTCTCACGATTTCCGGGAAACATTTTTGTATATTCACAACTCCTTATTTCTCGTATTTCATATATATAAATATGTACGTTATTAACATTGGAAAACATTTCCATATCTTATTCATGCATCACTATTCTTCCACATCTATCGGTCTCTAACAGTAAACTAATAAGAGAGCAACTCCCTAAGTATCAACCCCGAAGGCCGATACCAACATCAGATCGACACTCAGTAGGCTATTCAACTTAACTAATCTCCAGTTAGTTTCTAATTTCCTTGATTACATGTCTTAATTTCTTGTCAAATCATTGCTTATGTAACTCTCAGATTCAGTTTACGAATCCGCTTTTTACGAAAAATATTGATTATAACTATAACATTATAATCCTTGTTTCTAAAATATTTAATTTTAAAATATAACTTGATTCGTTACTCTGAATAAATAAATAATCTTAATTTAAAAAAAACAGAAAGTAAATAATACTTCCCTAAATTGAACGTCTAACTCTCCTTCAAATAATTTCTATTTGATTAATGTTGCGAACATCAGAATAAATTCACTGTTTTAGGTCAACTCAATTTCTAAGTTCATTTTTGAATTTATCACTTCCAAAACATCACTAATTTCCTTTATCACAATTACAAATTGCAAAACATTTTATTTTAAACCATTATTCACTTTAAAACATGAATAATTTCTTTTACAAAAATCTGTACTCGTTATATCCAACAAATCTTGATTTAAATAGTAAATATCAATTATAGGTTAAAATTCCATTTATCGGGTTATTGTATAAATTCATACTTCATCAAAACTCCATTTACAATTCAACTTCTTATTAATTACATACCAAGTTTATAACTTAACCTCAACCGCATATTCGATTATTAATTAATAGTTTCAACCCAAATATTGATTATCCCGACGAATCCCAAATTATATAATATATAATTTATAAAAACAGATTATTTTTGTAACATTCGACATCGTTGAATTCTAATTATAAATCCTTATGGATTTATTCAATTCTATTTATATTTCGAACATCGAAATAAATTCATCATTTACTTTTTAACAATTCCTAATTTATTTAATAATCATCATTTCCCATTATTTATAAACATCATTTATAAATCAAATAACTTGTTTTAATATAATTAAAACAAACTACTATATTCTTGCCCAATCAAAGTTCATTTTCTATATTTTAAAAATAGATTTTTCCTTTTTAAAACCCCAAATTCTTTTCCAATATATTTTTATGGTATTTAAATACAAATTATTTCAGGTCAATGTTATTCTAACATACCAGAACACACAATAATCAATCACCGATTATTGGTCACATTATATAATGCAATATGAAAAACAACAGTATATAATTGTTGAGGAATCTAGTTGGATCCCTCCAACCTGTTTTCCTGCATCCATATATGTTAATCGACATAAATAACACTAATTTCATATCAATATTAGATATTAAAATAAATAGAACAATATTCATTCAACGGTTTTTATATATATATAAGTGTATAAATTATTTCAGCCAATTATTAGCAATTCATTCAAACAACCGTCACACACAACATTCAATCATTACTTATCAATATTAAATAACTTTATAAAATTATATAACTAGAGAGAGTTAGTGAGTTTACTCACCTCTGTCATTAATCGTTAAATAAGTCGATTGATTAAATCAGACGTTTTATTTCGCCTAAAATTTGTAATGTGCTCCAAATCATTCCGGACTAGTTCTATTATGTAGCCTACGACCACACGATCCTAATGGATTATGTTTTGTTGAATTTTGATAATGTATGCACAAGTTATGGGGTTTATAAATTAACATGTTATTTCATTTTAATTTAAACTTAATAATTTATAAAAATGAGCCTTACCAATATATATATATTATCAGCCCATAACCCACCCTTCAGCCCGCAATGAACATCACCCATCTTCTCCACATTCTGTTCGCTCCTAGTATATATTTCCTTTTCTTCCAATGGCAATTAAATTATTATTTTTTCAGTGCCTACTGCTCCTCCTACAACCTGCCACTGCATGAACGGACATCGCCTTCGGGATCCCCTCCACGCAAGCTTCCCCGTAGTCCCCGTTCCAGTCAGCTCACACTTCAAGAAAAATTTCGATCTCCCCACGTCTGTATAGTAAAAACCACAAACTCACTTATCACCATCGTCACTCTCTTTCAATTCTCTATCATCATTGTGTCAAACACCAAACTCGCACTTCCCGTTCAAAATCTGACTTCGACAACGCTGTTGCACCCTATAAAAAGATGCGAACAAAACAATCATAAGAACCCCTAGATCTTGAATGCATGATGCTAATCGATCTCGCCATTCCAAAACCAAGCTTTATTTTGTTAGTAAATGCTCAAACATCATGAATCCTTGAACCCTAACTCCAATGTTCGAAAATGGAGCGTCTGAGAACTCGATCGAACCGTATGCCAATGGCACCTGATTGAAGCCTATACTCCCGTGAGTCCAAAACTACAAGTTTTGAGATTTCATGATGCATGTAAGATTTTCAAAAATTGAAAGTTAATAATAAAATAAAATAAAAGGAGAACTCTGTTTTCTCTTGCGTGGCTAAAGCCATTTCTGTTCAATCGTGCTCTGATTATATAATAGAGAGAAGGCTTCTATCTGAAGTTTGAATTACTTAAAGATTAAGAAATTATGTAGGCATGTTCTTAGGTCTGCGCGAGTTGTCCGTTTTTTTCCTTTAGAGTAGTTGAATGATTGATGATACAAGTATAAGGTAGCTGTAGCTTTAGGTTTGCAGTGCGTCAACACCATAAAGTTTTGCTCTGGAAGAAGGATATTTACTTGAGTTCCATGTGAACTCTTACCGGGATTTCGTAGTTTTAGTATAATATAAGATATAATCGAAGTTCACAGGAGAGCATGCTTGCTCTAATTTTTGGGTAGCGCCAACTATCCTATGTTTTTACTTAGCCATGAAGTCATTGTGTGATATGTAGGCAGCTTTCTTTTAGCAAATAAGATAGGCACAGAACGTAGCATGGGTTTGGAAAAGATGGGGTACGATGCTTGGCTAGTATGGATTTTATTTTTCTTTCTAAGATTTGAAATCTATTTATAGTTTTAGTTTACTACTTGTAAAGAAGATGTAAGGTTGTAACCGGTCATCACATTGCTATTTAAGTTATAAAATGTGGTGTACCATGCTACGAAATATTGCGTTTCCATGTAGACTTGTAACGACCCATATTTTTGAACATTAAATACAGAGCATTTAATTTGTATTAAATGTTGAAATGGAATAATATAATGGAGTTTAATAATGAATTTAATTATTAAATGAATGGTGTACGAATTAAATTTTATTTAATTTTAAAATGAGCTCGAATAGTCGTGGTAGTACATAATTTACGATTTAAACTTCAACTGAACATACGTAATTCAATATAAGTCAGAATTCAATGAAACAAGTAATGTTAGGATCTTTTTGATTATATTTTTTATAATAAAAGTGTAAAATAGAAATTTCGCCTTATAGCTTGTGAGTTATGTCCAAATCCAAATTTCAGAAAGTCGCTATGGAATCGTTTATATATTATAATGATTTATTAAATAAATAATTGATTTTCAATAGTCCGAACATCGTTTTAGTTTGAAATATTGAGTTTAAAATCCAAATATATTTATTTTGGAGTTATATGATATTCAATTTGGATATATATATACGATAATAATGATTTAATATTTTTAAATTGAAGTGTTTTGAAATTAATTAATATTTTAATCGATTTATTAAAGCTTTAAAAATAGTCTTTTTGCAAATGACCCCGTTTTCGACGAAATCAATTTCATTGTGTTCAGAATAATTAATTATTATAATACAGATTCAGATTTCATCATGACTGGGATTTATATAGGATTGTACGAGCTATAAACGTCAACAAAAATGTTATAATAATATTTAAAAATATCTTAAGTCATTTTCTAATCTTATCCAGAATATCATCCGATATCCAATCTTGGCAAATGCATTCCTATTCAAAATTACGTACAATCTGCAAAACAAAAATGTTCGCATATGACCGACAACATCTGCCATCATTGACTAAATATAAACCATCTGTCAGGAAGTAAACTGAAGTTTCCCCGTATAGGATCCATAGCAGCGCACACTTGAACTAGACGACATCCACCTTGAAAATAATACTAATAGTAAACTGACCCTATACACATTTTCATTGTCAAAACAGAAACGTGGCACAAAATATTATCTTATGTATTAAATCTTAGCAGTACATATGGATAGGCAAGTTAAATAAAATGATGTCGGTAGGAATTGTTTTATCCTTACTCCACATTGTGTTTGTGACGTCCCACCTTTTGACCGCTTCAAATTGGTATTTAATCCAACTTAAAACGTTCAAATCGACGGATCGTTATTTAGCTTACAGAGTTTAAATCCGAATCAACACACAAAAATAAATAAATAACACAGTATTTGAACAATGAAACAACATATATATATATATATATATATTTATAAAAAACTTTGATACAAAGAATTTCATGTACAGCGGAATTTCAAAAGAGCTGTTAAAATACAAGAGAAATCATTACTGTATTAAAATCTTCAGAGTGCGCATCTCCTAGAATCCCCAGCTTTGCCCATCTTCGAATCTAAGTCGTAGTCCTTAAATTTGTATTGCTCGGGTCTGACTCGAGCATCCCATGCAGAAACATAAAAATACTCGAGTCAGGATTAATCATTGGTTCAAGTAAACTAATTTCAATGGGAATCGAAATACAATAGTTAGTACTATATGCCAAATACAGTGTGGTGTCTGTGCTACACCGTTTTTTTTATAGGGATAAAAGGTCATGGAGGCCTGCATATACACACGCGTATAGGTACACGTGTGTACTGCCCATCACCCCATAAACCAAAGAACACAAGTGTAAGCATACGAGAATCATCCGTATATATAGGTGGTGCAACATAACCGGAATAACATACGTTCAACTAACGAGTAAGTGCACAAGAATGCCATGAAGATATGGTAGCCAACATTTGAGAAAAAAAGAACGGCTCAGTAACAAATGTAAGCCGAATGACCACCAATGCCAAATCCCATTATGTGCAAATATTATGTACAATGCATGGCATGCATGCAGCACTTTAAAATCAATATAGGTACTCAAAATTTTATGGTCAAGAACAAATACTGATTTTCGTGATGAGATGCGCTGTTCGGACCAATTTCAATTCAGTGAACAAAATGATTTAAAAGATTTCATTTTTGGTGAATGCAATGGTTCCAGAAATTTCATGTCTTGAGAAACATGTACATAGTAAATGAAATGGTTTCACATGTTCAGTTTTAAAATACATGAAACAACCTGCATGTTCAATGATATTCAAAGCCCACAAGCTCAAGTCAAAACAACTCAAGTTTATACAAGTGTACAAATGGTCTAAGTCGTGTGCTTAGAAAAAAAACAATCCAGTCTTTATTATTTAGTTCAGGTAAAGAAAGTCACTTAAGGATGATCAGATCCACACGGCACAAACATGGTGTTAATATAAGTGCATACTAAATGGATATAAATTGCCCAACATAGGTGCATACCAAATGAATACAAAGTGCTGAGCATAGGTGCATACTAAATGAATACAAGTGCTTAATATGATTTCCACTAAGTACTATTAACTATTTTGGCAGGAGTACTCTATGGTTCCTCTGAATACTAAGGCTATCTCAACTTAATTCCAACAAAACTCTACTGTTACCTTGAATACTAAGGCTATTTCGACAGCAGTGCTTATTGTGGGATGAGTACCATAAGGTTTCCAATAATTTGAGATACAATCTAAGCATATCATTCAAGCAATTACTAGCAAGGGATTTGCTACTGATTTTCCAACCAACAAGGGATAGATGTACATGTGTATGTCCATAATTTAAGACCTAAATCCAACATTTATTTTCAGTGTGATGACGGACAGTACTCATCCGAACAACATGTTTATACTGAACTTATTCTATTCTCTGAGACACAATAACGTTCATTGTTAATTCAATTCTTAGGTATCTACTGGTAACAAATATATAGTTATGTGTTTATTTTCAGGTTTACTGGAAACATATGTGAACACACACAGGTTCAACCAAGTGGGACATATAGAAATGTGTATATATATTCAGGTTCTCACTTTTTCTTTATTTTTTCTCAAGATATGTTATGAGATAATCAGGGCAGTCAGCAGTGTGTTCACGTATACTAACTATGTGTATACATTGTATACATATATATTTGTATATGTATATACATACACACACCATAGTCACCACGCATACATACTGTCAAACAGTAACACGATCAATGTAATCCCAATGTCTCAAGCAAAATGAATAAGGGCGCAGGCAAAAAATGAATATGAATGTGAATGTCCATAATGCAACACAGTTGCCGCACCAAGTAAGGGCACAAGTCGAGGTGGCGCTGCATAAACTAAGGCAGTACAGTGCACTAACAAGGAAGTGCATTCGAGGACATAGAAGAATGGCCAGGTGAAACTGAGAGCAGTTGAACTCACTACCACAATAGGGAGGAACCAAAGTGCACAAGACTTAAGTGCATCAGAAACCAAAAGGGTGCAAAACAGGTCATAAAATGCATCAGGTAATACAACATGGTCCAAGGGCAGTTACTAGTAAGTGAACGCAAAGGCAACAATATATATATACATACACATGAAAACACATATGTATATATACACATATATGTTGCTCCCCACGCATTTGTACGATCCAGAATTTCAAGCAACCAATAGGCAAAGACGAATTCACGCAGCAACTCTTAATTAGTGTTCAAAGTGTGACAACCAATAGATTTTATACAAAACTTACTATCGTACTCAGATCGCCACTGAAATTTGAATACTTGAAACTAACAATTAATCGCGAGTGAGATGCTCACCTATATCCGTGTTTTCCTAAATCAAAGCAAAGAGCGTAGGAGGCGCGGGTCTTCGACGATTTTCGGTGGCTTCAGGTGATCTTGAAGTGTTGCTAGGGTTTGTTGACGCGGTGCTCTAGGCAGTCATCAAGGCTCAAAACGATGGAAGAATCAGGTAAAAGGAGACCACTTTCATTTTTTTTCAAGAGGGTCGGATCTCGATTTGGGGAAAAGGACCGATCTTGGGTAAAGAACTGATTTGGGAAAGGGAAGTTAATTAGGGGACTTCGGCCATTATTACGATTTGAGGGAGACTGAGTTAAAACGAGAAAAAGGAATGATTTTGCTGAGGGGAAGGGGGAGGAATACATGATTTTTATAGAAGTAAATGTCGAAGATAAGAACGAAGTTCAATCATAGGTAACTAGGGTAGTGAAGTAGATCGGATGAAATTTTCAACTGAGGCGGGTTATACTAAAGGTAGGTAATATTCAAATACTATTAAATAAATTTTTTTTAACCGCTAATTCATTGTTAAACGTTCAGAATACAGTCTCTAATTGCAACAAAAATTATATGCATCTCTCCGTCTTCACATTTTAAATCAATTAAAATTATTCTGGATGAAGTCCGACTTCTTCTGTACACCATGTTGTTTTATTTTTAAATTATTTAACTGTTCATCGATTTTATTCGGTTTGTCCATTAAAATTCCTTTAACACATGAATATACATATATAACAGCCAAACTTCCATAAACTTCAACGGAAAGATTTCCAATTTTATTTAACGTTAACTACGTTTATTTTAAATTAAATCACTTATATTTTCCCATTGAATTTTAAATCAAATTCGATGATTCAACCAAATTCAGTTCAAATATTTAAAAATAATATCTTTATTCCAAGCCAACCGTTCTGAATTTAGTTCAGACTCAAAACAATATATTCGATTTTCGATTAACCATTCTGAAATCGAATTTATTTCTTATTCAAACCAATAAACTTTGAATTCAAATATCGAATCCAAATATAAAATTAATTGTTTTATTTTGAAAGCCATAATTAATTCCTATTTCGAATTGCCCAAATTTCTGGGTCGTTACAGTGTTCAAACATTGCGGCATTGACATACCCTGCCTCTATTCACATTACAAACCATTTTACTTAGATTATTATAGAACCCAGATGAGCCACACCACTTTGTTCTCAATCTTTTAAACCAAACCGACTGATACTTCCTCTTCTTCTATTTATAAACAAACGCAGCCTCCCACAAAATTTAGAAATTCTAATTCTCAATGAAATTATTCCAAGTTTGATTCAGTAAACTTAGGGTCTCAAGAGCTTCGTGAGGTTCCGATATTTCTCTGTCGCGCTGAAAATTTCCATAGCCTACTAAGTAGGGATCTTTGGTTGTGATTGGGAAAGCCGAAGGGCATTTTTATGGGGTAGGCGAGCTGCGTGATCTATTGGGTGGCGCTAAGGTGAGTTGCGACCAATGTCAGGGTTGTTTAAGTTGGAGGAGATCAGAGATCTATTCGAGGGGCAGGGCGAGCTCATGGAGGCTTCTAGCATAGGGTCGGCTTGAGCTGGCCGTCACGATAGCAGCGAAGTTGGTCTGTCCGTTGGGCCTGAGGAGGTGGAGCGGTGGTTTTTAGTGGGGGGGGGGGGGTGGTTCTTACTTTTCCGGTCATGGGGAAGACGCTCGCAAATGGGAATGTGAAGAGAGAAGGGTCAGTGTATTCTTATTTTTGAAAAAAAATGGAGAATCTTACAGGAGTGGATGGTTTGGTATATTGGTACTAGGAAGAGGGGGGTTGTTTTTAACCATGATGGCGTAGAGGAGTTTGGGCGAACTAGGATCGCAAGGCATGGGCAAGCGGTGATGTGATGAGGCAAGGTGGTGTTAGCCAGTTCGAACAAGAAACTGACAAAATGAAGGTAAGAAGGAGGAAGCTTAGTAGTGTGTGATGAATAGAGTAGCAGTTTGTTTTTCAGTAGATCAGTTTCACAGGCGGGGATCATTGGGTTGCGGTTTTAGGGGAAACTACTGATTTTGGTGAAAACTAATGTATTAGAAGAAACGGGTTTAGTTGTGTATTAGAAGTAGAACGAGGTGTTTCCAATGGTATCATATAGGTGGAGATAACATATCGGCTATGGCATATTTGGTTTCATCGAGCATCAGTCTATGGTGATGCGGCGGAAAAAGCAAGCACGGAGAAGAATCACGAAGTTGGTTTGGTGTTAATTCGTGAAAGGAGGTAGGAGTTTGGGGAGGGTAAAGTGCGGTCATGACAGCAAAGAATTGAGGTGCAGGATGAATTCTATGAACAAGGAAGAAAATATTTAGCGGGGTTAAAACGTGGTTAACAAAAGGGTAATTAGATTAATTATATTAATTAATGAAATTTATAAAATGTTTAATCACCGTAACCTTGTAAGACTATAACTTTCTCATACATTAACAGAATTCAGCAAACCCAGTGCTGCTGAACCGTAACGATAAGTCTGTGTGCCAAGAAATAGAGCTACTAGAGTAGAATGCTCGTTTGATTTTAAAACAAAACTAAAGAAGAACATTCAACTGGAAAACTAGGTGAGTAAACTCACTAACTCTGCTTCGTTTATATTTCTATATAAACGAGTTTTAAATATATTAATTTTATGTTATGTGATTGTTGGTTGGATGATTGGTTGATAAAATTGATTGAAATGGTTGATATAGAAACCATTGATTGAATATTGATTCTAATACCATATTTAAATGGAATTGATGATATTTTAGTTGATTAACATCTGTAGATGCAGGGAAACAGGTTGGAGGAATCCAACTAGATTTCTCAATATTTATATTATTGTGTTTGCATTGTGTAATGACCCGGGTTTTTGACGACTTTGGTTATCGACATAAACACGATGTCGACTAACCAAACATCAAAAAATACCGGTCATTAATGAAAGAAAACAGAGGATGAGGATAAATAAGATAGAAACTTAGAACAGAAGAAGAAGAAGAAGAAGAACACAACATCAGAGTAACACGAACCTTACAGCGGAACGAATAACATATAATAGATAACATATCTTTGAAATAAACATCTGTACTTGAATATACATCATTATCAAAGTACAACACTTACAACACAGCGGAAATAACTATAGCTATATAATCCTGAAGCCTCCTGCTCCAAGCTCTTCCAGTATATATGTAAATCCTGACTACTTGACTGCCCGTACAAAATTGGGCATCAAAGATTTTAGGGAAAACAAAACAAAATAAACTCCGGGTCAGTCATGGGACTGGTGTGAGTAAAACAGTTTGAGCCATTAAATGATATCTCATAAGACCACGCCGTATAACGGAACGGGTTTTTCCCTTATGAGAATCCAAAATATCTTTATATCAAAAACCCTTTTGATATTATAGTAATGTCTATCGGTCCCAATATAATAATCATCTAGTAGAAACGCTTTCATCTCACGTTCTACATATATAGTATACAATCAAAACCGCAAGCACGTATTGGGTAATGGATTTCCAACTATGACAAGGTATGGAACCACCTTTCGCTAGTGTACCTCTAGAAAGGAATACACTGGGTTCAACAAGAACATCTTGCAACCCGGCCACACATGACCGACCACTCATTTCGCTTGAGTGTATCGAATGTATATCACAACCAGTTGGGATCAACAACCGTTTCCCGAATGGGACAGCATCAACAATAGATTTTTAGAAATAAATGAAACTCTAGATCAGGTGATTATACACCCTACTTCGGTGCGACCGACTTAGCCATGCTGCCTGCCCGATTTCTGTCATTTACCGGATGTGAGGCTAGAAGCTACGCTTTATCATCACACCAGATTCACTTTGATTGCCACATCGTCAAATCCATCAAATCACCGATTGACGTCCTCAACCATACATTATTTGTTAGCTAAAAGAAGTTTTCTTCTCCGCTTCCACTCTTGGTACGATTGGAGAAATCAATATACGTGATCGTCTGGAAATACTCTATCAGACATTCATCCATACAAGTCATCCAGGAACAGGATGAGCCGAAGGCACTATTCAGTACATCCATCTTAGACACTGTTATCTAAGACTTATGCAAGAGCCCTTGCACTTTACTTCGTCTTCAATTATCTTTGGCATATATGTTTCACAACGCTTATGCCAATACAGAGTGGTTCTTTGGATAATAATCCAACTGGTCTCTCCATATTAACAACGTTAAAATGATCAAAACTTCGATAGTCTGTGATTTAACTATCGAATAAAAACAAATGTGCAAACAACGACATTATTTCTAGGAGGAAATTATATCGATCAATCATCATCCAACATTTATCTCTTTATTTCATTAATTTACTTATCTCCTGTTTCCCTATATTCAACATTTCTTATTTTCTAAAATTAGAAAATATATGTTATTACCATTTGAAAACATTTTCATTTTTTGTTTTCTATATCAGAAAACATTTCTGGTTCTTAGTTGGAAAACATTTCCAAAACTCATTCATTGGACTTAGACAGATGTTTAAACAAACCACTTCGATGCCAACTCAAACCATTTCCTTTAATTACTAAATTCACTTAACCATCCTTTACTGTCGAACCTTATCCATTCCTTTACTGCCGAACTTTAACCATTCCTTAGTTAAATACGAAGCCAATCAAGTTGGGGTAGAACTATCTCTCAGACCTTAACTGAACAACATTTCTAACGTTGAAATAGGCAAAGTTCACTTTATTTCTTTAACTAACTTCCTTACTTAACCTTTCTTTTCAAATAACTATATTCGATTAGCTCCTTTTTTGATTAACTCTATTTGATTAACTCTATTCGATTAACTCTTTTTGATTAACTCTATTCGATTAACTCTTTTTACTTAACTCCTTACTTAACTCTTTTTACTTAACTCCTTTCGAATAACTAATTCGATAACTCCTTTCGATTAAACTATAATCGATAACTCCTTTCGATTAAACTATAATCGATAACTCCTTTCGAATAACTAATTCAATAACTCTTATGTGTCTAACTCTATTCGAATAACTAGTTCGAATAACAAATTCGATAACTCTTATGTGATTCTCTCTATTCGAATAACTAATTCAATAACTCTTATGTGTTTAACTCTATTCTAATAACTAATTCAAATAACTAATTCGATAACTCTTATGTGTTTAACTCTATTCGAATAACTAATTCGAATAACTAATTCGATTTGCTTACTTTCGAATACTATATTTGTTTGACTCCCTTCGAATAAACTATTCATTTATAAAGATTTACTTTTAGTAACGGTTCTTCGCTTTACAAATGATTTCCTTTTCGATTCCATTTGTAAATGGTTTACAAACATTTCTCTTTCTGATTGATTTGTAAATTGTTTACAAACCTTTCTCGTTCTAATCTATTTGCAAATGGTTTGCAAATAATTCCTTTAGGGTTTCATTTCTAAGTATTTTCTATTTATAAATAATCCATTTATAAATAAATTTCTATTTATAAATATTCCATTTATAAAAAATTCCTTTTATAAAATCTCCTTTGATTGTTATAAATATTATCTCTTTTATAAAATCCTTTGATTTTATAAATAATCTATTTTCAATATTCATTTTGAAAATTCCCTTTTCACCATTCCGGTATGTTATGGTATTTAACACATCAAATCACAATGACCAATATCGTTCAAACACATATAATCGACAACAAATTATATATCACATCATATATTACAATATATGAATCACAGTAAAATAAATGTTGAGGAATCTAGTTGGATTCCTCCAACCTGTCTCCCTGCATCCACAGATGTTATACAATATAATCAACATCACTTTCAGTTCCATATGATATATTCTGTTAAACAGAATCAATATAGAAATTCAACTAACTGACTAGCAGTTCAATCAAACAGTCAACACACAGTCAATCAGCCAATATTTAACAGTTCTAAAAATACAACATGAAATTATAAACTGTTCAGAGATAGTGAGATTTACTCAAATTGGCAGTTCATCGTTAAAGAACGATAAACTTTTGTTTGATTTGAATCAAACAGTTTATTTCGCCATAAATTCAAACGAGCTCCAATGGACTTCCAGTCAGTTTCATTGTGATGCTCTCGTCCATACGATCCTGTCGGATCTTGTTTCGTCTGATTCTGGTATCGTACACGCAAGTTATGAATTTTACAAGAAAATACTCTATTTTATACTAAATTAAAGTCAAACAATTTAAATATGGGCCTCACCCTACTCCTCTACACTGACCCATTTCCTACATTGACCCGCTTAACTACCTTCTTTCCCAATTTGCCATCGTGTATTCACGCTTCCAGGAAACTCCAATGTCACGGCCGATCTTCCCAAACCTCTTCTCCTTCATTTCTTCAACTAGAATTCAAATAGGAAACACAATCATCCCTCTCTAGCAAAGCTCTCTCCTTTCCTACCATTACTGACCCCTTCAAGTCCCTCCTACGCAGTGCGATGCTCAGGCCAGCAAGCCTGTTACAGTGCAGGTAACGAACAACATCACCACGGATTTCCCCCAAATCCTCCATGCTAGATCGGAATCCCGTCCTAAGCTTCAAACTAACCTCGATTTCAACTAAAACTCCATCATTCTCGCGGAAAGCCCAGCACTATATTTTCTGCTCAAACTCGAGCAACAGACAAATGGCATCGCACCATATAAAAATGAGATGGAATCGAAGCTGGAGGTCAAACAAAAGCAGTGACATACGTTTTGATATTTATAGAAATTTATTTGAATTGTATTGATTTTTTTTCTTTTGATCGAACTTTACTGGAGGATGTAAAAATTATGGCGGCTCATTCTTTTTGCTGTTGACTTCGTGACGAAAAATGAGATTAGGTTAATGGGTGGTAGGGTATTTATAGAGATAAAAAATATTTAGATATTTTCGTTTAGATATTTTAGGATATTTTATTTTATCGTATTTATACACTTCTCTCATCCTTAAAAATCCCAGCATCCACATACGATACCCAAAAATCACGAAAATTGACACGCCCCTAGAGTTTGACATTACAGTCCCAACGAAACTGGTTTCGTCGAATGCCGTCTTCGTTTGCTCACACAGTGTATTTTCAACTGTCAAAATACTGACTGTTTTCACTCTAAAAATCCGTACGACCACACAGTGACTCTAAAAATCACGGAAACTGACATCTAGCAACTATTTGACATTGCGGATCTAACAAAATTAGTTTCATCGAATTCCGACTTCGTTTGCAAAAGTGGCTATTTTTAAAGCTCTAAATAGCCTATTTAAATATATAAATATATTTAAATATAATTAAATTTAATATTAAATATTATCGTGTATATCCATAGTGGAATACCATACAGCTCTAGAATATTCCTATATATATTTCTAACTTGTTATTTCAAATCTGGATCAACCCGATATTCGATTTATATTGTAATTTCTTTTTAAAATATAAATAATCCTTTTATAAATTATAAAGGAATTCCACAGCGACTTTTCTAAAATTTAATTTGGACGTAAATCAAAATCTACACGACAAAACCCTGATTTTTCTCTTCCACTAGAAAGATATACTCCACCAGCTCCACACGTTTCTTGTTTCACAGAAATCCGTTTTAAAACGATTCCTGTACATTCAGTTGAAGTTCAAATCGCTAATTTACGAACTGCAGCGCCATTTCAAGCTCGATTTTAGTTATAATATAATTATACGTTCAAATTGTCGTTCAAATAATATATTCGTTATTTTAATTCAATTTTGAACTGAATTAAATATCACAGATGATCCGGTTCACACCATATCGTCATTTCAGCCAATTCTGATTATTTTAGAATTAAATATATTATTTAATTTATTATTTTAAATTAAATATTCACCATTATTTAATTAAACCACCAATTAATTCACTATATCACTATTTATATAATTAAATAAATTAATTATAATACCTCTGCCAATGCGGGTCATTGCAATCTTCCCCACTTAAAATAATTTCGTCCTCGAAATTGCTAAGGTAGAGAACGACCCTATCGACTGGTTAGAACATATTTGTTCACTTTTTACATTCGGTTTCAACTGAACCAATTTAATTTCAATTAAATTATTCATTAATTTTTATTAACGAAAATTTTCAAAAATCCTGAAAATTTCCGAACGCCTTAACTTTTCGAAAATTTTCGCCAGCACCTCCTTTGTATTGGTCAATCGGTCAAACTCCAACTCGCCTCTCTGGGCCATCTCCAACCCAAAAGAAAATCAAACAGCTAAGCGGCTTGCCAATTTGGCTCATCGAAATCTCATACCTAATATATAATATAAACTGGTACCTTTTTGTCGGGCATATCATTATATCCTTTCCACCTGTTATCAATTCAGCGGATACAAGGGTCATCCCAATCAATTTCCAATCTGCTTTTATCCATAACACAACCATTCGCTTATATCCGAGCCAAATATCATTTCAATTCGAGTTTCTTCTTGATTCCCAACTCTTAACTTGATTATCACATCACACTTCAAATTTGAATCTAACAATACAATTTGTCTTGATATCATTCTAATTCAATCTCAGTTACCACTTTACTGGCTTTACTTTAATTCAAATTTGCTTTCACAAATTTCTGTTAAATTTGTTTTTAATTCAAACAGTCTTTCCCTTGGAGTTTTCAAACAGTTTACTCTTTAAAAAAAATCAAATTTTGCTTTTAAACATGTCACTGAGCCCTTAATTAATATTCCATTAGTTAAATCACTTCTCTATTACTTTATCAATATTTGTTAACCAAATATTTTCAATAACCATATTGGCCTTTTATGATATTTGGAAAACATTTCCGAATATCGCCTTCCTTTATATTTCTAAACTTTAGAAAATATATGCTATTTATAATTGGAAAATATTCCAATTACTTATCTCTTTTTCGATATACTTAGGAAATATTCTGTAACACCCCACGCCCGCTATGGTCACTCTCTAAGGGAATGCCATAACATCGGTGGAGTATTTTAGTGAATATAGAACAGAAAAATTACAACAAGACAGATATAAATAGTACTTGAAATTTAAAACATCATCTCATAACAGCGGAAGTAAACATGTCTGGTTACATCATAAAACCAAAATAAAAGTCAAGTACAATATCCATCAAAAAAAAGAAGTACATAATCCCACTCTCTCATACAATAGCCAGGACAAAAGAAAAGATAACTGGGTAACTGGAGCTTTACATCTATCCAAGCTCCTAAAGACTGGAACAGCAATCCGATCAAGCTCCACTACTGCTAGGATCCACCGTAGGACCTGAGGGTTGGGAAAAAGATAAAAACAACGGGGTCAGACATAAGTCTGAGCGAGTCCTATAACTTTAACAATACAATCATTAAAGCAACCAGAGAAGACATAAACTTGACCTACGGTAATGTCTGGGGATGAATGGCTACACTAAGCAGCTTGGTAGACTTAGGATAAACTAAGATAACTGTAAAGACGCATCTACCCACCTAAGGATAATTACTAACTGCACCACACCAGTCATTCCTACTTAAAGGTTGATCCCTCCCAAGGACTTAGAAAATTTCCCCAGTAGTTTCGTGTACCCCTAGCCCACTACATAGGTGCCGTCTGCCCCTATCTCCACTAGGTGTACTTAGTAATTTTACCCAGTAGTTTCTTGTACCCCTACATAGGTGCCGTCTGCCCCTATCTTCATTAGGTGTACCCACTACTCCCCAGCGATCGGCTCCCTACCGTAGATACCCGTGCTGGTCCCACAATGGGGTGTATCATTCCCCAAAGTGGCCACCTGATAATATCAACGGTGCACGGCTTTATATCTACACGATGCAACAACGGCTTATCTACCAGCCCGGGCCCACACACGCATATGAAACCCGTTGGACTTGCGTTGCCACCGCTAACCCGTTTTGGCCTCTTATAGTCAAGCCCAATATGCGTGTCCCGTCACTCGACTAGAGTCGAGCCCACAAAGATACGTTTGGGATATTGGTTGAAATGGGCCCCCACAAGCTACCCACCTAAGCTTGTCACTTATCTAGTGTATCCCACTTAACCCTTTAATCATGTCTAATTACATGTTTCCACTTGGTTAAGTATTCTAATCATATTTTCTATTGCCACCCAAGGCAACCACTAGATTTCCACATGCCACCCAAGGCACCCACTTAACCCCTCATGTCCCTCTACATGCTAATATGGTTAAGTGTTTCTTAATTAATTAATTAAGATCATGACCTCATAAAGACCTCTCACATTAGACCGTATTTTATGACTGCTGGATATGCCGGTCGGTTCCGGACAGACTTCTGTCATCAAAAGGGTCTAACCTCGTGTCTTTACTTTAATCATGTATTTAATTTATGACTAAGACCTCTCACATTGGGCCAATCATTTGTAGCCGCTGGATGGCCGGTCGGTTCCGGGCAGACTTCCGCTACAAAAGGGTCCAACCTCGTGTCTTAGTTGATTAATTACACCTAATTAATCACCCCCATATTAATTATCCCTAATTAATATCAAGTTTTTCATAACATGGGTAGACCTAACTCAATAGGTAAATTCCCATGGGGTAGACCTAACTCAATAGGTAAATTCCCACTTATGTTAATTTATTTTTATGGTATGCTTAATCATACCCAATCATACTTTTATTAACATATTTATTAACCCCATCGTTCCCCACGTAAATCGTTCTCATTTCATGACATAATAAAGGGAAGATCCATCACAAATATCATGGGTTTAACCAAATCTTAGCATATAACTTTGTCATGGGTTAAGAGGATGTCAACTTGCATATATGAGCATATATTAACCCAACTACATTTAACCCAAACTTGCATATTATCATACACATATCTTGCATAACATGTTGAACTTGCATATAAGCATTCTCATAACTTGCATAACATGTTAAACATGCATTTAAGCATACACATAACTTGCATAAGCATTCACATACTTGCATAAGCATTCACATACTTGCATAAGCATTCACATACTTGCATAAGCATGCATAACTTGCATATCATGTTAAACTTGCATTTAAGCATATACATAACTTGCATAAGCATTCACATACTTGCATAAGCATTCACATACTTGCATAAGCATGCATAACTTGCATATCATGTTAAACATGCATTTAAGCATATACATAACTTACATAAGCATTCACATACTTGCATAAGCATGCATAACTTACTTGTTAAACATGTATAAACCAACTTACTAAACATGCATAAACCAACTTATTGAACATGCATATCATTACAAATGATTCAAACTCACTAATCCGCATTTAAGACCATAAGTCTCATTACACCCAATCTACTTACTTTAGCAATTGATGTTAAAGTGATAGAAACTCACCAAACCCAAGATTAGCAAACTTATGAAGTGGAATTAGTTGCTAAATATGAAGATGGTGATGATTAGAGATTGATTAGAGAGTGATTAGCTTGCAACTTCCTTCATAAACTAGTGGAGGCTCTCTCAAGTTTGATTTTGGCGGCACGAGGCCATCATTCCTATTTTTAGTATGGATTAGGGTAGGTTTAGGGTGTATTTATAGATTAGGTGAGTGTTTTAGGCCCTTAGATTAACCCTAGGTTAGATTAGGTCCGTTAGATTTAGGAAATCTCTAGAACTCAGCCCTCCAAGCCAGCCTAAAACCCAACCTGGTGCACCCAGGTTCCCTGGACGCCGCGCCCAGGTCGACAGGCAAGTCGACTCCCCAGTCGACAGGCCTGTCGACAGCCCTGTCGACATGGGTAGGGCGGGAAACTTCCCGCCTGGCCCCCTGGTGGCTCCAATTTCCAAATCTGATTTTGCATTTCTAAATCTGTTTTTAACTTTGAATTTTCGGAAATCTTCTTTGGGCCATAACCGGGCCATACGGACTCCGATTCTCGAAAACTCGGACTCTATTTCGCGTATTTTTCCGAGACGAACGCAATGACGCAGCCCGTTACCCCCAATTCCCACATCTGAGATTATTTATCCTGTAATTAGTGAATTATAGTATTAACTAAAATTCGGGGTGTTACATTCTCCCCTCCTTAAAGGATTTCGTCCTCAAAATCTCTAAGCTAAGGAGAATGCATATCCTACCATCCAAACAACCATCTACTCAAACCATCAACCACGGGCATCCATTGTCCTTAAATAGTTTCTAATGATGTATGAGCATATGCAAAAAGTGTGTGTATATGTTCCCTATCTAATGTATGAACATATGCAAACCATGATAGTGCCATGCATCCATTATGTATGCGAGAGAACCCTATCGACACATACAATATCTACATGAGTGCACAATCATTCACCAAAATGCATCATCCATATGATAACACAATCATTATACATCCATCAATATAGCTTCCTACACACAATTTTTATGCAATATGCAATATGAAGTGACTGAGCCGATCTAGTGCCTAGAGTGTGTGTATATGCATCCACGAGCAACCACTAGCAAACACTTGCATCCACTTGCATCCATCAACCATAACATGTCTCAAACACATGTTTCAACCATAGGTTTACCCTATCTAAAGGTCAAACAGTACTAACGAGAGGACATACTAAAGATAAGATAAGTACTAGACAACGATAGAGGAGAAAGTAAAGACATACCCTCAAAAAGAAATGGGTACAATGAACGCATCTTCGCTTCCGTCTCCCAAGTTGCGTTGCTCTCATCTTCTCCCCATTGCACTTTGACTAGTTGAACCTCTCTGTTTCTCAACTTCCTAGTCTCTGACCCAAGGATGCAGGTAGGAGCTCGTCGAATAGTCGCATCACGCTCTACTTCCACTTCTTTAAGCAAGCTCGGCTCTACCACCTCTGCGGTCTCATGTAAGCACTTCCTCAAATGGGACACATGGAATACATTATGTACACCACTAAGTCTGTCAGGCAACTCCACTCTATATGCCATCCGTCCAATTCTTTCCTTAATGGGAAATGGCCCTACGAACCTTGGTGCTAACTTCCCAACAGATCCAAAGCGAACCACATTTCGTAATGGAGACACTTTGACGAAGACCATGTCCCCGACTTCAAACTCAAGATCCGTCCTTCTCTTGTCCGCATAAGATTTTTGCCTATCCTGCGCTGCTTTCATCCTTCTTCGAATCAAGTCAATCTTCTCAGAAGTCTCCCTAATCATATCAGGCCCAAGCAAGATCTTATCCGTAGATTCCCACCAACATGTAGGTGATCGACAAGCCCTTCCATAGAGAGCTTCGAAAGGAGCCATACCAATACTGGACTGAAAGCTGTTATTATATGCGAACTCCACCAATGGAAGATGCTCTTCCCATGTACCTCCAAAATCTAAGATACAAAGCCTCAAAAGGTCTTCTAGAACACGATTCACCCTCTCAGTCTGGCCGTCCGTCTGAGGATGATATGCGGTGCTCAGACACAATTGAGTCCCCACTGCTTCTTGCAAACTTCTCCAGAACTCGCTAGTGAAGATAGGATCTCGATCACTCACTATGCTAGAGGGTACCCCATGCAATCGAACTATCTCTCGAAGATATACAGAAGCTAGCCATGGAGCGGTCCTCTTGCTCTTCACAGGTATGAAATGGGCGCTCTTAGTAAGTCTGTCTACCACCACCCAAATTCCCGTATTACCCTTTCTTGATCTGGGTAACCCGTCAATAAAGTCCATCGAGACGCTATCCCACTTCCATTGCGGAACTTCCAATGGGTGAAGCAACCCACCTGGTTTCTTTTGCTCCGCCTTCACTTGTTGGCACACCAAGCATCGAGCGACATATTCGGCCACATCTTTCTTCATACCGGCCCAGAAGAAAACCCTCTTCATGTCTTGGTACATCTTGTCCCCACCAGGATGAATGGTCATCCTAGAACGGTGTGCATCATCAAGAATAACCTTCCTCAAACCCTCGTCTGGCGGTACACAAAGTCTACCGTCTCTACGCAAGCACCCCCTATCGTCTAGGGTGTACCTACTCAAATGGCTGGACGACTCCCCCCTTATGAGCTTCTCCACCAACTCAACCAACTGTGGGTCGTCCCTCTGTGCTTCTCCAATCCGCCCCAAAAGAGTAGGTCTAACCTCCAAGGAAGCTAGCAAACCGGGTACATAATCAATGGAAGGTCTGAAATCAAACATCGAGATAAATTCCAAGCTTCGTTGTTCCACAAACAATGGACTCAAGGACAACCTCTTTCTGCTCAAGGCGTCTGCCACCACGTTACCCTTGCCAGGGGTATACGCTATCTCGAAATCATAGGATGCTAAGAACTCCATCCACCTTTGCTGTCTCAAATTCAAATCCTTCTGAGAAAACAAGTACTTCAATGATTTGTGGTCGGTGAACAATTCGAATCTCTCACCAAGAAGATAATGGCGCCAAATCTTAAGCGCAAAAACAATAGCGGCCAACTCTAAATCATGGGTAGGGTAATTTTTCTCATGCACTCTCAACTGCCTTCCACCATAGGCTATAACCCTTCCCTCTTGCATTAAGACTGCGCCTAGTCCTGTCCCACAAGCATCGGTATAGACAACAAATGGCTTGCTCCCATCTGGCAACACTAAAACTGGAGCAGTGGTTAAAGCTCTCTTTAACCGTCGGAACGCATCATCACAATCTACGTCCCATGCGAAAACAAGATTCTTCTTCGTTAAGCGGGTTAATGGGGCTGATATCTTCGCGAAGTCTTTGATAAACTTCCTATAGTAACCCGCCAACCCCAAGAAACTTCTTACTTCGGTAGCATTCTTTGGGACCTTCCAATCCTGAATTGATACTACCTTCGCGGGATCCACAGCTATCCCTTCCTTGGAGACCACGTGCCCCAAGAACCGCACCTCCTTCCTCCAGAAGTGATATTTAGAGAATTTAGCCTTAAGGCTATGTGCTCGAAGAGTCTTCAATACCTCCCCAAGATGTTGGGCATGCTCTTCTTCACTCTTAGAAAATACTAAGATATCATCCACAAAGACCACCACGAATTTATTAAGGAACTCCCTGAACACCCTACTCATCAAATCAACAAAGTATGCAGGGGCGTTCGTCAACCCAAATGGCATCACCAGCCACTCATAGAAACCATCCGGAGTTCTAAAGGCAGTCTTGTCTATGCTATCCTCAGCCACCCTCAACTGATGAAACCCCGTGGCCAAGTCCAACTGAGAAAATACTGAAGCGCCAACCAACTGATCGAAAAGATCATCAATCCTCGGCAATGGGTGTCTATTCTTCTTTGTGAGCTTGTTGAGTTCTCTATAGTCTACACAAAGTCTGAGGGACCCATCCGCCTTTGTAGCAAATACTACTGGAGCACCCCACTCCGATATACTTCGTCTTATGAACCCCTTCTCAAGCAACTCCCCTACTTGCTTATGGAGTTCCCTCCTCTCACGAGGAGCCATGTGGCGCACTGGTAAAAATACAGGTTTAGCATTATCCACCAGATATATTCGGAAGTCAATCTCCCGCTTCGGAGGTAAGCCCTTCACCTCCTCAAACACATCCGGATATTCCCGGACCACTTTAACAGATTGTAGACTCTCGACCGAAGCGTCAAGCGATTCAAGATAACTTAGCATAACAGAATCCATGGGATTACAAGAAATCTCGAGAGTGTTACCCAAGTGGGTCATGAGCCTAACAACTCTCCTTTCGCAATCGAGAACGGCACCATTACTGGATAACCAGTCCATGCCCAAAATCAACCCATAGCCCGTGAAGCCCAACACAAAAGCATCACATCTAAACTCAATGCTAAGTATAGAAATCTTCAAACCCAAACATATCATGGACAAATAAGTGGAGCCCCCAATTGGGTTTGAAACAACCAAGGGATCATCTACCAGACTGGTGTCTAAGTGCAGTGACTCAACTAATGATGATGAGATAAACGAATGCGATGCGCCTGAATCAAACAATGTACGGACAGGATGATCAAATAGAAAAACCAGACTTTCAACGGAGATAGTTCTACCTCTTTCCTGAATCGGTGGGACCGCGAGAGCCTGTACTTGCCCCCTAGCCTGACCTGGTGCCATAAGAGCTTGCACCTGTCCTCCTGAGGTAGACCCCGTCCTTTGCCCTTTCTTAGGACAGTCTTTCACCAAATGCCCTGCTTCGCCACAGTGGAAGCAGCCAGTCTTCTTCTTTTTGCGACAATCCTTGCTTAGGTGGCCAGGTGTCCCACAATTGAAACACTTCTTCTTCTTGCCCTTGCCACCGTTGCCTTTCCCACCTTTGTTTTGTTGTTGTTGCTGAGGTCTCTTTTGATCTCCCTTCTTCTCGGGTGCCCTATTAGCATTGGGACCCTTCTCTTCTTCATGCATGAGTGCCATGTCAACTAGCTTCTCGAAGGTGGCCCCCATAGGGATATGAGTCATAGCCAACCCATGCATCAGTTCATTCAAGCCTTTCACGAACCTCAAAGCCTTCTTCTCCGGTGTATTCACCATATCTAGGCCAAACCTTGCCAATTGATTAAACTTGTTGACATATTCCTTCACCGAGAGATTTCCTTGCTTTAGAGTCAAGAATCTTTCCATATACAAGTTTTCCTCCGCCCTTGAGAGAAACTTTGCCACAAATCTTTGCCTAAAATCCGCCCAAGAGTCAACGGGGCGTTCTCCATTAGTGACCTCCCACCAGAATGAGGCCTCTCCTTTCATTAACCAAGCAGCTAACTTGACTTTCTTTCCTTCTTCCATCTCAAAGATATCTATCAATTCTTCCACCTCTTTAAGCCAATCTCTAGCCTCCACAAAAGTTTCAGATCCTTGAAAAGGTTTCCCTCCCATAGCTTTAAATTCCTTGCAAGTCTTAGCAAAAGTATCTGTGCGAGGAGGAGGGGGAGGAGGAAGATCGGGTGCTACGGTTGGTGGAGGAACATTTGCTGGACCTGCAGTGGTGGCCCTAGCCTCCATCAATCTCCTATACCATACTGGTACCGTCACACCCTCCGGAAAGTTAAGATCCTCAGCCATGCTGAAACGAAAAAGGAAAGATTCAAAACGGAGAATTCGAAGGATATAGATATGGCTATTGGGGATTATGTTTTTCTTTCAAAAACTTTCCTCTTTAAAGACGTGTTTTTGAAAATATCTCTTCCAAAAATGTTTTAGAAAAATAGTTTTCTAAAAATTTTATCTGTTCCGGTAACCTTTGCTCTGATACCACGTGTAACACCCCACGCCCGCTATGGTCACTCTCTAAGGAATGCCATAACATCGGTGGAGTATTTTAGTGAATATAGAACAGAAAAATTACAACAAGACAGATATAAATAGTACTTGAAATTTAAAACATCATCTCATAACAGCAGAAGTAAACATGTCTGGTTACATCATAAAACCAAAATAAAAGTCAAGTACAATATCCATCAAAATAAAGAAGTACATAATCCCACTCTCTCATACAATAGCCAGGACAAAAGAAAAGATAACTGGGTAACTGGAGCTTTACATCTATCCAAGCTCCTAAAGACTGGAACAGTAATCCGATCAAGCTCCACTACTGCTAGGATCCACCGTAGGACCTGAGGGTTGGGAAAAAGATAAAAACAACGGGGTCAGACATAAGTCTGAGCGAGTCCTATAACTTTAACAATACAATCATTAAAGCAACCAGAGAAGACATAAACTTGACCTACGGTAATGTCTGGGGATGAATGGCTACACTAAGCAGCTTGGTAGACTTAGGATAAACTAAGATAACTGTAAAGACGCATCTACCCACCCAAGGATAATTACTAACTGCACCACACCAGTCATTCCTACTTAAAGGTTGATCCCTCCCAAGGACTTAGAAAATTTCCCCAGTAGTTTCGTGTACCCCTAGCCCACTACATAGGTGCCGTCTGCCCCTATCTCCACTAGGTGTACTTAGTAATTTTACCCAGTAGTTTCTTGTACCCCTACATAGGTGCCGTCTGCCCCTATCTTCATTAGGTGTACCCACTACTCCCCAGCGATCGGCTCCCTACCGTAGATACCCGTGCTGGTCCCACAATGGGGTGTATCATTCCCCAAAGTGGCCACCTGATAATATCAACGGTGCACGGCTTTATATCTACACGATGCAACAACGGCTTATCTACCAGCCCGGGCCCACACACGCATATGAAACCCGTTGGACTTGCGTTGCCACCGCTAACCCGTTTTGGCCTCTTATAGTCAAGCCCAATATGCGTGTCCCGTCACTCGACTAGAGTCGAGCCCACAAAGATACGCTTGGGATATTGGTTGAAATGGCCCCCCACAAGCTACCCACCTAAGCTTGTCACTTATCTAGTGTATCCCACTTAACCCTTTAATCATGTCTAATTACATGTTTCCACTTGGTTAAGTATTCTAATCATATTTTCTATTGCCACCCAAGGCAACCACTAGATTTCCACATGCCACCCAAGGCACCCACTTAACCCCTCATGTCCCTCTACATGCTAATATGGTTAAGTGTTTCTTAATTAATTAATTAAGATCATGACCTCATAAAGACCTCTCACATTAGACCGTCTTTTATGACTGCTGGATATGCCGGTCGGTTCCGGGCAGACTTCTGTCATCAAAAGGGTCTAACCTCGTGTCTTTACTTTAATCATGTATTTAATTTATGACTAAGACCTCTCACATTGGGCCAATCATTTGTAGCCGCTGGATGGTCGGTCGGTTCCGGGCAGACTTCCGCTACAAAAGGGTCCAACCTCGTGTCTTAGTTGATTAATTACACCTAATTAATCACCCCCATATTAATTATCCCTAATTAATATCAAGTTTTTCATAACATGGGTAGACCTAACTCAATAGGTAAATTCCCATGGGGTAGACCTAACTCAATAGGTAAATTCCCACTTATGTTAATTTATTTTTATGGTATGCTTAATCATACCCAATCATACTTTTATTAACATATTTATTAACCCCATCGTTCCCCACGCAAATCGTTCTCATTTCATGACATAATAAAGGGAAGATCCATCACAAATATCATGGGTTTAACCAAATCTTAGCATATAACTTTGTCATGGGTTAAGAGGATGTCAACTTGCATATATGAGCATATATTAACCCAACTACATTTAACCCAAACTTGCATATTATCATACACATATCTTGCATAACATGTTGAACTTGCATATAAGCATTCTCATAACTTGCATAACATGTTAAACATGCATTTAAGCATACACATAACTTGCATAAGCATTCACATACTTGCATAAGCATTCACATACTTGCATAAGCATGCATAACTTGCATATCATGTTAAACTTGCATTTAAGCATATACATAACTTGCATAAGCATTCACATACTTGCATAAGCATTCACATACTTGCATAAGCATGCATAACTTGCATATCATGTTAAACATGCATTTAAGCATATACATAACTTACATAAGCATTCACATACTTGCATAAGCATGCATAACTTACTTGTTAAACATGTATAAACCAACTTACTAAACATGCATAAACCAACTTATTGAACATGCATATCATTACAAATGATTCAAACTCACTAATCCGCATTTAAGACCATAAGTCTCATTACACCCAATCTACTTACTTTAGCAATTGATGTTAAAGTGATAGAAACTCACCAAACCCAAGATTAGCAAACTTATGAAGTGGAATTAGTTGCTAAATATGAAGATGGTGATGATTAGAGATTGATTAGAGAGTGATTAGCTTGCAACTTCCTTCATAAACTAGTGGAGGCTCTCTCAAGTTTGATTTTGGCGGCATGAGGCCATCATTCCTATTTTTAGTATGGATTAGGGTAGGTTTAGGGTGTATTTATAGATTAGGTGAGTGTTTTAGGCCCTTAGATTAACCCTAGGTTAGATTAGGTCCGTTAGATTTAGGAAATCTCTAGAACTCAGCCCTCCAAGCCAGCCTAAAACCCAACCTGGTGCACCCAGGTTCCCTGGACGCCGCGCCCAGGTCGACAGGCAAGTCGACTCCCCAGTCGACAGGCCTGTCGACAGCCCTGTCGACATGGGTAGGGCGGGAAACTTCCCGCCTGGCCCCCTGCTGGCTCCAATTTCGAAATCTGATTTTGCATTTCTAAATCTGTTTTTAACTTTGAATTTTCGGAAATCTTCTTTGGGCCATAACCGGGCCATACGGACTCCGATTCTCGAAAACTCGGACTCTATTTCGCGTATTTTTCCGAGACGAACGCAATGACGCAGCCCGTTACCCCAATTCCCACATCTGAGATTATTTATCCTGTAATTAGTGAATTATAGTATTAACTAAAATTCGGGGTGTTACATATTCTTTATTATATTTCCAAGCTTACACTTATTTGGGTTAAAACGGATGTTGTGTAAAACATCGTTACGACAACCCAAATACTATATTTAACTAACTCTTATTCAACATTGATCTTCGAGCCTGAAATCTTACTATTTATTTGTTAACAATGAAATCAATCAAGTTGGGGTATAACTACCTCTCAGACCTTGACAGAATAACATTTATAACGTCAAAACAGATATGACTACTTACTCAAATAATCAATACCATATAACTACTTATTCACTTTTAAACACGTATACGCTTCCTCTTTCTATTCTTACTATATTTTATTCTTAGTCTTCCTTTTTGATTTTACTATTCTATTTCTAAGTTCATTTCCTTATTGACTTATATATATATATATATATATATCGATACATTGATTTCTAACTATCAAATTATCTTAAAAATATTCTAACTCCTTAATTTCCCGGAAAAATTCGCCGTAACCTCCTTAGTACCAGGAGCATCGGGATATTTCAAATAGCCTCCCATGGCCCTCACCAATCAAAAAGAAAAAGAAAAAGCCAAGCGGCTGGCCGAACGGCGCATAAAATCTCATATATGAATTAAATACATACCTTTTCGTCGAGCATTCTATTTATATACCTTCATACCTTATCCGTGCCTATCTCATGTATATTTATACCTGCCCAATCTATTTCAACTATACTCGATCGTTTTAATTCAATCCGTTAGTTAATTCATTAATTGGCTCTTTAGTCTATTTCACTTTTGTTAGACCCAAAAGTGGTTCTAACACCCAAATTGATTAAAAGCAAATAAGATGAGATAAAAATAAAAATGAACAAACAGGATTTATAGTGGTTCGGCGAAGAAATGCCTACGTCCACTTATCTTTCACTATATTCACTAATTCAGTTGTAAATACAATGTAATAGACACTTGATTTCACTCACAACTCGCTTATATTCACTCAATAGATTAGAACAAATAATGAAAAAAGATTTGGATTTTCTGGGAGCAATGGAGTTCGGGTTATGGAGGTGGTTGAATTCTCAAAGTGCTGAAAAAAGATCCTTCTCTTTGTCTCCAGACGGGGTATTTATAGGTGTGAATTCGCTTGAAACTTGATCCGGGTCGGGGCCACATGTCGTCCATCCCACTATCTTCGGGTTCGGATGAACTATTATGTTGACAGCGCATCAAAGGAACGAACGTTATGGGTAGGAACTGGTCATAGCCGGTCCGGATATCCAGGCGATTTTGCAGGAGAGTAACATGGAGCATGGGTTCGGGTCGGAGACGCGCAGATAAGGGGTTCGGATCGGGATACCCGATCCGAACCGGATTGGCTTAGATGCGATGCTCTCTTCTTCTCTAATCTGCTCCGCTCCGATCCATTTTCATGGCAAATAGGTGGCTTTCCGATTCAATCGAGATTTAGTTGCCCTCCGATCCGATTAGATATGCCTTACCAATTTACTCAGTAGGAGTTCACCGATCCGAACAGAGGACTCTATCCGACCCGAACCGATAGGTTGCTCTGACCCGACCCGAACAGCTGCTGCTATCTAATCTAGATTGTAGTGTCTTCTCCAATCCGAACCGAAGTCTTCTAATTAGAAATGCTCTTCAATGTCTGGTTTCTTGATTTTGTGTTGCCTAGTTCACAAAGTAGGCTAACATTTTGCCCCTCAAAGGATGCTTCTGTTGTATACGAAGCGTGCTTTGATGTCGTTTGAAATGCTAGTCCTTGAATCAGAACAGTCAGAAAGTCACTTCTGTTCGTTTGTGAAGATGCGTTGCTTCATGAAGACATGTCTCTTATTGCTTATATATATGTCGTGAAATACTTGATTCATTTTCTTCATTTTTGAGTCAAGTCCAGAAGTTCTTCTCGACATATAGCATTCTTCTCAGGTATGCTCTTTCCTAGTTTTTCTTTTAAATCCAATTCGAATGCTAGAGGAATGCACAGATTTCTACCCGGTTCGGTGTCCGACCCGAGCACCTTTTCTTCCTGTTTCGCTTTGCACTGGGTTGATGGGCCAGAAGATGTGGGCTGGCTTGGACTCGGTCCGAACGGAGTAAAATACGGTGAATACAAAGAGCCATCTCACGTCTTATATAAACTCAACCACCCAAACTCTTCTACCTTTTTTACTCCCACAATTCTTGTTCTCCCAGCTTTATACCGAAACCCCACTTCCTAAAAAATCTAAAAACTCCAAACTCCTCGTTTCAATCTTCGAATAAAACATCTAGGTATTTTAAATCTCCGATTATTTATGTAATAACTGATTTCAACTAGAATTTGCGTTTAAATCGAGCGATTGGAGTGTGGTGTTTGTTGAACTCTGACGCCTGGATCTCCTCCACCGTTTGTCATCGTCGTTGATGGCGTCTTCGCCGCCTCGAGGTAGCAACGGAGGTCATTGGGATCCAGCGTTAAACGTTCAAGCACATAAACGCTTAACTTCGTTTGGGTCTAGTGAAATTTGAAGACGAGAAAGGGGAGAATAGGAATTGGGTTCGGTTCGGGTAAGGAAGTGCTGAAGCAGCGGAGGGGAAGACAAGTTCATATGTTAGGATCGGGTCGGAATGAAATGCGATGTGGAGAAAGCCATGCTTGCCCGACCAGGTCGGATTGGAGGAAGAGATAGAGAAAGGAAAAGGACGTATGGATCCTTTTGTTTGCTGAACCGTTCCGAATGCTTATTCCAATCCGGTTTTAAACTGCTAAATATGAACGTCTTCTCCGAACCAAACAATACGCAGACCCGAGCCGATCCCAGCTATATGCACATCCGATCCGAACCCAACAATAAGCACACCCTACCCGAACTGAATGATATGCATATTCCAACTCAAAGCACAAGACTTTATCCAACCAGGGTTAATCAATGCCTGACATAATCTTCAACTTAATGAACAGTTAGGGTAGTGCCTTATGAACGTAAACGATCATCAAGATTTATTCTGAACATCGCCGCTCCGTTAGAACTTCGCATTATGCTTTTAAGTGTTTTTCTTCTCATGTTTTGCGCACACCACACACACTTTTGCTCACACATATGCACAGGGGGCACGGGATAATTTACTCTAATCCGTGCTATTGCTTCTTCAATAGTTCTATGACAATGAGGCCCAGACGCTCTTCCCGCCTAGCTGAGAGGAAAGAAGCCCCGGAAACTTCTAACAAAATCACTCTTGAGGATATATCTTCTTCGTATGATCCAGAATGGGACAGTGAGGGTCCTAACTACGGGGTTGGAGATCGAGAAAGCAACGAGGCGTCTTCGGAGAATGAGGTTTCTCTGGGTTTTGAGGAGGAAGGAGGGATCGGTGACGATCGAGCCCCTGACGAATTTGAATCAGCCATCATATTGGAATCTCCTTCGGACTCCGTTGAATCAACAATTGACAACGATCGACTTGTCCGAATTTGCCTAAAATACGGGATAATGAAAAGGGACACTCTAGTGCCTTCACGCTTTGACCGCCCCCACAACCCTCCAGAAGGATATATGACGGTCACTCGATTGATGTGCATGGTTGGTGCCATTCCTCCATTCTCTCCATTCATTGTTGATTTTTTAAGACAAATGCGGATTGCCCCCATGCAATTGCACCCCAATTCATATGCCTATCTGCACACCTTGTACATAGCATATCGTGAAATCCTAGGCATAGAGCTCACGTTCGATGACGTTCACTTCTTCTATAATTTCAAGCATCGGACTCGAGAGACTCCATCCTTCTGCTACTTTGAATCAGTCCCAAAAAGGAAGATAATCTCTGCACCATTTAGCAGTAAAGCTGGAGATTCCAGACTAGAATGGTTCTACATAAAGCAACAGTCTGGATGCGCCAGGAGATGGACAAAATCAAGTAAAGCGTTGATTTTCTAAACCCGGACTCTATACACTTGAATCATCACCCTGACCTGTTTTCCTTTTTGTTTGCAGTCGACAATCCCAAACAGATATCAGATCAGGTGTTCTTCGATCGGATGCACCAACTTCTTAATGGCGATCAAAAATTCTTGACTATCGACGAGGTCCTTAAAGATGAATACCTTCACTTTCATGGGCTGCTATCCGTTTTTCGTAGCATCGGCCATGGGACGGTCCCTTACGCATACATTCCTTCAGTGGAGATAGTTCCAGAGACAGGAGAAGGCTCGGGAATTCCTACAGCGCCTCTTCAAACTTCACCTTCTCCATCTTCCACACAAGATGATGAATTGGCTAATCTGGCCGAAAAGCATCGTGAAGGGTATATTGCCCCCGAGGAAACTACTTCTCTAGACAAGTCAAAATCCTCCCAAGAGTCGCCACTTCATGCTTCCGAAGGGGATGTTCCTAGTACCGATGAGCACATATTTCAGGGTTTGGGGGATCTCCCCTTACCTGAGACTATATATACTTCAGAGGATTTCAGGAAGGATCCTTTAGTCTTCACCTCTTCTGAAGAAACCACTCCCGCTAAGGCCAAAGAGCCTGCCCGCACTAGTCTAGCTTCAGACTCGGGTTGGTTGGGGGGAAACACACCACTTAGGATACACTTTACACCACAGCATTAGCATTCATTGCACTTCTTTCTCCATGAATCCACTAATTCTAAACTTCGTTTATTTTATCGTGTAGGTACAATGTCTCGATCCTACTACGATATAAGAAAACTTCGTCGCAGCATGTTCAATCCTCCTCAGGATGTCGAGTATGATCGCCGGGATGATCGTGGTAGGGAGGAGAGAAGACCTCATGATCCCTATCGTTCTCGACCCTCACGCTCCCGCTCACCAGTTCGATCGGAACAAGAGAAATATTAAGGTTACCAAAGCCGTAGGGAGGAGGACAGACCACAATCCAAAGACTCCTCCTCTTCCTATGAGAAACGCAGTAGAGAGAAAAGTCCTCCAAAGGAAACCGGGTCTCGAAGTAAGCAAAAGGTCCCTGCTACTAAACGACCTAGGACAGACAAAGAGACTACAGAATCCTCTTCAGGAAGGGACACCGAATTGACAATCCTCGCTCCTCCCCCACCAGATGCGGGAACTGCAATAAAGCGGGCATATTTGAAAGAGCAATTTCCCGAACACTACTTCGAAACTCTGACTTTTTTACCTGCCCTTGAACCTATTTCGTCTAATTAGGCAGATGAGGCCAAAGCAAAGATTGATGCGGTGCAAAAACAATATACTGAGATGTTCAAATATTCGCGCAATCTTTCTAAAATCATCCGCACTCTAATCACAAATACTGATTCAATGCAAAAGACCGCGAAGGAGGATACTAAGGCCTTAAAAGCTCTAGGAAAAGATTTGGAAGACACTCAAGCTCAGCTAGCGGTCGCTCAAAGGGACGCTTCTAATTTCAAACAACAATTCGAGGACATGCAAAAACGTTATCACGATTTGCTTGAGTCTCATACTCAGGAGCGTTCTGAATTAAAAAAGCAAGCTGACGAGGCCAAGTCAGAGGCTACTAAGACACGCATTGCTTATGCTGAGCTTGAGCGGAAAAACGCCGAGTTAGCAAAGAGGAGTGCTGAATTAGAAAAGAAGAACGCTGACTTGGCTTCAAAGTTGTTGGAGGCAGAGAACAGGGCTGCTCTGGTCGAGGGCAATGTGGAGTGTGCTATTAAATCTGCGGAGGATGCCCGCAAGCAACTATCAGAGGCGGAGGCTGATATTCAGGGCTTCGGCGAGCTAATGATTGAATTCTTCGCACACATTATTCGTCGTCGAAACATTTCTTGGATCGAGGACTATCCATCCACTCTGGTTCAAGTATGGAATCAAATCGTTGAGTGGGAAAAAGAAGAACTTAAGGTCGATTCTCTTGATGAAGATAAACTGATGGAGAAATACTTGAGAGATGATGAACCGGAGCGTCTAGCTGAAGGGCGCCGCCTCATTGCTGAGGCCATGGAAGAAGAGAGACGGAAGTCTAAACAAAAAACCATTCTCAAAGCTGGTTCCTCTTCTTCTGCCCCTGCAACCTCCGAAGTAGACGGGTATGATCCCAAAAATCCGGGAATTCCTCGAACAACCCTGCTATCCCCTATTCCTGAACTAACCCCAGAGGTAGTGGTCACCCCCGCTGATAAGTCTTCGGAAGGTATCGCTATCTTTTCTCCTCAATTTGCCAAAGCTATTTCTACCTTTCGCCATGTGATTGAACAATCGATGAGAGACCCTTTGTTTTCGCTGAGTTGATAACCGTTGCTTCTCATTCTGTAGGTGTTGAATCATCCGAAAAGACAGATGTAGCTCAAGGAGCTGTCGCTGGGACAAAGCCCGCTGATAGGGCCAAAGAAGGGGAAGACAAGGCTGCTTCTATAGACTTGGGGGAAGGAAGTGAGCCAACCAAGGTCACCACTCCCCATGATGAAGAAATGATAGCAGCTTTAAAGGACGACGGAGGAGACGGGGGGCATGAAGAGGAACCGGAAGTTGCAATAACTGGGGAGTCGAAAAGCGCTGATGACGTTACCTTGGCTGCCATGAAGGCTGATCAAGACAAGTGCTTGCAATTAAAGGCCGAAGAACTAGACCCTGAGGTCCTCAAGCCTCTCGCAGTTGTGGATGCGGGATCAAGGTTAGTTGTTAAGCTCTCAACTAGATCTATTACAGAAGAACTTGCTAAAAAATCTTCTCTTGATTCCAGTGCCCCACCCTCCGGGAAGAAGTCTACTGGCTCCAGTACCACATCTTCAGGGAAAAAGAAATCAAAACGAATCTTGACTGAAGCCGAGAAGGAAGCAAAGGATGCGGAGAAAGCCGCCAAGAAATCCAAGGCTCATTCCAAATCTAAATAGTGGATTGCCCTGTATCTTTTTAGCATCTTTGTGAACCAATAATTGCTGCTACAAAAGCAGCTCTTGCACTTTCTTTTTTAGCTATCTCCCTGTACAAATTCATTCATTTGTAAATAAAAATAATTCACTTTTTGCAATGTTTATTTGTTAGTAGTTCTGCACTTATGTAAAAATGCATGTCTATAGTTATGAAACGAAGTTGTGGAGGGGGGAAATATGTGTATGCATACGTGTCCCCGGTTAATTCCCACAAATTATCTAATGCTTAATCAAGCAATCTGAATGCCCCCAATTCTCTGACGGGATAGCACTTCCTGTATCGTCAGTACCTGTCATTTTTTCTGGCATTTCTTTTATACTCTCCCTCTTTCTCTTGAGAGTTAGAGTTCGAGTTCAGTCATCTGTTTATTCCCCGGTCGTTCAACGGGGAAAGGTTTCTTTCTCGGCGCTCAGTCGGAGACGCCTTTATACTCTCTTTCTCTCTGGAAAGTTAGAGTTAGGAGGAGAATTTCTTTTTCAGCGCTCAGTCGGAGACGCTTTTATACTCTCTCTCTTTCTCTGGAGAGTTAGAGTTAGGAAGAGAATTTCTTTTTCAGCGCTCAGTCGGAGACGCTTTTATACTCTCTCTCTTTCTCTGGAGAGTTAGAGTTACGAGAAGAATCTCTTTTTCAGCGCTCAGTCTGAGACGCTTTTATACTCTCTCTCTCTCTGGAGAGTTAGAGTTACGAATGTCGTTTTCTCATTCTTTTATGTCTTATTTGCCTTCAACCTTTTTAAGCTGTGAGTTATCCTGTATCTTATAATCACAACAGAATAACTGATAAATGTATATACGTAACGCATAAAAGTAAATAACACACAATATTTTTATAGTGGTTCAGCTAAGTCGTAGCCTACATCCACTTTATAGTCCTTTATTCATATCGTCAGATTTTCCCAAGGCAAGTCGTGCCTTATTACAGAGTTCACAGGAAAAATAACAAAAAGTACAGCATTTCTAATCCAAATATCGCATTAAGTGTTGGGCATTCCATGCTCGAGGGACTTCTTCGCCATCTACGGTTGTTAACTTGAAGGTTCCTTTTTCAAGTTTCCGTTGGATGACAAAGGGTCCTTCCCATTTTGGGCCAAGGTGAGGAAGGGATGGAAAAACTCTCTTTAGCACCAAATCTCCTAGTTCAAAAGTTATGAGGCGAACTTTTTTGTCATAATAGCGTGCCATCTGACGCCGATGTCTTGCTACACGCAAATCTGCTTCGTCCCTTTTCTCTTCGACTTCATCAAGAGACTCAAGTAAGAGCGCCCGATTCGTCATCGGGTCATAATATGTCACCCTGTGGGAAAGAACTTCCAGTTCAACTGGAATTACTGCTTCTGAGCCAAAGGAGAGAGAGAAAGGGGTATGACTGGTGGCTGTCTTAAATGTTGTTCGATATGCCCACAAAGCTAGGGGCAATTCGTCAACCCATCTTGCCTTTGCACGCTCTAACCGTTTCTTGAGGATGGATTTTATAACTTTGTTTATTGCCTCTACTTGTCCATTCGATTGCGGATAGGCAACTGCAGTATATCGCTTGTCTATCTTATACTTCTGACAGAAATTTCTGAATTCAGTACTATCAAACTGGGTTCCGTTGTCAGTTATGATCGTCCTTGGAATCCCGAACCGGCATATAATATTTCTGACCACAAAACTTATCACCTTTCTTGTTGTGATCTTGGTCAAGGGCTCAGCTTCCACCCATTTCGTAAAATAGTCCACGGCCACTATTGCATACTTAGCTCCTCCTTTAGCAATCGGTAAAACTCCAATGATATCAATTCCCCACGTGGCAAATGGCCAAGGACTCACCATCGATTTAAGTTGGGTCAACGGTGCCCTGGGGATTTTGGCGAATCTCTGGCACTTATCGCAGCGTCGTGAATAATCAGCTGCATCTTTATTGATCGTAGGCCAGAAGTATCCGTACCGCAATATTTTCTTTGCTAAAGTTTGACCTCCCGTATGATCTCCACACTCACCTTCGTGTACTTCTCTTAGTACACGCTTGATGTCGTCGTGTGCGATACATCGTAACAGGGGCATAGAAAATCCTTGCCGATAGAGAGTATCATCTTGTATGACATATCTGGTAGCTTTGCGAACTATAGCTCTTTTCTCACTCTTCTTTGATGGGAGTGTCCCATTCTTGAGGAAATTCTTAATTGGAGTCATCCACGACTCCTTCTCTGGTTCTGCTTCAAAGGTGAATTCAATTTCCATTGACTCAAAGCTTGGCGACTCCAACGTTTCAATTGGAATTATTTCAGTCTCCTCTGGATTGTCGGAACTAGCCAGCTTTGCTAGTCTATCCGCTTTCTGGTTTTCAATTCTGGGAATATGTGTTATGCTGTACCGATCTAAGCTATTCAATAGCTCTTTCACTTTCTTGAGGTAGGCGATAAGTCGAGGTCCTCGAGCCACGAATTCCTCTCGCACTTGACAAACAACAATTTTAGAGTCACAGAATATGTCTAACATTTTTACTCCAAGGTCTTTAGCAAGTTTCAGCCCGACAATCAGGGCTTCATATTCAGAGTCATTGTTAGTTGCCGAAAATTCTAATCGCAGGGCGTAATATAACGACCGTCCCTCGGGAGTGACTAAGACAATTCCAGCTCCCGACCTTCGGTCATTCTTAGCTCCATCTGTATATAATTTCCACGGATTCATCTCTAGCTCATCCTCGGATTTAACCACTCGGTCATTGATTATTTCCTCCTCTGGAATGGTGAACTCCGCAATAAAGTCTGCTAGAGCTTGCCCCCTGATTGACTTTCGTGGTTGAAAATTCAAATCAAACTGACTTAGTTCTATGTTCCATTTGATCAACCTTCCCGATGCTTCGGGTCTCTGCAATACCTGCCTTAAGGGCTGGTCGGTGTATATGGTTATTGGATGGGCTTGGAAATAGTGACGAAGTTTTCGGGATGCGATTAGGAGGCTGTAAGCGAGCTTCTCAATTTTTGGGTAATTGCGCTCTGCCGCTGCTAATTTCTTACTTACATAATACACCGGCCTTTGTACTTTGTCTTCTTCTCGAACCAGGGCCGTGCTGACAGCATGAGCCGAGACTGCCAAATAAACAAATAATTCTTCGTGATCTACGGGCTTTGATAAAATCGGCGGTTTCTCTAACAGTTCCAACAGATTTTGAAAGGCCTCAGCACAATCCGGAGTCCACTGGAAGTTCTTCTTTCCCCTTTTTATCAAATCAAAAAACGGAACACATTTATCTGTGGCTTTGGAGATGAATCTACTCAGCGCCGCTACTTTCCCCGCAAGACTTTGGACGTCTTTAATTCTCCTCGGTTCTTCGATGTTTCTAATCGCTGTTATCTGGCTAGGGTTGATTTCAATTCCTCGGGAACTCACAATGAAGCCAAGGAACTTTCCTGATGCCACTCCGAATGAGCATTTCAGAGGATTCAATTTCATCCGGTACTTTCGTAAGATATCAAACATTTCCGCTAAGTCTTGCGTATGGCTGGAAGACTGCTTTGATTTGACAAGCATATCATCCACATAAACTTCCATAGTTTTTCCTATTTGATCATAAAACATTCTATTTACCAAGCGCTGATAAGTAGCTCCAGCGTTTTTTAACCCGAATGGCATTACAACATAACAATATAGCCCCAAATTCGTAATGAAACTCGTATGTTCTTGGTCTGGTACGTGCATAGGAATTTGGTTGTATCCAGAATATGCGTCCATGAAAGAAAGAAGTTCATGACCTGCTGTCGAATCTACAAGCTGGTCAATCCTGGGAAGCGGGAAACTATCTTTCGGGCAAGCTTTGTTTAAATATGAAAAGTCAATGCAAGTCCGCCACTTTCCATTTGGCTTCTTTACTAAGACGGGATTCGATATCCAGTCGGGATATGTCGAATCTCGAATAAATCCATTCTGCTTCAACTTCTCTACTTCCTCTTTGAGAGCAGCCGACCTCTCTGGGCCCAGCATGCGTCTCTTTTGCTTCACAGGTGGATGCTTCGGATTTACATTCAATTTGTGACTTATAATGGATGGCGATATCCCACACATGTCAGCATGGGTCCAGGCAAACACGTCCAGGTTTGCCTTCAAGAAGTCCGTTAGTTCTTTAGCTCGACGTGGATCCAATTGAGAACCAATTTTCAAAACTTTTGTCGGATCAGCTTCATCAATGGGAATTTCCACTGTCGCTTCATTAGGAGTTGCATTCCTAGCCTCTGGTTCCTCGTCTTTTCTAGGATCCAGGTCTTCAGGTGTTCCTTTGGGCAACTCCTTTGGGGTCAATTTCTCTAATTGCTATGCCGAGTCCCCTTTTGAGGGAGACGAGGCATCCTTACTCTCAACGTCAAGTCCTTTCATCAAAATTTTTAACTCGGCCATATAGCAGGCCCGTCCGGAAACCTGATCCCCTCTCATTACTCCAGTTCCGGCTTCGGTTGGGAACTTAAGTAACAGACACCAAGGGGCGATACAAACTCTAAATTCAACGAGGGCAGGTCTCCCCAAAAACGCGTTATAAGGCGAATCTACGTCCAATACTACGAACTGAAGCATTCGCACTCTTCTACGTTCTCCTTGCCCCAGGGTCACGGGCAACTCTATGTATCCCATGGGAGCTGTCGACGCCCCGTTGAAGCCTCTAATCCATCCTTCACAAGGCTTCAGATCTTCGGACTCAAGCTTCATCTGATCAAATGACTTCTTGAACAAAATATTAACGGAACTTCCGTTGTCTACTAATACCTTATGGACCAAGGCCGGCCCAATGGTGGTAGTAATAACCAACGGATCATTGGTGGGTGATTGTATCCCAGTATTGTCTCGGCTTCGAAATACCACGTCGTCAAACATGGTCTTCTGTTGTTTTATGGGGGCGACATCTTCCAAATCATCACCTTCATTCACGTCTAGATGCTTGGCAGCATTCACATATTGTTCCATTGACCTAAAACTTCAGATTGCCGGGTGAGGTCCGCCTACAATGGAGTTGATGACAATTCCTTTACCTTTCTGCTGCGCTGTAGGCTTGGGAGCAGGTAGGATTTGTTTTGGAGCCTGCTCTCCTTGCCCCCTGTCCCTCGGGGCAACCTTGTACTCATCCAACTTTCCTTCACGCAGCAGCTTCTCAATTACATCCCTCAAATGCCGACATTCATTGGTCGAATGCCCATGAGTTCCGTGAAACAAGCAGAATTTCCCTGTCGCCATTTCTTTCTTGGTCGAATCACGAGGTGGCGGTCTTTTGTACTGCAACACATTGTACGTATCCAGGTAAATATTTTCCAGGGTGTCGTTCAATGGTGTATAATTCTCGTAGTTCTGGAATCGGGGTCTTTTGTTAGGGTCACTTCCCCTATTTCTGTTTCTTCTGTTACCGCTCGAATTACGGTTATTGTTGGTGTTTCCCCCACTTCCAGTATTGCTATTTCCACCCTTGTTTCCTACATTTACTTCAACCTTGCCAGAATTCTCCCCCGACTGCTTCACGGCGATATTACTCTGCACATTCTCCTTTGAAGCCGTCTCAGACTTTCTCTTTCGGTTTGCCCTGGCCTCCTCTCGCCTTAAATAAATATCGGCTTTTTCGTAGAATGTCTCCCTTGTGGAGGGTGTCTTCCCAGAAAGGTAGTCTCCAAACTCAGATTCAGGATCGACTCCTTCCTTCAATGCCATCAGAATGGTGGGCTCATGCGGGTCACTGACCTCAGTTACAGCTTGGTTAAAACGATCAAGATATGCCCTTAAAGATTCTCCTGGTGCCTGTTTGATTCTCGATAATTCAATAACGCTCTTGGACTTTCGGGCATGCAGTCGGAACTGGTTCATGAAACGCTCGCTTTGTTCCTTGTAATTAGAAATCGAACGAGGAGGAAGTCGGGTAAACCAGAACAATGCCACATCTTCTAGGTAGATTGGGAATGCTTTGCACTTCACTTCATCAGGGGCAGCAGCATCATTCATAAGCCACGAATACCGCATCAAATGCTGTCCCGGATCAGTCCTTCCTTGTACTTGTCCATCTGTGGCAAGTTAAAGCGTCGGGGAAATTGGAAGTCGAGGATATCGTCGGTGAACGGAGTATGGCTTCGCTCAATGCCATAATCTTCATTTGTATAATTCCGGCTCTCTGACATGATCTGGCGAACCATTGCCTGTACATCAGCATTAGTTAAGGGCCGCTCGGGTTCCCTGGCCCTAGCATCCGAGTTCCTTCTGGGCTCTTGTTCAGGAGATGCCCTTCTTCTTCGAGCTGCCTCTGCTCGATTCCGTTCCCTGCGTTCCCGGTCGATCTCGGGAAGAGGGGACTGGAGTCTTTGCCCCCGAGTGGGGTCATTGTTTCCTAATGCTCGTGCGATATCCTCACGAGATCCCAAAGATCCAAATGTCAGCTGCTCCACGTTCTGAGGTCGTTCGAGTGGCCTTCGTTCACGGGGCCTCTCTTCCTCGGAAGATGAAGATTGATCTACTGGTGTGTGACGAACCGGTGATGGAGTTCTCTGTCGACGGAGTTCACTAATCTCCCGACTCATGAGCCTCATATTTTCCTGCATAATGAGATTAGTGCACTCGTGAACTTTCATGGCCTCCCTCGTGCTCTCAAGCATGTCAAGCAAGCGCGAGAAATCTCCTTGGGTGATGGGCGTAGATGGATTGACCTGATCACCAACCCTGGTGGCTGGAATTGGAGCATTCGTAGGGACTCGAGTAGAGGTTCCAGCTTCACCAAGCATCGGGTCGGATCGGAGGTAGGAAGTCGGATCGGTTCGGAGCTGGGGAGCCTGGTCGGATCGGTGCGTCGCAAGCAGCTCGGGTCGGTTCAGATTGGGGGAATGCACTACTTCAGAATCTCCTACCCGGATCGGATCGGAGCTCTCCCCCTGCTGGCGGCTCGGATTTCCTGCATTGGTTCTTCCTGCTGCTGAACTCTGCCCCCGAGACCTTGTTACAACAGCATTTTGCTGATCTTCGCCAGCTCCATTTCCTCGAAAAGGTTGAACTTCCTTGCCTTTTCCTTTGGCCATGAGTTTTTGACAATCACTTCAACAAATATAAAAAAGCGGAGAAACTTAAGGATTCACTTTTTTGAACTCAATGGTCTAAAAAGTAGAAAGAGATCCCGGAAAATAAAGAATTTAGATAAGGACTCTCAGTGAAAGCACCAAAATGTTAGACCCAAAAGTGGTTCTAACACCCAAATTGATTAAAAGCAAATAAGATGAGATAAAAATAAAAATGAACACACAGGATTTATAGTGGTTCGGCGAAGAAATGCCTACGTCCACTTATCTTTCACTATATTCACTAATTCAGTTGTAAATACAATGTAATAGACACTTGATTTCACTCACAACTCGCTTATATTCACTCAATAGATTAGAACAAATAATGAAAAAAGATTTGGATTTTCTGGGAGCAATGGAGTTCGGGTTATGGAGGTGGTTGAATTCTCAAAGTGCTGAAAAAAGATCCTTCTCTTTGTCTCCAGACGGGGTATTTATAGGTGTGAATTCGCTTGTAACTTGATCCGGGTCGGGGTCACATGTCGTCCATCCCACTATCTTCGGGTTCGGATGAACTATTATGTTGACAGCGCATCAAAGGAACGAACGTTATGGGTAGGAACTGGTCATAGCCGGTCCGGATATCCAGGCGATTTTGCAGGAGAGTAACATGGAGCATGGGTTCGGGTCGGAGACGCGCAGATAAGGGGTTCGGATCGGGATACCCGATCCGAATTGGCTTAGATGCGATGCTCTCTTCTTCTCTAATCTGCTCCACTCCGATCCATTTTCGTGGCAAACAGGTGGCTTTCCGATCCAATCGAGATTTAGTTGCCCTCCGATCCGATTAGATATGCCTTACCAATTTACTCAGTAGGAGTTCACCGATCCGAACAGAGGACTCTATCCGACCCGAACCGATAGGTTGCTCTGACCCGACCCGAACAGCTGCTGCTATCTAATCTAGATTGTAGTGTCTTCTCCAATCCGAACCGAAGTCTTCTAATTAGAAATGCTCTTCAATGTCTGGTTTCTTGATTTTGTGTTGCCTAGTTCACAAAGTAGGCTAACAACTTTTATATTTGAACATGACATGTTCAAATATATTTTAACTTGCTTATTAACTGATTTGAATCTAAATTTCAAATTTAAGTTCTATATTCGATTTAGAATATCCATTTATAAATCCAATTCACCTTTCAAAGTTCAACATCAAATTCAAAACTCGATTAACTAATTCCTCTTCGACTTAGTTAATTCTATTCAATTTCTATTCAAATTTGATATCACTTCTATTATTCAAATCTATATATCAAATTCTATTATTCAAATTTATATATCAAATTCTATATTATAAATCCCATTTTGAAATTCAACACAACTTGTCTTTCCCAAAACAAATTAAAAACAGTATCTCTGGTAGTAATTTGTCACTTACAACTCGAAAATGAATACTGATGATGCAGCTGTCATCATCGAATCTATTTTCCAGCGATCGAAGTGAGTTCAATACTATAAAACCATTTCTAAACATTTCCACTTTGAAATTCATTTCAAAATATAATCCACACTGCTTGTAAAACAATTTAAAATTTCCCAGGATCTTAAATTTTCCTTATTTATTTACAAACACTTATCAAATTCTCCAGAGTTTTAACTCAATTTCTGATTTAAAATTTCAGATTCAATTCATCTGATTTCACGTATTTCACTTATATGAATTCTGATTGATTATTTACGTAACCATTTTATTTATAATCTTACTCGATTATAATACCAACCAATATATCCACTATATTATAATTATTCCAATATAAATCCTTTATATCAAAATATAATTTGGGTAAAAAAATTTCATTTACGCTCTTTCAAAACATACCATGACGATTCATCGTATTCGAGTGTTTGCAAAATCCCTACCGATACAATGGATCAAACTGATCGACCAGAACTTATAAACGACTCAACCAACAAATCTCCACAATATAAAACAATTTTTTATATCGATAACAAATACGTTCACTCGTATATATACACTCAACTCAATCTAGGGTATTACTAACCCTATCTCTACTGAGTCACGCCACAGAGCCATGGTAATTCACTTAACTTAAGCTCTGATACCGACTGTAACGACCCGGGTTTTTGACGACTTTGGTTATCGACATAAACACGATGTCAACTAACCAAACATCAAAAAATACCGGTCATTAATGAAAGAAAATAGAGGGTGAGGATAAATAAGATAGAAACTTAGAATAGAAGAAGAAGAAGAAGAACACAACATCAGAGTAACACGAATTTCACAACGGAACGAGTAACATATAATAGATAACATATCTTTGAAATAAACATCTGTACTTGAATATACATCATTATCAAAGTACAACACTTACAACACAGCAGAAATAACTATAGCTATATAATCCTGAAGCCTCCTGCTCCAAGCTCTTCCAGTATATCTGTAAATCCTGACTACTTGACTGCCCGTACAAAATTGGGTACCCAAGAGTTTAGGAAAAACAAAACAAAATAAACTCCGGGTTAGTCATGGGACTGGTGTGAGTAAAACAGTTTAAAACAGTTTGAGCCATTAAACGATATCTCATAAGACCACGCCGTATAACAGAACGGGTTTTTCCCTTATGAGAATCCAAAATATCTTTATATCAAAAACCCTTTTGATATTATAGTAATGTCTATCAGTCCCAATATAATAATCATCTAGTAGAAACGCTTTCATCTCACGTTCTACATATATAGTATATAATCAAAACCGCAAGCAGGTATTGGGTAATGGATTTCCAACTATGACAAGGTATGGAACCACCTTTCGCTAGTGTACCTCTAGAAAGGAATACACTGGGTTCAACAAGAACATCTTGCAACCCGACCACACATGACCGACCACTCATTTCGCTTGAGTGTATCGAATGTATATCACCAACAGTTGGGATCAGCAACCGTTTCCCGAATGGGACAGCAACAACAATAGATTTTTAGAAATGAATGAAACTCTAGATCAGGTGATTATACACCCTATGTATTAACCCGGAAAATCTAAGCCAGTTTAAAATTTTTATTTTGGCAATTTTAGCGAATTTTGAATATTTAAAATGAATTATTTTAAATAATATCAACGAGAAATTTATTTTGAATATATTTAGAATGTATATATTTATACGCGTCGTCGTTAGAATATAAATAATTATATATAATTATAAAAGGAATTGAAAATGGCGCGGTAGTTCGATAATTCGATTTCAAACTTCAATTGAATGTACCGGGTGCAAAACAATCCAGATTTTGGCGAAACCAAAAATAATAGGATCTATTTGATAATATCTTTCCAACGAATCCGAGAAATCGAAATTTCATAGCGGGGATCAAAAGATATGTCCAGTTGAAAATTCTGAATAGCCGCTAAAGAATTCAGGTCCTTAAAAATGGGAATTTTGCAAACGACCTCGGATTTCGACGAAACCACTTTTGTTGGGTCCATGATGTCAAATTATTGCTAGGTTTCAAATTTCATAATTTTTCGAATCAATATGTGAGCGTGGCAAAGGAAAACGTGTTCGACCAGTTTTAGTTGATTTTAATCGACTGGAAAATAGCCATTTTTCAAACGGTCTCAGAATTTGACGAAATTAGTTTTGTTAGGACCGTATCGTCAATACGAAGTTAGAAAATATTTTTCTGTAATTTTTAGAGGCTGTATGTGGCCCCGGTAAATTGAAATGTGCATTTAGATTGAATATATAAAGATTTACATTTTAAATTCAACGGAAACTGATCGTAACGGACAAATTGGCTTACGAAACATATCCCATTGTGTTCAGAATGGGGGTAATATGCTAGAGGCGACAGTCGCTGGGCCCAATTTCGAGTTCGAAAGAAAAGTCAACCCTTGGAGAATAAATTAAGTAAATAATTAATTATAAAATAAACCCCAACCCTTTTCTTTCTCCCCAAACCCACGTCGGACTTCAAAATCGACAGAGAATAAAAAATTAAAAAAAAAAGGGGCAGAAGTCCTCGATGACGTGCCTCCTTTCCGCCGCCTCTATGGCGCAGGTCCTCCGACGTTGATGGTGGCGCCCTCTCCCAAGACCTCGCCGTCGATCCACTTCCCCTCCTCCAGAAATCGCGAGACACCACAACGCCCCCTAACCCTCTTCCACTTAGGACAGCCACCGACGAAGAAGCTGCAGCTCCTCCTCTTCACTGATCCGCCACCACCCACGAACCCGTGACCCCCTCCTGCTCTTCTCCGCCTAGCGCACCCTCTCCCCCTTGAAAAGCCGCAAAGTCGAACCCTACAGCCCCCCTCTTCTCCTATTTTCAACTGTAAGGTTTTTTTTCCTCTTCTCTATTTTTATTTATTTATTTAAATTCAGTTTTCTGATTTATACAGTATAATTTAAAAACGATTGATTTGGGAAAATTATACGATTTTAACTTTGAAAAGGTTTGATTTTTAACTTTGAAAAGGTTCGATTTTTAACTTTGAAAGGGTACGATTTTTATTTGCACCATAGCATAATAAAAATATGATTTTTATAAAGTAGAGATAACAAAAATATAGTTTTTAATATAGTAGAAGATTAAAAATATAATTTTTATTATAGTAGAAGAGTAAAGATATAATTTTTATATAATATAGGAAAGTTAAAAATATAATTTTTAATATAGTAGACGATTAAAAATATAATTTTTATTGTATGTAAAGGTAGAAAATGTAATTTTCATATTATATAGATAATAAAAATATAATCTTTAAATTTGAAAAGGCGAGATTTTTATATATTGAATAGCGAAGTAAAAATTCGATTTTTATATATTGAATAGCGAAGTAAAAATTCGATTTTTATATATTGAATAGCGAAGTAAAAATTCGATTTTTATATATTGAATAGCGAAGTAAAAATTCGATTTTTGTATATTGAATAGCGATGTAAAAGTTCGATTTTTATATATGTAGTGGCTACGGGCAGCGAAAGTGACAAAAGGCGAGAACGACGAAGACTTCTACATTTGAAGTGGCGTGAAGTTGGAATAGCTATCGGTGAGAACTTGTAATAACCGGATATTCTGAGCCAGTTTAAAATTTTTATTTTGGCAATTTTAGCGATTTTTGATTATTTAAAATAGATTATTTTAAATGAAAACGACGAAAATTTATTTTGAATATAATTAGAACGTATATATTATATACGTCGTCGTTAGAATATGAATAATTATATATAATTATAAATAGAATTGAAAATGGCGCGGTAGTTCGATAATTCGATTTCAAACTTCAATTGAACATACCGGGTGCAAAACAATCCGGATTTTAGTGAAACCAAAAACATTGGAATCTAATTGATGATATCTTTCCAACGAATCCGAAAAATCAAGATTTCATAGCGGGAGTCAAAAGATATGTCCGGTTGAAAACTCTGAATAGTCGCTATGGAAATCAGGCCCTTAAAAATAGACATTTTGCAAACGACCTCGTATTTCGACGAAACCACTTCCGTTGGGTCCGTGATGTCGAATTATTGCAAGATTCCAAATTTCATAATTTTTCGAATCAATATGTGAGCGTGGCAAAGGAAAACGCGTTTGACCAGTTTTAGTTGATTTTAATCGACTGGAAATTGGCCCTTTTTCCAACGGTCTCAGAATTCAACGAAACTAGTTTTGTTAGGACCGTATCGTCAATACGAAGCTAGAAAATATTTTTCGGGAATTTTTAGAGTTAGTATGTGACCCCAGTAAATTGAAATGCGCGTTCAAATTAAATATATAGATTCATACGTTGATTTTAACGGAAACGGATTGAAACGATCAAATCAGCTTGCGATACATATCCCATTGTGTTCGGAATGGGGTAAAACGCTATGGACGACAGGCGGTGGGCCTCGTTTTGAGGACGAAAATAAAAGTTGCTTTTTGGTGAAAATAAAATAATTAAATAAATTAAAAATTAAAAATTCTCTCTCCTTCCCCTTTAAACCCGTCGGCCCCCCCTTCAGATCGATTCAAAACGAAATAAAATTAAAAAAAATCCCTAACTAATCGCGACCCCCCTGGCGGCGCCACCACCCGCCGTGGCCTTCCCCCTCTGCCCCGCGCTCCAGCGCCTCCACCACAGGCCCCCTTCTCCGATCCTTCCTCTCTCCTCCCTTCTGCCACGAAGTTCGACGTCTTCCAGCCGGCTCCGCCCTTCGATCCCACGCCTTACCTCGACCGACGCACCATCTCCCTCCTCCGCCGCACTAAAGTTCGATCCAGCCACCTCCGTTCGACAACTCCGACCCCCCTCCCGCTATAAAACAATATACGCTGTAAGTTCTTTCATTTATTCATTTTATCTCCATTTGTTTAATAAACAAATCAGTTTTTAATTTGAATTCAGTTTTTATAAATCAGTTTTTGTCTTCAAAATTCAGTTTTTATATAAATGAAAGTTTCGATTTTTATTTATAAAGGAAAAGTTAGAATTTTTAAAATAGAAAGTTGGAATTTTTAAAATAGAAAGTTAGAATTTTTATAAAGGAAAAGTTAGAATTTTTAAAATAGAAAGGTCGAATTTTTAACAATGGAAAGGCGATATTTTTCATATTGAAAAGGCGATATTTTTCATATTGAAAAGGCGATATTTTTCATATTGAAAAGGCTATATTTTTATACGATGAAGAGTTATATTTTTATAACATGAAAGTTGATATTTTTAATTAGAAAAGATGATATTTTTAATCATGGAAAAACAAGATTTTTATGATGTCTTCATTTGGGTAAAGATGGGATCTTTATAAGGTTACCATTAGAATAAAAATTCGATTTTTATAAATACGATAGCAAGATAAAAATTTGATTTTTATAATGAAGAAAAATATAATTTTTCTATAGAAAGGTTTTATCTTTATATTTGAAAAGGTTTTATCTTTATATTTGAAAAGGCGAAATCTTTTTATATAATAGCGTTGTAAAAATAGAATTTTTATCTATATAATAGCAGTGTAAAAATGAGATTTTTATATATTGAATAGCGAAGTAAAAATTCGATTTTTATATATTGAATAGCGAAGTAAAAATTAGATTTTTATATATTGAATGGCGAAGTAAGAATATGATTTTTATATATGGAATAGCAAAGTAAAAATTCAATTTTTACATATGTAGAGAATACAAGCAACGAAGGTGATAAAAAGGCGAGAATGATGAAGATTTCTATCAATGAAGAGTCGTGGTATTGGATAGCTATCGGTGAGAATTTCTCACTCTTTAATTTCTTTTTCTAGTTATATATATATACTAGGATGCAGACGGTGCTTAGTAGCACCCGACACAATCGTCCACAGACCATGGATGGCTTGTTTGTTTAATTGTTTGGTTGTGTGGTTGGTTAGTTTATTTGGTTTGAATTGAATTGTTTGGTGAAATGAATGGATTTGATTGATGTGTGAATGGCGTGGGCCTTCACTAGACCGGGGATAAGGCTAGGCCTCGTCCCGTTTCTAGTATCGTGCCGTTATGCCGCCGAAATTTTCTAAAATATGTTAGAGAAATAAAAATATCATTTTATTTAAAGAATGAACTGAATAGAAATTCATATGTTGAAATAAAATGTTTTATCGTTAAAAATATAATTTTTAATGTGAATATGAATATAGTGAATGTGAATAAATAAATATTTATAAACAAATCGGCCGATTTGTTTATATACACTGATTTGACTGATACTGATTGGGTCGATAAATTTTACACATCGCCCAACTGCACAACTAAAATCTGTGTTTGATTGTTTGAAGCCCCACACGGGTGTTGGGATGAAATTTGAAGTTCACTCATTCTGATTGATTAAATATGTCGATCGATTGATTGACAGACTGTTATAAGCGTTAGATATCTATATTTGATGCTTATACAGTGTAGTGCACTTTGGTTGATGGTTGATTATTTTTCAATGCTATTATATACGTGTGATGTATGAAAATCCATATAATTAACATTATATGATGATTGATTGGGCCTCATTCCAATTTAGAAAATAAAGAATATTATAATATAAAGGTTCATGTGTTGACTGTACTCATCCGTTGAGATTAGTCATGTGTTGAACGAAATATTTTAATATTTGAAAAGGAAATATTTGAAAAAGAAATATTTGAAATAGAATATTTGAAAATAGAAATATATGAAGCCGTGATGATTAGATTGACGCCATTTTGACGTGAACGATGTTTATATCGATTTTATTCGTTTTAAAATGAATATTGAAAAGTGATTTCGAAATCGAATATTTTGTAATGAAATGAATTGAATATAAAACGATTTCGAAATGAATTGAATATAAAACGATTTCGAAATGAATTGAATATAAAACGATTTCAAAATGAAATCGAATATTTTGAAATGAAATGAATTGAATATAAAATAATTTCGAAATGAATTGAATATAAAACGATTTCGAATTGAATTGAATAGAAAACGAATTTGATTTCAATTGAATATATAACGAATTTGATTTAAATTGAATAGAAAACGAATTGAATTCGAATTGAATAGAAATCGAATATTTTGAAATGAAATGAATTGAATATAAAACGATTTCGAAATGAATTGAATATAAAACGATTTCCAATTGAATTGAATAGAAAACGAATTTGATTTCAATTGAATATATAACGAATTTGATTTAAATTGAATAGAAAACGAATTGAATTCGAATTGAATAGAAAATGAATTGAATTCGAATTGAATAGAAAACGAATTGAATTCGAATTGAATAGAAAACGAATTGAATTTAGATTGAATAGAAAACGAAATGAATTCGAATCGAATTAAAATCGATTTGAATTGAAATCAAATAGAAATGAAAGTAAAAAGGATTTATAATAGGAAATTCAATTTTGATTTGAATTTGAAATAAAGGTTGAAATTGTTTTTGAAACGAATTCAAAACTATTTATAAAATTTGTTTTAAATAGAAATCGACGAAATATATATTATATATATTATATATATAATATAATGGCCTGAATAGAACGCGCCACGCCGTGGCAATTCGTGAATTTCGACCATTTATTTCAAACGGACATTACGAGAGATCCGACCGTCGGATTCTCCTAAAACCAGAACCGTTGGGTTCGTATCGAAAAGAGCTTTTAACGAACATTAGAAATTTGAAATCTAACGGTTGGATTTGGAGATACGTCCAAATCAAATTCGAAAAAGGTCGCTGTAAGTGCAGTTCGATGGCCGTTGATGGAAATCGACTGTACGGGCCTTGATAAAATTATTAAAAATCATAATAATTAGTGTAAAGTCACAAGAAATGATTTGGGAAAAATTAGGATGAAAAACTCCATATTTGAAAAGATAAAAAAAGATTTTTATCGAAATGAACTAGTTTGAACTAAAATTAAACCCGTTTATTTTTAAATAAATAAACTGGATTTGAAATGGGATTTAAATAGAATTGATGTGGGTTTATCGTGAACAGTATTTTAAATAACACCAGTTCTTTAACCCGATAATAAATAGAATGTGATTTGGGTTTGTCGTGAACTGTGTTTTAAAAGACATTAGTTCTTTAACCCAGTAAAGGAGTTTTAATGAATCTGCAATTAGATTGAAATGTGAATTGATAATCTAAATTATCAAATTTGAAAAATAAGCGAGAATGGAGTATCACCAGTTTTGCTCCAAAGCGGTAGTTAAATCTTTAATTAGATTTGAATGTGAAATGGTAATTAATTTTACCGATAACACCGTGGTGTTAGATATGGAGTATTACCAGTTTTGCTTCATGGGATGAATAGGTTGGGATTGGGAAATAAAATAAATAATTACTCCGGTGTGGTTCGCTAATCTCGACTAGTTTGGAAAACCATAATTTGGTTTGAAGTATCATCCAGAGGAAGATTTAAGGATAAATTTTAAAGAATTTATCTTGGATAAAATTAATGGGAACCTTTCCCTAAAAATGTAATTTATTGTAATCTCTGATATTTATCGTACGTAATTTATTCATTTATACTCTGTATATTCTTGTATCTGATGGAATTGTTGTAATATACAATAAAATGTTCTTCTGTTTGCGTTCTGATTTGTCCTATTCTCAAACGATCAGGGGTTTCGAACGGTCTAGATCGGTTTAACGACTGATTCGGATCAAGCGAAATTCCTGGCCGTCAGATTTGGTATCAGAGCTTTGGTTTACAGAGCTCGAGAACAAGACACATTAGAACCATATGAAAGAATTCATCAGATATTGGATTAGTAATATCCAATTAGAATGACTCGTTAGAGATAGGATCAGTATTATCCTAGAACGAGTGTGAAGAGTATATTTTTCAAATGAAAACAATTTTGTTTTGAAAATTTAAACCATTTTATACGTATTTGAATATTTATTTATTTTGAATATGGACAATCCACTATATAAAGATTTTGCATATACGTGTCATGAACGTATATTCGAAGTTTTAATATACTGGATAGATATAGAATCACACTCTAGTCGCCCGGACCTAATTCTGATGATTGACGCATCATCATCAGTAATTATTTTCGTGTTTCGAAGGTGTGATATCTATATATTTCCATTAGACAGGTGTGAGAACCAAAACTTATATAGCTAGAACACATTGTTGTGAATTGGCATCAAAAACATGTTTTCTGTATATATATCAATTTATGAATTTGAAACGTTAATTCACTAATTGATTGATGTTTGTGTTGTTTGTTTATTTGTTTGATAATTTTGAACCATTTAGCCTAATTGAATCAAATATTGAATATTATTGAAAATTGGTCACATTTGCTTACATACACATATACTTACATTGAACAGGTCATAGCAAGGAGGCTAGAGCAGAGAATAAAATTTGTTTGCCCGACGAATAGGTACATGTTTATCATAATTTACTGTTTTGTTTGAGTGATGATGATTTTATGAGCCTATTGGCTAGCCGCTTGGCTTTTTCTTTTTCTTTTTGAGATCAGAAGGCCTATATTGCAATTTCGGGATTTTCCCGTGGCTCCCGGTGCAGGGGAGGTTATGGCGAAATTTTTCGAAAATTTAGGGTGTTAGCCAAATTTTTGAAAATTTGAAAATTCCCAGAAACTGAAAAGTTAGAGAATGGAAGCCAGATCGAACGTAGAGTTGATTAATCAAACCACTTTCGGCTTTGTTCCTTTTCGGGGACGAAAAGTTTTAAGTGGGGGAGATTGTAATAACCGGAAATTCTGAGCCAGTTTAAAATTTTTATTTTGGCAATTTTAGCGATTTTTGATTATTTAAAATAGATTATTTTAAATAGAAACGACGAAAATTTATTTTGAATATAATTAGAACGTATATATTATATACGTCGTCGTTAGAATATAAATAATTATATATAATTATAAATAGAATTGAAAATGGCGCGGTAGTTCGATAATTCGATTTCAAACTTCAATTGAACATACCGGGTGCAAAACAATCCGGATTTTAGTGAAACCAAAAACATTGGAATCTAATTGATGATATCTTTCCAAGAATCCGAAAAATCAAGATTTCATAGCGGGAATCAAAAGATATGTCCGGTTGAAAATTCTGAATAGTCACTATGGAATTCAGGCCCTTAAAAATAGACATTTTACAAACGACCTCGTATTTCGACGAAACCACTTCCGTTGGGTCCGTGATGTCGAATTATTGGTAGATTCCAAATTTCATAATTTTTTGAATCAATATGTGAGCGTGACAAAGGAAAACGCTTTTGACCAGTTTCAGTTGATTTTAATCGACTGGAAATTGGCCATTTTTCCAACGGTCTCAGAATTCGACGAAACTAGTTTTGTTAGGACCGTATCGTCAATACGAAGCTAGAAAATATTTTTCGGGAATTTTTAGAGTTAGTATGTGACCCTAGTAAATTGAAATGCGCGTTCAAATTAAATATATAGAGTTATACATTGATTTTGACGAAAACGGATCGAAACGATCAAATCAGCTTGCGATACATATCCCATTGTGTTCGGAATGGGGGTAAAACGCTATGGACGACAGGCGGTGGGCCTCGTTTTGAGGTCGAAAATAAAAGTTGCTTTTTGGTGAAAATAAAATAATTAAATAAATTAAAAATTCTCTCTCCCTCCCCTTTAAACCCGTTGGCCCCCCCTTCAGATCGATTCAAAACGAAATAAAATTAAAAAAAAAACCCTAACTAATCGCGACCCCCCTGGCGGCGCCACCACCCGCCGTGGCCTTCCCCCTCTGCCCTGCGCTCCAGCGCTTCCACCACAGGCCCCCTTCTCCAATCCTTCCTCTCTCCTCCCTTCTGCCACGAAGTTCGACGTCTTCCAGCCGGCTCTGCCCTTTGATCCCACGCCCTACCTCGACTGACGCGCCATCTCCCTCCTCCGCCGCACTGGAGTTCGATCCAGCCACCTCCGTTCGACAACTCCGACCCCCCTCCCGCTATAAAACAATATACGCTGTAAGTTCTTTCATTTATTCATTTTATCTCCATTTGTTTAATAAAGAAATCAGTTTTTAATTTGAATTCAGTTTTTATAAATCAGTTTTTGTCTTCAAAATTCAGTTTTTATATAAATGAAAGTTTCGATTTTTATTTATAAAGGAAAAGTTAGAATTTTTAAAATAGAAAGTTGGAATTTTTAAAATAGAAAGTTAGAATTTTTATAAAGGAAAAGTTAGAATTTTTAAAATAGAAAGGTCGAATTTTTTTTTTTGGCATAGCCGACTAGTTTTTATAGTGGACCGGCCACTTTTATTATAAAAAAATAATAAACAACAAAAACAGGTGATACACAAATCGTGCACCAGCTAGCTTGAGAAATCTTCCACGCAGGGAAGCAAGCAAAAGAAACGTACAACCATTGCATAATGCTATTACATGATCATATGACTCAACAACTATATTGCAAAAAAGGTCGAATTTTTAACAATGGAAAGGCGATATTTTTCATATTGAAAAGGCGATATTTTTCATATTGAAAAGGCAATATTTTTCATGTTGAAAAGGCTATATTTTTATATGATGAAGAGTTATATTTTTATAACATGAAAGTTGATATTTTTAATTAGAAAAGATGATATTTTTAATCAAGGAAACTGATGTCTTCATTTGGGTAAAGATGCGATCTTTATAAGGTTACCATTAGAATAAAAATTCGATTTTTATAAATACGATAGCAAGATAAAAATTTGATTTTTATAATGAAGAAAAATATAATTTTTCTATAGAAAGGTTTTATCTTTATATTTGAAAAGGTTTTATCTTTATATTTGAAAATGCGAAATCTTTATATATAATAGCGTTGTAAAAATAGAATTTTTATCTATATAATAGCAGTGTAAAAATGAGATTTTTATATATTGAATAGCGAAGTAAAAATTCGATTTTTATATATTGAATAGCGAAGTAAAAATTAGATTTTTATATATTGAATGGCGAAGTAAGAATATGATTTTTATATATGGAATAGCAAAGTAAAAATTCAATTTTTACATATGTAGAGAATACATGCAACGAAGGTGATAAAAAGGCGAGAATGATGAAGATTTCTATCAATGAAGAGTCGTGGTATTGGATAGCTATCGGTGAGAATTTCTCACTCTTCAATTTCTATTTCTAGTTATATATATATACTAGGATGCAGACGGTGCTTAGTAGCACCCGACACAATCGTCCACAGACCATGGATGGCTTGTTTGTTTAATTGTTTGGTTGTGTGGTTGGTTAGTTTATTTGGTTTGAATTGAATTGTTTGGTGAAATGAATGGATTTGATTGATGTGTGAATGGCGTGGGCCTTCACTAGACTGGGGATAAGGCTAGGCCTCGTCCCGTTTCTAGTATCGTGCCGTTATGCCGCCGAAATTTTCTAAAATATGTTAGAGAAATAAAAATATCATTTTATTTAAAGAATGAACTGAATAGAAATTCATATGTTGAAATAAAATGTTTTATCGTTAAAAATATAATTTTTAACGTGTATATGAATATAGTGTATGTGAATAAATAAATATTTATAAACAAATCAGCCGATTTGTTTATATACACTGATTTGACTGATATTGATTGGGTCGATAAATTTTACACATCGCCCAACTGCACAACTAAAATCTGTGTTTGATTGTTTGAAGCCCCACACGGGTGTTGGGATGAAATTTGAAGTTCACTCATCCTGATTGATTAAATATGTCGATCGATTGATTGACAGACTGTTATAAGCGTTAGATATCTATATTTGATGCTTATACAGTGTTGTGCACTTTGGTTGATGGTTGATTATTTTTCAATGCTATTATATACGTGTGATGTATGAAAATCCATATAATTAACATTATATGGTGATTGATTGGGCCTCATTCCAATTTAGAAAATAAAGAATATTATAATATAAAGGTTCATGTGTTGACTGTACTCATCCGTTGAGATTAGTCATGTGTTGAACGAAATATTTTAATATTTGAAAAGGAAATATTTGAAAAAGAAATATTTGAAATAGAATATTTGAAAATAGAAATATATGAAGCCGTGTTGATTAGATTGACGCCATTTTGACGTGAACGATATTTATATCGATTTTATTCGTTTTAAAATGAATATTGAAAAGTGATTTCGAAATCGAATATTTTGTAATGAAATGAATTGAATATAAAACGATTTCGAAATGAATTGAATATAAAACGATTTCGAAATGAAATCGAATATTTTGAAATGAAATGAATTGAATATAAAATGATTTTGAAATGAATTGAATATAAAACGATTTCGAATTGAATTGAATAGAAAACGAATTTGATTTCAATTGAATATATAACGAATTTGATTTAAATTGAATAGAAAACGAATTGAATTCGAATAGAATAGAAATCGAATATTTTGAAATGAAATGAATTGAACATAAAACGATTTCGAAATGAATTGAATATAAAACGATTTCCAATTGAATTGAATAGAAAACGAATTTGATTTCAATTGAATTTATAACGAATTTGATTTAAATTGAATAGAAAACGAATTGAATTCGAATTGAATAGAAAACGAATTGAATAGAAAACGAATTGAATTTAAATTGAATAGAAAACGAAATGAATTCGAATCGAATTAAAATCGATTTGAATTGAAATCAAATAGAAATGAAAGTAAAAAGGATTTATAATAGGAAATTCAATTTTGATTTGAATTTGAAATAAAGGTTGAAATTGTTTTTAAAACGAATTCAAAACTATTTATAAAATTCGTTTTAAATAGAAATCGACGAAATATATATTATATATATTATATATATATATATATATAATATAATGGCCTGAATAGAACGCGCCGCGCCGTGGCAATTCGTGAATTTCGACCATTTATTTCAAACGGACATTACGGGAGATCCGACCGTCGGATTCTCCTAAAACCGGAACCATTGGGTTCGTATCGAAAAGAGCTTTCTAACCAACATTAGAAATTTGAAATCTAACGGTTGGATTTGGAGATACATCCAAATCAAATTCGAAAAATGTCGCTGTAAGTGCAGTTCGATGGACGTTGATGGAAATCGACTGTACGGGCCTTGATAAAATTATTAAAAATTGTAATAATTAGTGTAAAGTCATAAGAAATGATTTGGGAAAAATTAGGATGAAAAACTCCATATTTGAAAAGATAAAAAAAGATTTTTATCGAAATGAACTAGTTTGAACTAAAATTAAACCCGTTTATTTTTAAATAAATAAACTGGATTTGAAATGGGTTTTAAATAGAATTAATGTGGGTTTATCGTGAACAGTGTTTTAAATAACACCAGTTCTTTAACCCGATAATAAATAGAATGTGATTTGGGTTTGTCGTGAACTGTGTTTTAAAAGACATTAGTTCTTTAACCCAGTAAAGGAGTTTTAATGAATCTGCAACTAGATTGAAATGTGAATTGATAATCTAAATTATCAAATTTGAAAAATAAACGAGAATGGAGTATCACCAGTTTTGCTCCAAAGTGGTAGTTAAATCTTTAATTAGATTTGAATGTGAAATGGTAATTAATTTTACCGATAACACCGTGGTGTTAGATATGGAGTATTACCAGTTTTGCTTCATGGGATGAATAGGTTGGGATTGGGAAATAAAATAAATAATTACTCCGGTGTGGTTCGCTAATCTCGACTAGTTTGGAAAAACATAATTTGGTTTGAAGTGTCATCCAAAGGAAGATTTAAGGATAAATTTTAAAGAATTTATCTTGGATAAAATTAATGGGAACCTTTCCCTAAAAATGTAATTTATTGTAATCTCTGATATTTATCGTATGTAATTTATTCATTTATACTCTGTATATTCTTGTATCTGATGGAATTGTTGTAAGATACAATAAAATGTTCTTCTGTTTGCGTTCTGATTTGTCCTGTTCTCAAACGATCAGGGGTTTCGAACGGTCTAGATCGGTTTAACGACTAATTCGGATCGAGCGAAATTCCTGGCCGTCACAGAACTTCTCACTCAAATTTCCTTTTCTAGTTATATATATATGCTAGGGTGCAGACGGTGTTTAGTAGCACCCGTGTAACGACCCAGAAAATCTGAACCAATTTAAAATTTTTAAATTGGCTAAAATAATGGATTTTAAATATTTAAAATAAATATTTTAAATAATGGCGATGAATACTGAGTTTGAATCGACATTTGAAAACGAATATAATTAATTATAATTATATATAGAATTGAAAATGGCGCGGTAGTTCGATAATTCGATTTCAAACTTGAATTGAATATACCGGGTGCAAAACAATCCGGATTTTAGTGAAACCAAAAACATTAGGATCTAATTGATGATATCTTTCCAACGAATCTGACCAATCGAAATTTGATAGCGGGAATCAAAAGCTATGTCCAGTTGAAAATTCTGAATAGTCGCTATGAAATTCAGGCCCTTAAAAATGGACATTTTGCAAATGACCTCGGATTTCGACGAAACCACTTTTGTTGGATCCGCAGGGTCAAGTTATTGTTAGGTTTCAAATTTCATAATTTTTCGAATCAATATGTGAGCGTGGCAAAGGAAAACGCGTTTGACCGGTTTTAGTTGATTTTAATCGACTGGAAATTGGCCATTTTACAAACGGTCTCAGAATTTGACGAAACTAGTTTTGTTAGTACCGTATCGTCAATATGAAGCGAGAAAATATTTTTTTGGAATCTTTCTAGTTAGTATGTGACCCCGGTAATTTGAAATGTACATTTAAAATTCAATATAGTGATTTAAATGTAAATTCAATGGAAACTGATTGTAACGAGCAAATCAGCTTGCGATACATATCCCATTGTGTTCGGAATGGGGGTAAAACGCTATGGACGACAGGCGGTGGGCCTCGTTTCGAGGTCGTATGTAAAAGTCAACCTTTTTGCAAAATATAAATAATTAAATAATAATAAAAAATAATAATAATATCTCCCTCCCTTTTCTTCTTCCTGGCCCCCCCCCCGATTTCATTAAACAGAAACAAAAAAAAAGAAAAAAATCCCTAACTAATCGCGCCCTCCCTCCTCCGTCGATCTGACGAAATCGAGCCCCCTCCAGTCCATCGGAGGACCAGCGCCGGCCACCCCACCAAGGATCGATCATCCCCTAGCCCTCGGACGCTCCCTCGTTCCCATCCTCCTCTGAATCGAGCATCCCCATCCATCGCCCCTGCTGACGCCGACCTCACCCCACCTCCAGGCAGCGAGCTCCCCCACGCAGCGCCTCCGACCGCCACGTCGACACTGTAGCGAGCCCCTCCACTGCTATAACGAACGTTAGTTTTTTTTCTAGGTTTTAATTTCTGTTTTGTTATAATTACGTAGTTAATTAAAAACTGATTTTAAAAGAAAACTGATTTTAAAAGAAAACTGATTTTAAAATGATTTAAAACTGATTTTTAAAAAAGGTATTAAAACTGATTTCTGAAAGGTTTTAAAACAGATTTTTGAAAGGGTTTTAAAACAGATTTTTGAAAGGGTTTTAAAACAGATTTTTAAAAAGGTATTAAAACTGATTTCTGAAAGGTTTTAAAACAGATTTTTGAAAGGGTTTTAAAACAGATTTTTGAAAAGATTTAAAACTGATTTTTGAAAAGGTTTAAACTTTAAAAAGAAGAAGATTTGAATTTTTAAAAGGAAAAGATTTAAAACTGATTTTTGAAAAGGTTTAAACTTTAAAAAGAAGAAGATTTGAATTTTTAAAAGGAAAAGATTTAAACTTTAAATAGAAAAAGATCACATTTTTTTTAGAATAGAAATGATCATATTTTTAAAATAGAAAAGACGGAATTTTTATTAAGTAGAAGAAGTAAGATATGATTCTTATATTTTTAAAGCAATAAAAATATAATTTTTACATCGTAGGAATATTAAAAATATAATCTTTGTTTTTAAAATATGATCTTTATATATTGAATAACATAGTAAAAATTCGATTTTTACATATGTAGAGAATACGGGCAACGAAAGCGACAAGCAAGAGAGATTGGCGAAGATTTTATGCAAAGAAGAGTCGTGGGATTGAATTAGCTATTCGGTGAGATTTCTGATTTAAAAATATATATATGTGTGAAATGAAAGTGAATTGCTATATATAAATACATATATATATATATATATATATATATATATATATATATATATATATACGCCCCTCGTCCACAAACCATGGACGATATTTATTGGTTGAAATTGTTGTGAAAATTGATTGATAGCGAATGATTGTTTGGGATTGTTTGTGATTGATATTGGTTGATTGTGGTTGAAAAATACCCGTTTGTGATTGAGAAATATTTGGTTGAAACCACATAGGATTAGTTTGTGGAAATGAAATAAATATATACATGCCGCCTGCGTGCGAACTAGATGCATGATCCCCATTGTCAAAAACCGCGAGGTTTTAAGGTAGAGCGAGGAGCCGTACTAGGGACGGTCCCGGTTTTAACTACCCTGCCGTTATGCTGCCGAAATTTTGAATAATATTCGTGTGTTTGAATTATTTTCATATGCTTAAACTATATTTATTCATTGAATAGAAAACATTCATGTGTTGAATGGTATTCATATTTTGAAATAAATTGTTTGATAATAAAAATCACCTTTTATCGACTATATGAACTGTGTAAAATAATCTCGTTTTGAAAGAAATTGTTTTATGATAAAAATCATATTTTTGTCACCTATATGAATTATATAGAAAAATAGTGTTTAGAAATGAATTGTTTTACAATAAAAATCACATTTTTATTGTATGCATAAATCGTTGAAATGTGAAGTGTTAAAAACAGCCACTTGTTCAAAATAAACATATATGAGATGAAATATTCATTAATTAGCTAATGAAATGATTTGCACCTATTTATGTAACATTAGAATGAATGGTGTTTTTAAACCAAATAGAAATCAAATATGAAGTTGAATAGAAACTGATAAATGATAAGAACTGTATATATATGTACATGCATATTCATTGAACAGGTTATAGCAAAGGGGCTAGAGAAGAGGAATAAAATTTTGTGCCCGACAAATAGGTACACATTTACTGCTTTGTTTGGGTGATGATTTTATGAGCCTATTGGCTAGCCGCTTGGCTTTTTCTTTTTCTTTTTGAGATTAGAAGGACCGGGAAAGCTATTTGCGATTTCCCGATGCTCCCGGTGCAGGGGAGGTTATAGCGAAATTTTCCAAAATCTTAAGGTGTTAGAAAAATATTTGAAGTGAAAACGATATTGAAATCATTGAATGAACTATATTTATATAAATATATAAATATAAATAAAATTAAAACGAAACGAAGCCGTGCAGTTCGTATTTTGAAACCATGATTTCAAACGACTAGTGCGGGAAATCCGACCATTGGATTTTCCCGAAATCTCAACCGTCGGGTTCGCCTTGGAAATATCTTTCCAACGGCACCAACCTTGTAAAAATCCAACGGTTGGATTGTCTGGAATGTTGAATTCAAATCTGAAGAATAACAGCGCCAGAAGTGATTATATTTATATATATATATATATAAATATAATTATATATTTAATCGAATAACGACGCTGCAGTTCGTATTTTGAAATCGAAAATTCAAACGATTGTACCGGGAGATCCGACCGTCGGATTTTCCCGAAACTGGAACCGTTGGATTCGTTTTGAAAAGACCTTTCTAATGATGTAAATTTTGTGAAGATCCAACGGTTAGATTTTCAGATATGTGTAAATCAAATCTGAAGAAAAACAGCGCCACGGCCGCCTTATGGCCCGAAGCGTCGTTTTGAATAAATTAGCTATTTTAAAATAAATAAAAATAGCGATAATTAGTTATAAAATATCATAAGCGATATGGAATGGAAATAAACTGAATTTGCTCGATTTATGTTGTATTTGATGGTTGAATGTGTTTGGTGTGAAAACTACATTAAAGAACAATATTGGTGTTGTCGAATAATTTAACCATTGAAATAAATCGATTTGAAATTCTAAATATACGTGAATTATTTGAAAAGGCCGAGTTAATTCTCATTTCGAATAATTGACCGACGATTGAAATTCGAAGATGAAGACGGTGGTCGAAGACCGGAGATCTTCACCTCGTTTGGATGGTAACCGAGGTCCTGATTGGGAGGCATCCCAAAATATGGATAATGAGTGGTGATCGTCCAGACGTACGTGGTGATCGAAGGGTTTGCGAGGTATTTAGTGCCTCCGGTTTCGTTCAGACCCAGAACGGACTTGTAAATGGACTGTGTGTCTGACATTGGATTTTATTCTGTGTTGATTGATCTCTATTAAATATACATCTGTTTGGCGGTGGAGAATTTATTCTTTCGCTTAACGCCCTTCTCTGAGACGCACGAGCTCAGAGGTTGTATATCGATGGACATCAGTCGCGTGGCATGAATTGCCTGTGTGGCATGCTAAGATGCAGTGATCAGGGCTTCTGTTGAAAAGCAAAGTCTTGTGGTAATGATCAAAGCACCGCCTGTGTGGCGTAGCTTTGTGTATAACGTGAATTCGCGAGCCTCACACCTCGGTATGAACCTAAAACGGGAGAGGACATCAGGGAGGGCATGCGTTTCTTTCTAGATAAGGTGGTGTCAGTGACCTACCAGCCCTGACATTTATATACTTTTCACCTATGTGGTTGTTGCTGTTGCGAGGCGCCTCGGTTTGATCGGACGATCCGGGTCCGATGGAGTCATTCGTTGGCTCGTTTACGCCCCAAAGGGCGGAGAAACGTATTGTTCAGGCATAATAATCCACATCGGTGGACCGGCCCTGACGATCTAAAGGCTTGCCTGCGTGCTTGCCTATGGCTCGGGCTAGAGAGTCACGAATTCAGTAAGGACTATCTTTTTCCTTGGTTCATGACGGAAATCCAATTTCCAAATACGACATCATGCGGTTTTGATTGTATATATATATGGCGACATGATATATGGTACCCATGTCGTCTATGATTGATAGTTATGATTTGAAATTGTTTTCAAACATATAGACACTAGCAATAATATCAAATGCCTTTGTTTTGTTCGTATCAAGCATATTTTGGCCGTTATAAGGTAAAACTCTATCCTCCGGTTTGCGTTGCATTGTGTGATGGGAACTGAGTCTTATAACGGCTTCATTTTTATAAAAGCATAGCGATGTTTAAAGAAATGATTTGTTTTAAAGCACTGGCAATCCAATGGAGTAAACCCGTTCCACGAAAGTGGCGTGGTCCTGTGATTAGCCAATTATATATATGTGTTGAGTGGATTTCTCATACCAGTCCCATGACTGACTCGTAGTTTGTTTCACTTTCAAACTCGGGTGCCCCTTTTTCTACACGGGCAGCCTTGTATTCAGGTTTAGCTGGTTCTTTCTGGATAGCAGGAGCTAAAGATGGATTCTATCATTTATTTCCTTTTATGCTGTTCAGCTCCTATTGTACATATTTTGTTTATTTCCGCTGTAGACATTTATGTATAGCTGAACTGTATTTGTACTAAGTAAGATCCTGTATACTGTGTAACTCTGATGATTACTTTTATCCAGTATATTCTATTGTTCATATTCTGGTGTATTTATTTAATTCTGTTCTGCTATTATCTGTTTCTGTGTTATATTCCAAAGATAACCCTGTTTCCGTGAAAACGGGATTTCGGGTCGTCTCAACGTGGTATCAGAGCTTTGGTTAAGCTTAGTTCTGGAATATAACATTTGAACGAACTCGTCAGAAATTGAACCAGTAGTGTTCTAGGACGGGTAACTCTGTACAGATAGGATCAGCAATATTCTAGTATGAGTAAAGCAGAATGAAATTACACCTCGATAGACACATTTACGCTTGAAGTATATGTTTCTATGTTTGAAAATTACCTTTTCTGTGACCTGACACTTGATCTGCTATTGCAGAAGTACTAGAAAAATGAGTGCCAGAAACAGAAGGAATACAGAACCCGATCTAGAGGCTCTATTAAAGAAATATCGAAATCTGAACGGAGCGCAGTTCTCGGGCAATGATTCTATAATTCAGACTCAAGCTTGGGTGAGCTCTGCAGAAAGAATATTTGAGCGTATACAGCTGAGAGATGACTAGAAACGGTTAGTAGCATCTTGGGCGCTAAAAGAAGAAGCTTTAATTTGGTGGGAAACCATCATCAAAGATAATCCAGAAGGTGATATCACCTGGGACAGATTCAAAGTGATTTTCCTACAAAGATTTACTCCTCCCGAAGCAACCGAGAGATTATGTGATGAATTTTCTTATTTGATACAAGGTGATATGACCATCCCAGAATATTATAAGAAGTTCAACGAACTTGCTCACTTTGCTCCTCATCTGATTCAAGACCCAAAGAGGAAAAATCTAAGATGTATTCATGGCCTACAAAGGAGATATCAGAATAGTGTAATGAGGAATGTGAAGCTCCCTTTTTCTGAAATGATATACATGGCTTATCAGTATGAAGATCTCGACAAGAAAGGAATGTTGCGCGACGAAGAAGAAGTCTGTTCTAGTGACAAAACAGAGTCAGAAACTGATATTTCTGAAACCAGTACAAGGTCTGAGGTCAATAAGAAGGCCAGTGCCAAGAGAAAAAGGGCCAAATCTGAGAAGAAACCAGTAACGACAACTGTATGCTCTAACTGCAATAAGCAAGGACATCTCTCGATAAGTTGCCGATCTCTAAAGAAACCAAAAAGGGATGAGTCTAAATCCAAGAATAAGTTTCAAGTGACCCGGGAGTGCAATCTTTGTCATAAGATGGGTCATATAAAGAGAGACTGCTGGATGTTGAAAAAGACCAAAACAGTTCAGGTAAATGAAATGGCAGAAACTTCTGGGCCCGCAGATGTTCTGGAAAGGCTCGATGTGTTAGAAGGCACGCTTACTGTCAAAAACATTCTAGTCAAAGTACTGTTTGACACAGGCGCGTCCCGAAGCTTTATTGCCAAGAGTGCCGCTAAGAAACTAGATTTGAATTTGAGGAAGCTCAAGGAACCAATGACTGTCCAGAATCCGGTCGGAGGTTCCATCAATCTCGGTTGGGTTTATGCAGTACCCGTCTCTTTTTCTTGCTATAAATTCCCTATTATCTCTGTCGTCATGAATTTTGATGAATTCGATCTTATTCTGGGATTGGATTGGCTAACCAAATATGAAGCAGAGGTTAGATGCGCCGAGAGAATTGTTAGAGCTAAGATTAAATCCGGGAGTTATATAACCATACCGTGTGAAGGTCAGAATGCTAATAGAAAAGACTTCTGGGCAGCTCTAAATGTTTCTCCGGACCAAATAGAAAATGTCCCTGAAGTCACAGAGAATATTCCCGATCTAGTCAAAGATATCCCTGTCGTCAAAAATTATGCGGATGTGTTTGAAGAAGTCGTTCGCTTACCTCCGCGAAGAGAAATAGATTTCAAGATTGCTTTGATTCCCAATGCAAGGCCGGTAGTTCACGCTATTCGAAGAATGTCCTTGAAAGAGAAGGAAGAATTAGACAATCAAACAAGACAGCTAGTATGGAAAGGTCTGATCAGGCCTAGTTTCTCTGACTGGGGTGCAGCAGTGGTGTTTGTCCCAAAATATGACGGTACTCTACGGCTATGTGTGGATTATCGTGATTTAAACAAGCAGACCATAAAGAACAAATATCCATTGCCGCGAATAGATGATTTGTTGGATCGATTAAATGGAGCACAAGTATTCTCACGAATGGACCTAGCTACAGGATTCCATCAACTTCGAATTGCCGAAGAGTGTGTTCCAATGACAGCATTCCGAGGCCCCGACTTATTCTACGAGTGGTTAGTAATGCCGTTCGGCTTATATAACGCTCCAGCTTACTTCGTCGATCTAATGAATAGAGTGTTCAGAGGAGTTTTGAATAAGTTTGTTCTGGTTTTCATTGACAATATTCTAATCTTCTCTAAATCGAAGGCCGAACATGAAAAGCATCTGGAACAGGTTCTAGAAATCCTCAGAAGGAATGTATTGAAAGCCAAGTTTTCCAAATGTATCTTCTGGCAAGATGAAGTAAAATTTCTAGGCCACGTCGTATCGAAAGAAGGAATTGCTGTGGATCCAAGCAAAATCACAGCCATTCAGAATTGGAAACAGCCCAGCACCCCCACTGAAGTCCGCAGTTTTCTCGAATTGGCTAGCTATTATCGGAAGTTCGTTAAAGACTTTTCGAAGATATCTGGTCACTTAACGAAGCTTACAAAAAAGCACTCTAAATTCATGTGGACTCCAGAAAGTGAGGAAGCTTTCGAAGAGCTAAAGTTAAGACTAACGACAGCTCCAGTGTTAACCATCATTGATGGCAACCAAGATCTAAAAGTCTGGACTGATGCGTCTAGAGAAGGCCTTGGAGCAGTGTTAATGCAAAGAGGCCAAGTAATTGCTTATGCTAGCCGTCAACTGAAGCCGCACAAGAAGAACTACGTAACTCATGATCTTGAGTTATTGGCTATCATATTCTCTTTGAAAATCTGGAGACATTATCTTTTGGGTGAGAGATTTGAACTGTTTACAGATCACCAGTCGTTAAAGTATCTGTTCACTCAGAAAGACCTGAATTTGAGGCAACAGCGTTGGCTGGAGTTTCTTGCAGCATATGACTTTGAAATTATATATACTCCAGGAAAAGCCAATGTCGTGGCCGATGCATTAAGCCGAAAGAATGTAATGATCGCCAATTTTATTATCACGACTTCTTTGCTAGATAAGATATCTGCTCTTCAAGAAAATGATCACTTCATTCAGAAGATCAGAGGGATAATTCAACAAGGCGAACCCTCGAGTTTTCAAGTAGACAATGATGGGATTTTAAGGCTCAAAGGTCGAATCTTTGTCCCTAACATTCCTGAGCTTCGAAAGGAAGTACTGGATGAATGCCACAAGTCAAAACTCAGTATCCATCCGGGAGTAAGCAAAATGTATAATGACATCAAACGCACTTTCTGGTAGAAGTCGATGAAAAGGGACATTTCCTTATATGTTAGTCGATGCCCTACTTGCCAGCTAGTCAAAAGTGATCAACAGAAATTGGCTGGATTATTACAACCGCTAGAAGTTCCTGGCTGGAAGTGGGAACATATTTCTATGGATTTCATTGATGGTCTGCCCAGAACCAGAAAAGGAAATGACAGTATTTGGGTGATCGTAGATCGCTTCACGAAGACCGCCCATTTTATACCTGTCAGATCAAACAGAACTGCTCAGAGTCTGGCGCAGATTTACTTCAGGGAAATAGTTAGACTACATGGAGTGCCGCTCAGCATAGTCAGTGATAGAGATACAATATTCACTAGCAAATTCTGGGAAGCATTTCAAGTCGAGCTAGGAACGAAGTTAAACCTAAGCACCGCTTATCATCCTCAGACAGACGGTCAGACTGAGAGGGTGAATCGCATTTTAGAAGATCTATTGCGGGCTTGTGTTCTAGATTTCGGTGGATCATGGGAAGACCATCTGCATTTGGCTGAATTCTCTTATAACAACAGCTACCAGGCGAGTCTGACAATGTCGCCATTCGAAGCATTGTACGGTAGACCGTGCCGATCTCCTGCTTGTTGGGTCGAGCCTGGAAATAGATTTGTGTTGGGTCCAGATATGATTCGAGAAGCTGCCGACAAAGTCGATTTTATTAAGAAGCGATTACTTGCCGCTCAAAGCTGACAAAAGAGCTATGCCGATAGAAGAAGAAGAGATATATCCTTTGAAGTTGGCGACTATGTATATTTGAAAGTATCGCCGATGAGAGGAGTTATCCGGTTCGGTAAAACTGGAAAGTTAGCGCCCAAATTTATTGGTCCGTTTCCTATTCTGGAACGGATTGGAACTCTCGCTTATAGGGTCAAACTGCCTGACTGGTTGCCTGGAGTGCATGATGTATTTCATATATCTCAACTTCGAAAGCACGTTCATGATCCAGACTTGATCGTGGAAGAAGCAGCTCAACAGGACATTGAAATTACTCCAGAATTAGCCGTGAGGCGAGAGCCGCTGAAGATTATCCGCAAAGAAACCAAAGAGCTGAGAAACAAGAAGGTTCACTTAGTCAAGGTGCAATGGAGTGGAGATCCGCGAGATTGTACTTGGGAAACTGAGGAGAGCATTCAGAAAGCTTATCCTAGACGCCGAGTAGATATCTCTGATTGACTCTGGTGCAAGGTACATTTACCCTACTTTGCATTACCATTCAATTCTCTACTCTATTGTTATTTTCTTTTCATAGATGTGCACTTTTAATTCTATAGTCTGAATGATTTTTAAGGGGCATAGGATTTGATTAGTATATTTTTGAAGGTTAAAAACAATTGGATTGGTGGTTGTGTTGTGTGATTGTAGATTTATCAAACCACTTTCGACTTTATTCCTTTTCGGGGACGAAAAGTTTTAAGTGGGGGAGATTGTAACGACCCAAAAAATCTGAACCAATTTAAATTTTTTAAATTGGCTAAACTAATGGATTTTAAATATTTAAAATAAATATTTTAAATAATGGCGATGAAAACTGAGTTTGAATCGACATTTGAAAACGAATATAATTAATTATAATTATATATAGAATTGAAAATGGTGCGGTAGTTCGATAATTCGATTTCAAACTTCAATTGAATATACCGGGTGCAAAACAAACCGGATTTTAGTGAAACCAAAAACATTAGGATCTAATTGATGATATCTTTCCAACGAATCTGACCAATCGAAATTTGATAGCGGGAATCAAAAGCTATGTCCAGTTGAAAATTCTGAATAGTCGCTATGAAATTCAGGCCCTTAAAAATGGACATTTTGCAAATGACCTTGGATTTCGACGAAACCACTTTTGTTGGATCCGCAGGGTCAAGTTATTGTTAGGTTTCAAATTTCATAATTTTTCGAATCAATATGTGAGCGTGGCAAAGGAAAACGCGTTTGACCGATTTTAGTTGATTTTAATCGACTGGAAATTGGCCATTTTACAAACGGTCTCAGAATTTGACGAAACTAGTTTTGTTAGTACCGTATCGTCAATATGAAGCGAGAAAATATTTTTCTGGAATTTTTCTAGTTAGTATGTGACCCCGGTAATTTGAAATGTACGTTTAAAATTCAATATAGTGATTTAAATGTAAATTCAACGGAAACTGATTGTAACGAGCAAATCAGCTTGCGATACATATCCCATTGTGTTCGGAATGGGGGTAAAACGCTATGGACGACAGGTGGTGGGCCTCGTTTCGAGGTCGTATGTAAAAGTCAACCTTTTTGCAATATATAAATAATTAAATAATAATAAATAATAATAATATCTCCCTCCCTTTTCTTCTTCCTGCCCCCCTCCCGATTTCATTAAACAGAAACAAAAAAAAAAAGAAAAAATTCCCTAACTAATCGCGCCCTCCCTCCTCCGTCGATCTGACGAAATCGAGCCTCCTCCAGTCCATCGGAGGACCAGCGCCGGCCACCCCACCAAGGATCGATCATCCCCTAGCCCTCGGACGCTCCCTCGTTCCCATCCTCCTCTGAATCGAGCATCCCCATCCATCGCCCCTGCTGACGCCGACCTCACCCCACCTCCAGGCAGCGAGCTCCCCCACGCAGCGCCTCCGACCGCCACGTCGACACTGTAGCGAGCCCCTCCACTGCTATAACGAACGTGAGTTTTTTTCTAGGTTTTAATTTCTGTTTTGTTATAAGTACGTAGTTAATTAAAAACTGATTTTAAAAGAAAACTGATTTTAAAAGAAAACTGATTTTAAAATGATTTAAAACTGATTTTAAAATGATTTAAAACTGATTTTTAAAAAAGGTATTAAAACTGATTTCTGAAAGGTTTTAAAACAGATTTTTGAAAGGGTTTTAAAACAGATTTTTGAAAGGGTTTTAAAACAGATTTTTAAAAAGGTATTAAAACTAATTTTTGAAAGGTTTTAAAACAGATTTTTGAAAGGGTTTTAAAACAGATTTTTGAAAAGATTTAAAACTGATTTTTGAAAAGGTTTAAACTTTAAAAAGAAGAAGATTTGAATTTTTAAAAGGAAAAGATTTAAAACTGATTTTTGAAAAGGTTTAAACTTTAAAAAGAAGAAGATTTGAATTTTTAAAAGGAAAAGATTTAAACTTTAAATAGAAAAAGATCACATTTTTTTTAGAATAGAAAAGATCATATTTTTAAAATAGAAAAGACGGAATTTTTATTAAGTAGAAGAAGTAAGATATGATTCTTATATTTTTAAAGCAATAAAAATATAATTTTTACATCATAGGAATATTAAAAATATAATCTTTGTTTTTAAAATATGATCTTTATATATTGAATAACATAGTAAAAATTCGATTTTTACATATGTAGAGAATACGGGCAATGAAAGCGACAAGCAAGAGAGATTGGCGAAGATTTTATGCAAAGAAGAGTCGTGGGATTGAATTAGCTATTCGGTGAGATTTCTGATTTAAAAATATATATATATATGTGTGAAATGAAAGTGAATTGCTATATATAAATACATATATATATACGCCCCTCGTCCACAAACCATGGACGATATTTATTGGTTGAAATTGTTGTGAAAATTGATTGATAGCGAATGATTGTTTGGGATTGTTTGTGATTGATATTGATTGATTGTGGTTGAAAAATACCCGTTTGAGAAATATTTGGTTGAAACCACATAGGATTAGTTTGTGGAAATGAAATAAATATATACATGCCGCCTGCGTGCGAACTAGATGCATGATCCCCATTGTCAAAAACCACGAGGTTTTAAGGTAGAGCGAGGAGCCGTACTAGGGACGGTCCCGGTTTTAACTACCCTGCCGTTATGCTGACGAAATTTTGAATAATATTCGTGTGTTTGAATTATTTTCATGTGCTTAAACTATATTTATTCATTGAATAGAAAACATTCATGTGTTGAATGGTATTCATATTTTGAAATAAATTGTTTGATAATAAAATTCACCTTTTATCGACTATATGAACTGTGTAAAATAATCTCGTTTTGAAAGAAATTGTTTTATGATAAAAATCATATTTTTGTCACCTATATGAACTATATAGAAAAATAGTGTTTAGAAATGAATTGTTTTACAATAAAAATCACATTTTTATTGTATGCATAAATCGTTGAAATGTGAAGTGTTAAAAACAGCCACTTGTTCAAAATAAACATATATGAGATGAAATATTCATTAATTAGCTAATGAAATGATTTGCACCTATTTATGTAACATTAGAATGAATGGTGTTTTTAAACCAAATAGAAATCAAATATGAAGTTGAATAGAAACTGATAAATGATAAGAACTGTATATATATGTACATGCATATTCATTGAACAGGTTATAGCAAAGGGGCTAGAGAAGAGGAATAAAATTTTGTGCCCGACAAATAGGTACACATTTACTGCTTTGTTTGGGTGATGATTTTATGAGCCTGTTGGCTAGCCGCTTGGCCTTTTCTTTTTCTTTTTGAGATTAGAAGGACCGGGAAAGCTATTTGCGATTTCCCGATGCTCCCGGTGCAGGGGAGGTTATGGCGAAATTTTCCAAAATCTTAAGGTGTTAGAAAAATATTTGAAGTGAAAACGATATTGAAATCATTGAATGAACTATATTTATATAAATATATAAATATAAATAAAATTAAAACGAAACGAAGCCGTGCAGTTCGTATTTTGAAACCATGATTTCAAACAACTAGTGCGGGAAATCCGACCATTGGATTTTCCCGAAATCTCAACCGTCGGGTTCGCCTTGGAAATATCTTTCCAACGGCACCAACCTTGTAAAAATCCAACGGTTGGATTGTCTGGAATGTTTAATTCAAATCTAAAGAATAACAGCGCCAGAAGTGATTATATTTATATATATATAAATATAATTATATATTTAATCGAATAACGACGCTGCAGTTCGTATTTTGAAATCGAAAATTCAAACGATTGTACCGGGAGATCCGACCGTCGGATTTTCCCAAAACTGGAACCGTTGGATTCGTTTTGAAAAGACCTTTCTAATGATGTAAATTTTGTGAAGATCCAACGGTTAGATTTTCAGATATGTGTAAATCAAATCTGAAGAAAAACAGCGCCACGGCCGCCTTATGGCCCGAAGCGTCGTTTTGAATAAATTAGCTATTTTAAAAAAAATAAAAATAGCGATAATTAGTTATAAAATATCATAAGCGATATGGAATGGAAATAAACTGAATTTGCTCGATTTATGTTGTATTTGATGGTTGAATGTGTTTGGTGTGAAAACTACATTAAAGAACAATATTGGTGTTGTCGAATAATTTAACCATTGAAATAAATCGATTTGAAATTCTAAATATACGTGAATTATTTGAAAAGGCCGAGTTAATTCTCATTTCGAATAATTGACCGACGATTGAAATTCGAAGATGAAGACGGTGGTCGAAGACCGGAGATCTTCACCTCGTTTGGATGGTAACCGAGGTCCTGATTGGGAGGCATCCCAAAATATGGATAATGAGTGGTGATCGTCCAGACGTACGTGGTGATCGAAGGGTTTGCGAGGTATTTAGTGCCTCCGGTTTCGTTCAGACCCAGAACAGACTTGTAAATGGACTGTGTGTCTGACATTGGATTTTATTCTGTGTTGATTGATCTCTATTAAATATACATCTGTTTGGCGGCGGAGAATTTATTCTTTCGCTTAACGCCCTTCTCTGAGACGCACGAGCTCAGAGGTTGTATATCGATGGACATCAGTCGCATGGCATGAATTGCCTGTGTGGCATGCTAAGATGCAGTGATCAGGGCTTCTGTTGAAAAGCAAAGTCTTGTGGTAATGATCAAAGCACCGCCTGTGTGGCGTAGCTTTGTGTATAACGTGAATTCGCGAGCCTCACACCTCGGTATGAACCTAAAACGGGAGAGGACGTCAGGGAGGGCATGCGTTTCTTTCTAGCTAAGGTGGTGTCAGTGACCTACCAGCCCTGACATTTATATACTTTTCACCTATGTGGTTGTTGCTGTTGCGGGGCGCCTCGGTTTGATCGGACGATCCGGGTCCGATGGAGTCATTCTTTGGCTCGTTTACGCCCCAAAGGGCGGGGAAACGTATTGTTCAGGCATAATAATCCACATCGGTGGACCGGCCCTGACGATCTAAAGGCTTGCCTGCGCGCTTGCCTATGGCTCGGGCTAGAGAGTCACGAATTCGGTAAGGACTATCTTTTGCCTTGGTTCATGACGGAAATCCAATTTCCAAATACGACATCGTGCGGTTTTGATTGTATATATATATGGCGACATGATATATGGTACCCATGTCGTCTATGATTGATAGTTATGATTTGAAATTGTTTTCAAACATATAGACACTAGCAATAATATCAAATGCCTTTGTTTTGTTCGTATCAAGCATATTTTGGCCGTTATAAGGTAAAACTCTATCCTCCGGTTTGCGTTGCATTGTGTGATGGGAACTGAGTCTTATAACGGCTTCATTTTTATAAAAGCATAGCGATGTTTAAAGAAATGATTTGTTTTAAAGCACTGGCAATCCAATGGAGTAAACCCATTCCACGAAAGTGGCGTGGTCCTGTGATTAGCCAATTATATATATGTGTTGAGTGGATTTATCATACCAGTCCCATGACTGACTCGTAGTTTGTTTCACTTTCAAACTCGGGTGCCCCTTTTTCTACATGGGCAGCCTTGTATTCAGGTTTAGCTGGTTCTTTCTGGATAGCAGGAGCTGAAGATGGATTCTATCATTTATTTCCTTTTATGCTGTTCAGCTCCTATTGTACATATTTTGTTTATTTCCGCTGTAGACATTTATGTATAGCTGAACTGTATTTGTACTAAGTAAGATCCTGTATACTGTGTAACTCTGATGATTACTTTTATCCAGTATATTCTATTGTTCATATTCTGATGTATTTATTTAATTCTGTTCTGCTATTATCTGTTTCTGTGTTATATTCCAAAGATAAACCTGTTTCCGTGAAAACGGGATTTCAGGTCATCTCAACCCGACACCCGTCATCCACAGACCATGGATGGCTTGTTTGTTTGATTGATGTGTTGTGAAAATTGTTTGTGTTGTTGACGTGGAATCGATAATAAATGTAGGTGGTTGAAATAAATTAATTTTCGTTAAAAATATAATTTTTAACGTGAACGTGAGTAAATAAATATTTATAAACAAATCGACCGATTTGTTTATATACACTGATTTGACTGATATTGATTGGGACGATAAATTTTACACATTGCCCAACTGCACAAATAAAATATGCGTTTGATTGTTTGAAACCCCATACGGGTATTGGGACGAAATACAACATACACTAATCCCAATAATTAGTTGTATGTCGATCGATTGATTGACAGGCTGTTATAAGCGTTAGATATCTATATTTAATGCTTATACAGTGTAGTGCACTTTGGATGATGGTTGATTATTTATCGTTGCTATTATATACATGTGTTGTATGGAACCCATATAATTAACTTTATATGGTAATTGATTGGGCCTCATTCCAATTTAGAAAATAAAGAATTTTATAAAATAAAGGTTCATGTGTTGACAGTACTCATCCGTTGAGATTAGTCATGTGTTGAATGAAATATTTTAACAATAAAATTTACATCTTTATCATATATAAGATTAGAAACTAATTGGAAAATAGATAAGATGAGTGGTCTCCTGGATATTGATCTGATGTTGGTTTCGGTCTTCGGGGTTAATATTCAGGGAATCGTTCTCTTACTAATTTACGGTTGGAGTTTGATTTTAAATCAAACGATAGATACCATAATTTTTATAAAATATATTAAATAACAAAAATAGTCACACGTGGACAGTACCCATTCGTTGAGATTAGTCGTGTGTTGACAAAGATATAGAGTCGTGTATTGAAAGAAATATAGATCCATTTGTTGAATATAAAGCCGTGTTGATTAGAGATGCGCTATTTTGACGCAAACGATATTTATATCGATTATATTCGAATTGAATTTGATTTGATTAGAAAACGAATCGAATTTGAATTGAATAGAAAACGAATCGAATTTGAATTGAATAGAAAACGAATCGAATTTGAATTGAATAGAAAACGAATCGAATTTGAATTGAATAGAAAATGAATCGAATTTGAATTGAATAGAAAACCAATTTGAATTGAATTGAATATAAAACGAATTCAAATTGAATTGAATAGAAAACGAATTCGAATTGAATTGAATAGAAAACGAATTCGAATTGAATTGAATAGAAAACGAATTCGAATTGAATTTGATTTGAATAGAAAACGAATTCGAATTGAATTAAATAGAAAACGAATTCGAATTGAATTGAATAGAAATCGAATTCGAATTGAATTGAATAGAAAACGAATTCGAATTGAATTGAATAGAAAACGAATTCGAATTGAATTGAATAGAAAACGAATTCGAATTGAATAGAATAGAAAACGAATTCGAATTGAATTGAATAGAAAACGAATTCGAATTGAATTGAATAGAAAACGAATTCGAATTGAATTGAATAGAAAACGAATTCGAATTGAATTGAATAGAAAACGAATTCGAATTGAATTGAATAGAAAACAAATTCGAATTGAATTGAATAGAAAACAAATTCGAATTGAATTGAATAGAAAACGAATTCGAATTGAATAGAAAACGAATTCGAATTGAATTGAATAGAAAATGAATTCGAATTGAATTGAATAGAAAACGAATTCTAATTGAATTGAATAGAAAACGAATTCGAATTGAATTGAATAGAAAACGAATTCGAATTGAATAGTAAACGAATTCGAATTGAATTGAATAGAAAACTAATTTGAATTGAATTGAATAGAAAACGAATTCGAATTGAATTGAATAGAAAACGAATTCGAATTGAATTAAATAGAAAACAAATTCGAATTGAATTGAATAGAAAATGAATTCGAATTGAATTGAATAGAAAACTAATTCGAATTGAATTGAATAGAAAACGAATTCGAATTGAATTAAATAGAAAACGAATTGAATTGAATAGAAAATGAATTCGAATTGAATTGAATAGAAAACGAATTCGAATTGAATTGAATAGAAAACGAATTTGAATTGAATTGAATAGAAAACGAATTCGAATTGAATAGAAAAAGAATTTGAATTGAATTTAATAGAAAACGAATTTGAATTGAATTGAATTGAATAGAAATGAATTCGAATTGAAATCAATTTGAAGTGAATTTAAAACGAATTATATGGAATATTCAATTTTGATTCGAAATTGAATAGGAAGTTGAATTTGTTTTGAAAACGAAATTAAAACGATTTATAAAATTCGTTTTAGAAGGGAATCGACGAAATATATATTATATATATTATATATACAATATAATGGCCTGAATAGAATGCGCCGCGCCGCGGCAGTTCGTGAATTTCGACCATTGACTTCGAACGGACATTACGGGAGATCCGACCGTCGGATTCTCCTAAAACCGGAACCGTTGGGTTCGTATCGAAAAGAGCTTTCTAATGAATATCAGAAATTTGAAATCTAACGGTGGGATTTGGAGATACATCCAAATCAAATTTGGAAAAGGTCGCTGTAAGTGCAGTTCGATGGCCGTTGATGGAAATCGATTGTACGGGCCTAGATAAAATTATTAAAAATAGTAATAATTTGTGTAAAATCATAAGAAATGATTTGGGGAAAATTGGGATGAAAAACTCCATATTTGAAAAGATAAAAATAGATTTTTGTCGAAATGAACTAGTTTTGAACTAAAATTAAACTCATTTATTTTTAAATAAATAAACTGGATTTGAAATGGGTTTTAAACAGAATTGATTTGTGGGTTTATCGTGAACGGTGTTTTAAATAACATTTGTTCTTTAACCCGATAATAAATAGAATGTGATTTGGGTTTATCGTGAACTGTGTTTTAAATGACATTAGTTCTTAAACCCAGAAAAAGGAGTTTTTAGGAATCTGCAATTAGATTGAAATGTGAATTGATAATTTAAATTATCAAATTTGGGAAATGAGCGAGAATGGAGTATCACCAGTTTTGCTCCAAAGCGATAGTTAAATCTTTAATTAGATTTGAACGTGAAATGGTGATTAATTTTACCGATAACACCGTGGTGTTAGATATGGAGTATTACCAGTTTTGCTTCATGGGATGAATAGGTTGGGATTGGGAAATAAAATAAATAATTACTTCGGTGTGGTTCGCTAATCTCAACTAGTTTGGAAAACCATAATTTGGTTTGAAATGACATCCAAAGGAAGATTAAAGGATAAATTTTAAAGAATTTATCTTGGATAAAATTAATGGAACCTTTCCCTAAGAATATGAAATTTAGAAACAAGCTGTAGGTTAGTTAAGAGGAATGATTTCCTGGGTATTGATCTGATGTTGGTTTCGGCCTCCGGGGTTAATATTTGGGAAATTGTTGTCTTGCTAATTCACGGTTAGTGGCTAATGAATTGGAATGAGGCGTATGTTGTGTTTGTGTAACATTTGTTTTAATATACGCGGGTTGTTCGGAAAGGCCGGGGTTATACCCATTCTGAATAACCGATTCGACGATAAGTCAAAGATGAAGACGGTGGTTGAAGACCGGAAGTCTTCACATCGTTTGGATAATTACTGATGATCTTGATTGGGCTGTACACCCAAGATGAGGGAATCAGTTAGTGGTCGTCCAGACGTACTTGGAGATCGATGGGTATGCGAGGAAAGTGTCTCCGGTTTCGTTCAGATCCAGAACGAACTTGTAAATGGATTGTGTGCCTGACATTGGATTTTATTCTGTGTTGATTGATTTCTGTTAAATATATATCTGTTTGGCGGCGGAGAATTTATTCTCTTGCTTAACGCCCTTCTCTGAGACGTACGAGCTTAGAGGTTATATATCGATAGATATCAATCGCATGGCATGAATTGCCTGTGTGACACACTGAGTTGCATGGATCAAGGCTTCTGTTGAAAATCAAAGTCTTGTGGTTGATGATCAAAGCACGACCTTTGTGGCGTAGCTTTGTGTATAACGTGAATTCGCGAGCCTCACACCTCGGTATGAGTTAAAAAAGGGATACAGACCGTTGGGAGAACACGACGTTTCTTTCTAGCTTTGGTGGTGTCAGTGACTTGCCAGCCCTGACATATATATACTTTTCACCTTTGTGGTTGTTGGATGCGAGGCGCCTCGATTATAGGTCTGTAAGGAACGGGAAACGTGTGTTCAGGAATAACTAATCCTCAAACGTAAGAGAGGACCGGCCCAGCCGATTCCAGGGGTTACCCAGAGTGTGTAGTCCCAAGGTATTTTCTAGAGTGTCTCGAAGCGGAGAGAAGCTTGCCCCTTGCCTCGACTCATGACGGAAATCCAATTTCCAATACGTGTATTGCGGTTTTAGTTGTAGAACTAGTATGGCGACATGATATATGGTACCCATGCTTCTATGATTGATATTTATGATTGAAATTGTTTTGACACTATACACTTATTATAGTATCAAATGATTTGTTTTAAACGTACCAAGCATGTTTGGCTATTACAAGGGAAAACCCTATCCTCCGGCTTGCGTTGCATTGTGTGATGGGACCTGGGTCTTATAATGGCTTCATTTTTCGAAAAAGCATTGCACTGTTTATTCTATGCACTGGTATTCTTGGGAGGAAACCCGTTCCGTGTTATACGGCGTGGTCCCTTGAATTACTCTCTTTTAAAGTAAAGTTTTAAATAACTGTTTTAGTTCTCACACCAGTCACATGACTGAACTGGAGTTTATTGTTTTAACCTAAACTCTGGGTGCCCTTATTTTCTACACGGGCAGCTAGTAGTTTTGGTTTTGCAGATTTATATTCACAGGATCCTGATTTACAGCTGGAACGATGCTCAGAAAGCTCTGTATCCGTGCATTACTTTCAGTTATGTTTTAGATTGTTTTTCCGCTGCTATGTAATTTATTGTAATCTCTGATATTTATCGAATGTATAGTATTCATTTATACTCTGTATATTCTTGTATCTGATGGAATTGTTGCAATAGTAATGAAATGTTCTTCCGTCTGCGTTCTATTTTGTCCTGTCCTCACAATAATTCGTTCTTTCTTATCTCTTCGGAGATCGGGGAAGTTCGGGTCGCTTCACCCTACTTCGGTGCGACCGACTTAGCCATGCCGCCTGCCCGATTTTTGTCATTTACTGGATGTGAGGCTAGAAGCTACGCTTTATCATCACACCAGATTCACTTTGAATGCCACATCGTCAAATCCATCAAATCACGGATTGATGTCCTCAACTATACATTATGTGTTAGCTAAAAGAAGTTTCTTTCTCCGCTTCCACTCTTGGTACGGTTGGAGAAATCAATATATGTGATCGTCTGGAAATACTCTGTCAGACATTCATCCATACAAATCATCCAGGAACAGGATGAACCGAAGGCACTATTTAATACATCCATCTTAGACACTGTTATCTAAGACTTATACAATAGCCCTTGCACTTTACTCCGTCTTCAATATCTTTGGCATATATGGTTTGCAATGCTTATGCCAATACAGAGTGGTTCTTTGGATAATAATCCAACCGGTCTCTCCATATTAACAACGTTAAAATGGTCAAAACTTTGATAGTCTGTGATTTAACTATCGAATAAAAACAAGTGTGCAAACAATGACATTACTTCCAGGAGGAAATTATATCGATCAATCATCATCCAACATTTATCTCTTTATTTCATTAATTTACTTATCTCCTGTTTCCCTATATTCAACATTTCTTATTTTCTAAAATTAGAAAATATATGTTATTACCATTTGAAAACATTTTCATTTCTTGTTTTCTATATCAGAAAACATTTCTGGTTCTTAGTTGGAAAACATTTCCAAAACTCCTTCATTGGACTTAGACAGCTGTTTAAACAAACCATCGCGATGCCAACTCAAACCATTTCCTTTAATTACTAAATTCACTTAACCATCCTTTACTGTCGAACCTTATCCATTCCTTTACTGCCGAACTTTAACCATTCCTTAGTTAAATACGAAGCCAATCAAGTTGGGGTAGAACTACCTCTCAGACCTTAACTGAACAACATTTCTAATTTTGAAATAGGCAAAGTTCACTTTATTTCTTTAACTAACTTCCTTACTTAACCTTTCTTTTCGAATAACTATATTCAATTAGCTCCTTTTTTGATTAACTCTATTTGATTAACTCTATTTGATTAACTCTATTCGATTAACTCTTTTTGATTAACTCTATTCGATTAACTCTTTTTACTTAACTCCTTACTTAACTCTTTTTACTTAACTCCTTTCGAATAACTGATTCGATAACTCCTTTCGATTAAACTATAATCGATAACTCCTTTCGATTAAATAGTAATCGATAACTCCTTTTGAATAACTAATTCAATAACTCTTATGTGTCTAACTCTATTCGAATAACTAATTCGAATAACTAATTCGATAACTCTTATGTGATTCTCTCTATTCGAATAACTAATTCAATAACTCTTATGTGTTTAACTCTATTCGAATAACTAATTCGATAACTCTTATGTGTTTAACTCTATTTGAATAACTAATTCGATTTGCTTACTTTCGAATACTATATTTGATTGACTCCCTTCGAATAAACTATTCATTTATAAAGATTTACTTTTAGTAACGGTCCTTCACTTTACAAATGATTTCCTTTTCGATTCCATTTGTAAATGGTTTACAAACATTTCTCTTTCTGATTGATTTGTAAATTGTTTACAAACCTTTCTCGTTCTAATCTATTTGCAAATGGTTTGCAAATAATTCCTTTAGGGTTTCATTTCTAAGTATTTTCTATTTATAAATAATCCATTTATAAATAAATTTCTATTTATAAATATTCCATTTATAAAAAATTCCTTTTATAAAATCTCCTTTGATTGTTATAAATATTATCTCTTTTGTAAACTCCTTTGATTTTATAAATAATCTATTTTCAATATTCATTTTGAAAATTCCCTTTTCACCATTCCGGTATGTTATGGTATTTAACACATCAAATCACGATGACCAATACCGTTCAAACACATATAATCGACCATAGATTATATATCACATCATATATTATAATATATGAATCACAGTAAAATAAATGTTGAGGAATCTAGTTGGATTCCTCCAACCTGTCTCCCTGCATCCACAGATGTTATACAATATAATCAACATCACTTTCAGTTCCATATGATATATTCTGTTAAACAGAATCAATATAGAAATTCAACTAACTGACTAGCAGTTCAATCAAATAGTCAACACACAGTCAATCAGCCAATATTTAACAGTTCTAAAAATACAACATGAAATTATAAACTGTTCAGAGACAGTGAGATTTACTCAAATTGGCAGTTCATCGTTAAAGAACGATAAACTGTTGTTTGATTTGAATCAAACAGTTTATTTTGACATAAATTCAAACGAGCTCCAATGGGCTTCCAGTCAGTTTCATTGTGAATCTCTCGTCCATACGATCCTGTCGGATCTTGTTTCGTCTGATTCTGATATCGTACGCACAAGTTATGAATTTTACAAGGAAATACTCTATTTTATACTAAATTAAAGTCAAACAATTTAAATATGGGCCTCACCCTACTCCTCTACACCGGCCCATTTTCTACATTGACCCGCTTAACTACCTTCTTTCCCAATTTGCCATCGTGTATTCACACTTCCAGGAAACTCCAATGTGACGACCCCATTTCCCGTACAGACGGAGACAAGGGTAATCTTTGGAATATAACACAGAAACAGATAACAGCAGAGCAGAATTAAATAAATACACCAGATAATGAACAATAGAATATACTGGATAAAAGTAATCTTCAGAGTTACATAGTATACAGGATCTTACTTAGTACAAATACAGTTCAACTATACACATATGTCTACAACGGAAAACAAACATAATGTACAATAGGAACTGAATAGCATAAAAAGAGATAAATAATAGAATCCATCTTCAGCTCCAGCTATCCGGATAAAGCCTACTAAACCTGAATACAAGGCTGCCCGTGTAGAAAAAGGGGCACCCGAGTTTGAAAGTGAAACAAAATACGAGTCAGTCATGGGACTGGTATGAGAAATCTACTCAACACATTTCAAATATGGCTAATCACAGGACCATGCCACTTTCGTGGAACGGGTTTACTCCATTGGATTGCCAGTGCTTTAAAACAAATCGTTCTTTTAAACATCGCAATGCTTTTTATAAAAATGAAGCCATTATAAGACTCAGTTCCCATCACACAATGCAACGCAAACCGGAGCATAGAGTTTTACCTTATAATAGCCAAAATATGGTTGATACGAATAAAACAAAAGCATTTGATATTATTACAAGTGTTCATATATTTCAAAAGCATTTTCAAATCATAAGTATCAATCATAGACGGCATTAATGCCCCATACCACTATGTCGCCAAATATAGGTATACAATCAAAATCGCACAGTCACGTATTTGGAAATTGGATTTCCGTCATGAACCAAGGCAAAAGATAGTCCTTACCGACTTCGAGACTGCCTAGCCCGAGCCTCAGGCAAGTACTCAGTCAAGCCTTTGGATCGTCAGGGCCGGTCCACCGATGTGGATTAAAATTCCTGAACACTGCGTTACCCCGCCCTTTGGGGCGTAAATGAGCCAACGAATGACTCCATCGGACCCGGATCGTCCGATCTAACCGAGGCGCCTCGCAACAGCAACAACCACATAAGTGAAACTCGTCAAGGCGTGTAAAACCACTGACGCCAGTTCTAGCTAGGAAGAAACTCAGGCCCTCCCTAATGTCCTCTCCCGTTTCTGGTTCATACCGGGGTGTGAGGCTCGCGAATTTACGTTATACACAAAGCTACGCCACACGGGCGGTGCTTTGATCATCACCAAAAGACTTTGCTTTTCAACAGAAGCCCTGATCACTGCATCTTAGCATGCCACACAGGCAATTCACACCGTGCAACTGATGGCTATCAATCACACAGAATAAATTCTAATCTCAGACACACTGTCCATTTGCAAGTCCGTTCTGGGTCTGAACGAAACCGGAGGCACTATATACCTCGCAAACCCATCGATCACCACGTACGTCTGGACGATCACCACTCATTATCCATATTTTGGGATGCCTCCCAATCAGGACCTCGGTTACCATCCAAACGAGGTGAAGATCTCCGGTCTTCGACCGCCGTCTTTATCTTCGATTTCTTATCGTCGATTCAGTTATTCAGAATGGGATAAACCCAGTCTTTCTGAGCAACTCGTGTATATGATAAAAAAGTGCAACACAAATACACATACACATCATTTCAACTCATTAGTCGCTAACCGTAAATCAGTAAGAGAACGATTTCCCGAATATTAACCCCGAAGGCCGAAACCAACATCAAATCAATACCCCAGAAACCATTCGACTTAGCCAACCTTCAGTTAGTTTCTAAATTTCACATCCATATCGTTTATAATATTTTATAACGATTTATCGCTATTTTTATTTATTTTAAAGTAGCCAATTTATTCAAAACGACGCTTCGGACCATAACGCGACCGTGGCGCTGTTTTTCTTCAGATTTGATTTACACATATCTGAAAATCTAACCATTCGATCTTCACAAAATTTACATCATTAGAAAGATCTTTTCAAAACGAATCCAACGGTTCCAGTTTCGGGAAAAATCCGACGGTTGGATCTCCCGATATAATCGTTTGAAGTTTCGATTTCAAAATACGAACTGCAGCATCGTTATTCGATTAAATATAATTATATATATATATAAATATAATCGATTCTAGCGTTGTTTTTCTTCAGATTTGAATTAAACATTCCAGACAATCCAATCGTTGGATTTTTACAAAGTTGGTGCCGTTGGAAAGCTATTTCCAAAGCGAACCCAATGGTTGCGATTTCAGGAAAATCCGATGGTCGGATCTCCCGGTATAATCGTTTGAAATCACGGTTTCAAAATACGAACTGCAGCGTTGTTATTCGATATATTTTAATTCTATTTATATATATATATATATATATATATATATATATATATCGATTCTTCGATTTCAAAGCTATATTCTTTTCATACAATTGATAAAAATGATATTTTTATCTAACCGTCTTCTATTTCAACACTTCACTATATTTAACAATTCATGTATACAATAAAAATGTGATTTTTATTGTAAAACAATTCATTTCAAAACACTATTATTTTATATAGTTCATATAGGTAATAAAAATAGGATTTTTATTATAAAACAATTTCTTTCAAAACAAGATTATTTTATATAGTTCATATAAATGATAAAAATGTGATTTTTATTATAAAACAATTTCTTTCAAAACAAGATTATTTTATATAGTTCATATAGATGATAAAAATGTGATTTTTATTATAAAACAATTTATTTCAAAATATGAATACCATTCAACACATGAATTTCAATTCAACGAATGAATATCGATTCAACACATGAAGGTTTTCTATAGTTTATATATATAGATAAAAATGTGATTTTTATATTTAAAACACGAACACCATTCAACACATGAATTTCAATTCAACGAATGAATATCGATTCAACCCATGAAGGTTTTCTATAGTTTATATATATAGATAAAAATGTGATTTTTATATTTAAAACACGAACACCATTCGACACATGAATTTCTATCCAACGAATGAATATCGACTCAACACATGAAGGCTTTCTATTCAATGAATAAATATAGTTTCAACAAATGAAAATAATTCAAACACATGAATATTATTCAAAATTTCGGCAGCATAACGGCAGGGTAGTTAAAACCGGGACCGTCCCTAGTACGGCTCCTCGCTCTACCTTAAAACCTCGCGGTTTTTGACAATGGGGAATCATGCATCTAGTTCGCACACAGGCGGCATGTATATATTTTTCATTTCCACAAACTAATCCTATTTGGTTTCAACCAAATATTTCTCAACCACAAACGGGTATTTTTCAACCACAATCAATCAATTTCAACCACAAACAATTCCAATCAACCATTCACTATCAATCAATTTTCACACCAATCACAACCAATAAATATCGTCCATGGTTTGTGGACGAGGGGCGTATATATATATATATATATATATATATATAGCATTTCACTTCTATTTCAACACATATATAATTTTTACAACACATATACAACTTATATACCGAACGTACAACTTATGCAATGCTTATACAAGAGGTGTACAACGCTTATATAACTCATACATCAACTATATAATTTATACATCGTCGTTTTCCATATCGTTTATAAATTAGAAATCTCACATTGGGTTCCACTCCACCAAAAATAGCAGAAGGCTCAGAAAAATACGCGGTCTCTTCTAAAATGTAGAAGACGTCCTCACGGTCCCGGTGTTTCCTGTTTCATCGAATTTCGTCAATACACAAAAAGATATGATTTTTCAAAATTTTGCAACACTTTAAAGCATCAAAATCATTTCAAAATATACACAGCCGTACCTTTCAAAATTGCTCAAAACTAGGTTTTAAAAATACAGGAAATCCGTAGCACTTCGTCCTGATCAGGTTGCGTGACGTTGAAGAGGGTGGAAAGGGCTTCACGGCGCCGGGGGTTTTAGCCAGATCGATGGCCTGTGGAAGCGGCGGCGGCGCTCTCAAGCTGTCGACTTCCTGGGCGTCGTTCGCGACACTGGCGAGGAGAGAGAAGGCAGCGGGTGGTCGAATTTGAAGAGGAGGAGGAGGCGCATCGATGTAGGGTGATGGCGGCGCTGGTAGATGGCCGAGGCGGCGGAAAAAGGGTCGGGAAGGATTGAAGAATTTTCGCCGTCGATATCGGCTGTTACGGGGGGTTACGGATTTTTTTATATTTTTAATTAATGAATGAAAATTTTCTATTGGCCGATTTTTATATTTATTCGAAAATTAGGGTTTTCTCCTACGAACTCGAAATCAAACCCAACGACTGTCGTCCCTAGCGTTTTACCCCCATTCCGAACACAATGAGATATGTTTCGTTGGCCCATTTGACTGTTTCAGTCAGTTTCCATTCAAATTAAAATATAAAACATTCAATACTCGATTTAAACGTACATTTCAATTTGCCAGGGCCACAAACTGAGTCGAAAAATTGCAGAAAAATAATTCTAGCTATGTTTTGATGATACGGTCCCAACGAAACTAGTTTCGTTGAATTCTGAGACCATTTGCAAAAAGGCCCATTTCTGGTCGATCCAATTTAACTATTTCTGACCAAAACACATTTTCCTTTGCCACGCTCACATACTAGCTTCAAAATTATGAAATTTGAAACCTAGCAATAACTTCACATCCCAGATCCAAAAAAAGTGGTTTCTTCGAATTCCGAGGTCGTATGCAAAATGGACATTTTCACGGGCTATATAAATTCCATAGCGACCTTTCTGAAAATTCAATTGGCCATAACTTTTGCTTTTCGCTATGAAACTTCGATTTTTCAGATTTGTTAGAAAGGTATTCACTAACAGATTTAAATATTTTTGGTTTCACTCAAATCCGTTTTGTTTTGCACCCGGTACAGTCCGACAAAGTTTGAATTCAATTTTTGAAACTACAGCGCCATTTCAGGCCTTGTTTATAATTAGAATTAATTATATTTGTTTTCAAACGTCGAGTCAAACTCACTTTTCATTGCTATTATTTAAAATATTTATTTAAAATATTTAAAATCCATTATTTTACCCAATTTAAAAATTTTAAATTGGTTCAGATTTTCTGGGTCGTTACATCCAATGTCATGGCCGATCTTCCCAAACCTCTTCTCCTTCATTTCTTCAACTAGAATTCAAATAGGAAACACAAACATCCCTCTCTAGCAAAGCTCTCTCCTTTCCTACCATTACTGACCCCTTCGAGTCCCTCCTACGCAGTGCGGCGCTCAGGCCAGCAAGCCTGTTATAGTGCAGGTAACGAACAACATCACCACGGATTTCCCCCAAATCCTCCATGCTAGATCGGAATCCCGTCCTAAGCTTCAAACTAACCTCGATTTCAACTAAAACTCCATCATTCTCGCGGAAAGCCCAGAACTAGATTTACTGCTCAAACTCGAGCAACAAACAAACGACATCGCACCATATAAAAATGAGATGGAATCGAAGCCGGAGGCCAAACAAAAGCAGTGATATACGTTTTGATATTTATAGAAATTTATTTGAATTATATTGATTTTTTTTCTTTTGATCGAACTTTACTGGAGGATGTAAAAATTGTGGCGGCTCATTCTTTTTGCTGTTGACTTCGTGAGGAAAAATGAGATTAGGTTAAAGGGTGGTAGGGTATTTATAGAGATCCAAAATATCTAGATATTTTCGTTTAGATATTTTAGGATATTTTATTTTATCGTATTTATAAGCTTCTCTCATCCTTAAAAATCCCTACATCCACATACGATACCCAAAAATCCCGAAAATTGACATGCCCCTAGAGTTTGACATTACGGTCCCAACGAAACTGTTTTCGTCGAATTCCGACTTCGTTTGCTCACACAGTGTATTTTTAACTGTCAAAATACTGACTGTTTTTCACTCTAAAAATCCATACGGCCACACAGTGACTCTAAAAAATCATGGAAACTGACATCTAGCAACTATTTGACATTGCGGATCTAACAAAATTTGTTTCGTCGAATTCCGACTTCGTTTGCAAAAGTGGCTATTTTTAAAGCTCTAAATAGCCTACTTAAATATATAAATATATTTAAATATAATTAAATTTAATATTTAAAATTAAATATTATCGTGTATCTCTGTAGTGGAATACCATACAACTCTAGAATATTCCTATATAAATTTCTAACTTTTTATTTCAAATATGGGTCAACCCGATATTCGATTTATATTGAAATTCCTTTTTAAAATATAAATAATCCCTTTATAAATTATGAGGGAATTCCACAACGACTTTTCTAAAATTTGATTTGGACGTAAATCAAAATCTACACGACGAAACCCTGATTTTTCTCTTCCATTAGAAAGATATACTCCACCAGCTCCACACGTTTCTTGTTTCACAGAAATCCGATTTAAAACGAATCCTATACATTCAGTTGAAGTTCAAATCGCCAATTTACGAACTACAACACCATTTCAAGCTCGATTTTAATTATAATATAATTATACGTTCAAACTGTCGTTCAAATAATATATTTGTTATTCTAATTCAATTTTAAACTGAATTAAATATCACAGATGATCTGTTTCACACCATATCGTCATTTCAGCCAATTCTGATTATTTTAGAATTAAATATATTATTTAATTTATTATTTTAAATTAAATATTCACCATTATTTAATTAAACCACCATTTAATTCACTATATCACTATTTATATAACTAAATAATTAATTATAATACCTCTGCCAATGCGGGTTATTACACATTGATTGTGAAATATGCTGTGATACATTAATTGTGACTGATCTTGTTGTGTTTAAATACCACTGCCTAGAATCTTGGTATTTAAATAACGTAAAATATTTTCGAATATAGAAAATGAAATTTGAGATTTAAAAAGGAAATATCTTTTCCAAAAATTGAAGTGTAACTGCGAATGGAGTTAAAAAGTAGAAACTTGTTATTTTAAACAAGAAGTTGATTTTAAACGAGTTTATAGATTAAGTGAATTATTTGTCGCTGGATAAATTGAAACATAAATTCAAATTTGAATTTATATGGAAAAGTGGAAATCAGATTTAAAACTAATATTTGAGATGAGATTTGAACCTACCAAATTATAAAGGAAATCATAAACAAGATTTTAATTGATTAAAATAATATTAGATTGGTTTTAAAAATTCTGAATAGAAGTTATAAATAGAATTTGGGTCTAAGAGAATATTTATAAGTACGAAATCAAATGATTGTATGCAAAAGAAATATATTCACGGTTAAAGTAAATAATGGTTTAAAATAAAATTTTTGCAAATGAAATTTAGATTTTAAATATGAATCCAAATTGGAAACTGAATGGAAAGGGAAATGGGTAATCGTTTAAAAGTAAATGATGAGTTTTAGTTCAAAATTCGGAATATAAAACAAAGCGTGATAACGTTTTGTAGACTGGAATAGTTATAAAGGAGTTTGGTAATGATCTGGAAAGGATAAATTCAAAAGTGAATTTGGAATTTGAATTAATCTGAAATGGTAGATAAATTCCGAAGTTCAAAATATAATCGAATATAGATTATTCGAGAGAGAGAGAGAGAGAGCATTTATTGGAATTCGATTCTATCGAATTTAGGGAAGTAGTTATTTTTACTTTCCATTTTGAATAAATTTAATTATTTAATTATTTACTTATTAATTGAAATTAATAAGTACAAGTTATATTTTTATATACCAAATATTTGAAAATAACTATTATAAGGCTACCGTTATAATAAATGTTTTGTAAATCTAAACAGTGATTATAATGCTACTGTTATAATAAATGTTTTATAAATCTAAACTACGATTTTAATGCTACCGTTATAATAAATGTTTTATAAATCAAATATTTGGAAACAGTAAATATAATGCTACCGTTATAAGCAAGGTTTTTGGTAAAAGAAGTGGATGCTTAGATTGAATATAAGAGTCACGTAAGCGATGTTTGTTTGAAGTTATGAGCTTTGACTATTCCAAAGTTGAGAATGTTGTTCATTAAGGTCTGAGAGGTAATTATACCCCAATTTGATTGACTTCATGATTGATAGAGGAATGGTTAAGGTTCGATAGCGAAGGTTGGTTAGCTAAATGGTTAGTTAATAAATGATTAATGATTTGAGTTATAATAACGATGTTTTATAACATCGCGTTAATTTAAAGGATTTTGAAATGTTTCCCCAAATAAAATGAGAGATATTTTCTATGCATAGAAAATGAAATGAATTGGTCAACGAGGAATTAATAAATGGAATATGAAAATATTTTCCAATATTAATACGTAAATTTTCAGAATATAGAAAATAAGGATTCATAAATATTTAGAAATGTTTTATAGCTGGACTAAGAGATATTTACTCGAATAAAGAAATTAGGATATTAGAAATGTTTTTTTCAATAATTGAGAGAGAAAATAGAGCTTTGAAAGGATACGAAAGATGGGAAATGGGAATTGGAAATGATAATATAATAAGGAATTGATTTAAAAAAGGGCCAGTGTTGTTTGATGGTTGATCGATAAAATTTCCATTGGAAATAGGATCGTCGGTTGTATGGATGTTTTCTTTGATAGTTAGACTACTGACTATCAAAGTCTTAATTTATTTTATACCTCCGTTGTCAATACGGAGAGACCGGGACCAGATTTCTTATCTGAAAAACCACTCTGTATTGGCATAAGCGTTACAAATCAACTTGTGCTGAAGATAATTAAAGACGAAGTAAAGTGCAAGGGCTATTATGTAAATCCCAGGTAGAAATTACCCAAGATGGATTAATAGAATTTTGCCTTCGGTTTGTCCACTCCCAGGACAACATATATGGATGAATGTTCGATGACGTGACATTCAAAGTAAATGGTGGCAAGATGTTCTTAAAGGATAATTGTGACCTCAAGCCTCATCACACAGGAAATGATAGAAATTGGGCAGGCAACATGGCCAAGTGGGTCATTCCTAGTAGGGGTATTATCCCCTGATCTAGAGAAATTTCATTTGTTTTTTATTCTATTCGCTGCTGTATGCTTTCGGTAACAGCTGCTGATCAAATTAATTAGTGATAATATGCTCGATACACTCAAGATAAGTGAGTGGTCAGCCATGTGTGGCTGGGTTGCAAGATGTTCTTGTTGAACCCCAGTGTATCCCTCTAGAGTACACTGATCGGAAGGTGGTTCCATACCTTGTCATAGTCGGAATCCAATCTCCAATAAGTGCCTTGCGTTTTTGATTTTATAGTATATATGGAGCATGAGATGCAAGCGTTCCGCTAGATTGTTATTTATTTGATGTAGACACTATTATAATATCACTGGATTTGATAGCCAAAAAAAAAATATTTTTGGTTATCGTAAGGTAAAAACCATCCGTGTTTATATGTGGATAGGTCTTACGATTATCATTTTTTTCGAAAAGATTTTGAAAGTTAAATCAAATGATTGGAGTTTACTCACATCAGTCCCATGACTAACCCAGAGTTTATTTTGTTTCGTTTTACCCTAAACTCTTGAGTGCCCAAATTTGTATGGGTAGTCAAGTAGTTGTGATTTTTCAGATTCACTTGGAGGAGCTAGAAGCAGGAGACTTCATCAGTTAGCTATAGACTATTATTATTTTTGCTGTGTACTATGTTGTTTCTGGAAACAGGTATTTATAACTGCTCCAGGAATAACTGTTGTGCTCTGATAATGATATGTATATACATTTAATGATTTGTATTTCAAGAGTTATGTTATATGATATATTTTATTTGTTCCACTGTGAGATTTGTGTTCTTCGTTTTTCTTCTATTCTATTTTTTCTTTCTTTCTATATCTTATCCTCTAACTTTTTCCCTTATTGATTCGTATTTCTGTGCAATTTGGGTTGGACGTGAGGTGTAATTAGTCAACTCAAAGGGTACGAAAATTCGGGTCATTACATTTGGTATCAGAGAAGAGGGTTGAGTAGTAACCTTGGCTCTGTGGCATGACCCAATAGAGATGGGGTTAGTAATACCCTAGATTGAGTTTGAGTGTATATATATGAGCGCGTATTTGTAGATTTGATATAAAATTGTTTTATATTGCGTTGACTAGTTTGTTGAGTAGTTTATAGATTCTGGTCGATACAGAATGTTCAACTGTACCGATAGGTGTTTCTAAACTCTCTAACAAAGCAATTCGATACAGTATTTTTTTAAAATGGGTAAACGAAATAATTTTTCCTAATTTTTTTGATATAAAAGGAATAATTTCTGAAATATCATGATGATTGTTATTACAATCAAATGGAATTATAAAATATTGAAATGGTCATATAAAATCGAATTGAATTTGTATACAAATGGAATATACAAATAAGCTAAATTAGAATTAAATTCAGATAGAATTTTGGATTTAAATCTCGGATATTTAGAAAATATTTTTTTGTAGTATATAAAATAAAACTAAATAAAATAACATTACTTTGAAGAATTTTTGAATAAGAATGGTTTTGACTAGATTTTTAAAGCGATGAAGCACTAAATCACTTCAGTGGCGAGAAAATAATTCTGATAATGGATCGCAACATTATCGGTATTCATTTTCAAGTTTCTGAGTGACGGATTGCTACTATAATAATTCTTTAATGAAAATTTGTTTGAAAATAACAAGTTGTTTTAAAAATTCAATTGTTTTAAATTTACAGATGATTATAAATATATGTGTATAATTATATGATTCCAAACCGATTTAGAAATAAAAGCCGAGAATTTGAATTCAGAATTTAAATTTTACTTGTATAAGTTAAGTTGACTGAAATAATGGAAGTGAATTCGACTAAATTGAAATTTAATTTAAGTTAAATAGAAATTATATTAGATTGCAAATTAAACTGTGTGGCTTATAAAAGTGTATAAATTGGTTTAGAATCAATTACGATGGATGTGAATGTTGTATGTGGATAATGGATTGGATGTGGAAATATGGATTGATAATCATTAGAAATTGTATGAATAATGTGATTATATCAGTGAATGGCTTGAAAGATTATTTAAACATCAAATTATTGGAACTCAACGGTTAAAGTGAGTAAGTGCAAATACCTGAAGCCTACGACTTGGGTTTAGCTGGGTAAAATGAATACGAATTTAGCTCGCTTGCTTAATAGCGCTTATATAAGGTACGCCTATGAAAAAAATACAAAAATTGGGTTTTGAATTTTGTTTTCCGACTATGAAGGTCAATGTATATATATTTTTTGATCCTGCGGTATCGCATAAGTCCCTCCGTATAGGGGAGACTCTGCCAAAATTTTCCAAAAATTTAAGGTGTTAGAAAATTTTCAGAATTTTTGAAAATTTTAGTTAGAAGTAATAAATCAATATTTTAATCAAAATTAATTGGTTCAGTCAAAACTGAAGTTAAGAAGTAAACCAAAGGATTTTTAATATAGTTAATTGGGTTTTAACATTTTTCCTAACTTAGTAATTTTGGGGACGAAATTCTTATAAGGAGGGAGGAATGTAACGATCCATATTTTTAAACATTAAATTCAGAGCATTTAATTCGTATTAAATGTTGAAATGGATTAATATAATGGAGTTTAATAACGAATTTAATTATTAAATGAATGGTGTATGTATTAAATTTTATTTAAATTTAAAACGAGCTCGAAATAGTCGTGGTAGTTTATAATTTACGATTTAAACTTCAACTGAATATACAGAATCCAATATAAGACGGAATTCAATGAAACAAGAAACGTTAGGACCTTTTTGATTATATATTTTTCTAATAAAAGTGAAAATCAAAATTTCGTCTTATAGATTGTGAGTTATGTCCGAGTCAAAATTTTAGAAAGTCACTATGGAATCGTTTATATATAATAACGATTTATTAAATAATTAAATAAATTGATTTTTAATAATCCGAACATCGTTTTAGTTTGAAATATTGAGTTTCAAATCCAAATATATTTATTTTGGAGTTACATGATATTCTATTTGGATATATATATACGATAATAATGATTTAATATTTTTAAATTGAATTGTTTTGAAATTAATTAATATTTTAATTGATTTGTTTAAGCTTTAAAAATAGTCTTTTTGCAAACGACCCCATTTTTGACGAAACCAATTTCATTGTGTTCAGAATAATTAATTATAATACAGATTCATATTTCGTCACGATTGGGATTTATATAGGATTGTACGAGCTATAAACGGTCAACGAAAATGTTATAATAATATTTTAAATATATTCAGTCTAGCAAATGCATTCCTATTCAAAATTACGTGCAATTTGCAAAATAAAAATGTTCGCATATGACCGACAACATCTGGCATCATTGACTAAATATAAACCATCCGTCAGAAAGCAAATTGAAATTTCCCCGTATAGGATCCATACCAGTGCACACTTGAACTGACGACATCCACCTTGGAAATAATACTAATAGTAAAATGACCCTATACAAATTTTCATTGTCAAAACAGAAACGTGGCACAAAATATTATCTTATGTATTAAATCTTATCAGTACATGTAGATAAGAAAATTAAATAAAATGATGTCGGTAGGAATTGTTTTTTCCTTACTCCACATTGTGTTCAAACATTGCGGCACTCACCCTGCCTCCACTCACATTACAAACCATTTTACTAGATTATTATAAAACCTAGATGAGCCACACCACTTTGTTCTCAGTCTTTTAAACAAAACCAGCCGATACTCCCTCTTCTTCTATTTATAAACAAATGCAGCATCCCACAAAATTTAGAAATTCTAATCCTCAATGAAATTATTCCAAGTTTGATTCAGTAAACTCAGGGTCTCAAGAGCTTCACGAAGTTCCGATATTTCTCTGTCGCGCTGAATATTTCCATAACTGACTAAGTAGGGATCTTTGGTTGTGATTGGGAAAGCCGGAGGGCATTTTTATGGTGTAGGCGAGCTGCATGATCTGTTAGGTGGCGCTAGGGTGAGTTGCAACAAATGTCAGGGCAGTTTAAGCTGGAGGAGATCGGAGATCTACTCGAGGGGCGGGGCGACCTACTGGAGGCTTCTGGCATAGGGTCGACCTGAGCTGGCCGTCATGGCAGTGGCGAAGTTCGACTGTCAAATGGGCCTAAGGAGGTGGAGCGGTGGTTTTTAGTGGAGGGGGTGGTTCGTACTTTTCCGGTCATGGGGAAGGACGCTCGCAAATAGGAATGTGAAGAGATAAGGGTCCGTGTATTCTTTTTTTTGAAAAATTAGAGAATCTTACAGGAATGGATGGTTCAGTGTATTGGTACCGGGAAGAGGGGGATTGTTTTTAACCATGATGGCGTAGGGGAGTTTGGGCGAACTAGGATCACAAGGCATGGGCAAGCGGTGATGTGATGAGGCAAGGTGGTGTTGGCCAGTTCGAACAAGATACAGACAAAACGAAGGTAAGAAGGAGGAAGCTTAGTAGTGTGTGATGAATACAGTAGCAGTTTGTTTTCCAGTAGGCCAGTTTCACAGGTGGGGATCACTGGATTGCGGTTTTAAGGGAAACTAATTATTTGTTGAAAACTAATGTATTAGAAGAAATGGATTTAGTTGTGTATTAGAAGGGTATTTCCAATGATATCGTACCGGTGGAGATGACATATTGGCTATGGCATATTTGGTTTCATCGAGCATCAGTCTATGGTGATGCGGCAGAAAAAGCAAGCATGGAGAAGAATCATGAAGTTGGTTTGGTGTGAATCCGTTAAAGGAGGTTGGAGTTTGGGGAGGGTGAAGTGTGGTCATGACAACAAAGAATCGAGGTGCGGGATGAATTCGATGAACAAGGAAGAAAATACTTAGCAGGGCTAAAACGTGGTTAGCAAAAGGGTAATTATATTAATTATTTAAAATTATAAAATATTTAATTACCGTAACCTTGTAATGACCGTAACTATCTCGTACATTAACAAAATTCAGCAAACCCAGTGCTGTTGGAACCGTAACGATAAGTCTGTGTGCGTAGAAATAGAGCTACTGGAATCCCGTAGAAAATTCAAATGCTCGTTTGATTTTAAAATGGAACTAAAGAAGAACAGTCAACTGGAAAACTAGGTGAGTAAACTCACTAACTCTGATTCGTTTATATTTCTATATAAACGAGTTTTAAATATATTAATTTTATGTTGTGTGATTGTTGGTGGGTTGATAAAATTGACTGAAACGGTTGATATAGAAACCATTGATTGAATATTGATTCTAATACCATATTTAAATGGAATTGATGATATTTTCGTTGATTAACATCTGTGGATGCAGGGAAATAAGTCGGAGGAGTCCAACTGGATTCCTCAACATTTATATTATTGTGTTTGCATTATTGTGACATATGCTGTGATGCATTAACTGTGATTGATCTTATTATGTTTAAATACCACTGCCTAGAATCTTGGTATTTAAATACCATAAAATATTTTTGAATATAGAAAATGAATTTGAGATTTAAAAAGGAAATATCTTTTCCAAAAATTGAAGTGTAATTGCGAATGGTGTTAAAAAGTAGAAACTTGTTATTTTAAACAAGAAGTAGATTTTAAACGAGTTTATAGATTAAGTGAATTATTTATCGCTGGATAAATTGAAATATAAATCCAAATTTGAATTTATATGGAAAAGTGGAAATTAGATTTAAAACCAATATTTGAGATGAGATTTGGACCTAGCAAATTATAAAGGGAATTATAAACAAGATTTTAAATGATCAAAATAAAATTAGATTGGTTTGGAAAATTTTGAATAGAAGTTATATAGAATTTGGGTTTAAGAGAATATTTATTAGTACGAAATCAAATGATTGTATGTAAAAGAAATATATTCACAGTTAAATTAAATAATGGTTTAAAATAAATATTTTGCAAATGAAATATCTGTAAATGAAATTTAGATTTGAAATATGAATCCAAATTGGAAATTGAATGAAAAGGGAAACGGGTAATCGTTTTAAAAGAAAACGATGAGTTTTATTTCAAAATTCAGAATATAAAATAAAGTGTGATAACATTTTGTAGACTGGAATGGTTATAAATGAGTTTGGTAATGATCTGGAAAGGATAAATTCAAAAGTGAATTTGGAATTTGAATTAACCTGAAATGGTAGATAAATTCCGAAGTTCGGAATATAATCAAATATAGATTATTCGAGAGAGAGTATTTATTGGAATTCGGTTCTATCGAATTTAGGGAAGTAGTTATTTTTACTTTCCATTTTGAATCAAATTTAATTATTTACTTATCAATTGAAATTAATATGTACAAGTTATATTTTTGTATACCAAATATTTGAAAACAACGGTTATTACGCTACCGTTATAATAAATGTTTTGTAAATCTAAATATCGATTATAACGCTACTGTTATAATAAATGTTTTATAAATCTAAACAGCGATTTTAATGCTACCGTTATAATAAATGTTTTATAAATCAAATATTTGGAAATAGCAATTATAACGCTACAGTTATAATCAAGGTTTTTGGTAAAATAAGTGGATGCTTAGGTTGAATTTGAGAGTCGCGTAAGCGATGTTTGTTTGAAGTTGTGAGCTTTGACTATTTCAAAGTTGAGAATGTTGTTCATTAAGGTCTGAGAGGTAATTATACCCCAACTTGATTGACTTCATGATTGATGGAGGAATGGTTAAGGTTCGATAGTGAAGGTTGGTTAGCTATATGGTTAGTTAATAAATGATTAATGGTTTGAGTTATAATAACGATGTTTTATAACTATGCGTTAATTTAAAGGATTTTGAAATGTTTCCCCAAATAAAATAAGAGACATTTTCTATGCATAGAAAATGAAATGAATTGGTCAACGAGGAATTAACAAATGGAATATGGAAATATTTTCCAGTATTAATAAGGTATATTGTCTGAATATAGAAAATAAGGATTCGTGAATATTTAGAAATGTTTTCTAACTGGACTAAGAGATATTTTCTCGAATAAAGAAATTAGGATATTGGAAATGTTTTTTCCATGAACTGAGAGAGAAAATAGAGCTTTGAAAGGATACGAAAGATGGGAAATTGGAATTGGAAATGATAATATAATAAGAAATTGATTTAAAAAGGGGCCAGTATTGTTTGATGGTTGATCGATAAAATCTCTATTGGAAATAGGATCGTTGGTTGTATGGATGTTTTCTTTGAAAGTTAAACCACTGACTACCAAAGTCTTAATTTATTTCATACCTCCATTGTCAATACAGAGAGACCGGGATCAGATTTATTATTTGAAAAACCACTCTGTGTTGGCATAAGCATTATGAATCAACTTGTGCTAAAGATAATTGAAGATGGAGTAAAGTGCAAGGGCAGTGCAAGGGCTGTTCTGTAAATCCTAGGTAGAAATTGCCCAAGATGGATTAATAGAATGGTGCCTTCGGTTTGTCCAGTCCCAGGACAACGTATAGTGACGAATGTCCGATGACGTGACATTCAAAGTATATGGTGGCAAGATGTTCTTAAAGGATAATCATTACCTCAAGCCTCATCACCTGGGAAATGACAGAAATCAGGCAGGCAGTATGGCCAAGTAGGTCATTCCCATTAGGGGTATTATCACATGTTCTAGAGAAATTTCATTTGTTTCTTATTCTATTCGCGGTTGTATGCTTGCGGTAATGGCTGCTGATCACAGCCGTTAGTGATAATATGCTCGATACACTCAAGAGTGGTCAGCCATATTTGGCCGGTTTGCAAGATGTTCTTGTTGAACCCCAGTGTATCTCCTCTAGAGTATACTGATCGGAAGGTGGTTCCATATCTTGTCATAGTCGGAATCCAATCTTTAATAAGCGCCCTACGGTTTTTGATTTTATATTATACATGGAGCGTGAGATGCAAGCATTTTGCTAGATTGTTATTTATTTGATGTAGAAACTATTATAATATCACTGGATTTGATAGCAAAAAATATATATTTTTGGTTATCGTAAGGTAAAAGTCATCCGTGTTTATGTGTGGATCGGTCTTATGATTATCATTTCTTTCAAAAAGATTTTGAAAGTTAAACCAAATGGTTGGAGTTTACTAACACCAGTCCCATGATTGACCCAAAGTTTATTTTGTTTTGTTTTACCCTAAACTCTTGGGTGCCCAAATTTGTATGGGCAGTCAAGTAGTCGGGATTTTTCAGATTCACTTAGAGGAGTTGGAAGCAAGAGGCTTCATCAATTAGCTATAGACTATTATATTTTCCACTGTGTACTATGTTGTATCTGGATATTGGTATTTATAACTGTTTCAGTAATAACTGTTGTGCTCTGATAATGATATGTATATACAGTTAATGATTTGTATTTCAAGGGTTATGTCATATGATATATTTTATTCGTTCCGCTGTGAGATTTGTGTTCTTCGTTTTTATTTTATTCTAATTTTTCTTTCTTTCTATTTCTCATCCTTTAACTTCTTTCCCTTAATGATTCGTAATTTTGTGCAATTTGGGTTGGACGGGAGGTGTAATTAGTTAACTCAAATGGTACGGACGTTCGGACCATTACAAGACTACTATGGACAAAAATAAAAATTCCATTGTGACGAGCAATGTGTCACGATCTCAAAAATATAATAAAATAGACAAGATAACGCATTTTGTGGAATCTTAAAATCGTTGATTTAGGGCGCAAAATGCGTTAAACAAAAAGTAGTTTATTTTTCCAAAATAAAAATTATAGAAAAATTCTATAATTAAATTATCAGTATGTCTTAAAAATATTGTCCAAATTTGAAACTAACGGTTTATTATATTAAATAAAACGTTATGGTTTATAAACGATTCCATAGTGACTTTCTGAAAATTTTATTTGGACATAATTTTTAATCCACAAGACGTAATCTCGATTTTTCACTTCCATTAGAAAAATATTATTCAACGGATTCGAATGTGACTTGTTTCACAGAGTTCCAACTTATAACGAACCCTATATATTCATTTAAAGTTGAAAATGTAATATTACGAACTACCGTGACGTTACGCGCTTGATTATAATTATATTAAAATTAAGACATTGAATCGTGATTTACTTAATAAACTCGTTATAATAATTAAATTCTAAACTTAATTAAATCTATTAAATTATCCAATTCACTCAAAATTTCCAATTCAGCTATTTACGACTATTTCAAAATTAAAATTTATTATTCCATAATTTATATTAATTAAATTGTGACGTTCCGCCTTTTTGACAGCTTCAAATCGATAATTAAACCAACTTAAAGCATTCAAATCGACGGATCTTTATTTAGCTTACAGAGGTTAAAGACAGAATCAACACAGAAACACATAATAAATAAGAAAATAGCATCGAACAATGAAATAAACTTTTATATATTGATCAAATTTTTTTATACAAGATTTTTCCTATACAGCGGAATCTAAACAAAATTTGAATACAAGAAAATATTACTGTTTTTTAAAAACTTCAGAGTTGGCGGTCTCTTGGAATCCCCAGCTTTGACAGTCTTCGAATCCTAAGCTGTAAACTTGGAATCTGTAACACTCGGGTCTAACTCGAACATTTCATGCAAAAACATAAAACACTCGAGTTAGGATTAATCATTTGTTCAAGTAAACTGATTTCAATATAATACTAAAAATATAATAAATAATCTCATCTTCAAGTATGAGTCATAAGAAAACGTACGTCTTCTTAAGTCACGTATAATATCTGCGCATACCATTTTTATTTTAGGTCAAGCTATCGCCGGAGCCTGCATAAACACATATGTTTAGGTACATGTGCGCACTGCCTCAACTTCCGTAAACAACATGTGTTAGACACAAAAGTACTAGATGAAAACATCAATAACATGTCCATGTAGGTAAAAATGAACTCCAGTACTACAGCTCCAAAATGGACTGGTTGATATACAAGAGTGGACACAATACCCATCCTAAACTGTAATGATCATGACGTTTTACAGGTACAAAAGTGTGGAAAGGAAAATCCAAAATAGTCCATTTATTTTTCCTTTTTCTTACTATACTTTGTAAATATGACAACGTGGGTAAACAGTGAGATGCAAAATTTCACTTGCATTATTGGATCCATCTTTCGAACAGGCTGGTATAGACATAAATATATGCCACCTTTGGCACTAGGTTGACAGCAAGTGATGTGTGAATTTATGACATACATTTCCAGCAAGAAAAATGCATGTATAATGACAAAGGTTCACCACATGTGCATAGTGATTCACAAGAAGTAAACGAGGTTAGCATGGCAAGGTAACACCAAGCAAACAAATCATGCATACAAATTTTCGGCAACAAGGAATATATCCATATTGCAGTGTGGCTCAAATTTCAAGTACAATCGACGGAAATCAAGTGATATGTTTTCCAACACTAGCAGGTTCATTATGGGGATAACAAGGTCCAACATGAGTAGTGTACATTCTATTCAACACATACACTAGCAGGCAAGCATACATACACCTATGTGGTTTTGTGTGTGTGTGTGTGTGTGTGTGTGTGTGTGTGTATATATATATATATATACACACACACACAGAACATAATCAGGTTTCAACTAAGCCAGTAAAGAGATACTTCAGATTGCCAATGCCGTGAGACAGTTCAGGTTTAAGGGTGGTGATTACATATAAACATTCTGACATGAAATGTACGACATTCTACATATGTATACATACACCTATATGTATGTATATACACATAGAATGCACGCAACAAGTCAGTGCTAACCGCGACAACAACAAGCTTAGGTATAAGTTTAAGACATTCAGAGTGTAAATCATACATTCGTATACTCATAGAGTTTACTCATGACATCAATTTCCAACTTAACAGTTTGCAGTTCATCAATTGAAAACTAATCTGCCCTTTGGTATGAATTTACAAGCTAAAGTGTAACGTCCCAAAAACTTCGATAACTGGAATGTGAAATTAATTAATGATTTAATGATCATTTTCATATTGATACTGTAACGAACTGGGATTTTCGACCCCGAAAATCAACACCAAACTACCATGTTGACCATTCAGACATCGAACATTCCAGATCATTAATAGAAAGAAGTTAGAGGGTGAGAATAGATAAGATAGAAAATTAGAATAGAAGAAGAAGAACAACACAGTCAGAGTAAACCCGAATCTCATAGCGGAACGAATAAAATATATTATAACATAACTTTGAAATAGAACAGTATATGTATACAATAGCATTATAACAACCCGAAAATCTGGGCCAGTTTAAAATTTTTATTTAGGCAATTTTAGCGAGTTTTAATTATTTAAAATGAATTATTTTAAATAATATCGATGAGAAATCTATTTTGAATATAATTAGAACGTATATATTATATACGTCGTCGTTAGAATATATAATTATAAAAGGAATTGAAAATGACGCGGTAGTTCGAAAATTCGATTTCTAATTTCAAATGAATATACAGAATTCAATATAAGTCAGAATTGAACGAAACAAGAAATATTTGAATCTGTATAACTATATCTTTGTAACGAAGTTAACAAACTGAGATTTCATCTTAGAAATGATAAGATATGTCCAGTTTAAAATTAGAAATAGTCGCTGTGGAATTTATATATATTTTTATATATATAAGGCCCTTAAAAATAGCAATTTTGCAAACGACCTCGGATTTCGACGAAACCAGTTTTGTTGGGTCCGTGATGTTAAGTTATTGCTAGGTTTCAAATTTCATAATTTTTCGAATCAATATGTGAGCGTGGCTAAGGAAAACGTGATTTGACCATTTCAGTTGATTTTAATCGACTGGAAATTGGCCATTTTTCCAACGGTCTCAGAATTCGACGAAACTAGTTTTGTTAGGACCGTATCGTCAATACGAAGCTAGAAAATATTTTTCGAGAATTTTTAGAGTTAGTATGTGACCCCGGTAATTTGAAATGTACGTTTAAAATTCAATATAGTGATTTAAATGCAAATTAAACGGAAACTGATTCAAACAGTCGAATCAGCCTACGATACATATCCCATTGTGTTCGGAATGGGGGTTAAACGCTATGGACGACAGGCGGTGGGCCTCGTTTAGATGACATATGTGAAAGTCAACTTTTAAAAATAATTAAATAAAAAAAAACCCTTTCCCCCTTTAATTCGTTCTAGCCCCCCCTTTCATTCTGCAAATCGATTGGAAAAAAAAAGAGAAAAAAAAAGAAAAAGATAATCGCCCCAGCCCCTTTCCCTCGTCGGAGCCGCCACCCTCGCGTCGGCCTCCTCCCCCAGTCGCCCGCCACTCAATCGAAGCCCCTGTCCCCTCTTGAGCCTCCTCCATTCGATCCATCAACGAAGACCACCGCAACCCTAGCCCAGAGCAGACCTCGACAGCACCTCCTTACGCCCTCATCCGCGCCTGCCGCCACCTCCACCCCACCACGCGACCACCACCTGCACTTCGCCGGAACCGCACCCCTCTGAGACGACCACTGCGCCACCAGATCCCCCCCCCCGACCACTCGACAGCGCCCCCCTGTAAGTTTTTATTTTATTTTATTTTTATTTTGTTTAAAACATAAAAGAAAACTGTTTTTATTTTAACAGTTCAAAAACTGATTTTGTTATAGAAAAAATCCTATTTTGTTATAAGAAAATTTATATTTTTACAAAGGAAAAGAAATAATTTTGCAAAGAAAAAGAATGGTTTTTATGAATAGAAAAACATAGATTTTTAAATAGAAAAGATTCGATTTTTGAGATGGAAAAGGCGAAATCTATAATTAAAAATGTGATTTTTATCTATTGAACTTCGAACTAAAAATTCGATTTTTATATATTGAATAGCGAACTAAAAATTCGATTTTTATATACTGAACTTTGAAATAAAAATTCGATTTTTACATATGTAGTGAAAGCGGACAACGAAGGTGGCAAAGATGCGATAGCGACGAAGACTTCTGCAAAGGAAGAGCCGTGGAGCTAGGATAGCTATATGTGAGAATTTCTCACCTTTCAATTTATTTTTCTAGTTATATATATATATATACTAGGATGCAGACGGTGCTTAGTAGCACCCGACACAATCGTCCACAGACCATGGACTTGTTTGTTTGGTTGCATAGATTAGTGACGATTTGATTTGAAATTGAATTGTTTGGTGAAACTGATTGGTTTGATTGATGTGTGAATGGCGTGGGCCTTCACTAGACCGGGGATAAGGCTAGGCCTTGTCCCGTTTCTAGTATCGTGCCGTTATGCCGCCGAAATTTTCTAAATTAAGTTAGAAAAATAAAAATATCATTTTATTGTGTAAATGAATAATAGAAATTCATATGTTGGAATAAAATGTTTTATCGTTAAAAATATAATTTTTAACGTGAATATGAATATAGTGAAAGTGAATAAAATAAATATTCATTTACAAACCAGACGGTTTGTTTATGTACACCTATTTGAAGGACATTGTTTGGGACGATAAATTTTACACATCGCCCAACTGCACAAATAAAATATGTGTTTGATTGTTTGAAACCCCACACGGGTGTTGGGATGAAATTTGAGGTTCACTCATCCTGATTGATTAAATATGTCGATCGATGGATTGACAGGCTGTATAAGCGTTAGATATCTATATTTGATGCTTATACAGTGTAGTGCACTTTGGTCGATGGTTGATAATTTATCGTTGCTATTATATACATGTGTTGTATGAAAATCCATATAATTAGCTTTATATGGTAATTGATTGGGCCTCATTCCAATCGTGAAAATAAGGAATATTTGAAAATAGAAATTTATGAAGCCGTGTTGATTAGATTGACGCCATTTTGACGTGAACGATATTTATATCGATTTTATTCATTTTAAAATGAATATCGAAAAGTAATTTCGAAATCGAATATTTCGAAATGAATTGAATTGAAAATGATTTCGAAATGAATTGAAATGAAAACGATTTCGAAATGAATTGAATTGAAAACGATTTCGAAATGAATTGAATTGAAAACGATTTCGAAATGAATTGAATTGAAAACGATTTCGAAATGAATTGAATTGAAAACGATTTCGAAATGAATTGAATTGAAAACGATTTCGAAATGAATTGAATTGAAAACGATTTCGAAAAGAATTGAATTGAAAACGATTTCGAAAAGAATTGAATTGAAAACGATTTCGAAATGAATTGAATATAAAACGATTTCGAAATGAATTGAAATGAAAACGATTTCGAAATAAATTGAATTGAAAACGATTTCGAAATGAATTGAATTGAAAACGATTTCGAAATGAATTGAATTGAAAACGATTTCGAAATGAATTGAATTGAAAACGAATGCAAATTGAATTGAAAGTGAATTGAAATGAATTCAAATTGAATTGAAATTTGAATTGAATAGAAATGAATTTTGAAACGAATTTATAAAGAAGAATTCAATTTTACTTTGAATTGAAATGGAAGTTGAAATAGATTTTGAAACGAATTTTAAAACTATTTATATAATTCGTTTTGAATAGAAAATCAACGAAATATATATTATATATATTATATATAATATAATGGCCTGAATAGAACGCGCCGCGCTGCGGCAGTTCGTGAATTTCGACCATTTATTTCAAACGGACATTATGGGAGATCCGACCGTCGGATTCTCCTAAAACCGGAACCGTTGGGTTCGTATCGAAAAGAGCTTTCTAATGAATATTAGAAATTTGAAATCTAACGGTTGGATTTGGAATTATGTCCAAATCAAATTCGAAAAAGGTCGCTGTAAGTGCAGTTCGATGGCCGTTGATGGAAATCGACTGTACGGGCCTTGATAAAATTATTAAAAATAGTAATAATTTGTGTAAAATCATAAGAAATGATTTAGAAAGAATGGGGATGAAAAACTCCATATTTGAAAGGATAAAAATAGATTTTTATCGAAATGAACTAGTTTTGAACTAGAATTATAATTCTATTTATTTTTAAATAAATAAATTGAATTTGAAGAGGGTTTTGAAAATAACCAAAATTTCCAATGATTGCATTGGAGTGGATTTGAATCGAAATTGTCTTCGGAATATTTCGATGTTGGAATTCGTGATTATACAGATGTTGTTATGGAAATTTGAAAGATATATATTTATATCGTTATTTCCAATACGACATTTGTTAGTCGTAGAATTTGATATTGAATATAAGCCGATATATTTTCTATTCAGAGCCTTATATTGAATATCAAATGTGATTTGGGTTTGTCGTGAATGGTGTCTTCACTAACACTGTTCTTGAACCCAGTTGAGAAAAGATTAAATCTTTTTATTTAGATTTAATGAAGTGTACCAATTAAATAATATTTAATTGGAATTGAATTGATATTGATTTTTGGGTTTATCGTGAACAGTGTTTTAAATAACACTCGTTCTTTAACCCGACAATTAATGAATGTGATTTTGGGTTTATCGTGAACCGTGTTTTAAATGACACTGATTCTTTAACCCAGTCGAAGATTAAAACTAAGTGGAGTTTTAATGAATCTTTAATTAGATTGAAATGATCGAAAATGGAGTATCACCAGTTTTGCTCCAGGCGATAGTTAAATCTTTAATTAGATTTGAACATGAAATGGTAATTGAATTTACCGATAACACCGTGGTGTTAGATATGAAGTATGACCAGTTTTACTTCATGGGATGAATAGGTTGGGATTGGGAAATTAAAACAAATGATTACTTCGGTAAGGTTCGTTAATCCCGACTAGTTTTGAATTGATATTCAAAAGTAGATTAAAGAATAAATTCAAGGAATTTATCTTTGATAAAATTAATGGGAATCTTTCCTATGAATGTGAAATTTAGAAACTAACTGTCGGTTAGCCAAGCAGAAGGGTTTTCTGGATATTGATCTGATGTTGGTTTCGGCCTTCGGGGTTAATATTTGGGGAACTATTCTCTTGATTAATTTGCGGTTAGTGACTGATGAATTGGAATGAGGCGTATGTTGTGTTTGTGTAACACTTATTTAAAATATACGCGAGTTATTGGGAAAGACCGGGTTTATCCCATTCTGAATAACTGATACGACGATAAGTCGAAGATGAAGACGGTGGTCGAAGACCGGAAGTCTTCACGTCGTTTGGGTGATAACTGATGATCTTGATTGGGCTGTACACCCAAGAAGATGGAAACAGTTGGTGATCGTCCAGACGTACTTGGAGATCGATGGATATGCGGGGTACTAGGTGCCTCCGGTTTCGTTCAGACCCAGAACGGACTTGTAAATGGACTGTGTGTCTGACATTGGATTTTAGTCCGTGTGATTGATCTCTATTAAATATATATCTGTTTGGCGGCGGAGAATTTATTCTTTTGCTTAACGCCCTTCTCTGAGACGTACGAGCTCAGGGGTTATATATTGGTGGATATCAAACGCATGGAGTGAATTGCCTGTGTGGCATGCCTCAGTGGCAATTGATCGAGGCTTCTGTTGAAAAGCAAAGTCTTGTGGTGATGATCAAAGCACAGCCTGTGTGGCACAGCTTTGTGTAACGTGAATTCGCGAGCCTCGCACCCCGGTTGTGAACCAAAAACGGGAGAGGACGTCAGGGAGGGCACGCGTTTCTTTCTAGCTAGAAGTGGCGTCAGTGGTTTTACACGCCCTGACGAGTTTGACTTATGTGGTTGTTGCTGTTGCGAGGCGCCTCGGTTATATCGGTTTCGGCCGATGCATTCTGGTCGGCTGACGGACCAGACTTACACCCCATAGGGTGGGGAGACGTAGTGTTCAGGCATAATAATCCACATCGGTGGACCGGCCCTGAGGATCTAAAGGCTTGCCTGCGCGCTTGCCTAAGACACGGGCTAGAGCGTCTCGAATCGGTTGAGGACTATCTTTTGCCTCGGTTCATAGATGGAAATCCAATTTCCAAATACGTGACATTTGCGGTTTTATTTGTAAACCTATATATGGTGACATGATATATGGTACCCATGCCGCCTATGATTGATACTTATGATTTGAAGTTGTTTTATACACTATGCACTTATAATAGTATCAAATGATTTGTTTTAAACGTATGAAGCATTCTTTGGCTGTTATAAGGGAAAACCCTATCCCCCGGCTTGCGTTGCATTGTGTGATAGGACCTGGGTCTTATAACAGCTTCATTTTTCTTTATTTAGCATTGCGCTATTTGTTTTATGCACTGGTATTCTTGGGAGGAAACCCGTTCCGTGTTATACGGCGTGGTCCCTTGATTTACCTAAATTTAAAGATAAAGATTAACTGTTTTAGTTCTCACACCAGTCCCATGACTGACCTGGAGTTTATTGTTTTAACCTAAACTCTGGGTGCCCTTATTTTGACACGGGCAGCTAGTAGTTTTGGTTTGCAGATTTATATTCACAGGATCCTGGTTTACAGCTGGAACGATATCCGGAAAGCTTTGTATCCGTATATCTCCTCTAGTTGTGTATTGTATTATTTTCCGCTGCTATGTATTTAAATGTAATTTAAATCTCTGATATTTCTGTGTAATATTTATTCATTTATACTCTGTATATTCTTGTAATCTGATGCATTGTTGTAATATACAGTGAAATGTTCTTCTGTATGCGTTCTGTTTTGTCCTATTCTCAAACGATAGGGCGTTTCGAGCGGTCTGGGTCGGTTTAGCGACTGGTTCGGACCGAGCGAAATTCCTTGCCGTCACAGTTGGTATCAGAGCTTTGGTTTACAAAGCTCAGAGAACAAGACACATTAGAACCATACGAAAGAATTCATCAGATATTGGGTTAGTAATATCCAATTAGAATGACTCGTTAGAGATGGGATCAGTAGTATCCTAGAACGAGTGTGAAGAGTATATTTTTCAAATGAAAACAAATTTTGTTTTGAAAATCTAAATCAATCATTCGTATTTGACTACCTATTTATATTGATTAGGACAGTCCAATATATAAAGATTTTGCGTATGCGCCTAGCTAGCGTCTATTCGAAGTTTTAATATACTGGATAGATATAGAATCACACTCTAGTCGCCCGGAGATGATTCAGATGATGAGGCCTCATCATCAGTGTTTATATTCGAGTGACGAAAGTGAGATTTCTATATATTTCCTATTGACTGGTGTGAGAACCAAAAATTAGATAGGGCCTATTGTTGTGATTTGGCATCAAAAATGTGATTTTTGTATATGGATCAAAATTATGAATTTGAAACTCTAATTCACTAATTGATTGATGTTTGTGTTGTTTGGTTATTTGTTTGCTAATTTTTAGCCAATTAGCCTAACTGAATCACGTATTGAACTATATTGGAATTTGGTCGCATCTGCTTGCATATACATATACTTACATTGAACAGGTCATAGCAAGGAGGCTAGAGCCGAAGAATAAAATTTGTTTGCCCGTCAAATAGGTACATGTTTACTACATAATTTCCTGTTTAGTTTGGGTGATGATGATTTTGTGAGCCTATTGGCTAGCCGCTTGGCTTTTTCTTTTTCTTTTTGAGATCTGAAGGACCGGGGAAGCTATTTGAAATTCCCCGATGCTCCCGGTGCAGGGGAGGTTATGGCGAAATTTTTCAAAAATTTAGTGTGTTAGCCAAATTTTTGAAATTTTGAAAATTCTCAGAAACTAAAGAGTTGGAGAATGGAAGTCAGATCGAGCGTAGAGTTGAATAATCAAACCACTTTCGACTTTGTTCCTTTTCGGGGACGAAAAGTTTTAAGTGGGGGAGATTGTAACAACCCGAAAATCTGGGCCAGTTTAAAATTTTTATTTAGGCAATTTTAGCGAGTTTTAATTATTTAAAATGAATTATTTTAAATAATATCGACGAGAAATCTATTTTGAATATAATTAGAACGTATATATTATATACGTCGTCATTAGAATATATAATAATTATATATAATTATAAAAGGAATTGAAAATGGCGCGGTAGTTCGAAAATTCGATTTCTAATTTCAAATGAATATACAGAATTCAATATAAGTCAGAATTGAACGAAACAAGAAATATTTGAATCTGTATAACTATATCTTTGTAACGAAGTTAACAAACTGAGATTTCATCTTAGAAATGATAAGATATGTCCAGTTTAAAATTAGAAATAGTCGCTGTGGAATTTATATATATTTTTATATATATAAGGCCCTTAAAAATAGCAATTTTGCAAACGACCTCGGATTTCGACGAAACCAGTTTTGTTGGGTCCGTGATGTTAAATTATTGCTAGGTTTCAAATTTCATAATTTTTCGAATCAATATGTGAGCGTGGCTAAGGAAAACGTGATTTGACCATTTCAGTTGATTTTAATCGACTGGAAATTGGCCATTTTTCCAACGGTCTCAGAATTCGACGAAACTAGTTTTGTTAGGACCGTATCATCAATACGAAGCTAGAAAATATTTTTCGAGATTTTTTAGAGTTAGTATGTGACCCCGGTAATTTGAAATGTACGTTTAAAATTCAATATAGTGATTTAAATGCAAATTAAACGGAAACTGGTTCAAACAGTCGAATCAGCCTACGATACATATCCCATTGTGTTCGGAATGGGGGTTAAACGCTATAGACGACAGGCGGTGGGCCTCGTTTAGATGACATATGTGAAAGTCAACTTTTAAAAATAATTAAATAATTAAATAAAAAAAACCCTTTCCCCCTTTAATTCGTTCTGGCCCCCCCTTTCATTCTGCAAATCGATTGGAAAAAAAAAGAGAAAAAAAAAGAAAAAGATAATCGCCCCAGCCCTTTTCCCTCGTCGGAGCCGCCACCCTCGCGTCGGCCTCCTCCCCCAGTCGCCCGCCACTCAATCGAAGCCCCTGTCCCCTCTTGAGCCTCCTCCATTCGATCCATCAACGAAGACCACCGCAACCCTAGCCCAGAGCAGACCTCGACAGCACCTCCTTACGCCCCCATCCGCGCCTGCCGCCACCTCCACCCCACCACGCGACCACCACCTGCACTTCGCCGGAACCGCACCCCTCTGAGACGACCACTGCGCCACCAGATCCCCCCCGACCACTCGACAGCGCCCCCCTGTAAGTTTTTTTATTTATTTATTTTATTTTTATTTTGTTTAAAACATAAAAGAAAACTGTTTTTATTTTAACAGTTCAAAAACTGATTTTGTTATAGAAAAAATCCTATTTTGTTATAAGAAAATTTATATTTTTACAAAGGAAAAGAAATAATTTTGCAAAGAAAAAGAATGGTTTTTATGAATAGAAAAACATAGATTTTTAAATAGAAAAGATTCGATTTTTGAGATGGAAAAGGCGAAATCTACAATTAAAAATGTGATTTTTATCTATTGAACTTCGAATTAAAAATTCGATTTTTATATATTGAATAGCGAACTAAAAATTCGATTTTTATATATTGAATAGCGAACTAAAAATTCGATTTTTATATATTGAACTTTGAAATAAAAATTCGATTTTTACATATGTAGTGAAAGCGGACAACGAAGGTGGCAAAGATGCGATAGCGACGAAGACTTCTGCAAAGGAAGAGCCGTGGAGCTAGGATAGCTATATGTGAGAATTTCTCACCTTTCAATTTATTTTTCTAGTTATATATATATATACTAGGATGCAGACGGTGCTTAGTAGCACCCGACACAATCGTCCACAGACCATGGACTTGTTTGTTTGGTTGCATAGATTAGTGATGATTTGATTTGAAATTGAATTGTTTGGTGAAACTGATTGGTTTGATTGATGTGTGAATGGCGTGGGCCTTCACTAGACCGGGGATAAGGCTAGGCCTTGTCCCGTTTCTAGTATCGTGCCGTTATGCCGCCGAAATTTTCTAAATTAAGTTAGAAAAATAAAAATATCATTTTATTGTGTAAATGAATAATAGAAATTCATATGTTGGAATAAAATGTTTTATCGTTAAAAATATAATTTTTAACGTGAATATGAATATAGTGAAAGTGAATAAAATAAATATTCATTTACAAACCAGACGGTTTGTTTATGTACACCTATTTGAAGGACATTGTTTGGGACGATAAATTTTACACATCGCCCAACTGCACAAATAAAATATGTGTTTGATTGTTTGAAACCCCACACGGGTGTTGGGATGAAATTTGAGGTTCACTCATCCTGATTGATTAAATATGTCGATCGATGGATTGACAGGCTGTATAAGCGTTAGATATCTATATTTGATGCTTATACAGTGTAGTGCACTTTGGTCGATGGTTGATTATTTATCGTTGCTATTATATACATGTGTTGTATGAAAATCCATATAATTAGCTTTATATGGTAATTGATTGGGCCTCATTCCAATCGTGAAAATAAGGAATATTTGAAAATAGAAATTTATGAAGCCGTGTTGATTAGATTGACGCCATTTTGACGTGAACGATATTTATATCGATTTTATTCATTTTAAAATGAATATCGAAAAGTAATTTCGAAATCGAATATTTCGAAATGAATTGAATTGAAAACGATTTCGAAATGAATTGAATTGAAAACGATTTCGAAATGAATTGAATTGAAAACGATTTCGAAATGAATTGAATTGAAAACGATTTCGAAATGAATTGAATTGAAAACGATTTCGAAATGAATTGAATTGAAAACGATTTCGAAATGAATTGAATTGAAAACGATTTCGAAATGAATTGAATTGAAAACGATTTCGAAAAGAATTGAATTGAAAACGATTTCGAAAAGAATTGAATTGAAAACGATTTCGAAATGAATTGAATATAAAACGATTTCGAAATGAATTGAAATGAAAACGATTTCGAAATAAATTGAATTGAAAACGATTTCGAAATGAATTGAATTGAAAACGATTTCGAAATGAATTGAATTGAAAACGATTTCGAAATGAATTGAATTGAAAACGAATTCAAATTGAATTGAAAGTGAATTGAAATGAATTCAAATTGAATTGAAATTTGAATTGAATAGAAATGAATTTTGAAACGAATTTATAAAGAAGAATTCAATTTTACTTTGAATTGAAATGGAAGTTGAAATAGATTTTGAAACGAATTTTAAAACTATTTATATAATTCGTTTTGAATAGAAAATCGACGAAATATATATTATATATATTATATATAATATAATGGCCTGAATAGAACGCGCCGCGCTGCGGCAGTTCGTGAATTTCGACCATTTATTTCAAACGGACATTACGGGAGATCCGACCGTCGGATTCTCCTAAAACCGGAACCGTTGGGTTCGTATCGAAAAGAGCTTTCTAATGAATATTAGAAATTTGAAATCTAACGGTTGGATTTGGAATTATGTCCAAATCAAATTCGAAAAAGGTCGTTGTAAGTGCAGTTCGATGGCCGTTGATGTAAATCGACTGTACGGGCCTTGATAAAATTATTAAAAACAGTAATAATTTGTGTAAAATCATAAGAAATGATTTAGAAAGAATGGGGATGAAAAACTCCATATTTGAAATGATAAAAATAGATTTTTATCGAAATGAACTAGTTTTGAACTAGAATTATAATTCTATTTATTTTTAAATAAATAAATAAATTGAATTTGAAGAGGGTTTTGAAAATAACCAAAATTTCCAATGATTGCATTGGAGTGGATTTGAATCGAAATTGTCTTCGGAATATTTCGATGTTGGAATTCGTGATTATACAGATGTTGTTATGGAAATTTGAAAGATATATATTTATATCGTTATTTCCAATACGACATTTGTTAGTCGTAGAATTTGATATTGAATATAAGCCGATATATTTTCTATTCAGAGCCTTATATTGAATATCAAATGTGATTTGGGTTTGTCGTGAATGGTGTCTTCACTAACACTGTTCTTGAACCCAGTTGAGAAAAGATTAAATCTTTTTATTTAGATTTAATGAAGTGTACCAATTAAATAATATTTAATTGGAATTGAATTGATATTGATTTTTGGGTTTATCGTGAACAGTGTTTTAAATAACACTCGTTCTTTAACCCGACAATTAATGAATGTGATTTTGGGTTTATCGTGAACCGTGTTTTAAATGACACTGATTCTTTAACCCAGTCGAAGATTAAAACTAAGTGGAGTTTTAATGAATCTTTAATTAGATTGAAATGATCGAAAATGGAGTATCACCAGTTTTGCTCCAGGCGATAGTTAAATCTTTAATTAGATTTGAACGTGAAATGGTAATTGAATTTACCGATAACACCGTGGTGTTAGATATGAAGTATGACCAGTTTTACTTCATGGGATGAATAGGTTGGGATTGGGAAATTAAAACAAATGATTACTTCGGTAAGGTTCGTTAAACCCGACTAGTTTTGAATTGATATTCAAAAGTAGATTATAGAATAAATTCAAGGAATTTATCTTTGATAAAATTAATGGGAATCTTTCCTATGAATGTGAAATTTAGAAACTAACTGTCGGTTAGCCAAGCAGAAGGGTTTTCTGGATATTGATCTGATGTTGGTTTCGGCCTTCGGGGTTAATATTTGGGGAACTATTCTCTTGATTAATTTGCGGTTAGTGACTGATGAATTGGAATGAGGCGTATGTTGTGTTTGTGTAACACTTATTTAAAATATACGCGAGTTATTCGGAAAGACCGGGTTTATCCCATTCTGAATAACTGATACGACGATAAGTCGAAGATGAAGACGGTGGTCGAAGACCGGAAGTCTTCACGTCGTTTGGGTGATAACTGATGATCTTGATTGGGCTGTACACCCAAGAAGATGGAAACAGTTGGTGATCGTCCAGACGTACTTGGAGATCGATGGATATGCGGGGTACTAGGTGCCTCCGGTTTCGTTCAGACCCAGAACGGACTTGTAAATGGACTGTGTGTCTGACATTGGATTTTAGTCCGTGTGATTGATCTCTATTAAATATATATCTGTTTGGCGGCGGAGAATTTATTCTTTTGCTTAACGCCCTTCTTTGAGACGTACGAGCTCAGGGGTTATATATTGGTGGATATCAAACGCATGGAGTGAATTGCCTGTGTGGCATGCCTCAGTGGCAATTGATCGAGGCTTCTGTTGAAAAGCAAAGTCTTGTGGTGATGATCAAAGCACAGCCTGTGTGGCACAGCTTTGTGTAACGTGAATTCGCGAGCCTCGCACCCCGGTTGTGAACCAAAAACGGGAGAGGACGTCAGGGAGGGCATGCGTTTCTTTCTAGCTAGAAGTGGCGTCAGTGGTTTTACACGCCCTGACGAGTTTGACTTATGTGGTTGTTGCTGTTGCGAGGCGCCTCGGTTATATCGGTTTCGGCCGATGCATTCTGGTCGGCTGACGGACCAGACTTACACCCCATAGGGTGGGGAGACGTAGTGTTCAGGCATAATAATCCACATCGGTGGACCGGCCCTGAGGATCTAAAGGCTTGCCTGCGCGCTTGCCTGAGACACGGGCTAGAGCGTCTCGAATCGGTTGAGGACTATCTTTTGCCTCGGTTCATAGATGGAAATCCAATTTCCAAATACGTGACATTTGCGGTTTTATTTGTAAACCTATATATGGTGACATGATATATGGTACCCATGCCGCCTATGATTGATACTTATGATTTGAAGTTGTTTTATACACTATGCACTTATAATAGTATCAAATGATTTGTTTTAAACGTATGAAGCATTCTTTGGCTGTTATAAGGGAAAACCCTATCCCCCGGCTTGCGTTGCATTGTGTGAAAGGACCTGGGTCTTATAACAGCTTCATTTTTCTTTATTTAGCATTGCGCTATTTGTTTTATGCACTGGTATTCTTGGGAGGAAACCCGTTCCGTGTTATACGGCGTGGTCCCTTGATTTACCTAAATTTAAAGATAAAGATTAACTGTTTTAGTTCTCACACCAGTCCCATGACTGACCTGGAGTTTATTGTTTTAACCTAAACTCTGGGTGCCCTTATTTTGACACGGGCAGCTAGTAGTTTTGGTTTGCAGATTTATATTCACAGGATCCTGGTTTACAGCTGGAACGATATCCGGAAAGCTTTGTATCCGTATATCTCCTCTAGTTGTGTATTGTATTATTTTCCGCTGCTATGTATTTAAATGTAATTTAAATCTCTGATATTTCTGTGTAATATTTATTCATTTATACTCTGTATATTCTTGTAATCTGATGCATTGTTGTAATATACAGTGAAATGTTCTTCTGTATGCGTTCTGTTTTGTCCTATTCTCAAACGATAGGGCGTTTCGAGCGGTCTGGGTCGGTTTAGCGACTGGTTCGGACCGAGCGAAATTCCTTGCCGTCACACATTATCAGAGTACAACACTTACACACAGCGGAAATAACAACAGCTACATAGTCCTGAAGCCTCCTGCTTCAAGCTTCTCCAAGTATATCTATAAAGACCTGAACTACTTGACTGCCCGTACAAATTTGGGCACCCAAGAGTTTAGGGAAAACAAAACAAAATAATTCCAGGTCAGTCATGGGACTGGTGTGAGTAAACTCAAATCATTTGGTTCAACCTTCCAAATCTTTTTCAAAAGAAAAGATAATCGTAAGACCAATCAACACATAAACACGGACGGTTTTTACCTTACAATAACCAAAAACACTTTTGGAAATCAATGCTTCTCTGATGTTATAATAATGTCTAATCACAAGTAATCATCAATCTAGCAGAACGCGTGCATCTCACGTTCCACATATATAGTATACAAACAAAACCGCGGGCGCTTATTGGAGATTGGATTCCAACTATGACAAGGTATGGGACCACCTGCCGATAGTGTATCTGTAACACCCCACATCCGTTAGTGTCACTCACAAAGGGAATGCACTAAGTTCTGTGGAGCATTTAAGGTAAAAAATGCAGATAAATTACGAGACAGAAAAAAAATTAAAACAGCTGAAATAAATCTTTACTTTATTGATAAAATAGTTTGTACAACAATTGCTTTCCAATACCAGAGTATCATCTGTCCTACAAAATAAAGAAGCATAAAATAACATTTATATTCCCCAGTGTAGCATAAGCCAGCCATAGCAGCGGAAAAGAGAGTCTGAAGTGATATATCCAAGAGTCTTCAAGCTTGGAAAGAGTAACAGTCCATACTAAGCAGAGCTATTCCCTCCCTGACTACCTGGGGGGGAAAACGGAAGAAAAGAAGACGAAAGAAAAACAGAGTCAGACATAAAGCCTGAGTAAGTCTAGTGGCTTTTAGCATGTGAACATGATAAAGTTCACGATAGGAGTAAACTGGAAAATGAGACAGTACCAGAATAACAGACTAATATAAACCAAAGCAAGATAGTTTAAACCGAATATACTACCACACCCCATTCTATATCTCTGCACCACCTAACTAGTATGCCAACAAGTAATCTATATAAAGGTGATAACGTGATCCCAATCCCTGTAATTGCGGTTGCCTTTAGGTGTACATCTATTATTTATTACCTAGATCTAATCTAGGGTTTTCTTATCGAGCGCTTCCTAGATTCAACTAGGGTTTATGCGACTTATCTAATACTTAACGGATTCAGGATTTATGCCACCTAGGTCCAACTAGGGATTATGCTGCCTGTCGAACGATGCCCCTAGTCTAGGACACACTACCTAGAGAGGTATATGTTCCTAGACTTTCCCCACGTATGTGTCGCGAATCGTTTATCGCTGTCTAGATGCACATGTCCTAAAATGTGCGACCCGAGTCCCGTGGCAGGGCTATTCTAGAAACACGGAACTCGGTCGGGAGCCTTCAGATATCTGCCGATGCAGATGCTAAGGTCTGTTTTTCTAGTGGCTATGGTCCCACCTGACCCCTCCCTCAACTAATGAAAGGCAATCCAAGAAAATCAAGCACGAGAACTATACTCCTGCCACCTATGCCCCACTTTCCTATTGGCCAGCCTCACCCATAACTAGATAGTAAGTATATGGTCTGTTGGGAGTTCTCTGCCTTTCCGCATGCATATCTCGACTGACTCAAGATGATAGGTAGACGACGGGTCGCTATCATAGGGCCATTTGTCCCGCCGAATCATGTTGGTCCATCCTAGTCTTTAGGTTGCCTTATATTGCAACCAAGGCATACCCTTGGTTCTTCTAACGCAGACCTTATACTCTGTGAGCCCAGGCGGATCATCTGCATTCTCACAGAGGGATACCAAGAGTACCCTCACGTCCCTCGAAGCCTCGGGCTTCGTAACCCAATTCGTTGGAGCCTTCTTTAAGATTAGATGGACGTTTGCTCCTCCTCGTGTTATACTAAGGATTACTACTTAGTTTTCTTGACTAAGGTTTACCACTTAGTTTCCTGAATCGTCGTTTTCTTAACTAAGGTTTAGTACTTAGCCCCTTTTAACTAAGGTTTACTACTTAGTTCTCTTTCTCGTCAAGTTGGATTGGTTAGTCATTAGTCGATACAAGTTAACTTAACCCATTCATTTGTCATGTTAAACTGGTTAAGTGTTATCAGTAATTCACGTTGACTTAACCTTATCACAAACCAAGTTATATTGGTTAAGTATTTCTTATTACTTAACCCTACCCATTCACCTTGTATTGGTTAAGTGTCCCTTTTAACCTAACCTTGCCCATCTGTTTTAACTAACATGTTATAACGGTTAAGTGTTCCCTTAGTTAACTTAACCCTAACATCTGTTTAATTAACATGTTCTAATGGTTAAGTATTGTCCCTTCATGTTTCAACTTAACCCTGTTCAATTTATCACACTATGATGGTTAAGTGTTCTAAGTTTACTTAACCCCACCCTCTAGTCCAGCTAACATATTAAATTGGCTAAGTGTATTTACTTAACCTTGCCCACTTATCTTGCTAACGTGTTATAATGGTTAAGTATTCTAAATTTACTTAACCTCACCCATTTATCTAATTATCAGGTTATAACGGTTAAGTGTCCTGAATTTACTTAACCTTACCCTCTACTCTAGTTAATATGTTAAATTGGTTAAGTGTATTAACTTTACTTAACCTCACCTTCTAGTCTAGTTAACATGTTCAATTGGCTAAGTGTTTTCTTAGTTACTTAGCCCCTACAAGTCTTGTCTTGTTAACATGTTAAGTTGGTTAAGTGTTCAGATTAACTTAACCCTACCAAACCTAACTTAGCTTTAATTGCCTTATTAAAGCGCCAACCACTCACATTAAACAGGTATTGTTGTGGCTGCCTGTATGCCGGTCGGTTCCGGGCAGTCTTACGCCACAACTCAGTCTAACCTCGGGTCTTTATTGGGCCCAATGCCTTAACCTCTCACATTGGATAGGTATTGTTGTGATTACTGGATAGCCGGGCGGGTCCGGGCAGGTTTACATCACAACTCAATCCAACCTCGGGTTAAGCATATTCGTATTTTCTAATTTACATTTTAATTATGTAAATTATTCAAATTCAAGTTACTGTCAAATTTGTTTCCAATCAATCTCAGTAGTTTAGGTATATAATTAATACCATTTTATGCCATAAATCACTTATGTGATTTTTAACCAATTTATGTCAAGTTTCCTATAATTACCAATTTTACCCAACGTTACCCCGTCTAAATATTAGGCTAACAATCTTAGCCTAATTTTCCGTCCGCATGATTTTGACATATAATATTAGGCTAAAAACTTAGCCTAATTTAGCGTACACAAAATTGGCATAAAAATAATTCATTAACATAAACATGTCATAGGTGTAAACTTGGCATTCTCGACATAGTCAATATGAACATCATAGGTGTGAACTTGTAAAATAATCGACATGAATATCATAACATTGCATAACATGCCACAAACTTGCATATAAATATTAGGCCTAGTTAAATTGGTGTCACATGAATTATATAGTTTTAGCCTAACATAAAGGTATAACATAGTATAACCTAATAGGTGTCATATGAATCCACTAAAACATGGTATAACATGTTAATGCATAGGTCTAGGCATAACCTCAAACATAAAACTGGCGTAAGACAAAACTATATGTATAACTTTGACAACCACTTAAGGGTGTGAACTTGCAACACATATGTATAAACATAGATCTAACAATAAACTTTCATATCAATCCTAAACGGATCTTGACATGGATCCGATTATAAGTTCTCACTTGCATAAGAACATGTGAATATAGTTCTATTCTAGTCATGTAGGCAAAATTGGTTTAAAACATATACACATAGTGCCTACATGAATCATATAAATATTTGTGTAAATCTAACTTGCAACCTATAACTTGCATAAGCATATATTTAGATCTAACTGTATACATACAATTCGCATAAGGTGTTGATTGTTTGATTCACAATACATAAAAGATTCAATCACCACAACATTCAAATTATCACAAATAACAAATATAAAACAACATCATCAACACTGGTATAATTCCATATTACAATTTACATCAAATCATTTCTTAATCGCATTCCCATCTAAAGAGCCACTATACTTACAACGCAAGACGGACTTGTTTCTCTGAGATCTGAGGTTTTGAAATTGAGATGCATTCCTTTGGGTAGACGTTGTTTTGATTCTTAGTTTTGAATTACATTTGTTCTAGCTTTGTTTGTCTTTAAGCTTTAGGCTGCGGCCATTCCAAGCTATCTTACAACAGCGTGACGGCTCCAAGTTTAGTTGTGTGAATTAGGTTAAGAGCTAGGTTGTATATATAGAATTTTAGGATTAATTTAGGCCGTTTGATTAACCCTAGAAATGACCACAACCGTTCAGTCAAGATAGAATTATCCTATTGACTCAGCAATGAGTCAGAAATGACTCAGCATTGACTCAGCATATTAAATGTTCATTTTTTTTTCATAAATGACACATTGGTTCTTTCCTAACATATCATAACCAAAAGGACATTTTTTTTATTTTTAACAAAACGTTAGCTAAATGAACATTTCTTAACTGAAATGTCAATTTAATCTGAATAAACATTTTAATCTAACTACACGTTTCTTAACGAAATGTTATTATAATGTTAACATAACAAAAGTGATATTCTAATGTTCATCTTTTCTTTTTATTATTTATTGTCAATCAATTCAAACTTAAATACGTATTTAATAGATACATTTTCCCTTTACCGTTTACATTAATTACCCATATATATATATATATATATATATATATATATGAATAAATCTTTTCTTACCTTTAATTTGTCGTAAATCCAATTGGGGAAGGCCATTTAAAAAAACAATCCTTGACAACCAAAAATGCGCAACGTACGCTACATGATGCGTACACGTCATATATATATATGCGTATATTATATATATATTCATTTTCTCCTTTTTATCTATCTTCCCAATTACCCATTTTCACACTAAACCACTTTTTGAACTGCGTTCACACTAGGCTATTTTAAGCCATTCCCCTAAAACAAAAACAGGGCGTTGGCGGGGATTGAACTCTGTACCTCTTTTATGAAAGTCATGTGTTCCAACCAAATAAGCTACTAAGTCTTTTGCTTAAAAAGTTAGAACAATGCTAAACATTATTCTTTTCTCATTCCTCTTTTTTCATGTTTTGCTGCAATATTTAATTTAAGGATATCTTTTTCATACGGAGTCCAATTTACGCAAACTCGAACTCTATCTAAAGAAGAATTTCAAGACGAATGCAATGGCGTAACCCGTTTCCCTTAATTCTTCTTCTAAAATTTAATTATACTTTAATTTGTGAAACTTAATGTTATAGAATTACGGGGTGTTACATTCTCCCCTTCTTAAAAGGATTTCGTCCCCGAAATCTTCAAGTTAGGAAGAATGTATCCTACCATCCAATCACCCATCTACTCAACCATTCAATCACAGGCATTCATTGTCCTTAAAAAGATTTCTAAATGCTTTCATATTCATATGCATAGTGTGTGTATATGTCTTTATCTAATGCAAAATCAGGCGGTCTACTGATTCAGTTGACCTCCTTAATGCGAATTATGTCCGTGCCATGCGTCCAATCATGTATGCAAGCATCCCTAGTTATGTAAATACTACATGTGTGCATAGCCATTCATCCATATGCAACATCCATATGATAACATATCAAATTAAATCCGTTAAGCAAATACATATATGTGAATGCAATATGAAAGTGACTGAGTTGTTCTAGCGCCTATGGTGTGTATATGCATTCACGAGCAACCACTTGCAACCATCAATCATAACATGTTTCAAATACATGTTTCAAAAACATGTTTACATCCATTGGTTTCTACCTAAGGATCGATGATACGTCCTAGAGGATATACCTTAAAAGCTAGAAAGTATGCATAAAATTCCTAGAAAAAGAGATCAGGGATATACCCTTAAGAAAAAGGGTATGATGCTCGTGTCTAGTCTCCAGTCTTATATGTCGCACCTTCTTGAGATTCACTATACAGTACCTTATCTAATTTAACTTCATGATTGCGAAGCTTCTTCTCCTCCATTTTCTAGATAAACAGATGTTAACCTTGATACTAGTGTATATACTAAGATGATTAGAGGTCTCTCCTCTACTTAGATTATCCATCATGTAACAAATCTGAGGGTCTAAAGCTAAAAGTTGCTATGTACTTTTTACCTCTCTTAAGGTCAGCATTTCTGCCTACCTAGGGCACCTGCCATAATTATTCATCTCCCACCTTTACCATCCTTGTGTAACATGTTTACAGTTCTCTCTAAAGCTACCTCTATCGCACAAAGAACCCTACAAAGCTTGGAAGAAAATTAGTCGTAGGTGAAACTACCGCGACTATAGATGGAAGTCGGGCACTGCTTCGCCCTTCGAAAGGTATCATAGTCTTATCAAGCTTACAGAACCATGCTGCGATGAGGTTACCTCCCAGAAAGCCAGGAGCCCCAAAGACTCAAGAAAGAAGGGACAAGAATTCAAATAGAGAATCAGAAGATAGCGCGTATGGCTTTGGGGAATATGCCTTTAAACCAAATCTTTTCTTTTGAAAATGCTTTTTTTTAAACCGTTTTGAAAATAATTTTTCAAATCTTTTATCTGATCCAGAAACCTTCAGCTCTGATACCACGTGTAACACCCCACATCCGTTAGTGTCACTCACAAAGGGAATGCACTAAGTTCTGTGGAGCATTTAAGGTAAAAGATGCAGATAAATTACAAGACAGGAAAAAATTAAAACAACGGAAAATAAATCATTACCTTATTGATAAAATAGTTTGTACAACAATTGCTTTCCAATACCATACTATCATCTGTCTTACAAAATAAAGAAGCATAAAATAACATTTATATTCCCCAATGTAGCACAAGCCAGCCATAGCAGCGGAAAAGAGAGTTTGAAGCGATATATCCAAGAGTCTTCAAGCTTGGAAAGAGTAACAGTCAATACTAAGCAGAGCTATTCCCTCCCTGACTACCTGTGGGGGGGGGGGGGACGGAAGAAAAGAAGACGAAAGAAAAATAGAGTCAGACATAAAGCCTGAGTAAGTCTAGTGGCTTTTAGCATGTGAACATGATAAAGTTCACGACAGGAGTAAACTGGAAAATGGGACAGTACCAGAATAACAGACTAATATAAACCAAAGCAAGATAGTTTAAACCGAATATACTATCACACCCCATTCTATATCTCTGCACCACCTAACTAGTATCCCAACAAGTAATCTGTATACAGATGATAACATGATCCCAATCCCTGTAATTGCGGTTGCCTTTAGGTGTACATCTATTATTTATTACCTAGATCTAATCTAGGGTTTTCTTATCGAGCGCTTCCTAGATTCAACTAGGGTTTATGCGACTTATCTAATACTTCTCGGATTCAGGATTTATGCCACCTAGGTCCAACTAGGGATTATGCTGCCAGTCGAACGATGCCCCTAGTCTAGGACACACTACCTAGAGTGGTATATGTTCCTAGACTTTCCCCACGTATGTGTCGCGAATCGTTTATCGCTGTCTAGATGCACATGTCCTGAAATGTGCGACCCGAGTCCCGTGGCAGGGCTATTCTAGAAACACGAAACTCGGTTGGGAGCTTTTAGATATCTGCCGATGCAGATACTAAGGTCTGTTTTTCTAGCGGCTATGGTCCCACCTGACCCCTCCCTCAACTAATGAAAGGCAATCCAAGAAAATCAAGCACGAGAACTATACTCCTGCCACCTATGCCCCCACTTTCCTATTGGCTAGCCTCACCCATAACTAGATAGCAAGTATATGGTCTGTTGGGAGTTCTCTGCCTTTCCACATGCGTATCTCGACTGACTCAAGATGATAGGTAGACGACGGGTCGCTATCACAAGGCCATTTGTCCCGCCGAATCACGCTAGTCCATCCTAGTCTTTAGGTTGCCTTATATTGCAACCAAGGCATACCCTTGGTTCTTTTAACGCAGACCTTAACCTCTGTGAGCGCAGGCGGATCATTTGTATTCTCACAGAGGGATACCAAGAGTACCCTCACGTTCCCTCGAAGCCTCGGGCATCGTAACCCAATTCGTTGGAGCCTTCTTTAAGATCATATGGACGTTCGCTCCTCCTCGTGTTAAACTAAGGATTACTACTTAGTTTTCTTGACTAAGGTTTACCACTTAATTTCCTGAATCGTCGTTTTCTTAACTAAGGTCGACTACTTAGCCCCTTTCAACTAAGGTTTACTACTTAGTTCTCTTTCTCGTCAAGTTGGATTGGTTAGTCATTAGTCGATACAAGTTAACTTAACCCATTCATTTGTCATGTTAAACTAGTTAAGTGTTATCAGTAATTCACGTTGACTTAACCTTATCACAAACCAAGTTATATTGGTTAAGTATTTTTTATTACTTAACCCTACCCATTCACCTTGTATTGGTTAAGTGTCCCTTTTAACCTAACCTTGCCCATCTGTTTTAACTAACATGTGATAACGGTTAAGTGTTCCCTTAGTTAACTTAACCCTAACATCTGTTTAATTAACATGTTCTAATGGTTAAGTATTGTCCCTTCATGTTCCAACTTAACCCTGTTCAATTTATCACACTATGATGGTTAAGTGTTCTAAGTTTACTTAACCCTACCCTCTAGTCCAGCTAACATATTAAATTGGCTAAGTGTATTTACTTAATCTTGCCCACTTATCTAGCTAACGTGTTATAATGGTTAAGTATTCTAAATTTACTTAACCTCACCCACTTATCTAATTATCAGGTTATAATGGTTAAGTGTCCTGAATTTACTTAACCTCACCCTCTAGTCTAGTTAATATGTTAAATTGGTTAAGTGTATTAACTTTACTTAACCTCACCTTCTAGTCTAGTTAACATGTTAAATTTGCTATATGTTTTCTTAGTTACTTAGCCCCTACAAGTCTTGTCTTGTTAACATGTTAAGTTGGTTAAGTGTTCAGATTAACTTAACCCTACCAATCCTAACTTAGCTTTAATTGTCTTATTAAAGCACCAACCACTCACATTAGACAGGTATTGTTGTGGCTGCCTGTATGCCGGTCGGTTCCGGGCAGTCTTACGCCACAACTCAGTCTAACCTCGGGTCTTTATTGGGCCCAATACCTTAACCTCTCACATTGGATAGGTATTGTTGTGATTACTGGACAGCCGGGCGGGTCCGGGCAGGTTTACATCACAACTCAATCCAACCTCGGGTTAAGCATATTCGTATTTTATAATTTACATTTTAATTATGTAAATTATTCAAATTCAAGTTACTGCCAAATTTGTTTCCAATCAATCTCATTAGTTTAGGTATATAATTAATACCATTTTATGCCATAAATCACTTATGTGATTTTTAACCAATTTATGTCAAGTTTCCTATAATTACCAATTTTACCCAACGATACCCCATCTAAATATTAGGCTAACAATCTTAGCCTAATTTTCCGTCCGCATGATTTTGACATATAATATTAGGCTAAAATCTTAGCCTAATTTAGCGTACACAAAATTGGCATAAAAATAATTCATTAACATAAACATGTCATAGGTGTAAACTTGGCATTCTCGACATAGTCAATATGAACATCATAGGTGTGAACTTGCAAAATAATCGACGTGAATATCATAACATTGCATAACATGCCACAAACTTGCATATAAATATTGGGCCTAGTTAAATTGGTGTCACATGAATCATATAGATTTAGCCTAACATAGTATAACCTAATAGGTGTCATATGAATCCACTACAACATGGTATAACATGTTAATGCATAGGTCTAGGCATAACCTCAGACATAAAACTGGCGTAAGACAAAACTACATGTATAACTTTGACAACCACTTAAGGGTGTGAACTTGCAATACATATGTATAAACATAGATCTAACAATAAACTTTCATATCAATCCTAAACGGATCTTGACATGGATCTGATTATCAGTTCTCACTTGCATAAGAACATGTGAATATAGATCTATTCTAGTCATGTAGGCACAATTGGTTTAAAACATATATACATAGTGCCTACATGAATCATATAAATATTTGTGTAAATCTGACTTGCAACCTATAACTTGCATAATCATATATTTAGGTCTAACTGTATACATACAATTCGCATAAGGTGTTGATTGTTTGATTCACAATACATAAAAGATTCAATCACCACAACATTCAAATTATCACAAATAACAAATATAAAACTACATCATCAACACTGATATAATTCCATATTACAATTTACATCAAATCATGTCTTAATCGCATTCCCATCTAAAGAGCCACTATACTTAAAACGCAAGACGGTCTTGTTTTTCTGAGATCTGAGATTTTGAAATTGAGATGCGTTACTTTGGGTAGTCGTTGTTTTGATTCTTAGTTTTGAATTAGATTTGTTCTAGCTTTGTTTGTCTTTAAGCTTTAGGCGGCGTCCATTCCAAGCTATCTTACAGCAGCGTGACGGCTCCAAATTTAATTGTGTGAATTAGGTTAAGAGCTAGGTTGTATATATAGAATTTTAGGATTAATTTAGGCCGTTTGATTAACCCTAGAAATGACCACAACCGTTCAGTCAAGATAGAATTATCCTATTGACTCAGCAATGAGTCAGAAATGACTCAGCATATTAAATGATCATTTTTTTTCATAAATGACACATTGGTTCTTTCCTAACATATCATAACCAAAAGGACATTTTTTTTTATTTTTAACAAAATATTAGCTAAATGAACATTTCTTAACTGAAATGTCAATTTAATCTGAATAAACATTTTAATCTAAATATACATTTCTTAACGAAATATTATTATATTGTTAACATAACAAAAGTGATATTCTAATGTTCATCTTTTCTTTTTATTATTTATTGTCAATCAATTCAAACGTAAATACGTATTTAATAGATACATTTTCCCTTTACCGTTTACATTAATTACCCATATATAAATATTTATATATATGAATAAATCTTTTCTTACCTTTAATTTGTCATAAATCCAATTGGGGAAGGCTATTTAAAAAAACAATCCTTGACAACCAAAAATGCGCTACATACGCTACATGATGCGTACACATCATATATATATATATATGCGTATATATATATTATATATTCATTTTTTTCTTTTTATCTATCTTCCCAATTACCCATTTTCACACTAAACCACTTTTTGAACTGCGTTCACACTAGGCTATTTTAAGCCATTCCCATAAAACAAAAATATGGCGCTGGCGGGGATCGAACTCTGTACCTCTTGTATGCAAGTCATGTGTTCCAACCAAATAAGCTACTAAGTATTTTGCTTACAAAAGTTAGAACAATTCTAAACATTATTCTTTTCTCATTCCTCTTTTTCCATGTTTTGCTGCAATATTTAATTTAAGGATATCTTTTTCATACGGATTCCAATTTATGCAAACTCGGACTTTATCTCAAGTAGAATTTCAAGACGAACGTAATGGCGTAGCCTGTTTCCCTTAATTCTTCTTCTAAAATTTTATTATACTTTAATTTGTGAAACTTAATGTTACAGAATTACGAGGTGTTATAGTATCTCTAGAGGCAAATACACTGGGTTCAACAAGAACGTCTTGCAACCCGGCCCACGCATGACCGACCACTCATTTTTCTTGAGTGTATCGAATGTATATCACCAACGGTTGGGAGCTACCCACCGTCTTCCTGAGATGGGACAACATCGAACATAGATAAAGAATGAAATGGATTTTCTCTAGATTGGTGACATACACCCTAATGGGAGCAACCCACTTAGCCATGCTGCCTGCCCGATTTCTGCCATTTCCCGGTTGATGAGGCTTGAGGTAATTACGTATGTTTTGAAACACTTGACCACCATTCACTTTGAATGCCACATCGTCATACTCGTCAAATCACAAATTGATTTCTTCAAAAATACCATAGGTATAAGGCTAAGAGAAACGAATTCCTCCGCCACCAAACGTAAGTACGTTTGAAGAGATCAACTTATGCGATCCGTTAGATATACTCTGTCGGACATTCGTCCATTCACGTTTGTCCTGGGACTGGACAAACTGAAGGCACTATTATGTAAACAGGACAGCCTTTGCATAACTCCGTCTTCAATGTTTGATCGCCACGCTAACGTCCATACAGAGTGGTTTTCAGATAATACATCTAATCCCGGTCTCTCAATATCGACGACGATAAAATGGTTAAAACATTGATAGTCGGTGATTTAACTATGAAAGAAAAACAGGTGTGCAACCAACGATATTATTTCCAGATGGAAATTTTATCGATCAATCATCAATCCACATTTATCTCTTTCTATTCAATTATCTTTAATTTATTCATTTCCCATTTCTATATACTCACTATTTCTTATTTTCTAAATTCAGGAAATATACGCCATCAATCATTGGAAAACATTTCCATTTCTATTTCACGTATCACTGCCATTCCAGTATTCTTTCTCATTTACAGTTCATTTTCTATGATTAGAAAATATCTCTGGTTATATTTGGAAAATGTTTCCAAAATTTATACATTTGATTTCAACAGATGTTTGAAATAAACATCACTAAGCCAATTTAAACCATTATACTCATTAACTAAATTCACTTAATCAATCTTCAATATCGAACCTTACCCATTCCTTGGTTAAAACGAAGCCAATCAAGTTGGGGTATAATGTAACAACCCAAAAATCTGGGCCAGTTTAAAATTTTTATTTTGGCAATTTTAGCAAATTTTGAATATTTAAAATAGATTATTTTAAATAATAGCGACGAGAAATTTATTTTGAATATAATTCGAACGTATATATTATATACGCGTCGTCGTTAGAATATAAATATTTATTTTATTTATATTTATAAAGAAATTGAAAATGGCGCGGTAGTTCGATAATTCGATTTCAAACTTCAAATGAATGTACCGGGTGCAAAATAAACTGGATTTTAGTGAAACCAAAAATAATGGAATCTAATAGTGACTATCTTTCCAACGAATCCGAAAAATCGAAATTTCATAGCGGGAATCAAAGGATATGTCCAGTTGAAAATTCTGAATAGTCGCTATGGAATTTAGGCCCTTAAAAATGAAGATTTTGCAAACGACCTCGGATTTTGACGAAACCACTTTTGTTGGATCCGTGATGTCAAATTATTGCTAGGTTTCAAATTTCATAATTTTTCGAATCAATATGTGAGCGTGGCAAAAGAAAACGCGTTTGACCAGTTTAAGTTGTTTTTAATCGACTGGAAAATGACCCTTATTCAAACGGTCTCAGAATTCAACGAAATTAGTTTTGTTAGGACCGTATCGTCAATACGAAGCTAGAAAATATTTTTCTACAATTTATAGAGTTAATATGTGGCCCCGGTAAATTGAAATGGGCGTTCAAATTCAATATATCGAGTTATATGTTGATTTTGATGAAAACTGATCGAAACGATCGAATCAGCTTGCGATACATATCCCATTGTGTTCGGAATGGGGGTAATTAGCTATGAACGACAGTCGGTGGGTTCGTTTTTGAGTTCGAATGAGAAAAGTAACCTTTTAGAAATTAAAATAATATATATATATATATATATATATATATTTATAAACTTAATCTTCTTCCTCGCAAAAGTCAAACCCCCAAATAAAAAAGAAGAGATCCCGCAACCCATCGATTTCAGATCCGACGCTCAACCCCCCCCATCCACCGCGATGCCGGTGACGGACCCCACCTCTCCACCTTCGCTCCTCCTTCCCGTCGTTCCCCTCTCTTCCTCCAATTGAAGCCCGCGCCCAAGCCCATCCCCAATCCCAATCGGATCACGCAGCCACCCCTCCCGGCCCACCTTGCCTGCACCTCCGTTTTTCTGGTCGGACCCCCCCTCCGACGGCGCTACATGTGAGGGTGCTCGATGGTGGTCTGAACCATCGTGGCTGCGACGTAATGATGCCCTAGGGCAGAGCGATTTCAGGAAATCGGGTACTGCTGAAATGATGAAGAAGATCCAGATAAATTATACAGTGAGTTTTGTTTACTTATTTTAGTTTAACTAATTTAATTTAAACCACATTATTTTATTTTATTTTATTTTGGATTTTAAATAGAAGTAACTATGTTTAAAAAAAAACATTGAATCAAAAATATATAATAGCAGTTTTTGTAAAATAGAAAAAAATCTGACTTTTATAAATGCAAAAGAAGAAAATGTACATATATATATATATATAAGAAAGCTTATAATTTTTAAAATAGAAAAGATTAGTTTTTTTAAAATAGAAAAGGCGGGATTTTTATATATTGTATAGCGAAGTAAAAATAGGATTTTTATATATTGTATAGCGAAGTAAAAATGCGATTTTTATATATTGAATAGCGAAGTAAAAATGCGATTTTTATATATTGAACATCGAAGTAAAAATTCGATTTTTATATATTGAACATCGAAGTAAAAATGTGATTTTTATATATTGAACATCGAAGTAAAAATGTGATTTTTATATATTGAACATCGAAGTAAAAATGTGATTTTTATATATTGAACATCGAAGTAAAAATGTGATTTTTATATATTGAACATCGAAGTAAAAATGTGATTTTTATATATTGAACATCGAAGTAAAAATGTGATTTTTATATATTGAACATCGAAGTAAAAATGTGATTTTTATATATTGAACATCGAAGTAAAAATGTGATTTTTATATATTGAATAGCGAAGTAAAAGTTCGATTTTTATATATAGTGACTCGCGGGCGAAGAAAGTGATAAGAGACGAGAACAGTGAAGATTTCCTGCATTAAAAGTGCCGTGGAGTTAGGATAGCTATCGGTGAGAATTTCTCACCTTTCAATTTCTTTTTCTAGTTATATATATATATATATATATATACTAGGATGCAGACGGTGCTTAGTAGCACCCGACACAATCGTCCACAGACCATGGACTTGTTTGTTTGATTGCAAAAATTAGTTAGATTATTTGATTGGATTGAATTGTTTGGTGAAATGAAATTGATTTGATTGATGTGTGAATGGCGTGGGCCTTCACTAGACCGGGGATTAGGCTAGGCCTTGTCCCGTTTCTAGTATCGTGCCGTTATGCCGCCGAAATTTTCTAAAATAAGTTAGAAAAATAAAAATATCATTTTATTTAATAAATGAACCGAATAGAAATTCATATGTCGGAATAAAATGTTTTATCGTTAAAAATATAATTTTTAACGCGAATGTGAATAAATAAATATTCATTTACAAACCAGACGGTTTGTTTATGTACACCTATTTGAAGGACATTGATTGGGTCGATAAATTTTACACATCGCCCAACTGCACAAATAAAATATGTGTTTGATTGTTTGAAACCCCACACGGGTGTTGGGATGAAATTTGAAGTTCACTCATCCTGATTGATTAAATATGTCGATCGATTGATTGACAGGCTGTTATAAGCGTTAGATATCTATATTTGATGCTTATACAGTGCAGTGCACTTTGGTTGATGGTTGATTATTTTTCAATGCTATTATATACGTGTGATGTATGAAAATCCATATAATTAATATTATATGGTGATTGATTGGGCCTCATTCCAATTTAGAAAATAAAGAATATTATAAAATAAAGGTTCATGTGTTGACAGTACTCATCCGTTGAGATTAGTCATGTGTTGAACGAAATATTTTGATAATAACAACTATTTTGAAAAAGAAATATTTGAAATAGAATATTTGAAAATAGAAATATATGAAGCCGTGTTGATTAGATTGACGCCATTTTGACGTCAACGATATTTATATCGATTTTATTCATTTTGAAATGAATCGAATAGAAAACGATTTCGAAATGAAATGAATTGAAAACGATTTCGAAATGAAATGAATTGAAAACGATTTCGAAATGAATCGAATAGAAAATGATTTCGAAATGAAATGAAGTGAAAATGATTTCGAAATGAAATGAATTGAAAACGATTTCGAAATGAATTGAATAGAAAACCAATTTGAATTGAATCGAATAGAAAACCAATTTGAATTGAATCGAATAGAAAACCAATTTGAATTGAATCGAATAGAAAACGGCTTTGAAATTGAATTGAAAACGAATTCAAATTGAATTGAAAGCGAATTGAAATGAATTCAAATTGAATTGAAATTTGAATTGAATAGAAATGAATTTTAAAACGAATTTATAAAGAAGAATTCATTTTTTCTTTGGATTGAAATGGAAGTTGAAATTGTTTTTGAAACAAATTTAAAACTATCTATATAATTCGTTTTAAATAGAAATCGACGAAATATATATTATATATATTGTATATATAATATAATGGCCTGAATAGAACGCGCCGCACCGCGGCAGTTCGTGAATTTCGACCATTTATTTCAAACGGATATTGCGGGAGGTCCGACCGTCGGATTCTCCTGAAACCGGAACCGTTGGGTTCGTATCGAAAAGAGCTTTCTAACGAATATTAGAAACTTGAAATCTAATGGTTTGATTTGGAATTATGTCCAAATCAAATTTGAAAAAGGTCGCTGTAAGTGCATTTCGATGGCCGTTGATGGAAATCGATTGTACGGGACTTGATAAAATTATTAAAAATAGTAATAATTTGTGTAAAATCATAAGAAATGATTTAAAAAGAATTGAGATGAAAAACTCCATATTTGAAAAGATAAAAATAGATTTTTTATCGAAATGAACTAGTTTTGAACTAGAATTAAAATTCTATTTATTTGTAAATAAATAAATTGGGTTTAAAAAGGGTTTTAAAAATAACCAGAATTTCCAATGATTGCATTGGAGTGGATTTGAATCGAAATTGTCTTCGGAATATTTCGATGTTGGAATTCGTGATTATGCAGATGTTGTTATGGAAATTTGAAAGATATATATCTATATCGTTATTTCCAGCATGACATTTGTTAATCGTAGAATTTGATATTGAATATAAGCCGATATATTTTCTATTCAGAGCCTAGTATTGAATATCAAATGTGATTTGGGTTTGTCGTGAATGGTGTCTTCATTAACACTGTTCTTGAACCCAGTTGAGAAAAGATTAAATCTTTTTATATAGATTTAATGAAGTGTACCAATTAAATAATATTGAATTGGAATTAAATTGATATTGATTTTTGGTTTTATCATGAATAGTGTTTTAAATAACACTCGTTCTTTAACCCGATAATTAATGGAATGTGACTTTGGGTTTATCGTGAACCGTGTTTTAAATGACACGGATTCTTTAACCCCGTTAACGATTAAAACTAAGTGCAGTTTTAATGAATCTTTAATTAGATTGAAATGATCGAGAATGGAGTATCACCAGTTTTGCTCCAGGCGATAGTTAAATCTTTAATTAGATTTGAACGTGAAATGGTAATTGAATTTACCGATAACACGGTGGTGTTAGATATGAAGTAGGACCAGTTTTACTTCATGGGATTAATAGGTTGGGGTTGGGAAATTAAAACAAATGATTACTTCGGTAAGGTTCGTTAATCCCGACTAGTTGAATCCAAATTCAAAAGAAGATTAAAGAATACATTCAAGGAATTTATCTTTGATAAAATTAATGGGAACCTTTCCCTATGAATGTGAAATTTAGAAACTAACTGTCGGTTAGCCAAGCAGAATGGTTTTCTGAATATTGATCTGATGTTGGTTTCGGCCTTCGGGGTTAATAATTGGGGAATTGTTCTCTTGATTAATTTACGGTTAGTGACTGATGAATTGGAATGAGGCGTATGTTGTGTTTGTGTAACACTTATTTAGAATATACGCGAGTTATTCGGGAAGACCGGGTTTATCCCATTCTGAATAACTGATACGACGATAAGTCGAAGATGAAGACGATGGTCGAAGACCGGAGGTCTTCACGTCGTTTGGGTAATTACCGATGATCTTGATTGGGCTGTACACCCAAGAAGATGGAAACAGTTGGTGATCGTCCAGACGTACTTGGAGATCGATGGATATGCGGGGTACTAGGTGCCTCCGGTTTCGTTCAGACCCAGAACGGACTTGTAAATGGACTGTGTGTCTGACATTGGATTTTATTCCGTGTGATTGATCTCTATTAAATATATATCTGTTTGGCGGCAGAGAATTCATTCTCTTGCTTAACGCCCTTCTCTGAGACGTACGAGCTCAGGGGTTATATATTGATGGTTATCAAACGCATGGAGTGAATTGCCTGTGTGGCATGCCTAAGTGGCAATTGATCGAGGCTTCTGTTGAAAAGCAAAGTCTTGTGGTGATGATCAAAGCACAGCCTGTGTGGCACAACTTTGTGTAACGTTTGCTTCGTGAGTTTCGCACCCCGGTTGTGAACCAAAAACGGGAGAGGACCTCAGGGAGGACATGCGTCTCTTTCTAGCTAGGGTGGTGTCAGTGACCTACCAGCCCTGACATTTATATACTTTTCACCTGTGTGGTTGTTGCTGTTGCGAGGCGCCTCGGTTAGATCGGACGATCCGGGTCCGATGGAGCCATTCGTTGGCTCATTTACGCCCCAAAGGGCGGAGAGACGTATTGTTCAGGCATAATAATCCACATCGGTGGACCGGCCCTGACGATCCAAGGCCCACCTGAGTCTGGGTCCTGAGACATGGGCTAGATTGTCTCGAATCGGTTGAGGACGATCCCTAGCCTCGGTTCATAGATGGAAATCCAACTTCCAAATACGTGATTTTGCGGTTTTATTTGTAGAACTAGTATGGCGACATGATATATGGTACCCATGCTGCCTATGATTGATAGTTATGATTTGAAGTTGTTTTATACACTATGCACTTATAATAGTATCAAACGATTTGTTTTAAAACGTATCAAGCATTCTTTGGTTGTTATAAGGGAAAACCCTATCCCCCGGCTTGCGTTGCATTGTGTGATAGGACCTGGGTCTTATAACAGCTTCATTTTTCTTTATTTAGCATTGCGCTGTTTGTTTTATGCACTGGTATTCTTGGGAGGAAACCCGTTCCGTGTTATACGGCGTGGTCCCTTGATTTACCTGACTTTAAAATAAAGATTTATAACTGTTTTAGTTCTCACACCAGTCACATGACTGACTTGGAGTTTATTGTTTTAACCTAAACTCTGGGTGCCCCTATTTTGACACGGGCAGCTAGTAGTTTTGGTTTTGCAGATTTATATTCACAGGATCCTGGTTTACAACTGGAATGATATCCGGAAAGCTTTGTATCCGTATATCTCTTCTAGTTGTGTATTGTATTATTTTCCGCTGCGATGTATTTAAATGTAATTTAAATCTCTGATATTTCTGTGTAATATTCATTTATACTCTGTATATTATTGTAATCTGATGCATTGTTGTAATATACAATGAAATGTTCTTTTATATGCGTTCTGTTGTGGCTTGTTCTCGAACTATCCGCTCTTTCCTTTACGGGGAAGTTACGGGTTTTCACAGTTGGTATCAGAGCTTTGGTTTACAAAGTTCAGAGAACGAGACACATTAGAACCATACGAAAGAATTCATCTGATATTGGATTAGTAAAATCCAATGAGAATGACTCGTTAGAGATGGGATCAGTAGTATCCTAGAACGAGTGTGAAGAGTATTTTTTTAAAATGAAAACAATTTTTATTTTGAAAATTTAAATCATTGTATACGTATTTGCATATTTATTTTATGTTGATTAGGACAGTCCAGTATATAAAGATTTTGCATATACGCCTTGCAAACGTGTATTTGAAGTTTTAATATACTGGATAGATATAGAATTACACTCTAGTCGCCCGGGGGTGATTCTGATGATTGATCGATCATCATCCGAATTTATGTTCGAGTGACGAAAGTGGACTTTCTATATATTTCCTATTGACTGGTGTGAGAACCAAAATTAGATAGGGCTTATTGTTGTGATTTGGCATCAAAAACATGATTTTTGTATATGTATCAAAATTATGAATTTGAAACTCTAATTCACTAATTGATTGATGTTTGTGTTGTTTGTTTAATTGTTTGATAATTTTGAACCATTATGCCTAATTGAATCGAATATTGAATTATAATTGAAATTGGTCGCATTTGCTTGCATATACATATACTCGCATTGAACAGGTCATAGCAAGGAGGCTAGAGCAGAGAATAAAATTTGTTTGCCCGACAAATAGGTACATGTTTACTACATAATTTACTGTTTTGTTTGGGTGATGATGATTTTATGAGCCTATTGGCTAGCCGCTTGGCTTTTTCTTTTCTTTTTGAGATCTGAAGGACCGGGGAAGCTATTTGAGATTTCCCGATGCTCCCATTGCAGGGAAGGTTATGGCGAAATTTTTCGAAAATTTAGGGTGTTAGCCAAATTTTTGAGAAATTGGAAAGGTTTTTAGAAACTGGAAAGTTGAAGAACTTAAGCCGTAATGAAAACAATGAAGGTTGAGTTGGTTAGAAAACAACTTTTGGCTTCGTTCCTTTTCGGGGACGAAAAGTTTTAAGAGGGGGAGATTGTAACAACCCGAAAATCTGGGCCAGTTTAAAATTTTTATTTTGGCAATTTTAGCAAATTTTGAATATTTAAAATAGATTATTTTAAATAATATCGACGAGAAATTTATTTTGAATATAATTCGAACGTATATATTATATACGCGTCGTCGTTAGAATATAAATATTTATTTTATTTATATTTATAAAGAAATTGAAAATGGCGCGGTAGTTCGATAATTCGATTTCAAACTTCAAATGAATGTACCGGGTGCAAAATAAACTGGATTTTAGTGAAACCAAAAATAATGGAATCTAATAGTGACTACCTTTCCAACGAATCCGAAAAATCGAAATTTCATAGCGGGAATCAAAGGATATGTCCAGTTGAAAATTCTGAATAGTCGCTATAGAATTCAGGCCCTTAAAAATGAAGATTTTGCAAACGACCTCGGATTTTGACGAAACCACTTTTGTTGGATCCGTGATGTCAAATTATTGCTAGGTTTCAAATTTCATAATTTTTCGAATCAATATGTGAGCGTGGCCAAAGAAAACGCGTTTGACCAGTTTCAGTTGTTTTTAATCGACTGGAAAATGACCCTTTTTCAAACGGTCTCAGAATTCGATGAAACTAGTTTTGTTAGGACCGTATCGTCAATACGAAGCTAGAAAATATTTTTCTACAATTTATAGAGTTAATATGTGGCCCCGGTAAATTGAAATGGGCGTTCAAATTCAATATATAGAGTTATATGTTGATTTTGACGAAAACTGATCGAAACGATCAAATCAGCTTGCGATACATATGCCATTGTGTTCGGAATGGGGGTAATTAGCTATGAACGACAGTCAGTCGGTTCGTTTTTGAGTTCGAATGAGAAAAGTAACATTTTAGAAATTAAAATAATATATATATATATTTATAAACTTAATCTTCTTCCTCACAAAAGTCAAACCCCCCAAATAAAAAAGAAGAGATCCCGCAACCCATCGATTTCAGACCCGACGCTCATCCCCCCCTCCACCACGACGCCGGCGACGGACCCCACCTCTCCACCTTCGCTCCTCCTTCCCGTCGTTCCCCTCTCTTCCTCCAATTAAAGCCCGCGCCCAAGCCCATCGCCAATCCCAATCGGATCACGCAGCCACCCCTCCCGGCCCACCATGCCTGCACCTCCGTTTTTCTGGCCGGACCCCCCCCTCCGACAGCGCTACATGTGAGGGTGCTCGATGGTGGTCTGAACCATCGTGGCTGCGACGCAATGATGCCCTAGGGCGGAGCGATTTCAGGAAATCGGGTACTGCTGAAATGATGAAGAAGATCCAGATAAATTATATAGTGAGTTTTGTTTACTTATTTTAGTTTAACTAATTTAATTTAAACCACATTATTTTATTTTATTTTGTATTTTAAATAGAAATAACTATGTTTAAAAAAAAAAACATTGAATCAAAAATATATAATAGCAGTTTTTGTAAAACAGAAAAAATCTGACTTTTATAAATGCAAAAGAAGAAAGTGTATATATATATATAGAAGAAAGCTTATAATTTTTAAAATAGAAAAGATTAGTTTTTTTAAAATAGAAAAGGCGGGATTTTTATATATTTTATAGCGAAGTAAAAATAGGATTTTTATATATTGTATAGCGAAGTAAAAATGCGATTTTTATATACTGAATAGCGAAGTAAAAATTCGATTTTTATATATTGAACATCGAAGTAAAAATGTGATTTTTATATATTGAACATCGAAGTAAAAATGTGATTTTTATATATTGAACATCGAAGTAAAAATGTGATTTTTATATATTGAACATCGAAGTAAAAATGTGATTTTTATATATTGAACATCGAAGTAAAAATGTGATTTTTATATATTGAACATCGAAGTAAAAATGTGATTTTTATATATTGAACATCGAAGTAAAAATGTGATTTTTATATATTGAATAGCGAAGTAAAAGTTCGATTTTTATATATAGTGACTAGCGGGCGAAGAAAGTGATAAGAGACGAGAACAGTGAAGATTTCCTGCATTAAAAGTGCCGTGGAGTTAGGATAGCTATCGGTGAGAATTTCTCACCTTTCAATTTCGTTTTCTAGTTATATAAATACTAGGATGCAGACGGTGCTTAGTAGCACCCGACACAATCGTCCACAGACCATGGACTTGTTTGTTTGATTGCAAAAATTAGTTAGATTATTTGATTGGATTGAATTGTTTGGTGAAATGAAATTGATTTGATTGATGTGTGAATGGCATGGGCCTTCACTAGACCGGGGATTAGGCTAGGCCTTGTCCCGTTTCTAGTATCGTGCCGTTATGCCACCGAAATTTTCTAAAATAAGTTAGAAAAATAAAAATATCATTTTATTTAATAAATGAACCGAATAGAAATTCATATGTTGGAATAAAATGTTTTATCGTTAAAAATATAATTTTTAACGCGAATGTGAATAAATAAATATTCATTTACAAACCAGACGGTTTGTTTATGTACACCTATTTGAAGGACATTGATTGGGTCGATAAATTTTACACATCGCCCAACTGCACAAATAAAATATGCGTTTGATTGTTTGAAACCCCACACGGGTGTTGGGATGAAATTTGAAGTTCACTCATCCTGATTGATTAAATATGTCGATCGATTGATTGACAGGCTGTTATAAGCGTTAGATATCTATATTTGATGCTTATACAGTGCAGTGCACTTTGGTTGATGGTTGATTATTTTTCAATGCTATTATATACGTGTGATGTATGAAAATCCATATAATTAATATTATATGGTGATTGATTGGGCCTCATTCCAATTTAGAAAATAAAGAATATTATAAAATAAAGGTTCATGTGTTGACAGTACTCATCCGTTGAGATTAGTCATGTGTTGAACGAAATATTTTGTTAATAACAACTATTTTGAAAAAGAAATATTTGAAATAGAATATTTGAAAATAGAAATATATGAAGCCGTGTTGATTAGATTGACGCCATTTTGACGTGAACGATATTTATATCGATTTTATTCATTTTGAAATGAATCGAATAGAAAACGATTTCGAAATGAAATGAATTGAAAACGATTTCGAAATGAAATGAATTGAAAACGATTTCGAAATGAAATGAATTGAAAACGATTTCGAAATGAAATGAATTGAAAACGATTTCGAAATGAATTGAATAGAAAACCAATTTGAATTGAATCGAATAGAAAACCAATTTGAATTAAATCGAATAGAAAACCAATTTGAATTGAATCGAATAGAAAACGGCTTTGAAATTGAATTGAAAACGAATTCAAATTGAATTGAAAGCGAATTGAAATGAATTCAAATTGAATTGAATAGAAATGAATTTTAAAACGAATTTATAAAGAAGAATTCATTTATGCTTTGGATTGAAATGGAAGTTGAAATTGTTTTTGAAACGAATTTAAAACTATCTATATAATTCGTTTTAAATAGAAATCGACGAAATATATATTATATATATTGTATATATAATATAATGGCCTGAATAGAACGCGCCGCACCGCGGCAGTTCGTGAATTTCGACCATTTATTTCGAACGGATATTGCGGGAGGTCCGACCGTCGGATTCTCCTGAAACCGGAACCGTTGGGTTCTTATCGAAAAGAGCTTTCTAACGAATATTAGAAACTTGAAATCTAACGGTTGGATTTGGAATTATGTCCAAATCAAATTTGAAAAAGGTCGCTGTAAGTGCAGTTCGATGGCCTTTGATGGAAATCGACTGTACGGGCCTTGATAAAATTATTAAAAATAGTAATAATTTGTGTAAAATCATAAGAAATGATTTAGAAAGAATTGGGATGAAAAACTCCATATTTGAAAAGATAAAAATAGATTTTTTATCGAAATGAACTAGTTTTGAACTAGAATTAAAATTCTATTTATTTGTAAATAAATAAATTAGATTTAAAAAGGGTTTTAAAAATAACCAGAATTTCCAATGATTGCATTGGAGTGTATTTGAATCGAAATTGTCTTCGGAATATTTCGATGTTGGAATTCGTGATTATGCAGATGTTGTTATGGAAATTTGAAAGATATATATCTATATCGTTATTTCCAGCACGACATTTGTTAATCGTAGAATTTGATATTGAATATAAGCCGATATATTTTCTATTCAGAGCCTAGTATTGAATATCAAATGTGATTTGGGTTTGTCGTGAATGGTGTCTTCATTAACACTGTTCTTGAACCCAGTTGAGAAAAGATTAAATCTTTTTATATAGATTTAATGAAGTGTACCAATTAAATAACATTTAATTGGAATTGAATTGATATTGATTTTTGGGTTTATCGTGAACAGTGTTTTAAATAACACTCGTTCTTTAACCCGATAATTAATGGAATGTGACTTTGGGTTTATCGTGAACCGTGTTTTAAATGACACAGATTCTTTAACCCAGTTAACGATTAAAACTAAGTGGAGTTTTAATGAATCTTTAATTAGATTGAAATGATCGAGAATGGAGTATCACCAGTTTTGCTCCAGGCGATAGTTAAATCTTTAATTAGATTTGAACGTGAAATGGTAATTGAATTTACCGATAACACCGTGGTGTTAGATATGAAGTAGGACCAGTTTTACTTCATGGGATTAATAGGTTGGGGTTGGGAAATTAAAACAAATGATTACTTCGGTAAGGTTCGTTAATCCCGACTAGTTGAATCCAAATTCAAAAGAAGATTAAAGAAAAAATTCAAGGAATTTATCTTTGATAAAATTAATGGAAACCTTTCCCTATGAATGTGAAATTGAGAAACTAACTGTCGGTTAGCCAAGCAGAATGGTTTTCTGAATATTGATCTGATGTTGGTTTCGGCCTTCGGGGTTAATATTTGAGGAATTATTCTCTTGATTAATTTACGGTTAGTGACTGATGAATTGGAATGAGGCGTATGTTGTGTTTGTGTAACACTTATTTAAAATATACGCGAGTTATTCGGGAAGACCGGGTTTATCCCATTCTGAATAACTGATACGACGATAAGTCAAAGATGAAGACGATGGTCGAAGACCGGAGGTCTTCACGTCGTTTGGGTAATTACTGATGATCTTGATTGGGCTGTACACCCAAGAAGATGGAAATAGTTGGTGATCGTCCAGACGTACTTGGAGATCGATGGATATGCGGGGTACTAGGTGCCTCCGGTTTCGTTCAGACCTAGAACGGACTTGTAAATGGACTGTGTGTCTGACATTGGATTTTAGTCCATGTGATTGATCTCTATTAAATATATATCTGTTTGGCGGCAGAGAATTTATTCTCTTGCTTAACGCCCTTCTCTGAGACGTACGAGCTCAGGGGTTATATATTGATGGATATCAAACGCATGGAGTGAATTGCCTGTGTGGCATGCCTAAGTGGCAATTGATCGAGGCTTCTGTTGAAAAGCAAAGTCTTGTGGTGATGATCAAAGCACAGCCTGTGTGGCACAGCTTTGTGTAACGTTTGCTTCGCGAGTTTCGCACCCCGGTTGTGAACCAAAAACGGGAGAGGACCTCAGGGAGGACATGCGTCTCTTTCTAGCTAGGGTAGTGTCAGTGACCTACCAGCCCTGACATTTATATACTTTTCACCTATGTGGTTGTTGCTGTTGCGAGGCGCCTCGGTTAGATCGGACGATCCGGGTCCGATGGAGCCATTCGTTGGCTCATTTACGCCCCAAAGGGCGGAGAGACGTATTGTTCAGGCATAATAATCCACATCGGTGGACCGGCCCTGACGATCCAAGGCCCACCTGAGTCTGGGTCCTGAGACATGGGCTAGATTGTCTCGAATTGGTTGAGGACGATCCCTAGCCTCGGTTCATAGATGGAAATCCAACTTCCAAATACATGATTTTGCGGTTTTATTTGTAGAACTAGTATGGCGACATGATATATGGTACCCATGCCGCCTATGATTGATACTTATGATTTGAAGTTGTTTTATACACTATGCACTTATAATAGTATCAAATGATTTGTTTTAAAACGTATCAAGCATTCTTTGGCTGTTATAAGGGAAAACCCTATCCCCCGGCTTGCGTTGCATTGTGTGATAGGACCTGGGTCTTATAACAGCTTCATTTTTCTTTATTTAGCATTGCGCTGTTTGTTTTATGCACTAGTATTCTTGGGAGGAAACCCGTTCCGTGTTATACGGCGTGGTCCCTTGATTTACCTGACTTTAAAATAAAGATTTATAACTGTTTTAGTTCTCACACCAGTCACATGACTGACCTGGAGTTTATTGTTTTAACCTAAACTCTGGGTGCCCCTATTTTGACACGGGCAGCTAGTAGTTTTTGTTTTGCAGATTTATATTCACAGGATCCTGGTTTACAGCTGGAATGATATCCGGAAAGCTTTGTATCCGTATATCTCTTCTAGTTGTGTATTGTATTATTTTCCGCTGCGATGTATTTAAATGTAATTTAAATCTCTGATATTTCTGTGTAATATTCATTTATACTCTGTATATTCTTGTAATCTGATGCATTGTTGTAATATACAATGAAATGTTCTTTTATATTACAACAATGCACCAGATTACAAGAATATACAGAGTATAAATGAATATTACACAGAAATATCAGAGATTTAAACTACATTTAAATACATAGCAACGGGAAATAATACAATACACAACTGAAGGGGATATACGGATACAAAGCTTCCCGGATATCGTTCCAGCTGTAAACCAGGATCCTGTGAATATAAATCTGCAAAACCAAAACTACTAGCTGCCCGTGTCAAAATAGGGGCACCCAGAGTTTAGGTTAAAACAATAAACTCCAGGTCAGTCATGGGACTGGTGTGAGAACTAAAACAGTTATTATTCTTTATTTTAAAAGTTAGGTAAATCAAGGGACCACGCCGTATAACACGGAACGGGTTTCCTCCCAAGAATACCAGTGCATAAAACAAACAGCGCAATGCTAAATAAAGAAAAATGAAGCTGTTATAAGACCCAGGTCCTATCACACAATGCAACGCAAGCCGGGGGATAGGGTTTTCCCTTATAACAGCCAAAGAATGCTTGATACGTTTAAAACAAATCATTTGATACTATTATAGGTGCATAGTGTATAAAACAACTTCAAATCATAAGTATCAATCATAGGCGGCATGGGTACCATATATCATGTCGCCATATATAGGTTTACAAATAAAACCGCAAAGTCACGTATTTGGAAATTGGATTTCCTTCTATGAACCGAGGCAAAAGATAGTCCTCAACCGATTCGAGACTGCCTAGCCCGAGTCTCAGGATCAGAGCTCGAGTGACCCTAGGAGCGATAGGGCCGGTCCACCGATGTGGATTAAAATGCCTGAAAACTACGTTTCCCCGCCCTTTGGGGCGTAAATGAGCCAACTAAATGACTCCATCGGTTCGAGAACGACCGATCAATCCGAGGCGCCTCGCAACAGCAACAACCACATAAGTCAAACTCGTCAGGGCGTGTAAAACCACTGACGCCACTTCTAACTAGGAAGAAACGCAGGCCCTCCCCAGGTCCTTTCTCCCGTTTTTGGTTCATACCGGGTGTGAAACTCGCGAAGTAAACGTTACACAAAGCTACGCCACAAAGGCCGTGCTTTTATCATCACCACAAGACTTTGCTTTTCAACAGAAGCCTCGATCAATTGCCACTTAGGCATGCCACATAGGCAATTCACTCCATGTGTTTGATATCCATCAATATATAACCCCTGAGCTCGTACGTCTCAGAGAAGGGCGTTAAGCAAGAGAATAAATTCTCCGCCGCCAAACAGATATATATTTAATAGAAATCAATCACACAGACTAAAATCCAATGTCAGACACACAGTCCATTTACAAGTCCGTTCTGGGTCGGAACGAAACCGGAGGCACCTAGTACCCCGCATATCCATCGATCTCCAAGTACGTCTGGACGATCACCAACTGTTTCCATCTTCTTGGGTGTACAGCCCAATCAAGATCATCAGTAATTATCCAAACGACGTGAAGACTCCTGGTCTTCGACCACCGTCTTCATCTTCGACACCACGTCGAATCAGTTATTCAGAATGGGATAAACCCGGTCTTTCTGAATAACTCGCGTATATATTATAAAAGTGTTACACAAACACAACATACGCCTCATTCCAATTCAGAATATTCTTTTATTCAAATATTCCTATACTTTGGGAAAAGTTCCCATTAATTTTATCCAAGATAAATTCTTTAAATTTATTCTTTAATCTCCTTTGAATATCAATTCAAACTAGTCGGGATTAGCGAACCACACCGAAGTAATCATTTATTTTATTTCCCAATCCCAACCTATTCATCCCATGAAGTAAAACTGGTAGTACTTCATATCTAACACCACAGTGTTATCGGTAAATTCAATTACCATTTCACGTTCAAATCTAATTAAAGATTTAACCATCGCCTGGAGCAAAACTGGTGATACTCCATTTTCGATCATTTCAATCTAATTAAAGATTCATTAAAACTCCACTTAGTTTTAATCTTTAACTGGGTTAAAGAATTAGTGTCATTTAAAACATGGTTCACGATAAACCCAAAATCACATTCCATTAATTATCGGGTTAAAGAACAAGTGTTATTTAAAACACTGTGCATGATAAACCCAAATCACATTTGATATTCAGTACAAGGCTCTGAATAGAAAATATATCGGCTTATATTCAATATCAAATTCTACGACTGACAAATGTCGTATTGGAAATAACGATATAAATATATATATCTTTCAAATTTCCATAACAACATCTGTATAATCACGAATTCCAACATCGAAATATTCCGAAGACAATTTCGATTCAAATCCACTCCAATGCAATCATTGGAAATTTTGGTTATTTTCAAAACCCTTTTCAATTTCAATTTATTTATTTAAAAATAAATAGAATTATAATTCTAGTTCAAAACTAGTTCATTTCGATAAAAATCTATTTTCATCTTTTCAAATATGGAGTTTTTCATCCCAAATCTTCACAAATCATTTCTTATGATTTTACACAAATTATTACTATTTTTAATAATTTTATCAAGGCCCGTATAGTCGATTTCCATCAATGGCCATCGAACTGCACTTACAGCGACCTTTTTCAAATTTGATTTGGATGTAACTCCAAATCCATCCGTTAGATTTCAAATTTCTAATATTCGTTAGAAAGCTCTTTTCGATACGAACCCAACGGTTCTGGTTTCAGGAGAATCCGACGGTCGGATCTCCCGTAATGTCCGTTTGAAATAAATGGTCGAAATTTACGAACTGCCGCGGCGCGACGCGTTCTATTCAGGCCATTATATTATATATATAATATATATAATATATATTTCGTCGATCTCTATTTAAAACGAATTATATAAATAGTTTTAAAATTCGTTTCAAAAGCAATTTCAACTTCCATTTCAATTCAAATCAAAATTGAATTCTTTTTTATAAATTCGTTTTAAAATTCATTTCTATTCAATTCAAATTTCAATTCAATTTGAATTCATTTCAATTCACTTTCAATTCAATTTGAATTCGTTTTCAATTCAATTCATTTCGAAATCGTTTTCAATTCTATACATTTCGAAATCGTTTTCAGTTCAATTTATTTCGAAATCGTTTTCAATTCTATTCATTTCGAAATCGTTTTCAATTCAATTTATTTCGAAATCGTTTTCAATTCAATTCATTTCAAAATCGTTTTCAATTCAATTCATTTCGAAATCGTTTTCAATTCAATTCATTTTGAAATCGTTTTCAATTCAATTCATTTCGAAATCGTTTTCAATTCAATTCATTTCGAAATCGTTTTCAATTCAATTCATTTCGAAATCGTTTTATATTCAATTCATTTCGAAATCGTTTTATATTCAATTCATTTCGAAATCGTTTTCAATTCAATTCATTTCGAAATCGTTTTCAATTCAATTCATTTCGAAATCGAATAAAATCGATATAAATATCGTTTACGTCAAAATGGCGTCAATCTAATCAACGCGGCTTCATAAATTTCTATTTTCAAATATTCTATTTCAAATATTTCTTTTTCAGAATAGTTGTTATTATCAAAATATTTCGTTCAACACATGACCAATCTCAATGGATGAGTACTGTCAACACATGAACTTTTATTTTATTTTATCCTTTATTTTTCAAATTGGAATGAGGCCCAATCAATAACCATATAAAGTTAATTATATGGATTTTCATACATTACACACATATAATAGCATTGAAAAATAATCAACCATCAACCAAAGTGCACTACACTGTATAAGCATCAAATATAGATATCTAACGCTTATAACAGCCTGTCAATCAATCGATCGACATATTTAATCAATCAGGATGAGTGAACTTCAAATTTCATCCCAACACCCGTGTGGGGTTTCAAACAATCAAACACAGATTTTATTTGTGCAGTTGGGCGATGTGTAAAATTTATCGTCCCAACCCATATCAGTCAAATGGGTGTACATCAACAAATCGTTTTGATTTGTAAATGAATATGTTATTTTATTCATTTCTAATAAAAATGATATTTTTATTTTTCTAACATATTTTAGAAAATTTTGGCGGCATAACGGCGCTATGCTAGAAACGGGATAAGGTCTAGCCTTATCCCCGGTCTAATAATGGCCACCGCCATACTCATTTCAATCAAATCACTTTCGTTATGCAAACCACAAAATTTGGAGTAAGAGTCTAACCTAGCCTTACTCCTTCGCCTTATAACGGCGCATGTCTAATCCTAACCAATTTATCGATTCGATTTTTCACACCACAAACCACATTCAAACCAATATCGCAATCAATCACCAAACAGCCAAACAAACAAGTCCATGGTCTGTGGACGATTGTGTCGGGTGCTACTAAACACCGTCTGCATCCTAGTATATATATATAACTAGAAAATAAATTGAAGAGTGAGAAATTCTCACCTATAGCTATCCTAGCTCCACGGCACTTCTTTTAGAGAAGTCTTCGTCGTTATCGCATCCTTTTTCATCTTCGTTGCCCGCTTTCACTACCTATGTAAAAATCGAATTTTTACTTCGCTATTCAATATATAAAAATCATATTTTTATTTCGAAGTTCAATATATAAAAATCATATTTTTATTTCGATAATATAAAAGATTATATTTTTCTTTCGACAATATAAAAGATTATATTTTTCTTTCGACAATATAAAAGATTATATTTTTCTTTCGACAATATAAAAGATTATATTTTTCTTTTCAAATCTCAAAATAAAATTAGTTTTCAAACCCTTTTCAAATTCAGTTTTTAATCCTTTTTTAAAAATTCAGTTTTTAATCTTTTCAAAAATCAGTTTTCAATCTTTTTTAAAAATCAGTTTTTAATTCCTTTTTTTTTAAAATTCAGTTTTTAATCTTTTTAAAAATTAGTTTTTAATTCCTAAAAATCGAAATTAGTTTTAAACTCTAAAATCGAAATCAGTTTTAAACTTTAAAATAAAAATAAAAGTAAAATAAAAATAAAAGTAAAATAAAAATAAAAAACTTACTGTAAGCGAAGATGGGGGGGATGGGGCGTCGATGTCGGTCTTCGAGGGGAGAGAGGTGGTTTCGGTGACTGGGGGCTAGGGTTCGCGGGTCTGTGGGCTTGGGGAGGCTGGAGGGGCTGTCGAAGGGGAGAGGGGTGCGATCGGAGGTGGGGTGGCCGAAGGGGGTTTTCGCCGTAGAGGTGGTGGGCGGCGCCGCCTGGGGGGGGGGGGGGGGGGGGGCGTCGGCGAGTCTCGGGAGCGGCGGTTTCTTTTTTTTTTCTGAATCAGTTTTGGGTAAGAGAGACAACGTGTGGGGGGCCTTAAGGGAAGAAAGGTTGACTTTTTTTTTATTTTTAAATTTTGAACCTTATAAAGTACCTTTTCCATTCGAACTCGAAAACGAATCCGCCGACTGTCGTCTCTAGCGTATTACCCCCATTCTGAACACAATGGGATATGTATCGCAAACTGATTCGACTGTTTCGATCAGTTTCTGTTTAATTTACATTTAAATCACTATATTGAATTTTAAACGTACATTTCAAATTACAGGGGTCACATACGAACTTTAAAAATTCCTGAAAAATATTTTCTAGCTTCGTATTGACGATACGGTCCTAACAAAACTAGTTTCGTCGAATTCTGAGACCGTTTGAGAAATGGCCAATTTCCAGTCGATTAAAATCCACTGAAAATGGTCAAACGCATTTTCCTTTGCCACGCTCACATATTGATTCGAAAAATTATGAAATTTGAAACCTAGCAATAATTTGACATCACGGACCCAACAAAACTGGTTTCGTCGAAATCCGAGGTCATTTGCAAAATGTCCATTTTTAAGGGCCTGAATTCCATAGCGACTATTCAGAATTTTCAACTGGACATATCTTTTGATTCCCGCTACGAAATTTTGATTTTTCGGATTCGATAGAAAGATATTATCAATTAGATCCTATCATTTTTGGTTTCACTAAAATCCGGATTGTTTTGCACCCGGTACATTCAATTGAAGTTTGAAATCGAATTATCGAACTACCGCGCCATTTTCAATTCCATTTATAATTATATATAAATATTTATATTCTAACGACGACGTATATAATATATACGTTCTAATTATATTCAAAATAAATTTCTCATCGATATTATTTAAAATAATTCATTTTAAATAATCAAAATTCGCCAAAATTGCCAAAATAAAAATTTTAAACTGGCCCAGATTTTCGGGTTATTACAATCTCCCCCATTTAAAACTTTTCGTCCCCGAAAAGGAACAAAGTAGAAAGTGGTTTGATTAATAAGCTCTACGTTCGATCTGGCTTTCGTTCTCCAACTTTTTAATTTCTGAGAATTTTCTAAAATTTCAAAAATTTGGCTAACACTCTAAATTTTCGAAAAATTTCGCCATAACCTCCCCTGCACCGGGATCATCGGGGAATTTCAAATAGCTTCCCCAGTCCTTCAGATCTCAAAAAGAAAAAGAAAAAGCCAAGCGGCTAGCCAATAGGCTCATAAAATCATCATCACCCAAACAAAACAGTAAATTATGTAATAAACATGTACCTATTTGTCGGGCAAACAAATTTTATTCTCTGCTCTAGCCTCCTTGCTATGACCTGTTCAATGATATATATGTATATGCAAGCAAATGCAACCAATTTTTAATATAATTCAATATTTGATGCTATTAGGCATAATGGTTCAAAATTATCAAACAAATAAACAAACAACACAAACATCAATCAATTAGTGAATTATCATTTCAAATTCATAATTTCGATACATATACAAAAATCAGATTTTTGATGCCAAATCACAACAATAAGCCCTATCTAATTTTTGGTTCTCACACCAGTCAATGGGAAATATATAGAAATCTCACTTTCGTCACTCGAATATAAACACTGATGATGAGGCCTCATCATCTGAATCATCTCCGGGCGACTAGAGTGTGATTCTATATCTATCCAGTATATTAAAATTTCGAATACACGCGGATCAGACGTATACGCAAAATCTATATATACTGGATTGTCCACATCAATATAAATAGATAATCAAATACGAATAATTGATTTATATCTTCAAAACCAAAATTGTTTTCATTTTAAAAATTTACTCTTCACACTCATTCTAGGATACTACTGACCCCATCTCTAACGAGTCATTCTCGTTGGATATTACTAATCCAATATCTGATGAATTCTTTCGTATGGTTCTAATGTGTCTTGTTCTCTAGCTTTGTAAACCAAAGCTCTGATACCAACTGAAGCGACCCGAACTTCCCCGGTCTCCGAAGAGATGAGAAAGAACGAATTACTGTGAGGACAAGACAAATCAGAACACATACAGAAGAACATTTCATTGTATATTACAACAATGCACCAGATTACAAGAATATACAGAGTATAAATGAATATTACACAGAAATATCAGAGATTTAAACTACATTTAAATACATAGCAGCGGGAAATAATACAATACACAACTGAAGGGGATATACGGATACAAAGCTTCCCGGATATCGTTCCAGCTGTAAACCAAGATCCTGTGAATATAAATCTGCAAAACCAAAACTACTAGCTGCCCGTGTCAAAATAGGGGCACCCAGAGTTTAGGTTAAAACAATAAACTCCAGGTCAGTCATGGGACTGGTGTGAGAACTAAAACAGTTATTATTCTTTATTTTAAAAGTTAGGTAAATCAAGGGACCACGCCGTATAACACGGAACGGGTTTCCTCCCAAGAATACCAGTGCATAAAACAAACAGTGCAATGCTAAATAAAGAAAAATGAAGCTGTTATAAGACCCAGGTCCTATCACACAATGCAACGCAAGCCGGGTGATAGGGTTTTCCCTTATAACAGCCAAAGAATGCTTGATACGTTTAAAACAAATCATTTGATACTATTATAGGTGCATAGTGTATAAAACAACTTCAAATCATAAGTATCAATCATAGGCGGCATGGGTACCATATATCATGTCGCCATATATAGGTTTACAAATAAAACCGCAAAGTCACGTATTTGGAAATTGGATTTCCTTCTATGAACCGAGGCAAAAGATAGTCCTCAACCGATTCGAGACTTCCTAGCCCGAGTCTCAGGATCAGAGCTCGAGTGACCCTAGGAGCGACAGGGCCGGTCCACCGATGTGGATTAAAATGCCTGAACACTACGTTTCCCCGCCCTTTGGGGCTCCATCGGTTCGAGAACGACCGATCAATCCGAGGCGCCTCGCAACAGCAACAACCACATAAGTCAAACTCGTCAGGGCGTGTAAAACCACTGACGCCACTTCTAACTAGGAAGAAACGCAGGCCCTCCCTGAGGTCCTTTCTCCCGTTTTTGGTTCATACCGGGTGTGAAACTCGCGAAGTAAACGTTACACAAAGCTACGCCACAAAGGCCGTGCTTTGATCATCACCACAAGACTTTGCTTTTCAACAGAAGCCTCGATCAATTGCCACTTAGGCATGCCACACAGGCAATTCACTCCATGCGTTTGATATCCATCAATATATAACCCCTGAGCTCGTACGTCTCAGAGAAGGGCGTTAAGCAAGAGAATAAATTCTCCACCGCCAAACAGATATATATTTAATAGAAATCAATCACACAGACTAAAATCCAATGTCAGACACACAGTCCATTTACAAGTCCGTTCTGGGTCGGAACGAAACCGGAGGCACCTAGTACCCCGCATATCCATCGATCTCCAAGTACGTCTGGACGATCACCAACTGTTTCCATCTTCTTGGGTGTACAGCCCAATCAAGATCATCAGTAATTATCCAAACGACGTGAAGACTCCTGGTCTTCGACCACCGTCTTCATCTTCGACACCACGTCGAATCAGTTATTCAGAATGGGATAAACCCGGTCTTTCTGAATAACTCGCGTATATATTATAAAAGTGTTACACAAACACAACATACGCCTCATTCCAATTCAGAATATTCTTTTATTCAAATATTCCTATACTTTGGGAAAAGTTCCCATTAATTTTATCCAAGATAAATTCTTTAAATTTATTCTTTAATCTCCTTTGAATATCAATTCAAACTAGTCGGGATTAGCGAACCACACCGAAGTAATCATTTATTTTATTTCCCAATCCCAACCTATTCATCCCATGAAGTAAAACTGGTAGTACTTCATATCTAACACCACAGTGTTATCGGTAAATTCAATTACCATTTCACGTTCAAATCTAATTAAAGATTTAACCATCGCCTGGAGCAAAACTGGTGATACTCCATTTTCGATCATTTCAATCTAATTAAAGATTCATTAAAACTCCACTTAGTTTTAATCTTTAACTGGGTTAAAGAATTAGTGTCATTTAAAACACGGTTCACGATAAACCCAAAATCACATTCCATTAATTATCGGGTTAAAGAACAAGTGTTATTTAAAACACTGTTCATGATAAACCCAAATCACATTTGATATTCAATACAAGGCTCTGAATAGAAAATATATCGGCTTATATTCAATATCAAATTCTACGACTAACAAATGTCGTATTGGAAATAACGATATAAATATATATATCTTTCAAATTTCCATAACAACATCTGTATAATCACGAATTCCAACATCGAAATATTCCGAAGACAATTTCGATTCAAATCCACTCCAATGCAATCATTGGAAATTTTGGTTATTTTCAAAACCCTTTTCAATTTCAATTTATTTATTTAAAAATAAATAGAATTATAATTCTAGTTCAAAACTAGTTTATTTTGATAAAAATCTATTTTAATCTTTTCAAATATGGAGTTTTTCATCCCAAATCTTCACAAATCATTTCTTATGATTTTACACAAATTATTACTATTTTTAATAATTTTATCAAGGCCCGTATAGTCGATTTCCATCAATGGCCATCGAACTGCACTTACAGCGACCTTTTTCAAATTTGATTTGGACGTAACTCCAAATCCAACCGTTAGATTTCAAATTTCTAATATTCGTTAGAAAGCTCTTTTCGATACGAACCCAACGGTTCCGGTTTCAGGAGAATCCGACGGTCGGATCTCCCGTAATGTCCGTTTGAAATAAATGGTCGAAATTCACGAACTGCCGCGGTGCGGCGCGTTCTATTCAGGCCATTATATTATATATATAATATATATAATATATATTTCGTCGATTTCTATTTAAAACGAATTATATAAATAGTTTTAAAATTCGTTTCAAAAGCAATTTCAACTTCCATTTCAATTCAAATCAAAATTGAATTCTTTTTTATAAATTCGTTTTAAAATTCATTTCTATTCAATTCAAATTTCAATTCAATTTGAATTCATTTCAATTCACTTTCAATTCAATTTGAATTCGTTTTCAATTCAATTCATTTCGAAATCGTTTTCAATTCTATTCATTTCGAAATCGTTTTCAATTCAATTTATTTCGAAATCGTTTTCAATTCTATTCATTTCGAAATCGTTTTCAATTCAATTTATTTCGAAATCGTTTTCAATTCAATTCATTTCGAAATCGTTTTCAATTCAATTCATTTCGAAATCGTTTTCAATTCAATTCATTTCGAAATCGTTTTCAATTCAATTCATTTCGAAATCGTTTTCAATTCAATTCATTTCGAAATCGTTTTTAATTCAATTCATTTCGAAATCGTTTTCAATTCAATTCATTTCGAAATCGTTTTATATTCAATTCATTTCGAAATCGTTTTATATTCAATTCATTTCGAAATCGTTTTCAATTCAATTCATTTCGAAATCGTTTTCAATTCAATTCATTTCGAAATCGAATAAAATCGATATAAATATCGTTTACGTCAAAATGGCGTCAATCTAATCAACGCGGCTTCATAAATTTCTATTTTCAAATATTCTATTTCAAATATTTCTTTTTCAGAATAGTTGTTATTATCAAAATATTTCGTTCAACACATGACCAATCTCAATGGATGAGTACTGTCAACACATGAACTTTTATTTTATTTTATCCTTTATTTTTCAAATTGGAATGAGACCCAATCAATAACCATATAAAGTTAATTATATGGATTTTCATACATTACACACATATAATAGCATTGAAAAATAATCAACCATCAACCAAAGTGCACTACACTGTATAAGCATCAAATATAGATATCTAACGCTTATAACAGCCTGTCAATCAATCGATCGACATATTTAATCAATCAGGATAAGTGAACTTCAAATTTCATCCCAACACCCGTGTGGGGTTTCAAACAATCAAACACAGATTTTATTTGTGCAGTTGGGCGATGTGTAAAATTTATCGTCCCAACCCATATCAGTCAAATGGGTGTACATCAACAAATCGTTTTGATTTGTAAATGAATATGTTATTTTATTCATTTCTAATAAAAATGATATTTTTATTTTTCTAACATATTTTAGAAAATTTTGGCGGCATAACGGCGCTATGCTAGAAACGGGATAAGGTCTAGCCTTATCCCCGGTCTAATAATGGCCACCGCCATACTCATTTCAATCAAATCACTTTCGTTATGCAAACCACAAAATTTGGAGTAAGAGTCTAACCTAGCCTTACTCCTTCGCCTTATAACGGCGCACGTCTAATCCTAACCAATTTATCTATTCGATTTTTCACACCACAAACCACATTCAAACCAATGTCGCAATCAATCACCAAATAGCCAAACAAACAAGTCCATGGTCTGTGGACGATTGTGTCGGGTGCTACTAAACAACGTCTGCATCCTAGTATATATATATAACTAGAAAATAAATTGAAGAGTGAGAAATTCTCACCTATAGCTATCCTAGCTCCACGGCACTTCTTTTAGAGAAGTCTTCGTCGTCATCGCATCCTTTTTCATCTTCGTTGCCCGCTTTCACTACCTATGTAAAAATCGAATTTTTACTTCGCTATTCAATATATAAAAATCATATTTTTATTTCGAAGTTCAATATATAAAAATCATATTTTTATTTCGACAATATAAAAGATTATATTTTTCTTTCGACAATATAAAAGATTATATTTTTCTTTCGACAATATAAAAGATTATATTTTTCTTTCGACAATATAAAAGATTATATTTTTCTTTCGACAATATAAAAGATTATATTTTTCTTTCGACAATATAAAAGATTATATTTTTCTTTCGACAATATAAAAGATTATATTTTTCTTTTCAAATCTTAAAATAAAATCAGTTTTCAAACCCTTTTCAAATTCAGTTTTTAATCCTTTTTTAAAAATTCAGTTTTTAATCTTTTCAAAAATCAGTTTTCAATCTTTTTTTAAAAATCAGTTTTTAATTCCTTTTTTTAAAAATTCAGTTTTTAATCTTTTTAAAAATCAGTTTTTAATTCCTAAAAATCGAAATTAGTTTTAAACTCTAAAATCGAAATCAGTTTTAAACTTTAAAATAAAAATAAAAGTAAAATAAAAGTAAAATAAAAATAAAAAACTTACTGTAAGCGAAGATGTGGGAGGGGGGGGGGGGCGTCGATGTCGGTCTTCGAGGGGAGCGAGGTGGTTTCGGTGACTGAGGGCTAGGGTTCGCGGGTCTGTGGGCTTGGGGAGGCTGGAGGGGCTGTCGAAGGGGAGAGGGGTGCGATCGGAGGTGGGGTGGCCGAAGGGGGTTTTCGCCGTAGTGGTGGTGGGCGGCGCCGCCTAGGGGGGGGGGGGCGTCGGCGAGTCTCGGGAGCGGCGGTTTTTTTCTTTTTCTGAATCAGTTTTGGGTAAGAGAGACAACGTGGGGGGGGGGGCTTAAGGGAAGAAAGGTTGACTTTTTTTTATTATTTTATTTATTTTTAAATTTTGAACCTTATAAAGTACCCTTTCCATTCGAACTCGAAAACGAATCCGCCGACTGTCGTCTCTAGCGTATTACCCCCATTCTGAACACAATGGGATATGTATCGCAAACTGATTCGACTGTTTCGATCAGTTTCTGTTTAATTTACATTTAAATCACTATATTGAATTTTAAACGTACATTTCAAATTACCGGGGTCACATACGAAATTTAAAAATTCCTGAAAAATATTTTCTAGCTTCGTATTGACGATACGGTCCTAACAAAACTAGTTTCGTCGAATTCTGAGACCGTTTGAGAAATGGCCAATTTCCAGTCGATTAAAATCCACTGAAAATGGTCAAACGCATTTTCCTTTGCCACGCTCACATATTGATTCGAAAAATTATGAAATTTGAAACCTAGCAATAATTTGACATCACGGACCCAACAAAACTGGTTTCGTCGAAATCCGAGGTCATTTGCAAAATGTCCATTTTTAAGGGCCTGAATTCCATAGCGACTATTCAGAATTTTCAACTGGACATATCTTTTGATTCCCGCTACGAAATTTTGATTTTTCGGATTCGATAGAAAGATATTATCAATTAGATCCTATCATTTTTGGTTTCACTAAAATCCGGATTGTTTTGCACCCGATACATTCAATTGAAGTTTGAAATCGAATTATCGAACTACCGCGCCATTTTCAATTCCATTTATAATTATATATAAATATTTATATTCTAACGACGACGTATATAATATATACGTTCTAATTATATTCAAAATAAATTTCTCGTCGATATTATTTAAAATAATTCATTTTAAATAATCAAAATTCGCCAAAATAAAATTTTTAAACTGGCCCAGATTTTCGGGTTATTACATATCCGCTCTTTCCTTTACGGGGAAGTTACGGGTTTTCACATATAATTACCTCTCAGACCTTAATTGAACGACATTTCCAACCTCGAAATAGACAAAGTTCACCTTTTAACCCTTTAACAACTTCCTTATGAAACTGTCGTATTCTTTTGACGAATCCTCTTCTTTTACAAAAATCTCTTGATTATAACAATAGTGTTATAATCCTTTATTCTGAAATAGAATGTTTAAATACAACTTTTCTCTACTAATTTAAATAAATAAAAATAATTACTTTATTAGATAAATGAATCGTGCTTTAAAAACCGGAAAGAAATAGCACTTTCCCCCATTCGATATAATCGAATCCCAATGTATAATACACTCACGAATAATCACTATTCGATAGCTCTCTTTCGAATAAAATATATTCGATTACTTTCTCTTTCGAATAACTATATTCGATTTAACTCTTTTCCGAATAACCATATTCGATTTATCTTTCTTTCGAATAAACTATATTCGATTAACTATCTCCTTCGCATAACTTGTATTCAATTTAAGTCTCTTCTAGAATAAACTATATGCGATAACTCTACTTCAAATAGGTGATATTCGATTAGTTCCTTTTTACTAACCCTATTCAATTTACTAATACTCGATTAACTCGAACTTTATTAACTCCACTGAATAGCTCAAATTCGATTTAACTCCAATCGATTAACTCTAATTGATTAACCATAACTGGTTAACTCTAACTGATTAACTTTAACTGATTACTCTATTTAATTAACTCGACTTATTTAACTCAACTCTAACTTGACTAACTCGACTTGATTAACTCCTATCGATTAACTAATACTTGACTTAACTCTATTCGCTTGACTCTAGATTGCAGCGATCACAATGGTTACGCCTGATTCCCTCTGGAAACATCCAACCACCGTAGGCTATCTGCAGCCTTGCGAATTACGCTAGCAGTCGTACGAAATGGTAACACATCCTAAATAGCTATGTTTGCCTAACTCTATCTCAAATAACTACATTCGATCAACTCTAATTGAATAACTGATATTCAATTAATTCTAATTTGATTAACTCTATCTAACTGATTAACTCTAACTGGTTAACTCCTTTGATTAATTCTACGTTTATTCAATTTCAAATATCGATGTTGAAATCGATTCCTACTTCTCTATATAAGTCCTGACTTATATATTCTATTTATTCATGATAAATATTTCATTTAATTTATAAATATTATTTATAAATTTATCTTCTCAATCTATCGGTCAGAATAGATTCTATTCAAAATCTTTGCTTTAAATCCATATCACGTTATACCCGTGTGCGAAGCACGGGTTTAAACTTTTCAAATGTAAAATCCTCCTTTTATACAATTCTAGTCACTTTTCAAGTATCTTCTTTTGAAATCTATTTATTTTCAAAATCAATTCCTTTTCGATATTTCTATTTATTTATAAAATATTTTCTATTTATGTAAAATCCATTGATTTTATAAGTAATTCCTTTGATAATCTAACTATTTCCTTTCTATTTATTTTACAAATATTTCCTCTTTCTATTCTATCAATTTTTCAAATAAATATCCCTTTCAATTCTATTTATAAATAGTTTACAAATATTACTTTTCAATTCCATTTGTAAATAGTTTTACAAATATCCCTTTTCAATTCTATCTATTTGATTTACAAATAAATATCCCCTTTTTAATCTATTTATTTCTAAATAAATAGTTTTCTTTATATAAAATCTTTTGATTTTATAAATATTTCCTTTTCAATATAACATTGAAAATTTCCTTTTTAACATTCCAGTATTCCTTACGGTGTTCAACATACCATATAACAATGATCGGTATCATTCAAACATACGAAATCAACAACAGATTTCATATCACATCATATAACACAATATATGAGAAACAGTAAAATAAATGTTGAGGAACCCAGGTGGGTCCCTCTGACCTGTTTTCCTGCATTCATAGATGATAAACAATAAAATTAACATCAATTTCATTTCACTATGAAATATTCTGCTAAACAGAATCAATATTTGATTAACGATTTATATCTATATTGTTGTCTATATTTTCAATCAACTGACTAGCAGTTCAACCAAACAGCCAACAAACAACAGCAACCATTATTTATAAATTCTAAAAATATTTTATAAAAAAATATAAATTGAGCAGAGTTAGTGAGATTACTCACATTGGTCGGTGATCGTTAAATAACGATGAACCATCTTTTATTCAGACGGACAATTTATTTTGTAATAAATTGTAGCAAGCTCTGATGGACTTCCAGTCAGTTCCGTTGTGTAGCCCCCGTCACTACGATCCCAACGGATCTGACCGTTCGAAATTCTGATACAGTATGGTCGAGATATTTAATTTACAAATTCATTCAATATTTAAATTAAAACAAAAACTTCCTATAATTTAATGGGCCTCACCATATTAACAACAAAGCCCATACCCCTTTTAAACCCCACGGCCTCCCTTCTTCCACAATAGTCTTCTTCCAGTTTCTTGCTCCTCTGTATAACGAAACTCCACGCCACTCCTCTGATTTCTGCTCTGTCACCACACAACCAAATCGACATCCAACTTCACCGAATGGCTCCCTTACTTCTCCTCTCCCTCCTCATATAAATACCACTCAACTCGCACTCACTCTTCCTTCTCAACCTGACGCAAAACCCACGGTGCCAAAAGAGATCACCGACCTTTATCGCCAACGAATACTTCACAATTGTGCACACAAGTGCTACTCCTCCCCAAGAATTCAAAAACGACCTTGGTTCCGCAATTAAGCGAGTAGAATTTCCAAAATCTCTAACCCTAAAGGTTGCTGGGTACATTTCAGCGAACGAAAACATGTCCGATCCAGATGAAAAGCACACTACAACGAAGAGCAAGCCCATAGCAATTCGAAAATACTTGTCTCATGATTTATAGATTTTACTATGAATTTATCTATTTTTTCAAAAGCCACGATTTACTTTAGAAGAAAGAAACCGACGGCGTAATTTTTGCTTGACCGATGACTGAATAGAATTAGGGTTAGAGATGGCTTGGGATATTTATAGATAGGTTGTTATAATTTTTTATTCGATTATTCTATTTTATTTTAAGCAATCAGTATTTTTCTGTGTCCTCTAAAATTCCTGTGATCACACATGACCCCCAAAAATCACGAAAATGGATTTGTAGCTACTGTTTGACATTACGGTCCCAACGAAACTGGTTTTGTCGAATTCCGACTCCGTTTTCTCACATAGCGTATTTTTAACCATCAGAATATCGACTGTTTTTCACATTAAAATCACCCACGGCCACATACTGACTTCAAAAATCACGAAACTAGGAATCTAACAATAATTTGACATTGCGGATCCATCAAAATTAGTTTCGTCGAATTCTGAGGTCGTTTGAAAAACTAGCTATTTTTAAAGCTCTAAGTAGCCCTTTTAAATATATAAATATATTTAAAAACAAATATTATTGTATATATTCACAACAGAATATCATACTGCTATAAAGGGATTTATAACTCGATATTTCAAATCCAGTAATACATTGATATTCGATTTATATTTAAAAATCCATTTTAAAATATAAATAAATCGATATAAATTATAAAGGAATTCCATAGTGACTTTTCTAAAATTTGATTTGGACATAACTAAAAATCTATACGACGAAATCTCGATTTTTGTCTTCCATTATAAAAATATGCTTCACCAGCTCCTAGCGTTTCTTATTTCACAGAAATCCGGCTTAAAACGAATCTTGTATATTGAAGTTCAAATCGCCAAATTACGAACTACAGCGCCATTTCGAGCTCGATTTTAATTATATTATAATTATACGTTCAAACTACTGTTCAAATAATATATTCTTCGTTCTAATTCAATTCTAAACTGAATTAAATATCACCGATGATCCAATTTGCACTATTTTGTGAATTCCACTATTTCTGACTATTTCAGAAATTAAATATATTATTATATTATTTATTCTAATTAAATATTCAATATTATTTAATCCTGGGCATTGTACATAACCAAAACCATTATTTAAATAATTAAATAAATTAATTATATTGCTGAAAAACGCGGGTCATTATAGATACCGGAATTAGAGATTTAAAAACAAAAATATTGTTTTGAATTGAATTAAATATTTAATTCAAAATGGTTGATTGAGAAGCAGATATTTATTGTAGAATATTTAAATTAAATTTAGTTGGATATTTGAATTAAACTCGAAATTCGACTGATAAATATAAATGGTTGAATTTAAAAATAAAACGTGGTTAATGTTACATAAATTATAAATTTTATTGTTGAAATATATGAAAATTTGGCTGTTGTTTATGTGTATTCATGTATATAAAGAAACTGAATTTAACGTTTCAAAATTTTGAATTGAACAAGGGATGTTGATGGACAAACAAGAAAAAAATGGTGAACTGATAAGTAATTTAAAAATAAAATATCGTCATATACAAAAAAAGTCGAATTACAGCCAGATTGATTTTATTGGATTCAGAATGTCGAAATATGACAGTGCGTATTTTTTATCGCGTTTGGAAATTGTGTCGACAGTACAATTACTGAGTGTTCAACGCCAGTTCGTGGTAGAAATTAAATATTTAATTAAATAGATATAACCTTCCTCAGGAAGACATTGCGTCGACCTATATGTAAAAAAAAAAAAAAATCGTGCTACCCTAAAACCTATTGATGGGATTTTGTTCTTGTCTTCCCTATCTCGCCTCTATAAAAAATCACGCGAGCCCCGTATTTCTTCAGCCAATTTCATGCTTCCCTAAAAAGAAAAATCCCTCTTTTCATTTTTTTATGGCTTCCAACCAAATCAATTTTCCCCAATTCAATTGTTAATGGCCACTCCATTGCTTCCTGAGTTCGCTCACCTTCTTGAGACCCACGTCGAAGCCTTCCGCCTCCCAAGGTTAAAATCTTGCGCTGCCTTATATCCACAATCGAGCCTGCGCTGTTAGTCTAATTGGAAGGAATCGTCTGTCGTTCCTCCTCATCGTTGCTTCTTCTCTGTTTTAGGTGAGCATCTCACTCATGATTAATCATAAGTCCAAGTAGATTAACTTGATATTTAAACTATAATACAATAGTTGATATCGTTGTGATTATCTGCCTTGAATTATTGCGTGATTTTGATTTGGGTTTCCGGGTGTGGTTCCATCCGTTCGTATCGTATACTGGATTTGATCTTGTTGATTATGATTTTAAAATGAAACCGAAACGAGGCACCTTTGTCTTGTAGAAAACTAACAAAAATGGATTCAAGCATTTATAACCAATTTAAATTTTGTATCATGACCCATATGAACATGATATCAGGTGATATTTAGAATATGCTGTGTCTTTAACATATGAGTATACATACATAGAAACCCCTGCCTTGACTATGAAATATCGAAGTACCATATATATACTGCCTTAATGATTTAACTGGAAATACAAATGGGAAGCATATTGTTTTTGGTGAAGTCTGAACCAAGACTTATACACTTGGAATGTATTGGATTTAGCTTAACCGATCTGCATGTAAACGTGGAACTAGAAAAAAAAATCCAAAACTATGAAATAATATTTGGTGAGAAGATCCTTCTTTCTTCAATTTAAATTTTCTACTAAAATTGATACAAATAATTATGTTTATAAATACATCTGAGGATAGTGTGTTAAACATTGTTATTTCCTTGTATTGAAAACCTGGAAGGAACTGTGAAACACTTTTAGTTCACAGTACTTAAACTGGGAACTGCATGTTACTTTGATCATGCACTTATGAATTTTTTGAATAATATACATCTGTATACATGCCTATGCTTCACCCTGAACTCCTATCACATACACACACACACACACACACACTGTGGGATAGAATGAGTTTTAGGGAGATCCTCAATATTTTATATACTGTTAATGCATATGGTAATTGTAGATGATGAATATCATTTATTTCAGATATGTAAACTATTTTGAGACAAAAATCCTTTGAATTAGAAACTATAATCCAAAAAGCAGCTCGTACTCATTTGATTGTTTTTTTGTAGAATTGAACATTTCCCAAATCTGTTGGCCATTCACTTGAAAACTCGCTGTACTTGTGAACTTCTGGAATTTGTTGTACACTTGTAACATCATATACCTGTATTAACTTGAAGCTAATTGATTTATCTATAAAATAAACCTGATTACATTCAAATATGATTTAGTAAGTTGAACATACGTTCCTCTTGGGTCTCAAAGTCAAAATAAACCACTGTATGCGTAAACTACTAAGGGCTCTGCCATGTTGTTGTTTTTATGTATGCATACACATTATTATATAAATATTCCTGTATATGTTCGTAAATCTGGATACACATATATATACCCATTATTATATACCCATTTCACAGTTCTATGTAAAATTCTAGTATATTAAATTGTGTATGCGCTGATGTAATTCATCACTTATGATTTAATTAGTGAAGTATATTCAATAGGTATAGTTGGATCAGGACTAGAAAATTTTGAGCAACCTGAAACTTTCAAAGTGGAACTTTGTAGTGTCCCGAAATTCCGGTCCAATTTGAGCTAACCAAATAACACAAGTCCAACCCCAATTGTACTGGAAACCAGAAAACTAATAGAAAGAAAATTGAGGGTGAGAATGGATAAGATAGAAACTTAGAATAGAAGAAGAAGAAGACAACAACAACATCAGAGTAACACGAACCTCACAGCAAAACGAATAAAATAAATTATATAACATATCTTTGAAATACAAAGCTGTACTTGAATATATTTCATTATCAAAGTACAGTACTTACAACACAGCGGAAATAAATAATAGCTATATGATCCTGAAGCCTCCTGCTCCAGCTCTTCAAGTATCTGTAAATCCCGACTACTTGACTGCCCATACAAAATTGGGCACCCAAGAGTTTAGGGAAAACAAAACAAAATAAACTCTGGGTCAGTCATGGGACTGGTGTGAGTAGAATAGTTTAAAACAGTTTGAGCAATCAAACGATATATCATAAGACCACGCCGTATAACGGAACGGGTTTTTCCCTTATGAGAATACAAAATAATCTTTATATCGAAATTCTCTTTATATTATAATAGTGTCTATCAACCACAATATAATAATCATCTAGCAGAAATGCTTTCAACTCACTTTCTACATATATAGTATTCAATCAAACCGCGAGCACTTATTGGATAATGGATTTCCAACTATGACAAGGTATGGAACCACCTTCTGATAGTGTACCTCTAGAGAGGAATACACTAGGTTCAACAAGAACATCTTGCAACCCGGCCACACATGACTGACCACTCATTTCTCTTGAGTGTATCGCATGTATATCACCAACGGTTGGGATCAGCAACCGTTTCCCAAATGGGACAGCATCGACAATAGATTTTTAGAAGTAAATGAAACTCTAGATCAGGTGATTATACACCCTAATAGGTGCAACCTACATAGCCATGCTGCCTGCCCGATTTTTGTCATTTACCGGATGTGAGGCTAGAAGCTACGATTATCTTTTACATGCCACATCTTCATTCACTTAGAATGTCACATCGTCATACCCTTTAAAATCACAAATTGATTTATCCAAAAATAACACGGGTATACAGCTAAGAGAAACGAATTCCTCCGCCACCAAACGTGAATACGTTTGAAGAGATCAACTTATGCGATCTATTAGATATACTCTGTCAGACTTTCTTCCCTACAAGTTGTCCAGGGACTGGACAAACCGAAGGCACTATTCGGTACATCCATCTTAGGCAATCTTTACCTAAGATTTATACAACAGCCCTTGCACTTTACTCCGTCTTCAATTATCTTGGCATATATGATTCGCAATGCTTATGCCAATACGGAGTGGTTCTTTGGATAATAATCCAATCGGTCTCTCCATATTAACAATGTTAAAATGGTCAAAACTTTGATAGTCTGTGATTTGACTATCAAAGAAAAATATGTGTGCTCATAATGATATTATTTCCGGATGGAAATTATATCGATTAATCATCATTCATCATTTATCTCTTTATTTAACTTATTCATTTTTCATCTCCTGTTTCCATATATTCAACATTTTTTATTTTCTAAATTTAGAAAATATACGTTATTAACAATGGAAAACATTTCCATTTCTTGTTTTCTATATTAAAAAACATTTCTGATTCTTATTTGGAAAACATTTCCAAAGCTCCTTCATTTGGTTTAAACAAATGTTTAAATAAAACATCGCGACACCAATTCAAACCATTACACTCATTAACTAAATTTACTTAACCATCATTCACTATCAAACCTTAGCCATTCCTTAGTTAAGAAAAAAGTCAATCAAGTTGGGTTATAATTACCTCTCAGGCCTTAACTGAACAACGTTTTAACTTCAGAATAGACAAAGTTTATCTTTGAAACCTTTAACAACTTCCTTGCGTAACTCTCAGATTCTATTTACGTATCCACTTCTTTATTGAAAACATTGGTTTTAACGATAACGTTATAATCTGTAATAACCCGGAAAATACGAGCCAATTTAAAAATTTTAAATTGTTTATTTCAAGGCAATTTGAACCATTGAAATAGAATATTTCAATAAATTAGTGAATTAGAAATAGTAAGTCAGTTTGAAAATTTGAATTCGAACTTTGACCGACTGTGCAGGGTGGAAAATATAACGGATCTTAGTGAGACCAAAAATATTTAAATCTGTTAGTCAATACCTTTCTAACGAATCTGGAAAATCGAAGTTTCATAACGAGAATCAAAAGTTGTGGCCGAATGAATTTTCAGAAGAGTCGGTATATAGAATATATAGGTCTGGAAAATTGATATTTTGCAAACGGCCTCGGAATTCGACGAAACCACTTTTGTCGGGTCCGGGATGTCAAACTATTGCTAGGTTTCAAATTTCATAATTTTTCGAATCAATATGTGAGCGTGGCAAAAGAAAACGCGTTTGACCAGTTTCTGTTGAATTTAATCGACTGGAAATTGGCCATTTTTCAAACGGTCTCAGAATTCGACGAAACTAGTTTTGTTAGGACCGTATCGTCAATACGAAACTAGAAAATATTTTTCTGGAATTTTTCTAGTTAGTATGTGACCCCGGTAATTTGAAATGTACGTTTAAAATTCAATATAAGGATTTAAATGTAAATTTCAACGGAAACTGATTGTAACGATCAAACCAGCTTACGATACATATCCCATTGTGTTCGGAATGGGGGTAAAACGCTATGGACGACAGGCGGTGGGCCTCGTTTCGAGGTCGTATGTAAAAGTCAACCCTTGTGCAAAATTAAATAATTAAATAATAAAATAAAATAAAAAATATATTCTCCCTCCTTTTCTTCTGCTTGGCCCCCCCCGATTCATTATTCAGAGAAAAAAAAAGGAAAACCTAAATTAAATCGTGAAGCCGCCTTACCTCGAACCCGCCGACGAAGACTTCGCCGAAGCCCCCTCCGTCAGACCTCCTCCCTCCAGACATCGCCGACACCATCGAGCAACCCTCGCGACGCCCCCCGTTGAACCACCGAGCACCGCCACCCTCGAACCCTCGCGACGCCTCCCTGAACCACCGAGCACCACACTACATCGCTGACGCCCTCTTCTTCCCTCCACTTCGAGATCTACGGTAAGAATTAGGTTAGTTTATTTTTATTTTTATTTTTGTTTTGTTAAAACTAATTTCTGATTTTATTAGATTTATAAACTGTTTTTTTATAATGATTTAAAACTGAATTTTTTTATAATGATTTAAAACTGAATTTTTAAATGATTTAAAACAGAATTTTTAAAGAAAATAAAAACTGGATTTTTAAAAGAAAATAAAAACTGGATTTTTAAAAGAAAATAAAAATAGATTTTTTAAAGAAAATAAAAACTGGATTTTTAAAAGATTTAAAAACTGAATTTTTTTTTTTAGTTTAAAAACTGATTTTTTTTAAGAACACTAATTTCAGAATTTTTAAAGAAAGTAAAAACTGATTTTATTTTAAACTTTGAAATAGAAAAAAAAAAGAGTTTAAACTTTGAAATAGAAAAAGGTTTTAATCTTTTAAAAGAAAAAGATTTGAACTTGCAAAAATAAAGATCATATTTTTAAAAAGAGAAAAGTCGGAATTTTTGTTAAGTAGAAGAAGTAAGATATGATTCTTATATTTTTAAAGCAATAAAAATATAATTTTTACATCATAGGAATATTAAAAATATAATCTTTGTTTTTAGAATATGATCTTTATATATTGAATAACATAGTAAAAATTCGATTTTTACCTATGTAGAGAATACGGGAAACGAAAGCGACAAAAAGACGAAATAGGCGAAGATTTCCATAAAGGAAGAGTCGTGTTATTGGATAGCTGTTGGTGAGAATTCCACATTCTTCAATTTCTTTTTATATATATATATATATATGTGTGGAAATAAAAGTGAATTGATATATATAAATATTTATATATATATATATATATATATATATATACGCCCCCTCGTCCACAAACCATGGACGATATATATATTGGTTGAAATTGTTGTGAAAATTGGTTGACGGCAAATTGTTGTTTGGGATTGTTTGTGGTTGGTATTGAATTGATTGAGGTTGAAAAATACCCGTTTGTGATTGGAAAATATTTGGTTGAAACCACATAGGATTAGTTTGTGGAAATGAAATAAATATAAACATGCCGCCTGCGTGCGAATTAGATGCATGATCCCCATTGTCAAAAACCGCGAGGTTTTAAGATAGAGCGAGGAGCCGTACTAGGGACGGTGCCGGTTTAACTACCCTGCCGTTATGATGCCGAAATTTTGAATAATCTTTGTGTGTTAGAATTATTTTCATATGTTGAAATTATTTGCATGCATAGAAATTAAAGCCATATATTGAAACTATATCCATGTGTGGAAATGTTCATGTATTGAAAAGTGTTGTGTGAAAATAAAATTCATTTGTGAATGAATGAGGTGTATAAACAATAAAAATCACATTTTTATATATATATATGAAGTATGAAAAATATTCGCCTTATATGAATAATTTCAATCATAAAAATCCCATCTTTCTAATATGAACAACATAAATAAATTGTCCATGTGTGGAAATACTCATTTGTTGAGAAATGTGTGTAGTGGAAAGGTTCATGTGTTGAATAAAAAGATTGAACGATAAAAATTACATTTTTATTGAAACTATGAAGTGTTGAAACCATACATTGGTTGAATAAATATTTTAAATGATAAAAATATCATTTTTATCATATGTGTGATATGCTAAAGATATGCAGACGTTGAAACAAATATTTGTGATAGAAATATTATTTCTAACATGCATAGGAACTAAATAAAATAGTCATGTGTTGAAATCTATTTTAGTTCGCCAAAATTTTCATCTTTGAAATGTGAAGTGTTAAGAATATCCACTTGTTCAAATAAACGTGCATGAGTTGAAATATACATTAACTAGCTAATGATATGATTTTAGCCTATGCATGCGATATTAGAATGAGTGGTGTTTTTAAACCAAAGCAAATCAAATAGGAAGTTGAATAGAAAATGATAAATGTCAGAAATTGTATATATGTGCATGCATATCTATTGAACAGGTTAAAGCAAAAAGGGGCTAGAGAAGAGGAATAAATTTTTGTGCCCAACAAATAGGTACACATTTACTGTTTTGTTTGGGTGATGATTTTATGAGCCTATTGGCTAGCCGCTTGGCTTTTTCTTTTTCTTTTTGAGATTAGAAGGACCAGGAACGCTATTTGCGATTTCCCGATGCCCCCGGTACAAGGGAGGTTATGGCGAAATTTTCCAAAATTTTAGGGTGTTAGAAAAATATTTGAAGTGAAAACGATATAGAAATTATTGAATGAACTATATTTATATAAATATATAAATATAAATATAATTAAAACGAAACGTGGCCGTGCAGTTCATATTTTGAAACCGTGATTTCAAACGACTAGTGCGGAAGATCCGACCATTGGATTTTCCCGAAACCTCAACCGTTGGGTTCGCCTTGGAAATATCTTTCCAACGGCACCAACTTTGTGAAGATCCGACGGTTGGATTGTCTGGAATGTTTAATTCAAAATTAGTGAAAAACAGCGCCAGAAACGATTATTTTATATATATATAAATATAATTAAATTAAATCGAATAATGACGCTGCAGTTCGTAAATTGAAATCGTAACTTCAAATGGTTAGTGTGGAAGATCCGACCGTCGGATTTTCCCAAAACTGGAACCGTTGGGTTCGTTTTGAAAAGACCTTCCTAATGATGTAAAATTTGTGAAGATCCAACGGTTAGATTTTCCTATATGTGTAAAACAAAATTAGTGGAAAGCAGCGCCAGTGCGTCGACACGACCTGAAATGTCGTTTAATTAAATATGGCCATTTTAAATTAAATAAAATTAGCGATATATCGTTATTAAGTGCTATAGACGATATAGAGTGAAAATAAACCAATTTTGTTGTGTTTGCTTGATATGTGATGGTTGAATGTATTTGACGTGAAAATTATAACTAAATAACTGAAATGTGAATGTTGAATAGTTCAACCCTGTGATTAATTGGTTTGAAAATCTAAATATACGTGGGTTATTTGAAAAGGCCGAGTTTATCTCATTTCAAATAATCGATCGACGTTGAGAAGTCGAAGAGTCGAAGACGACTGAAGACCGACGATCTCCACGTTTGATGGATGGGCGCTACTGATGCTCGTGATTGGAGTAGCTACCATGAAGGAATTGAAGTAGTAGCCGTCCAAACATAGTGTTGATTGTACGGATATGCGAGGAATTGGTGCCTCCGGTTTCGTTCAGACCCAGAACGGACTTGTAAATTGACTGTGTGTCTGACATTGGATTTTGTTCTGTGTTGATTGATCTCTGTTAAATATATATCTGTTTGGCGGCGGAGAATTTATTCTCTTGCTTAACGCCCTTCTCTGAGATGTACGAGCTTAGAGGTTATGTATTGACAGAAATCAGTCGCATGGAGTGGATTGCCCGTGTGGCACGCCTAAGTGGCATATGATCAAGGCTTCTGTTGCAAAGCAAAGTCTTGTGGTTGATGATCAAAGCATAGTCTGTGTGACGTAGCTTTGTGTATAACGTGAATTCGTGAGCCTCACACCCCGGTATGAGTCAAAAACGGGAGAAGGACCCAAGGAGTGCATGCCGTTTCTTTCTAGCTATGGTGGTGTCAGTGACCTCCCAGCCCTGACATTTATATCTTTTTCACCTGTGTGGTTGTTGGAATGCGAGGCGCCTCGATTATAGGTCTGTAAGGACCGGGAAACGTGTGTTCAGGAATTGCCAATCCTCAAAAGTAAGAGAGGACCGGCCTTGGAGGATCCAGGGGATTGCTGTGTGCGGTCCCGAGGCATTTGCTAGAGTGTCTCGAACGGAGAGGAGCTTGCCCCTTGCCTCGACTCATGAAGGAATCCAATTTCCAATACGATATGTGCGGTTGTGATTGTATTACTAGTATGGCGACATAGTGGTATGGGTCATTTATGCCGCCTATGATTGATATTTATGATTGAAATCGCTTTTGAAACATATATGCACTAGTAATAATATCAAGCACTTTTGTTTTATTCGTATGAAGCATCTTTGGCCATTATAAGGTAAAAACTCTATCCTCCGGCTTGCGTTGCATTGTGTGATGGGACCTGAGTCTTATAATGGCTTCATTTTATAAAAAGCATTGCGTTGATTTAATCATTTATTTTATCTCATGCACTAGCACTCATTGGAGTAAACCCGTTCCGCGAAAGTGGCGTGGTCCTTTGATATGCCTTATTATTGTTGTTAATAAGTTGAATGGATTTCTCATACCAGTCCCATGACCGACTCGTAGTTTGTTTCACCTTGCAAACTCGGGTGCCCTTATTTTCACACGGGCAGCCTAGTTACAGGTTTCCGACGCACCTTTTGGCTCATGGCGAGGCTTGACTACACCGTGCTGACTTGGATTTTCTCCGCCATTATTGTATCTATATTATGATTCCGCCACTGGCGATGTAGACTGATATTCCTTTTGTGTACCCTTTATGTATGATTCCGCCTCAGGCGATGGTGACTGATTATGTATCATTATGCACTAAGTTGTATCCTGTACTGTGCTTCTCTGATGTGATGTTATCTATATGATTCCGCTGTCATATGTGTGTAAATTATTCTAATTTCTGTTTATGCTATTATCTGTGATATGCTAATGATGATTAATGTGTTATATTCCAATGATTATCCTTAACACCGTGCCACGGGGTTTTGGGATCGTCACAGCTGGTATCAGAGCTTTGGTTAACCTTAGTTCTGGAGTCTAACACATTAAACACTTCGTCAAGATAGAATCAGTAGTATTCTAAGGCGAGTCGCTCATTAGAGATAGGACTAGTAAAGTCCTAGAATGAGCTGAGCAGAATAGCAAAAACAATTGATCAGTCCATCGTTATCTTTCCGTAGGAATTTCTGCTTAACTATGCAATAGACTATCATTTCTGTTAACTGACTTTTTCGTTACTTATGCATAATTTGACAAATGGCTACCAGAGGAGCCGCTGCTAGAGGAGGCCGTGCCGGCCAAGGCCGAGGAAGGGGAGAAATCCCAGCTCAAGAAGGACCTTTGATACAACCTCCGGTAGCTCAATACTTCGAGCTCGACCGTGTAGCTAAGAGATATAAGAACTTAGGAGGCAAGACCTTCTCGGGGACTGGCACCGTAATAGAGGCCCTTGCATGGCTCAAAACATGCGAGAAAATTCTTGAAGGCCTAAGGCTAGGAAGCGAAGACAAAGCTACTATGGGCGCCTGGCTTATGCAGGAACAAGCCGAATTATGGTGGGAATCTCTTACCGCCGGGAATAGAGAAGCCAGAAGAACATGGGATGGATTCAAAGAACTCTTCAAGGAGAAATATGTCCCAGAGCAAGCTCTAGAAAGAATGCACGATGACTTCGCCAATCTCCAGCAAGGGGATCTTTCCGTGCAAGATTATCTGAACAAATTTACAATGCTGTCGCCCTATGCTCCCGAACTTGTTGCTACCGCGAAATCCAAAAATAAGAGGTTTATCTTTGGACTAAGACGTCAATATCATGATAGAGCCATGGCCCATGTCAAGCTGGATTTCAACGAGCTAGTGGAGATGACCTGCAACTATGAAGACCTTAATCAAAGGCATCTGGATCAGGATCGCGCTAGAAGTCAAGCAGGAAACAAGCGCAAGCCTACTGTAAATCAGGGCGAGTCAAGCCAAGCAGCATCTTCAAAGCCTCAGACTGGCAAGCCGCCAAGAGGAAATTGCTTTAATTGTGGTAAGCCGGGGCACTACTCAAACGTCTGCACAGCTCCGAAGAGACAGAAAACAAACTCTCAAGGCTCGAGCCAAGGCTCTCAGAACCCTCGCTCGTGCTTCAACTGTCGCAAGACCGACCATCTGGTCAGAGACTGTCCTTTGTTGAAGAAAGCTACTGTAGCTCATGTCTATGACGGGTCTAGCCCGCCAGCTGCTTCCGACGGAGCAGGTAAACCCGATGTTTTGGGAGGTACCCTTACAATTAAGAATATTCCTGTTTCTGTATTATTTGACACAGGTGCATCGCGTAGTTTTATTGCTAAAAACACAGTGCACAAACTAAAGTTAAAACAGCGAAAGCTTAAAGAATCGGTTGAAGTTCATAACCCGATAGGGGGTCCTGTTACTCTCGGTTTATATTGTAGAGTGCCTATCTCCTATTCTTTCTATAAATTTCCTTTTGATTTAATCGTTATGGATTTTCCCGAATTCGATATTATTCTCGGGCTGGATTGGTTAACGAAATATGAAGCTGAAGTGAAGTGTGCGGAAAGAATTGTTAAAATCCGAACGGAGCTTGGACATATATATATTCCCTGTCATGGTTCGAATCCGAATAGTGAAGAATTTTGGTCAGCATTAGAACTTATTCCCACCTCCATAGAAAAGATTCCGATTGTTAGCAACTATGCGGATGTGTTTAAAGAAGTTGAGAACTTACCTCCGCAATGAGAAATAGAATTTCGAATCGATCTAATTCCTAATGCCAGACCAGTGGTGCATCCAATCCGTAGAATGACTCCGAAAGAAAAAGAAGAATTAGGCGATCAAACTCGTCAACTGTTGTGGAAAGGTCTAATCAGACCGAGTTTTTCTAATTGGGGTGCAGCTGTCGTGTTTGTCCCGAAGTCAGACGGTACTCTTAGATTATGTGTTGATTACCGAGACCTCAACAAACAGACGCTTAAAAACAAATATCCATTACCCCGCATTGATGATTTGCTAGACCAATTGAATGGGGCGAATGTATTTTCCCGAATGGACCTAGCTACAGGTTTTCCCCAATTGAGAATAGCAGAAGAGTGTGTTCCTTTGACCGCTTTCAGAGGCCCAGACATATTTTATGAATGGTTAGTAATGCCGTTTGGCCTTTGCAACGCTCCAGCATACTTTGTCGATCTAATGAATAGAGTGTTCAGGGGAGTTCTGAATAAATTTGTCCTCGTATTCATCGATGATATTTTAATCTACTCCAAATCAAAACCCGAGCATGAAAAACACTTAGAACAAGTATTGGAGATTCTAAGGAAGAACGTCTTCAAAGCCAAATTCTCTAAATGTGTCTTCTGGCAAGAAGAAGTTAAATTTCTCGGCCATGTCGTGTCAGGGAAAGGAATTTCTGTTGACCCAAGCAAGATAACAGCGATTCAAGACTGGAAACAACCCACTACTCCCACAGAAGTTAGAAGTTTTATGGGATTGGCTAGTTATTATCGAAAGTTCGTTAAGGATTTTTCGAAGATATCCGGTCCGTTAACGAAGCTCACAAAGAAACATGAGAAGTTTAAGTGGACTTCCGACTGTGAAGAAGCTTTCCACGAATTGAAATCGAAGCTGACCACCGCTCCAGTGTTAACTATTATTGATGGCAATCAAGATTTAACGGTTTGGACAGATGCTTCTATTAGAGGTCTTGGTGCAGTGTTAATGCAGAAAGGCCAGGTAGTCGCTTATGCAAGCCGCCAATTGAAACCGCATGAGAAGAATTATGTGACTCATGATCTTGAGTTGCTAGCCATCGTATTTGCCTTGAAAATCTGGAGGCATTACTTATTGGGCGAGAAATTTATATTGTACACAGATCATCAATCATTGAAGTATTTATATACCCAAAAAGATCTGAATCTGAGACAACAACGTTGGCTAGAATTTCTTGCGGCGTATGACCTAGATATCTTGTATACGCCGGGAAAAGCTAACGTAGTAGCGGATGCGCTTAGTAGAAAAACCGCAATTGTTGCCCATCTTATAATTACACCTGGATTGATTGATAGGATATCTGTTCTTCAGAAAAGTGACAATTTTGCGAAAGAGATGGTAAAAAGGATTCAAAGGGGCGAAGGCTCTAGTTTCCAAGTGGATACAGAAGGAGTTTTGAGGCTGAATGGAAGAATATGTGTTCCCGACATTCCCGAGCTTAAAAGAGAAGTACTAGATGAATGCCATAAATCCAAATTTTGCATCCACCGTAGGGTGAGTAAAATGTACAACGATATCAAACGCACTTTCTGGTGGAAGGCAATGAAAAGAGATATTTCTTTGTATGTTAGCAGATGCCCTACTTGTCAATTGGTCAAGAGTGACCAACAGAAGCTAGCTGGACTGTTGCAACCGTTGGATGTCCCAGGTTGGAAATGGGAACAGATTTCCATGGATTTCATAGATGGTTTGCCGCGAACCAAGAAAGGTAATGACAGTATTTGGGTAATCGTAGATCGCTTCACGAAGACTGCCCATTTTATACCTGTCAGGTCCAATCGAACTGCCCAAAGTCTAGCACAGATATATTTCAAAGAAATTGTTAAGCTGCATGGAATTCCCATCAGCATAGTCAGTGATAGAGATCCCCTATTTACTAGCAAATTCTGGGAGGCTTTCCAGACTGAATTGGGGACAAAACTGAATATGAGCACCGCTTATCACCCCCAAACAGATGGCCAAACTGAGCGGGTGAACAGAATTCTGGAAGATTTATTGCGGGCTTGTATAATCGATTTTGGTGGGTCATGGGAAGATCATTTGCATTTGGCAGAATTCTCATATAACAATAGCTATCAAGCAAGTTTGAGGATGTCACCATTTGAAGCATTATATGGCAGACCCTGCAGATCTCCTGCATGTTGGGTAGAACCTGGCAACAGACTTGTACTAGGACCCGATATGATTAGGGAAGCATCTGATAAAGTGGACTTCATCAAGAAGCGATTGAAAACCGCCCAAAGCCGACAGAAAAGTTATGCAGACTCTAGAAGGAGAGATTTGACATTTGCTGTTGGTGATCATGTTTATTTAAGAGTTTCTCCGATGAGAGGAGTAATCAGATTTGGAAAGACTGGGAAGTTGGCACCGAGATTTATTGGTCCCTTTCCTATACTTGAGCGAATTGGAACTCTTGCTTATAGGGTTCAATTGCCAGATTGGTTGCCTGGAGTGCACAATGTATTTCACGTATCTCAACATAGGAGACATGTGCATGATCCGGATCTTGTTGTAGAAGAAGCAGTGCAACAGGATGTGGAGATAACTCCAGAATTAGCACTCATAAGAGAGCCATTAAAAATTGTTGGCAAAGAAACTAGAGAACTCAGAAGCAAAAAGGTTCATTTAGTTAAAGTGCAGTGGAGCAGTGATCCTAGAGACTGTACTTGGGAAACCGAGGAAAGCATTAAACAAGCTTACCCCAAATGCAGAGTGGATATCTCTGACTAACTCCGGTGCAAGGTACCTTTACCATACTTTGCATTTACATTTTATTTCCTACTTCATTGTTGTTTCCTTTTCGAGGACGAAAAGTTTTAAGTAGGGGAGATTGTAATAACCCGGAAAATACGAGCCAATTTAAAAATTTTAAATTGATTATTTCAAGGCAATTTGAACCATTGAAATAGAATATTTCAATAAATTAGTGAATTAGAAATAGTAAGTCAGTTTGAAAATTTGAATTCGAACTTTGACCGACTGTGCAGGGTGGAAAATATAACGGATCTTAGTGAGACCAAAAATATTTAAATCTGTTAGTCAATACCTTTCTAACGAATCTGGAAAATCGAAGTTTCATAACGAGAATCAAAAGTTGTGGCCGAATGAATTTTCAGAAGAGTCGGTATATAGAATATATAGGTCTGGAAAATTGATATTTTGCAAACGGCCTCGGAATTCGACGAAACCACTTTTGTCGGGTCCGGGATGTCAAACTATTGCTAGGTTTCAAATTTCATAATTTTTCGAATCAATATGTGAGCGTGGCAAAAGAAAACGCGTTTGACCAGTTTCTGTTGAATTTAATCGACTGGAAATTGGCCATTTTTCAAACGGTCTCAGAATTCGACGAAACTAGTTTTGTTAGGACCGTATCGTCAATACGAAACTAGAAAATATTTTTCTGGAATTTTTCTAGTTAGTATGTGACCCCGGTAATTTGAAATGTACGTTTAAAATTCAATATAAGGATTTAAATGTAAATTTCAACGGAAACTGATTGTAACGATCAAACCAGCTTACGATATATATCCCATTGTGTTCGGAATGGGGGTAAAACGCTATGGACGACAGGCGGTGGGCCTCGTTTCGAGGTCGTATGTAAAAGTCAACCCTTGTGCAAAATTAAATAATTAAATAATAAAATAAAATAAAAAAAATATATTCTCCCTCCTTTTCTTCTGCTTGGCCCCCCCGATTCATTATTCAGAGAAAAAAAAAGGAAAACCTAAATTAAATCGTGAAGCCGCCTTACCTCGAACCTGCCGACGAAGACTTCGCCGAAGCCCCCTCCGTCAGACCTCCTCCCTCCAGACATCGCCGACACCATCGAGCAACCCTCGCGACGCCCCCCGTTGAACCACCGAGCACCGCCACCCTCGAACCCTCGCGACGCCTCCCTGAACCACCGAGCACCACACTACATCGCCGACGCCCTCTTCTTCCCTCCACTTCGAGATCTACGGTAAGAATTAGGTTAGTTTATTTTTATTTTTATTTTTGTTTTGTTAAAACTAATTTCTGATTTTATTAGATTTATAAACTGTTTTTTTATAATGATTTAAAACTGAATTTTTTTATAATGATTTAAAACTGAATTTTTAAATGATTTAAAACAGAATTTTTAAAGAAAATAAAAACTGGATTTTTAAAAGAAAATAAAAACTGGATTTTTAAAAGAAAATAAAAACAGAATTTTTAAAGAAAATAAAAACTGGATTTTTAAAAGATTTAAAAACTGATTTTTTTAGTTTAAAAACTGATTTTTTTTAAGAACACTAATTTCAGAATTTTTAAAGAAAGTAAAAACTGATTTTATTTTAAACTTTGAAATAGAAAAAAAAAAGAGTTTAAACTTTGAAATAGAAAAAGGTTTTAATCTTTTAAAAGAAAAAGATTTGAACTTGCAAAAATAAAGATCATATTTTTAAAAAGAGAAAAGTCGGAATTTTTGTTAAGTAGAAGAAGTAAGATATGATTCTTATATTTTTAAAGCAATAAAAATATAATTTTTACATCATAGGAATATTAAAAATATAATCTTTGTTTTTAGAATATGATCTTTATATATTGAATAACGTAGTAAAAATTCGATTTTTACCTATGTAGAGAATACGGGAAACGAAAGCGACAAGAAGACGAAATAGGCGAAGATTTCCATAAAGGAAGAGTCGTGTTATTGGATAGCTGTTGGTGAGAATTCCACATTCTTCAATTTCTTTTTATATATATATATATATATGTGTGGAAATAAAAGTGAATTGCTATATATAAATATTTATATATATATATATATACGCCCCCTCGTCCACAAACCATGGACGATATATATATTGGTTGAAATTGTTGTGAAAATTGGTTGACGGCAAATTGTTGTTTGGGATTGTTTGTGGTTGGTATTGAATTGATTAAGGTTGAAAAATACCCGTTTGTGATTGGAAAATATTTGGTTGAAACCACATAGGATTAGTTTGTGGAAATGAAATAAATATAAACATGCCGCCTGCGTGCGAATTAGATGCATGATCCCCATTGTCAAAAACCGCAAGGTTTTAAGGTAGAGCGAGGAGCCGTACTAGGGACGGTGCCGGTTTAACTACCCTGCCGTTATGCTGCCGAAATTTTGAATAATCTTTGTGTGTTAGAATTATTTTCATATGTTGAAATTATTTGCATGCATAGAAATTAAAGCCATATATTGAAACTATATCCATGTATGGAAATGTTCATGTATTGAAAAGTGTTGTGTGAAAATAAAATTCATTTGTGAATGAATGAGGTGTATAAACAATAAAAATCACATTTTTATATATATATGAAGTATGAAAAATATTCTCCTTATATGAATAATTTCAATCATAAAAATCCCATCTTTCTAATATGAACAACATAAATAAATTGTCCATGTGTGGAAATACTCATTTGTTGAGAAATGTGTGTAGTGGAAAGGTTCATGTGTTGAATAAAAAGATTGAACGATAAAAATTACATTTTTATTGAAACTATGAAGTGTTGAAACCATACATTGGTTGAATAAATATTTTAAATGATAAAAATATCATTTTTATCATATGTGTGATATGCTAAAGATATGCAGACGTTGAAACAAATATTTGTGATAGAAATATTATTTCTAACATGCATAGGAACTAAATAAAATAGTCATGTGTTGAAATCTATTTTAGTTCGCCAAAATTTTCATCTTTGAAATGTGAAGTGTTAAGAATATCCACTTGTTCAAATAAACGTGCATGAGTTGAAATATACATTAACTAGCTAATGATATGATTTTAGCATGCATGCGATATTAGAATGAGTGGTGTTTTTAAACCAAAGCAAATCAAATAGGAAGTTGAATAGAAAATGATAAATGTCAGAAATTGTATATATGTGCATGCATATCTATTGAACAGGTTAAAGCAAAAAGGGGCTAGAGAAGAGGAATAAAATTTTGTGCCCAACAAATAGGTACACATTTACTGTTTTGTTTGGGTGATGATTTTATGAGCCTATTGGCTAGCCGCTTGGCTTTTTCTTTTTCTTTTTGAGATTAGAAGGACCGGGAACGCTATTTGCGATTTCCCGATGCCCCCGGTACAGGGGAGGTTATGGCGAAATTTTCCAAAATTTTAGGGTGTTAGAAAAATATTTGAAGTGAAAACGATATAGAAATTATTGAATGAACTATATTTATATAAATATATAAATATAAATATAATTAAAACGAAACGTGGCCGTGCAGTTCATATTTTGAAACCGTGATTTCAAACGACTAGTGCGGAAGATCCGACCATTGGATTTTCCCGAAACCTCAACCGTTGGGTTCGCCTTGGAAATATCTTTCCAACGGCACCAACTTTGTGAAGATCCGACGGTTGGATTGTCTGGAATGTTTAATTCAAAATTAGTGAAAAACAGCGCCAGAAACGATTATTTTATATATATATAAATATAATTAAATTAAATCGAATAACGACACTGCAGTTCATAAATTGAAATCGTAACTTCAAATGGTTAGTGTGGAAGATCCGACCGTCGGATTTTCCCAAAACTGGAACCGTTCGGTTCGTTTTGAAAAGACCTTCCTAATGATGTAAAATTTGTGAAGATCCAACGGTTAGATTTTCCTATATGTGTAAAACAAAATTAGTGGAAAGCAGCGCCAGTGCGTCGACACGACCTGAAACGTCGTTTAATTAAATATGGCCGTTTTAAATTAAATAAAATTGGCGATATATCGTTATTAAGTGCTATAGACGATATAGAGTGAAAATAAACCAATTTTGTTGTGTTTGCTTGATATGTGATGGTTGAATGTATTTGACGTGAAAATTATAACTAAATAACTGAAATGTGAATGTTGAATAGTTCAACCCTGTGATTAATTGGTTTGAAAATCTAAATATACGTGGGTTATTTGAAAAGGCCGAGTTTATCTCATTTCAAATAATCGATCGACGTTGAGAAGTCGAAGAGTCGAAGAGTCGAAGACGACTGAAGACCGACGATCTCCACGTTGGATGGATGGGCGCTACTGATGCTCGTGATTGGAGTAGCTACCATGAAGGAATTGAAGTAGTAGCCGTCCAAACATAGTGTTGATTGTACGGATATGCGAGGAATTGGTGCCTCCGGTTTCGTTCAGACCCAGAACGGACTTGTAAATGGACTGTGTGTCTGACATTGGATTTTGTTCTGTGTTGATTGATCTCTGTTAAATATATATCTGTTTGGCGGTGGAGAATTTATTCTCTTGCTTAACGCCCTTCTATGAGACGTACGAGCTTAGAGGTTATGTATTGACAGAAATCAGTCGCATGGAGTGGATTGCCCGTGTGGCACGCCTAAGTGGCATATGATCAAGGCTTCTGTTGCAAAGCAAAGTCTTGTGGTTGATGATCAAAGCATAGTCTGTGTGACGTAGCTTTGTGTATAACGTGAATTCGTGAGCCTCACACCCCGGTATGAGTCAAAAACGGGAGAAGGACCCAAGGAGTGCATGACGTTTCTTTCTAGCTATGGTGGTGTCAGTGACCTCCCAGCCCTGACATTTATATCTTTTTCACCTGTGTGGTTGTTGGAATGCGAGGCGCCTCGATTATAGGTCTGTAAGGACCGGGAAACTTGTGTTCAGGAATTGCCAATCCTCAAAAGTAAGAGAGGACCGGCCTTGGAGGATCCAGGGGATTGCTGTGTGCGGTCCCGAGGCATTTGCTAGAGTGTCTCGAACGGAGAGGAGCTTGCCCCTTGCCTCGACTCATGAAGGAATCCAATTTCCAATACGATATGTGCGGTTGTGATTGTATTACTAGTATGGCGACATAGTGGTATGGGTCATTTATGCCGCCTATGATTGATATTTATGATTGAAATCGCTTTTGAAACATATATGCACTAGTAATAATATCAAGCACTTTTGTTTTATTCGTATGAAGCATCTTTGGCCATTATAAGGTAAAAACTCTATCCTCCGGCTTGCATTGCATTGTGTGATGGGACCTGAGTCTTATAATGGCTTCATTTTATAAAAAGCATTGCGTTGATTTAATCATTTATTTTATCTCATGCACTAGCACTCATTGGAGTAAACCCGTTCCGCGAAAGTGGCGTGGTCCTTTGATATGCCTTATTATTGTTGTTAATAAGTTGAATGGATTTCTCATACCAGTCCCATGACTGACTCGTAGTTTGTTTCACCTTGCAAACTCGGGTGCCCTTATTTTCACACGGGCAGCCTAGTTACAGGTTTCTGACGCACCTTTTGGCTCATGGCGAGGCTTGACTACACCGTGCTGACTTGGATTTTCTCCGCCATTATTGTATCTATATTATGATTCCGCCACTGGCGATGTAGACTGATATTCCTTTTGTGTACCCTTTATGTATGATTCCGCCTCAGGCGATGGTGACTGATTATGTATCATTATGCACTAAGTTGTATCCTGTACTGTGCTTCTCTGATGTGATGTTATCTATATGATTCCGCTGTCATATGTGTGTAAATTATTCTAATTTCTGTTTATGCTATTATCTGTGATATGCTAATGATGATTAATGTGTTATATTCCAATGATTATCCTTAACACCGTGCCACGGGGTTTTGGGATCGTCACATAATCCCTATTTTCGAAACATCTAACTTTAATTATAACTTTTATTCTTTAATGTGAATAAATAAATGAACCCCTAATTTATAAATAAACAAATCTTGATTTAAACACCGGAAAGTATTAAGTACTTTCCCGAATTCGATATAATCGAATTCGACGATTAACTCCCTTCGAATAACTAATATTCGATTAACTCACTTCGAATAACTAATATTCGGTTATCTCTCTTCGAATAAGTTATATTCGATTAACTCACTTCGAATAACTTATATTCGATTAACTCACTTCGAATAACTTATATTCGATATCTCTTTCTTTTGAATAAACTATATTCGATAAATCTCTCTTTTCGAATAACTAAATTCGATTAACTCTTTTCGAATAACTAAATTCTATTAACTCCTTTCGATTAAACTAAAATCGATAACTCCTTTCGATTAAACTAAAATCGATAACTCCTTTCGTCTAAACCAAAATCGATAACTCCTTTCGATTAAACTTAATCGATAACTCCTTTCGATTAAACTAAAATCGATAACTCCTTTCGATTAACTCATTTGGATTAACTCGGTTTGATTACCTCATCTGGACTAACTTAACTTAATTAACTCAACTTATTTAACTCAACTTGATTAACTCCTATCGAATAACTAATATTCGAATAACTATGTTTGTTTTAACTTAATTTCAAATAACTATATTCGATCAACAATAATTGAATAACTAATATTCAATTAATCCTAATTCGATTAACTATGTTCAATTAACTCTATCTGGTTAACTCTAACTGGTTAACTCTAATCGACTAACTCTATTCGATTACAAATACTTCCTTTCCCGTTTGTCTATATTTATTTCATATAAATATTTCGTTTATATAATTCAATTTATTTCATACATAAATAATTCCTTTTATAACTCTATTTGTAAATGTTTTTACAAATACATCCTTTCCAATTCTATTTGTAAATGGTTTAAAATTTTTCCCTTTCTATTTTATTTGTAAATGTTTTACACATATTTCTCTTTCTATTTTATTTGTAAATGTTTTACAAATATTTCACTTTCTATTTTATTTGTGAATGTTTTACAAATATTTCTCTTTCTATTTTATTTGTAAATATTTTATAAATATTTCTCTTTCTATTTTATTTGTAAATGTTTTACAAATATTTCTCTTTTTATTTTATTTGTAAATGTTTTACAAATCTTTCTCTTTTTATATTTGTTTTACAAATTTTTTCCTTTTATATTTGTTTTATTTATTTTCTAAATAAATAATCCTTTTATACTTCTATTTATTATCCCGATAAATATTTCTCTTTATAAAATCCTTTGATTTTATAAATAATTCCCTTTTATAAAATCCCTTGATTTTATAAATATTTTCTCTTTATAAAATTCCAATTCATTTTATAATTGAATATCCCTTTTATAAAATCTCTTGATTTTATAAATATTTTTTCCTTTTTATAATATCATGTTCATTTTCAATAAATATTTCCTTTTCAAAACCCTTTTTGATTTTATAATTATTTTCTTCTATAAAATCCCTTTTTCCTTTTCTATATAAAATGGATTTTATATAACTAATTTATTTCCAAAATATACTTTGAAAATCCCCTTTTCTACATCCTAGTCTTACGGTTTTTAAAATACCAAATAACAGTGATCAATATCATTCAAACACACGTAATCAACAACAGATTATATATCACATCATATATCACAAAATTTGAAACAAAACAGGATTTTATATATTGAGGAACCCAATTGGGTCCCTCCAACCTGTTTCCCAGCATCACAGATGTTAAACAATATAATTAACATCGATTTCATTTCAATATGAAATATTCTGCTAAACAGAATCAATATTTGATTAATGATTTATATATATATATCGTTATCTATGATTTCAACCAATACACGAATAATTCAACCAAACAGTTAACACACAACAATCAATAGATAATTATCAGTTCTAAGAATACATTATAAAAATACAACTGTTCAGAGTTGGTGAGTTTTACTCACATTGGACGATCATTGTTAATAATGGTAACCATCGCTTGATTCAGACGGACAATTTATTTTGCTATAAGTTGTAACGAGTTCAGATTCACTTCCGATCAGTTCCATTGTGAAGCGCTCGTCCATACGATCCCAACGGATCCAATCGCATTCAATTCTGATTACGTATGCAAGAGATATTGATTTTATAAGTTAATGTACATATTTAAATAGTTTTAATTTAAATTAGCTTTGTAAATGGGCCTCACCATGTTGACATCGGCCCACCCTCACCCTTAACCCAAACCGCACAGTACTTGACGCTTCTTTCCAAATCACCAGACCCGTAACCTCCCACATCATTTTTTGGATCTTCCAACTCCTATTTCCCCTTCATTTCTTCACAAAATGCCAACAAAAGCTACCAACGAACTCTCCTTCCAACTCTCAACACATCCATACCCTTTTTGCCGCAACCGCACTTCATCCTTTCAAAGCCATTCTTCCCAAGCAACCCATCATCAACATCGCTCCCTCCACCTTTCACAAATTCAACCACTGTAAAACCCGATCTCCTCCTCACCGAATCACTAACCTCCTGCCATCGTTTTCCTTAAACTCGAAGCCACCATAGAGGTCGCGACCCCCAGTCCGTTCCCCCATCACTCAAAAAAATCACGACAGCAGCATATTTGAACTACACAGTAGCCATCGATACCCATCTATCACTGAACAACCCAATACCCCATCACACCACTTAGAAACCAAATCCAGGTGTTCTTACAACTGAGAAGACCATTTCCACAAACCCTGAAGCCTAGCGCTGAGCATATGGAGCAGAAGTCAAAGCCCTAGGCATCGCTGCCTTGTTTTGCCGCCAGGAAAAATTGCGTCGAGCCAGATGAAATGGATATCAAATGGAAGGGAATCACTACAGCATCTCATATACACATGCTTTTCAATTTATATAGTTTTCTATGATTTATTTTGAATTTGCAAAGAAGATTTCTTTTCATGTTTCGGTTTCCTGAAGTGGCGGCTTAAAACGATTATATAACAGGGGTATGATTTTTATGTGGCTGAAAACAATGAGTGTGTGGCTTGTTTAGGTCCATAAATAACTTAGGCTATTTTAGTTTTTATATTCATTTCGCCTTCTAAAAATCCATGTGATCACACACGATATTCAAAAATTGCGAAAATGGTCAAGTAGCTACAGTTCGACATTACAATCCCAACGAAACTGGTTTAGTCGAATTCCGACTCCGTTTGCTCACACAGCGTATTTTTAACCTTCAAAATATCGACTGTTTTTCACATTAAAATCCCATATGGCCACATACTGAATTCAAAAATCACGAAAACTGAAATCTAGCAATAATTTAATATTGCGGATCCAACAAAATTAGTTTCGTTGAATTCTGAGGTCGTTTGCAAAATGGCTATTTTTAAAGCTCTAAACAACCCTTTTAAATATATAAATATATTTAAAAACAATTAAATTTAATATTTATAAATAAATATTATCGTTTATGTAACAACCCATGTTTTTGTAACGTGTAATAACCATAAATCTGGGCAGAATTAATTTTTAAAATAAGAATCAAGGGAAACAAGTTGCGCCGCGTTCGTCTCGAAATTCTGCTTGGAAACGAGTCCGAGTTTTCGAAAATCGGAGTCCGTATGACCAAGTTATGACCATTCGAAGTTTTCAGAAATTTTCAAGTTCAAAACAGACTCAATTCAAATTCAAAATTCGAATTTCAAACCTCCAAATGGACTGGGCGGGAAATTTCCCGCCCAGGACCAGGTCGACCTGGGGTCGACTATGTAGTCGACCTACCCAGGACCAGGTCGACCATAGTAACGATCTGGGGGTCGACCTGGTGCCCGAGCCCATTTCTGAAGCTGGATTCACTCTAATGTATTTGGCCTCATTTCTGTCCACATTCATTGACCTGACCCTATAAATACAGCCCCTAACACCACCCTCTCTACACCAAATTCTTTCTGACCTTATGCTGCTCTGATTTTGATTGAAAAGTTCGAGAGAAGGACTGCTTCTTCTACGTTGAGACTGCATTAAGGGAATTGCTGATTTGGGCATTTCTATTAGGACTTGACTAAGCATATTCAACATCGACTCTCTTTTTCTAATTCTCAAACCACGATCTGTAAGCCCCAGTTATTTTCAGATTTAAACTGTAAATGTAATATGAATATGATGTAAATTGAAATTGGACCTATGTATGATGACTGTTTACATTCATTTTCGTTCATCTTGGATCTTGACTCTTGGATATTACTATGACATTGATTTGGGGCCTATTCATGTTGTAAACCAAAAAGAGAAACCCCTCTTATTATCATGTTGAATCTGTTGTTAGTCACATGTTTATGACTATCACCTTATGACAGTCGTTACCATGACTATACTATCACCTTATGACAGTCGTATCATGACTATACTATCACCTTATGACAGTCATTACTATGACTACACTATCACCTTGAGACAATTGTTATTTTGACTAGTACCTTATCTTTCTAGATTTGGAACCTTTATGTTTGAGGCTAATATTTCATATGTCAGTAATGTTTTAATCTTTTATTTCAAGTTATATCATGCTATGTTAGTAATCACTTTTGCCACATTATACCCCGTCCTTTTTATGTTATTCCCTATTAGATTTATTTGTATCGATTCGAACTTACGTGCGATGGGAATATGATTTGGGTAGAATAGGTAAAACATAAATTATCTTTGAACATGAACGTTACTATGACTTGAACCTGAATATGGACATGAACTTGACACGATTTGACATGAAACATGACCTAAAAACTTGACATGAATATAGACATGAAAACTTGAACGTGGGCATGACAGTTAAATAACTTGAAAATGGCCAACTCGAGGTTGGGTTGAGTTTGAAGTGTAAATCTGCCAGGAACCGCCCGACAAATCAAGTGGCTGCAAACAATAGGATCCAATGTGGGTAGTTGGTCATATTGCACGTAAAAACCCGAGGTTAAACTATGTAGTGGTGTAAATCTGCCTGGAACCGCCCGGCAAATCCAGTAACCACAACAGTTAGTCTAATGTGAGAGGTTGGCGTGCACTAATGAATTAATGCCACATGATAGGGTTAAGTCATGAACCATTTGAATATACTTAACCAACTTGACACGATGATTTGATAGGGTTAAGTCATGAACTGCTTGAACACACTTAACCAACTTGATACACAATCTGGATAGGGTTAAGTCATGAATTTGAATGACAACACTTAACCCATTAGAAACCCTAGTTACGCGGTCCTTTTCAGCAGTAACCCACTTAGATGTATCACGATACCCTGGGACTAGGCAGGGTGGGGCACGATTACTGGGCTAATTGTAAGCGACCAGAACGACGGCTGAGTAGGTGCGCCATTGTAGGTTCAGGCGGGCTATGGTTGTGCACGTAGTACGGAGTTGAAAAAGCAGGCATTGGGCACCCGTAGATTTACACTGTGCGTGCTTGATTCGTGTCGGTGGTTGGCACCATAGGACTTGATACACCCTATGGTGGACCTAGCACAGGTAACTACATTTCTGGATAGGGCCGTATGAGACAGACACATGACGAGCTAGGATTTGTAGGGAGCCGATCGATTAATAGATCGTACCTTAGGACCCCGTAATGGGTCACTTCATGACACTGGGCTAAGGGATCATTTCAAGATTAATACTTGACATGGGTTAGAATACTAGTACAGATGGTGCAGCGAACCTTGAACATGCGATGCTAGACTTGACTTATCTTGTTATCTTGATTATCCTACCAGTTCTGTTATCACTCTTATGTTTAATTCCAGTTTTCACATATCATGTTACCTTTACTAGTTTTCATACTGAAAGTCACTAGGGCTTACCAGTCTTTATGACTGACCCTTTTTCTTTTGCCTCTTTTTCTTTCGTTTCCTCCCCTAGGTTCTCAGGGAGGAAACACTAGCTCTTAGCTTGGATTCAACTTGCTTTCTGATAGCTCATGTACGGTTTGGTCTTGGGCTATGCTATGTCTGCTTCTGATATTTATGGGGAATAATTTACTTTTGTTTTAAGTTTATGCTTCTTTATTATGAACTTGATGTAATGGAATTATTTGTATCTTGGATATATGAGCTTTTGACTCTTTTCGGGAAAATAATAAAAAGTTGGTTTTTAATTTCTACCGCTGCTTTATTTATGTTCTGCCTCGTGATATCTCTGTGCATGTTTACCTAGATAATACTCCACCAAAACTAGTGCATTCCCTTTGTGAGTGGCCCTAGCGGAGGTGGGGTGTTACATTTGGTATCAGAGCAGAAGGTTACCAGGCTGGGAAAAAGTTTTAAAAACCTTCTGAAACTATTAGCAAAACCATTTATAAAGAAGCATTTTTTAGGAAAGGTTTTATGTTTAAAAAGATTATTCCCCAAGAAGCCATTAGCACTTCCCTTTGTTTCCTCGTTTGAATCTTTTCTTTTCGTTTTTCAGCATGGCCGATCTTAACCTTCCTGAGGGAAGGGAATACCCGTGCCTGGATGGTTCCGAAGGTACTTAGAAGCCAGGGCCAACGACGCGGGCACGACAGACATCCCTCCTCCTGCTCCCCCTGTGGCTGCAGTTCCTCCTCCTCCTGGTACCGCCTTTTCCAAAATTTGCAAAGACTTTAAAGCAATGGGCGACAAGAACTTCGTTGGAACTGAAACCTTCGTTGAGGCACGAAACTGGCTAAAGGAGATAGAAGATTGTTCATTATCTTTGATATGGAGGACCATAGGAAAGTTCAGTTGGCAGCATGGTTGTTGAAAGAGGAAGCTGCATTTTGGTGGGAAGTCACCAACGCTACTAGGCCAGTTGAGACTTGGCCAGACTTTAGAGAAAGGTTTGGGCTTAAATTCTTATCATCAGCAGAGGAGAACCTTCAGATGGAGTGGTTCCTAGCACGCAAGCAAGGGGATATGTCTGTGAGGGAGAACGTGAATAAGTTTAATCAGCTTGCTCGGTTCGGTTTGGATTTGGTCAGCATTGCCCAGAAAAAGGCTGTATGCTTTGCTCGAGGGTTGAACGAGCCACTGAATAGCTTGGCCCTAACTCATATATCCATGGGGGCGACCTTTGAAAGCTTGGTGGATATGGCTCTACTTCATGAGGAAGACAAGAATAGCAAGAAGGAGGTTAAGCCTAACGAGACTCAGAATAAGAAAGCTGACTTCAAGAAGGGGAACAACAAGAATAATAAGAATAACAAGAGCAACAACAAATCACGTGAGATGAGGAAGTGCAACTTCTGTGGTATTACTAGACATCTAGCTAAAGACTATAGAAGGAAGAAGAGGAAGTTAGGTGAATGCTTTCATTGTGGAGATACTGGACACATCAGCAAGGATTGCCCTAAAAAGCAAGGACAGGGGCAAGGGCAAACCCAGTGAGCAGGACCTTCTGGAGGGCAGTTGCATGCTCTCAACACCACTCCAGCTCTTGACCGAGGTAGTAATATTTCCGTAGAAAGCCTTGTTTACATTTCTGACTTTCCTGTTCGAACCTTATTTGACTCTGGCGCATCGCATACTTTTATTTCCTCTGATATTGTTGAAAATCTGCACCTAAGTACTAGTCTGGTTAAGGATCCCGTTATAGTTTCAAATCTAATTGGGGGCTCTGCCCATTTATCTATGATGTGTGTGGATTTGAGGATCTCTATCTTAAGCATAGAATTCACGTGTAATGCTTATGTTCTCGGATTCATGGGATACGGTTTGATCCTAGGTATGGATTGGTTGTCCGATTATGGAGCCATTCTTGATCGTGAACGAAGGGTAGTGAGGCTCATGACTCGCCTTGGTAATACCCTTGAAATTTCTTGTAACCCAAAGGGTCCGGTCATGTTGTGTTATCTTGAATCCCTTGACTCATCCAACGATAATTTGCAATCTGTAAGAGTGGTCCGAGAATATCCAGATGTCTTTGATGAAGTGAGGGGATTACCTCCTAAACGCGAGATAGAGTTCTGGATTTATCTTGTTGATAATGCCAAGCCAGTTTCATTGCCCGTTAGGCACATGGCCCCGCGAGAAAGAAGAGAGCTCAGTAAACAAATTAACGAGTTGCTTGAGAAAAATTTCATAAGACAAAGCATTTCTGAATGGGGTGCTCCGGTGGTATTCGCTACTAAGGCGGATGGATCGCTTCGTCTGTGCGTAGATTATCATGAGTTAAACAAGCTGACAAAGAAAAATAGGCACCCGCTACCAAGAATCGACGATTTGTTTGACCTGTTTATGGGAGCATCTGTTTTCTCTCAACTCGATCTAGCCACAGGATTCCATCAGCTTAGAGTGGCTGAGGATAGCATTGACAAAACTGCGTTTAGGACTCCAGATGGGTTCTTCGAATGGCTCGTCATGCCGTTTGGGTTAACAAATGCACCCGCGTACTTTGTAGATTTGATGAGCAGGGTGTTTCGGGAGTTTCTTAACAAGTTTGTGGTAGTTTTCGTGGATGATATTTTTATCTTCTAAAAAGATGAAGAGGAGCATGCTAGACATCTCAAGGAATTCATGGAAACACTTAGATCATACTAGTTAAAGGCTAAGTTCTCCAAATGCCATTTTTGGAGGAAGGAAGTTCGGTTCCTTGGACATGTAGCTTCTAAGCAAGGCAAAGCCGTGGACCCTGCAAAGGTAGTTGCGGTACAGGACTGGAAAATTCCTAAGAATGCAACGGAGGTGAGGATCTTTCTCGGTTTGGCGGGCTACTACAGGAAGTCCATTAAGGACTTCGCTAAGATTTCAGCCCCTCTTACTAAATTAACAAAGAAGAACCTATCTTTTGCATGGGACATAGAATGTGACGCTGCTTTTCAGAGACTTAAGAGAGCCCTCACCACAACTCCAGTTTTAGCATTACCTGATGGAGGTAAGACGTTTACCGTGTACACAGATGCATGCGGCACGGGATTAGGCGCTGTCCTAATGCAAGAAGGAAGAGTAATATGCTATCGGGGCAGACAACTTAAAGTTCATGAGAAAAACTATCCCACGCATGACTTGGAGTTGGCCGCGATTGTTTTTGCACTTAAAGCTTGGCATCATTATCTTCTAGGGGAGGGGTTCGAGCTGTATACCGACCACAAATCACTTAAGTACCTCTTCTCAATGAAAGACTTGAACCTGAGGCAACAACGGTGGATGGAGTTCTTGGCATCATATGACTTCGATATAGCTTATACCCCTGGCAAGGGTAATGTGGTGGCGGACGCGCTAAGTAGAAAAAGGTTGACTTTGAGCCCCTTGTTTGTTGAAATGAAAAGCCTTGAGTTTATAGCAACCTTTGATTTTACACCTGCTGTTGAGTCATTGACTGCTACGTTAGCATCTCTTGAGCTAAGACCTACACTTCTAGATCAAGTAGGGACTTCACAGAAGGAAGACCCACAGATAGTTGAAATCATGGACAAGCTGATTATGGGTGAGACGTCAAGTTACCTCAGTAGGTATGCCATAAATGACAAGGGATGGCTAAGGCACGATGGAAGGCTATGTGTCCCACAAGTGGGAGACCTGGTAAGGAAAGTTCTCGAAGAAGCGCACCACTCGAAGATGATTATACATCCCGGAGGGGATAAGATGTACAGGGATAGGAAACACATTTTCTTTTGGGCTGGAATGAAAAAGGACGTGGCAGAGTTCATTTTGAAGTGCATGGTGTGCCAATAAGTAAAGGCCGAGTCGAAGAAGCCCGGTAGACTATTACATCCTTTGGAGGTTCCAGAATGGAAATGGGAGAGTATCTCGATGGATTTCGTGGATGGACTGCCTAGGTCTAGGAAGGGAAATACTAGCATATGGGTCATAGTTGATAGACTCAAGAAAAGTGCTCACTTCATTCCGGTGAAGAGCAAGAGGACCGCATCAGGGCTAGCGTCTAATTTCCTTCGAGAGATAGTACGATTGCATGGAGTTCCTTCTAGTATAGTTAGTGATCGTGACCCCATTTTCACTAGCCAGTTCTGGAATAGTCTGCAAGAAGCAATAGGAACACGACTAAACTTAAGCACGGCCTATCACCCACAGACGGATGGACAAACCGAAAGGGTAAATAGGGTACTAGAAGATCTCCTGAGGCTATGCATTCTTGACTTTGGTAGTACTTGGGAAGACCATCTTCCTCTCGTGGAGTTTGCATATAATAACAGTTACCAAGCTAGCATCGAATGGCACCGTTCGAAGTCATGTATGGAAGACCGTGCAAGTCGCCAACTTGTTGGTGGGAGATGACAAATAGGCTTATACTTGGCCCTGATATGATAAGGGACACTTCTGAGAAGATTGAGTTGATACGAAGACGGATGAAAACGGCCCAAGATAGACAGAAATCTTATGCGGACCAGAGAAGGACAGACGTAGAGTTCGAAGTCGGAGATATGGTCTTTGTAAAAGTTTCTCTGTTACGCAATGTAGTTCGTTTTGGAGCCGTTGGAAAGCTAGCACCAAGGTTCGTAGGACCGTTCCCTATCGTTGAGAGGATTGGACGGATGGCCTATAAGGTAGACTTACCCGAGAAGTAGTCTGGAGTACACAATGTCTTTCACGTCTCACATCTCCGGAAGTGCTTGCATGAGTCAGCCGAAGTGGTTGAGCCTATCATCCTTGAAGACGTAGAAGTGGAGAAAGAAGCAACATTGAGGCGAGTTCCGATTCATATCTTAGGAACGGAGATTAAGAAGCTAAGGAATCGAGAAGTCAAGCTAGTAAAAGTGCAGTGGAGTGAAACCCAAGAAGACGCAACTTGGGAAACCGAGGAGAAGATACGCGCGCTTTACCCATTTCTTTTTGAGGGTACATTCTCGATATCTTTTTCCTTGAAAACCTTTTCGTATCATGCTTCTACTATCTATGTTTGTCTTGTTATCTTCTCGATCTTATCTTGAGAACCTTAGGTAGAACCATATGGATGTAAACATGTGATTAAAACATGTTATGGTTGATGTTTGCAGATGGTGGCAAGTGGTTGCAAGTGGTTGCTAATGGATGCATGACACACATTAGGCACTAGATCGGCTCAGTCACATTTTCATGTTACATATGCATGAGTGCTAATACTTGTACATGGATGGAACTTGTTATGCTATCACTTGGATGTTGCATATGGATGAATGTCTGTGCACTCATGTAGAGATTATAAACTATATTAGGAATTTGCATACATGTTGGATTCATGACACTAACATATTTTGCATTAAGGAGGTTTACTGAATCAGTAACCGCCTTATCTTTTGCATTAGATAAGTACATATACACACACTTACTGCATATGTTCATACAACACTAGAAATCTCTTAAGGACAATGGTTGCCTGCGGATGATGCTTTGAGTAGATGGATGATGCATGGTAGGACACATCCTACCTAACTTAGAGATTTCGGGGACGAAATCCTTTAAGGGGGGAGAATGTAACAACCCGTGTTTTTGTAACATGTAATAACCATAAATCAGGGCAGAATTAATTTTTAAAATAAGAATCAAGGGAAACAGGTAGCACCATTGCGTTCGTCTCGAAATTCTGCTTGGAAACGAGTCTGAGTTTTCGAAAATCGTAGTCCGTATGACCAAGTTATGACCATTCGAAGTTTTCAGAAATTTTCAAGTTCAAAACAGACTCAATTCGAATTCAAAATTCGAATTTCAAACCTCCAAATGGACTGGGCGGGAAATTTCCCGCCCAGGACCAGGTCGACCTAGGGGTCGACTATGTAGTCAACCTACCCAGGACCAGGTCGACCATAGTGTCGACCTGGGGGTCGACCTGGTGCCCGAGCCCATTTCTGAAGCTAGATTCACTCTGATGTATTTGGCCTCGTTTCTGTCCACATTCGTTGACCTGACCCTATAAATACAACCCCTAACACCAGTCTCTCTACACCAAATTCTTTCTGACCTTATGCTGCTCTGATTTTGATTGAAAAGTTCGAGAGAAGGACCGCTTCTTCTACGTTGAGACTGCGTTAAGGGAATTGTTGATTTGGGGATTTCTATTAGGACTTGACTAAGCATATTCAACATCGACTCTCTTTTTCTAATTCTCGAATCACGATCTGTAAGCCCCAGTTATTTTCAGATTTAAACTGTAAATGTAATATGAATATGATGTAAATTGAAATTGGACCTATGTATGATGACTGTTTACATTCATTTTCGTTCATCTTGGATCTTGACTCTTGGATATTACTATGACATTGATTTGGGGCCTATTCATGTTGTAAACCAAAAAGAGAAACCCCTCTTATTATCATGTTGAATCTGTTATTAGTCACATGTTTATGACTATCACCTTAAGACAGTCGTTACCATGACTATACTATCACCTTATGACAGTCGTATCATGACTATACTATCACCTTATGACAGTCATTACTATGACTATACTATCACCTTGTGACAACTGTTATTTTGACTAGTACCTTATCTTGCTAGATTTGGAACCTTTATGTTTGAGGCCAATATTTCATATGCCAGTAATGTTTTAATCTTTTATTTCAAGTTATATCATGCTATGCTAGTAATCACTTTTTCCACATTATACCCGTTCCTTTTTATGTTATTCCCTATTAGATTTATTTCTATCGATTCGAACTTACGTGCGATGGGAATATGATTTGGGTACAACAGGTAAAACATAAATTAGCTTTAAACTTGAACATGAACGTTACTATGACTTGAACTTGAATATGGACATGAACTTGACACGATTTGACATGAAACATAACCTGAAAACTTGACATGAATCTAGACATGAAAACTTGAACGTGGGCATGACAGTTAGATAACTTGAAAATGGCCAACTCGAGGTTGGGTTGAGTTTGCAGTGTAAATCTGCCCGGAACCGCCCAGCAAATCTAGTGGCTGCAAACAATAGGATCCAATGTGGGTAGTTTGTCATATTGCACGTAAAAACCCGAGGTTAGACTATGTTGTGGTGTAAATATGCCCGGAACCGCCGGACAAATCCAATAACCACAACAGTTAGTCTAATGTGAGAGGTTGGCGTGCACTAATGAATTAATGCCACATGATAGGGTTAAGTCATGAACCACTTGAATATACTTAACCAACTTGACACGATGATCTGATAGGGTTAAGTCATGAACTGCTTGAACACACTTAACCAACTTGATACACGATCTGGATAGGGTTAAGTCACGAATTTGAATGACAACACTTAACCCATTAGAAACCCTAGTTACGTGGTCCTTTTCAGCAGTAACCCACTTAGATGTATCACGATACCCTGGGACTAGGCAGGGTGGGGCATGATTATTGGGCTGATTGTAAGCGACCAGAACGACGGCTGAGTAGGTGCGCCATTGTAGGTTCAGGCGGGCTATGGTCGTGCACGTAGTCCGGAGTTGAAAAAGCAGGCATTGGGCAACCGTAGATTTACACTATGCGTGCTTGATTCGTGTCGGTGGTTGGCACCATAGGACTTGATACACCCTATGGTGGACCTAGCACAGGTAACTACATTTCTGGATAGGGCCGTATGACACAGACACATGACGAGCTAGGACTTGTAGGGAGCCGATCGATTAATAGATCGCACCGTAGGACCCCGTAATGGGTCACTTCATGACACTGGGCTAAGGGATCATTTCATGATTAATACTTGACATGGGTTAGAACACTAGTACAGATGGTGCAGTGAACCTTGAACATGCGATGCCAGTCTTGACTTATCTTGATTATCCTACCAGTTCTGTTATCACCCTTATGTTTAACTCCAGTTTTCACATATCATGTTACCTTTACTAGTTTTCATACTGAAAGTCACTAGGGCTTAACAGTCTTTATGACTGACCCTTTTTCTTTCGCCTCTTTTTCTTTCGTTTCTTCCCCCCGGGTTCTCAGGAAGGAAACACTAGCTCTTAGCTTGGATTCAATTTGCTTTCTGATAGCTCATGTACGGTTTGGTCTTGGGCTATGCTATGGCTGCTTCTGATATTTATGGGGAATAATTTACTTTTGTTTTAAGTTTATGCTTCTTTATTATGAACTTGATGTAATGGAATAATTTGTATCTTGGATATATGAGCTTTTGACTCTTTTCTGGAAAATAATAAAAAGTTGGTTTTTAATTTCTACCGCTGCTTTATTTATGTTCTGCCTCGTGATATCTCTATGCATGTTTACCTAGATAATACTCCACCAAAGCTAGTGCATTCCCTTTGTGAGCGGCCATAGCGGAGGTGGGGTGTTACAGTATATATTCACAACAGAATATCATACAACTCTAGAATATTCCTATATGAATTTCTAACTTGATATTTCAAATCCCGATTAAATCGATATTCGATTTATAATGAAATTCCTTTTATAAAATATAAATAGATCGTTATAAATTATAAAGGAATTCCATAGCGACTTCTCTAAAATTTGATTTGGACATGAATCAAAATCTACACTATGAAATCCCGATTTTTCTCTTTCGTTAGAAAAATATACTTCACCAGCTCTGAACATTTCTTGTTTCACAGAAATCCGATTTAAAATGGCTTTTGTATATTCGTTTAAAGTTCAAATCGCGTAATTACGAACTGCCGCGCCATTTCGAGCTCGATTATATTTATAATATAATTAATACATTCAACTGTCGTTTATATAATATAGTGTAGTGCTAAAAGCACCCAGAAATATGCTGCCTAATACCATTACAAAAATTAATCAGTGCTAATTAATCCATATGCTTCTAAATACCACTCTTAATTCTCCATTCAATGCCTAATCACCAAACAAAAATATTTTGTTTTTTCCCCATCACGGCGTAAACAACCGTAATTAAATTTGGATCACGACATAAAACAACTGCAAGTCAATAATTTCGAAAATAAAAAGTTAGAAACCCTAGGTTTCAATAAAAAATCAATTTTGACTTACACGTTTTAAATGAATAAGATTTTTTTGAGGTTCTTTAGATAATCGCGCTGGCTTCTTGGATGCTCTCATGGATTTTCTCATCGCGTTGTTCGAACCAAATTGAAGACGAAGATGGTTCACGGGAGGTAGAAGTTGCTAGATATTGATGAAGCGGAAATTAATTTTTAGGGTTTATGGTAGCCTGTTTATGGTATTAGGTAGCATATTTAAGTTTTATATAAGGTGGCCTTTAGGAATGGTATTATGCAGCATATTTCTAGGTGCTTTTAGCACTACACTATAATATATTCGTTAATATAATTCAACTCTAACTGAATTATATATTATAAATTTTCCAGTTCACATTATATTGTGAATTCCACTAATTCTGATTATTTCAGAATTAAATATATTATTTAATTATTATTTTAATTAAATATTCAAAGTTATTTAATTAAACGACCACTAAATTCTCTTAATCACCTTTTAAATAATTAAATAAATTAATTATTACGCCGTAAAAATACGGGACATTACAGACTCAGAGGTCATGTAATAGTAAAACTGCAAGTACACACTTAGGTGCATGTGTTGTTCTTGACTGCAAAAATTAGTAATTGTATTTGTAGCTGTTATGTGTGCAATGATACAGAAACATGCATAATGAATTTGGTTACTCATTATATACAGTGGCCTGTGAATACTTCCCCTTTTGATTAAGCAGCACAGCCATATATAATGTGATGCTTGCCTTGACTTGCGCATGTTCTTTCATGTAAAAAATTTCTTCGAGATTAACTACTTATCCGGGATCATTCCATGAATTATTTATGTATTTTCTATGTGCCATTCTTGCCCTTGTTAACTGTTCGGACTAGAGCATTAAGTCTTAGCTGCATACATTTTCTACCCCTCTGGCTAAGTCGTGTATATTTGTTCCATGTATCCTATGATTTAGATGGTTTTCTTCGAACGAAGGGATACAATGTTGTTGAATCTGCAATTGTATATGGAAATACTGTCCATATTCTCACAACTATTGCGACACCAGCGAGTGCTTTTGCTGGTTTTCCCCTCAACAAGAACCCAATTACTAACCGAATTGAAAGAGTAGGATTCCGTAGTCCAATTGAAAATCGCTGAACAAAACCTATCAGGTTCCCAAACTTCTGAATAGCCTAAGTTACCCTTTTTAGATTTCTCTTTGCCAATACCCAACTTTGAACATATATCTTCTCAGACATGCTATCATTTAGGCCTCACTTCTACATATTGGCCAAAGGGACCGTAGAAATTTATGTAGTTACGAACTGGAAGCTGTGTGAAATTTTGATTTGTAACCTGCACATATTTAGTTGCTGAATCACATGGAACACTTATTTTGGCTGTCACATCCAACATGCATGCAACTGCTTTGGAAAAAATATATGCAACTTAATTTCTTTATTTAGTAAATTTCAAACTTGATGTTAGGATTAATTGTCACATCTTGGTGTTTATTTGAAATTAATTTAATTGAACAATGATTAATCCTGGCTCGAGTATTTTGTGTTTTACATGAAGTGCTCGGGTCAGACCCGAGCAGTGCAGATTTAAAGATTTAGCTTAGTATTCAAAGATTTGCAAGGCTGGGATTTTCAGAAGACGCGCACTCTGAAGAATTTTAATATAGTAAAGGTTTTTCATGTATTTTAAATTGTTCTTTTGAATTTCCGATGTACAGGAAATTCTTTGTATCAATTTTTTTGATTAATATGTATAAAATTTATTTCGTTGCTCAAATACTGTGTTATATATTTGTTCTGTGTTGATTCGGATTTAAATTCTGTAAGCTAAATAATGATCCGTCGTTTTGAACGTTTTAAGTTGGTTTAAACACGGATTTGAAGCGGTCAAAACAGCGGGACGTTACAAGTGGTATTGGAGCTTTAGTTTATTCAAAGCTTAGCTTATCGAGTTTAAATTGAGTAGGATCGACACTAGATTTTTTTTAAATATAATGTTTGAAAGTATAAATAACTGTAAAGGAAAATTATTGTGAAATACTGTATATTTTAATTACTATTTTGAAATCGATACAGCGGAGATAAAATATTATTTTGAGGTTCAAAATTTTTGGAATCCCCAGTCTTCGAATCCAGATTTGCTAGAGTTGTTCTTCGATAAGTTCTATTAGGATTGAATCTTGAATCAAGATAAGTATAAGTGAATTAACAAACCGATTTATGTAATCATGTATTTTAGCAATCGAAGACAACAAAAATTTATTGGAAATGAGAGTTCCGATGGGAATGTGAATGAAAGCAGAAAATTTAAAATCATTTCAAAATAGAAATAAATGAAAGTAAAATCGAAAAGGAGATATAATTGGGATACGAATGTGTTAAATTTGATTCAGAATGTTACAAGATAAATTATAATTGGTTTCAAACCAATAATGTATTATAGAATATATGAATTCGATAGTAAATTATAAACTTATAGATTGAGTAACTAGAGGTGAATTGTAAATGAAAACTGTAAATGAAGCGATATATGAATGAATATTGTGAAGAGATTTGAACCGATATTTAAATGAAATAAAAACTAATTTGACGAAACAAGTTCAAATTTCGATCAAAGGGAAAATATTCAGTTTTTAGAAGTAAATAATGTTTGGAAGCTAAAATGTTGAAAATGGAATTAGGGATAAAGGAAATGGAGTTGATCGGTACGATGAGATCATTCTAAAGTGAAGAATGTAAATCAAATGAGACATTCTGAAGTTCGGAATATATTAGCGAATGAGAGATTATTCGACGGAAGTTATTCGTGGAAATCAATTATGTTGAATTTCAGGAGAGTACTATTTACTTTTCGTTTTAATTTAAAATTTAATATATTATTAATAAATTGATTATTCAAAATAAAGTGTATTTTAAAGATAAATATTTAATCAATGATTTTTGCAAAATAAGTAAATTCTCAATTCGAATTCAAAAACAACGAGAATGGATGTTATGTTAGTATTCGAAGCTGCGAACTTGATTTATTTCGAAGTTAATAATGTTGTTCAGTTAAGGTCTGAGAGGTAAATTCACCCCAACTTGATTGACTTCATGGTTGACTAAGAAATAATTAAAGTTCGATAGCAAGTATTGGTTAAGTGAAGTGAGCTAATGAGTGTTAACAGTAAGTGGGAATACCGATGTTTAGTTCAACATTTGTTCTAATCGAAATATCGAATTTAGAAATGTGTTATGAGAATAAAGTGTACTTTCGATTAAAAAAAATACTATGAGAGACTAACGAGTTTTGATAAATCAGAATGACGAAGAGCAAAAAGCCGCATATCGAGAACGAAGGACAGCAAAACGTAAGAGAAGTGGATTCGTAAATTGAATCCGAGAGTTGCATAAGCAATGATATGATAAGAAATTAAGAAATGAAGTTAAGGAATTTAGGAACTGATTATAAATTAGTTAAGTTAAATAATTTCCTGAGTGTTGATCTGATGTTGGTTTCGGCCTTCGGGGTCGATACGTGGGAAGTTTTTAGCTTGCTAATTGATAGTCGAAGTAGGAGAATATGGAAGAGTAATACTGTGTAAATGAGAAATTTGTCATAAGAGTGGAAAATTCTATAAATTTAAGAGCATAGAGATTTGGTTGGGCAATGAATTTAATAAATGGAGAATTGGAAGGACATTGGTTTTATAACCAACAGATTCAGAAACCTCAGTTTGAAAAGTTATCAAATAGCTGAAATGATTAAGAGGTCAAAACCAAAATTTTGAAATTGAAATGAAATTTGAGGGTATTCTATTTTAGATATTAGATGTATAAGTTTCGAAACTTATATATGAATATATATAGCGAAATCAAAAAAACTACTGGATTGGAAGGTAAGCGATTTGAAATAGAATATTATATAACAGAATTTATATGAGATTTTTGAAAGCATGATTTGGAAAGAAAATCTTATGTAAATTAACATAAGTATGATTTATGAGGAATGTGAAATGTACTACATATACATAGTATTATATGTTTTCAAAGCAAAATAAGGAAAGTACCTTCCTTCTCCTTTGAAATTCGAGCTTAGTTGAGATATGCTGCTGGTGGTAGTAGGTTGTTCGGACATAAAACTCAAGTTGTTTGAAAGAACACGACCATGTAGCGAAATTCGTAGGGCTGTAGATGGCCTATGGCAGACAGATGGTTTTTGGGGGAACAAAGCATAACCATTGTGTTTGCTGCGATCTACAGTTGTAATAATGGCATAATCTACAGAGCTATGAAAGCTTACGGGTATGGATGCTTCCTGAGGGTATCAGGCGTAACCATTGTATACCTGCGGTACACATGGCATATCTACACCTAAAAGAGATGTAACCACTAGAGTTACTAAAGGTAGAATGGAGCCATGCAATGTTGGAGATATCTTAGTGATTGTGGGCCACCAGTTTGAAGTAGCAATTAGTCTTAGTGACTTGATTGGTCTTCGTGACCTGATTTGTCTTTGTGACTTGTTTGGTCCTCATGACTTGAAGTATCTTCATAATTCTATGATTTGTTCCGTGATTTTGAGATAGAGCAGCCAACGCTCAATGACCTCAAATTTTCTTTTGATTCTTAAATATCTTCCGTTGATCTGTTCATGATGAAATTTGCAGGGAAGTGAATTCCTAAGGATACAGATGTTTTTTGGGGATCCAGACGAAACCATTGTGCATCTGCGATTCATGAACAATCAACATATCAATATCACATTGGTAGTTTCCATATCTATTTTTAAAAGAGAATTTTTGAAATATTTTTCACTAGGAATTGAAGCAAAAATATTTAGTACTTGGAGATTTTAGTCGTGCGCCTGGCCAGCGTATGTTTAACATCTGTGAGAACGACAATAGACTTGTCAAACTCCAAGTTATCAAATATTTTTCAAATAAATAATTTGAGATTAAAATTAAGAAAGAGAATTTTGGAATAATAATACCAATATTTTCTGTATAAAAGTATAAAAGGTTTCAGATTTTGGAAAATTTTCAGGTCGATAATTTGTGACTTGAAAGGAAAATAATAGTTACACATTTCAATGAGTGTAAGGAAGATTAAATGGATTGAATATATGGTGATGTAGTTGAACTTGTGAAACGATGAATAAGTAGATGTTGACAGAAGAGATTATAAAGAAATTTGGGATTATTTGCAAGATTTGAAATTTAAGAAGAAATTAATTTTGAAAGGAAATGTGATTTCTCAAATTAATTGAATTTGATGGTAAATAATGAGGATCGATAGTTTAAATATTGATATTTAAATTAGTTGGGGGAAAATTACACACGAATATTAAAAATTGAAGTATACATTGTTATAGCCCTAACGATCTTTCCTTTTCGAGGACAAAAAGTTTTAAAGGGGGGTAGATTCCCCGAAATTTCGATAACTTGAATATGAAATTAATTAATGATTTAATGATCACTTTTATATTGATACCAGAGTTAGAGATTTAAAATCAAATAATTGTTTTGAATTGAATTAAATATTTAATTCAAAATGGTTGATTGAGAATCAGATATTTATTGTAGAATATTTAAATTAAATTTAGTTGGATATTTGAATTAAACTCGAAATTCGACTGATAAATATAAACGGTTGAATTTAAAAATAAAACGTGGTTAACGTTAAATAAATTGTAAATTTTATTGTTGAAATATATGAAAATTTGGTTGTTGTATATGTGTATTCATGTCTATAAAGAAATTGAATTTAACGTTTCAAAATTTTGAATTGAACAAGAGATGTTGATGGACAAACAAGAAAAAAATGGTAAACTGATAAGTGATTAAAAAAATAAAATATCGTCATATATAAACAAAGTCGAATTATAACCAGATTGATTTTATTGGATTCAGAACGTCGAAATATTACAGTGCATATATTTTTGTCGCGTTTGGAAATTGTGTCGATGGTATAATTACTGAGTGTTCAACACCAGTTCAAGGTAGAAATTAAATATTTAATTAAACAGGTATAACCTTCCTCAGGAAGACATTGCATCGACCTATATGTAAAAAAAATCGTGCTACCTTAAAACCTATTGATGGGATTTCGTTCTTATCTTCCCCATCTCGCCTCTATAAAAAATCATGCGAGCCCCATATTTCTTCAGCCAGTTTCATGCTTCCCTAAAAAGAAAAACCCCTCTTTTCATTTTTTTATGACTTCCAACCAAATCAATTTTCCCCATTTCAATTGTTAATGGCCACTCTGTTGTTTCCTGAGTTCGCTCACCCTCTTGAGACCCACGTCGAAGCCTTCCGCCTCCCAAGGTCAAAATCTTGCGCTGACTCATATCCACAATCGAGCCTGCGTTGCTAGTCTAATTGGAAGGAATCGTCTGTCGCTCCTCTTCTTCGTTGCTCCTTCGCTGTTTTAGGTTAGCATCTCACTCACGATTAATCATAAGTCCAAGTAGATTAACTCGATATTTAAACTATAATATAATAGTTGATATCATTGTGAATGTCTGCCCTGAATTGTTGCGTGATTTTGATTTGGGTTTTCGGGTGTGGTTCCATCCGTTCGTATCGTATACTGGATTTGATCTTGTTGATTATGATTCGAAAATGAAACTGAAACGGGGCACCTTTGTCTTGTTGAAAACTAATAAAAATGGGCTCAAGCATTTATAACCAATTTAAAATTTATATTGTGACCCATATGAACATGACATCAGGTGATATTTAGAATATGCTGTGTCTTTAACATATGAGTATACATACATTGAAACCCCTGCCTTGACTATGAAATATTGAAGTACCATATATATACTGCCTTAATGATTTAACTGGAAATACAAATGGGAAGCATATTGTTTTTGGTGAAGTCTGAACCAAGACTTATACGCTTGGAATGTATTGGATTTAGCTTATCCGATCTGCATGTAAACGTGGAACTAGAAAAAAAATCCAAAACTATGAACTAATATTTGGTAAGCAGATCCTTCTTTCTTCAATTTAATTTTTCTGCTAAAATTGATATAAATAATTACGTTTATAAATACATCTGAGGATAGTGTGTTAAACATTGTTATTTCCATGTATTGAAAACCTGGGAGGAAATGTGAAACACTTTTAGTTCACAATACTTAAACTGGGAACTGCATGTTACTTTGATCATGCACTTGTGAATTTTAGAATAATATACATCTGTATACATGCCCATGCTTCACCATGAACTCCTATCACATATATATTTACACTGTTGGATAGAATGAGTTTTTGGGAGATCCTCAATATTTTATATATTGTTAACGCATATGGTAATTGTAGATGATGAATACCATGTTATTTCAGATATGTAAACTTTTTTGAGACAAAAAATCCTTTGAATTAGAAACTGTAATCCAATAAGCAACCCGTACTCATTTGATTGCTTTTTTTTGTTGAATTGAACAATTCCCAAATCTGTTGGCAATTCACTTGAAAACTCGCTGTACTTGTGAACTTCTGGAATTCGTTGTACACTTATAACATCATATACCTGTATTAACTTGAAGTTAATTGATTTATCTATAAAATAAACCTGATTACATTAAAATATGATTTAGTAAGTTGAACGTACGTTCCTCTTGGGTCTCAAAGTCAAAATAAACCACTGTATGCGTAAACTACTAAGGGCTCTGCCATGTTGTTGTTTTTATGCATGCATACACATTGTTATTGTAACGACCCGGATTTTGAGCGACTTTGGTTATCGACATAAACTCGATGTCGATAACCAAAACATCGAAAAATCCTGGTAATTAATGAAAGAAAGTAGAGGGTGAGGATAGATAAGATAGAAACTTAGAATAGAAGAAGAAAAGAAGAACTTACATCATCAGAGTAACACGAATCTCACAGCGGAACGAACAACATATAATATATAACATAACTTTGAAATATAACAGTTATGTATACAATAGCACTTATCAGAGTACAACACTTACAACATAGCAGAAATAAACTATAGGTATATGATCCAGAAGCCTCCTGCTCCAGCTCTTCAAGTATATCTGTGAATCCCGACTACTTGACTGCCCGTACAAATTTAGGCACCCAAGAGTTTAGGGAAAACAACAAAGTAAACTCTGGGTCAGTCATGGGACTGGTGTGAGGAAAATAGTTTAACACCGTTTAACATATATATGATATCTCATAAGACCATGCCGTGAATACGGAACGGGTTTTTCCCTTATGAGAATCCAACATCTTTGACAAGCAATATCATTCTGATATTATAATAATGTCCAAGTACAAATATATATCAATCTAGCAGAAACGCTTTCATCTCACGTTCTACATATATAGTATACAATCAAAATCGCAAGCACGTATTGGATAATGGATTTCCAACTATGACAAGGTATGGATCCACCTTCCGATCAGTGTACTCTAGGAACGATACACTGGAGTTCAACAAGAACATCTTGTAACTCAGCCACACTTGACCGACCACTCATTTTGCTTGAGTGTATCGAATGTATATCACCAACGGTTGGGATCAGTAACCGTTCCCGTATATATATGGGACAACATTGATAGATTTAAGAAAAAAAAATGAATATTCTCTAGATAGGTGATTATACACCCTACTTCGGTGCGACTGACTTAGCCATGCTGCCTGCCCGATTTCTGTCATTTACCGGATGATGAGGCTAGAGGTTACGCTTTATCATCACATCAGATTCACTTCGAATGCCACATTGTCTGATCCATCGAAAATCACTAATTGGCGTCTACAACAGTACGTTACGTGTTAGCTAAAGAAGTTTCCTTCTCCGCTTCCACTCTTGGTATAGTTGAAGAAATTAATGTACGAGACCTTTCTGGAAATACTCTGTCAGACATTCATCAACACAAGTCATCCTCAGTCACTTAGAATGTCACATCGTCATACCCGCCAAATCACAAATTGATTTATCCAAAAGTAACACGGGTATACAGCTTAGAGAAACGAATTCCTCCGCCACCAAACGTGAATAAATTTGAACAGATCAACTTACGCGATCCATTGGATATGCTCTGTCAGACCTTCGTCCATACAAGTTGTCCTGGGACTGGACAAACCGAAGGCACTATTCAGTATATCCATCTTAGTCACTTTTATCTAAGACTTATACAACAGCCCTTGCATTTTACTCCGTCTTCAATTATCTTTGGCATATATGATTCGCAACGCTTATGCTAATACAGAGTGGTTCTTCGGATAATAATCCAACCGGTTTCTCCATATTAACAACGTTAAAATGGTCAAAACTTCGATAGTCTGTGATTTAACTATCAAAGAAAAACAGGTGTGCAAACAACGATATTATTTCCTGATGGAAATTTTATCGATCATTCATCAACATTTATCTATATATATATTCACGTTTACCTTATTTTCTATGTTTAGAAAATATATTTTATTAACACTGGAAAACGTTACCATATGCTTATTTACAAATCACTACTCTTCCCCAAATATCAGTCCCTGACTGTAAACTAGTATGAGAACAATCCCCTAAGTATAAATCCCGAAGGCCGAAACCAACATCAGATAGGCACTTAGAAAACCATTCAATTTACTAATCTCTAGTCAGTTCTAATTTTACTTAACTCTATTTGATTAACTCTGATTTATTAACTCTAACTGGTTAATTCTAACCGATAAACTCTAACTGGTCAACCTTAATTAATTAACTCTAACTGGTTTTACTTGGTTTGACTAACTCAATTTATTAACTCGACTGACTAATTCAACTTGGTTAACCTAACTTGATTTACTTATCTTGATTAACTGAACTAATCACTTTGATTAACTCGACTAATTCACTTTGGTTAACTTAACCAATTCACTTAACTCCTGTCGAATAAACTATATTCGATAACTCCTCTAACTCTATTCGAATAAACTATATTCGATTAACTCATTTACTCTATTCGAATAAACTACATTTGATAATCTCCTCTCGAATAAACGATATTCGATAATCTTCCCTTTCGATTTAACAAATCGATAACTCCTTTTCGAATAACTAAATTCGATAACTCCTTTCGATGAAACTAATCGATAACTCCTTTCGATGGAACTAATCGATAACTCCTTTTCGAATAACTAAATTCGATAACTCCTTTTCGAATAACTAAATTCGATTACTCCTTTCGATGAAACTAATCGATAACTGCTTTTCGATGAAATTAACATCGATTAACTCCTTTCGATGAAACTAATCGATAACTCCTTTCGATGAAACTAACATTGATTAATTTAACTCGACGAACTTAACTTGACTCACTTATCTCGATAATCTAACTCAAGAACTTAACTCGATTAACTTATCTCGATAATCTAACTCAAGAACTTAACTCCTATCGAATAACTAATATTCGATTTAACTTCATTCGCTTGACTCTAGATCGCAGCAATCACAATGGTTATGCCTGACTCCCTCATGAAACATCTGACCGCCGTAGGCTATTTACTGCCCTGCGAATTACGCTAGCAGTCGTACGAGATGGCAACTTACCCTGAATCCTATGTTTGACTAACTCTGTCTCAAATAACTATATTTGATTAACTCTAGTTCATTTTAACTCTAATCGATTTATTCTAACTGATTAACACTAACTGGTTAACTCTACCTAGTTAACTCTAACTGGTTAACTCTACCTGGTTAACTCTAACTGGTTAACTCGACTCGACTAACTCGACTTACTTAATCCAACTGATAAACTCGACTTACTTAACCCAACTGGTTAACTCTACTGAACTGGTTAACTCTACTAAACTGGTTAACTCTACTGAACTGGTTAACTCTATTCAACTAACTCAACTCGACTAACCCCTTTTCGAATAGCATATTCGTTTTACTAACTTTCGAATACCATATTTGATTTACTCCCTTCAAATACCATATTCGATTTACTTTATTCACTTTATAAAGATTTCCTTTTTAACAACGTTTTATTCATTTGAAAAGATTTACTTTTAAATAACGGTTCTACACTTTAAAAATGATTTCCTTTTTATAACGTTTCCTTTTCAATTCTATTTGTAAATGGTTTACAAACATTTCCTTTTCAAATTTTTCTTGAAATATTCTAACTCCTTAAATTCCCTGAAAAATTCGCCATAACCTCCTTTGTAACGGGAGCATCGGGAAAATCCCCAAACCCGCCACACAGGCCTTTCCATTCAAAAAGAAAATTGTTTGAAATTATTTCCTTTCTAAATATCTTCTATTTATAAATATTCCAATTTATAAATATTTCTTATTTATAAATATTCCATTTATAAATATTTTATTTCCACTATTACTTTGAAAATTCCTTTATCGACATTCCGGTATGTTATAGTATTCAACATATCAGATCACGATGATCAATATCGTCCAACACATATAATCAACCACAGATTATACTCTACATCATACATTACAATATATGAAAAATAATAAAATAACTGTTGAGGAATCCAGTCGGATTCCTCCAACCTGTTTCCCTGCATCCACAGATGTTACACAACATGATTGTCATCACTTTCAGTTCAATATGAATTATTCTGATAAATAGAATCAATATATAACTATCTAACTGTTTATATATTATATATATATATATATAATATTTTCATTTACTGACTAGCAGTTCAATGAATCAACCAACACACAGCAATCAACAGATGATTAACAGTTCTAAAAATACGTTATAAAAATATAACTGTTCAGAGTTGGTGAGTTTTACTCACATTTGCAGTTCATCGTTAAAGAACGATAAACTGTTCTTTGATTTGAATCAAACAATTTATTTCTACATAAATTCATACGAGCCCCAATCCACTTCCAGTCAGCTTCATTGTGAAGCTCTCGTCCATACGGTCCCAACGCAACTTACGGTTCGTCAATCTGATTCTGTATGTACAAGTTATAGCATTTATAATATAGATACACTATATAAAAACTTAGATTTAGACTTAGCTTTAATTTAGTTAGGCCTTCCCCTTTTAAACCGGCCCACTCCACCATTTAACAGCCCACCGCAACTTCCTTCTTCCCTGTCCTCTTTGAACGCTGTCCTCAGCATACAACCATCCTCAACCATTTCCAACTCCTTTTCCTCATTCAATTATTTAACCAAATATCAAAACTAAATCCACCTTTTTAATATCCCAGCCCAAGCCCAACTACCGGCCCACACTTCATCTCTTACAACACCGAACTCCTCCCAGTACCCATCACTACATCGTAGGCCATTCCCAAATTGATTTCCATCACCGCAAGTTAACTGCTTCTCCTTGTCATCCTTTAAACTCCACGATACCAAGAAAGCGAACCCGAAACCCCACATCCTGATCTTCATCGACTCCAAGACCAATCAACTCGACTTCACCAGTTTGTTTTCCCCGCGACACCAGTAAGTTCACGAACCCCTCCAGCAATGTTGCAACCTCAAAATAAATCAGGGGATTTCACCGCAAGTTCACAAGAGACTCGGTTCTCCTCCACAAACTCTGATACAACATTGAAATCAAGAACCGATGCTCCACAACCTCCAAACATTCGAACCCTAACTGGACAAACACCTCGCTGTACACATCCCGTTCCCCCAAATGAACGTCAAACTCAGCAAAATGGTTAGAGACTCGAAGACCATCACTCAGGGAATCCATATACATATAGTTTCTAATTTATAGAGATTGATTTGGATTTGTATGATTTTCCAAAGCTCCATTCTTCACGTTGGAATTTCTTTGTGGCGGCTGAGACAGTTTTTGGTTTGGTTGACTTTAGAATTAGGTTTAGGAACTTAGAGAGGGTATTTATAGAGGATATAAATATTTTTATATTTATTATTATATTCATTTTTAATCAAACGCTATCTGCAATCGTCCTCTAAAATTCCTGTGACCACATACGATATCCAAAAATCACAAAAATTGACATGCAGCTACAGTTCGACATTACAGTCCCAACGAAACTGGTTTCATCGAATTCCGACTCTGTATGCTCACACAGCGTATTTTTAACCGTCAGAATACTGACTGTATTTCAATTTAAAACTCCGTATGGCCACATACTGATTCTAAAAATCATGAAACTTGGAATCTAACAATAACTTGACATTGCGGATCCAACAAAACTGGTTTCGTCGAATTCCGACTTCGTTTGCAAAAGTGGCTATTTTTAACGCTTTGAATAGCCTATTTAAATATATAAATATATTTAAATAAATTAAATTTAATATTAATAATTTAATATTATCGTATATATTCACCTAGAATATACCACTGCTCCAAAATATTCGTATATGGATTTATAGCTCGATATTCCAAATCCATATTATATCGATATTCAATTTATATTGAAATTCCTTTTATAAACCGTTATAAATTATAAAGGAAATTCCACAGCGACTTTTCTAGAATTTGATTTAGACGTAAATCAAAATCTACACGACGAAATCCCGATTTTTCTCTTCCATTAGAAAACTATTATCAAATCGGTCCTGACGGTTCTTGTTTCACAGAAATCCGACCTAAAACGGACCCTGTACATTCAGTTGAAGTTCAAATCGCCAAATAGCGAATTGCCGCGCCATTTCAAGCTCTATTTTAATTATATTATAATTATACGTTCAAATTGACGCCGATTGAATATATTCGTCAATATAATTCAACTCTAAGCTGAATTAAATCTAAGGGACGACCCCGTTCACAGAATATTGTGATTTCCAATATTTTTGATTATTTCCGAATTAAATATATTATTTAATTATTTAATTTAATTAAATATTTCATATTATTTAATTAAACCTCTATTTAATTCACTACATCACGATATATATAATTAAATAAATTAATTATAATTCCCCTGACAATGCGGGTCATTACATTCTTCCCCACTTAAAATAATTTCGTCCTCGAAATTGCTAAGTTAGAGGACGACCCTATCTATTGGAATTCCTAAGATTTGTTTACCCCTTATTTCTGATTCCAACTGAACCAATTAATATCGACTAAAATATTTATTCATTCCGATTAACTAAAATTTTCAAAAATTCTGAAAATTTTCTAACACTTTAAATTTTGGGAAAATTTCGCCCGCACCTCCTTTGTACTGGTCAATAGCTCAAACTCCAACTCGCCTCTCTGGGCCCTCTTCAACCCAAAAGAAATTCAAAACACCAAGAGGCTTGCCAATTCGGCTCATAAATTCCAAACTCATATAAAATATAAACTTGTACCTTTTTGTCGAGCATACCATTATATCCTTTCCATCTGCTATCAACTCACATACATAAATGTCACTCCAATCAAACTCTAATCAGTTTATTCACAAATCCAACCATTCGGTTATATCTAACCCAAATTCCATTCAATTCTATTCGAGATTATTCTATAATCCAATTCAGTTTTAATTTAACTTGGGTTTAAGTTAAATTCTAATTTACTTTTACCATTTCGATTTATTTAACTTAATCAGTTAAATTTTAATTTCTAGAACTTAAATTCCCGGTTTTATTTCAAATCAAATTTGAAATCATAATACTAATTCAAAACCTTTGAATTTCTAAACAACTTGTTTTCTCAAACAATTCAAATCAAAATATCTGGTAGTAATCCACCACTTAGAACTCGAAAATCACACCGATGATACTGCGCAGTCATCATCGGAATTATTTTCCAGCGACCCAAGTGATTTCAATACTATATCATTTCCAAACCATTACTGAATACTTCCATTTTGAAAACATTTCAAAATCTCCCAAGAACTTAAAATTTCCTTATTCTGATTTAAATTCAGATTTAATTCATCTTATTTCATATACTTTACTTATATGAATTCTAATTGGTTATTTATAACCATTTCACTTTATAATCTCATTCGATTATAATTACAACCAATATATCTAATATATGATAATATATTACATATCCATACTGTGTCGGTCCATCGTATTCAAGTATTTATTTACTCCTACCGATACAGTGGATCAAACTGATCGACCAGAACTCATAAACAACTCAGCCAATGAATCTCCACAATATAAAAATTATTTTTATATCAAATACAAATACGCACTTGTATATATACATTCAAACTCAATCTAGGGTATTACTAACCCTATCTCTACCGAGTCACGCCACAGAGCCAAGGTAATTCTTAACTTAAGCTCTGATACCAACTGTAACGACCCGAATTTTGAGCGACTTTGGTTATCGACATAAACTCGATGTCGATAACCAAAACATCGAAAAATCCTGGTAATTAATGAAAGAAATTAGAGGGTGAGGATAGATAAGATAGAAACTTAGAATAGAAGAAGAAAAGAAGAACTTACATCATCAGAGTAACACGAATCTCACAGCGGAACGAACAATATATAATATATAACATAACTTTGAAATATAACAGTTATGTATACAATAGCACTTATCAGAGTACAACACTTACAACATAGCGGAAATATACTATAGCTATATGATCCAGAAGCCTCCTGCTCCAGCTCTTCAAGTATATCTGTAAATCCCGACTACTTGACTGCCTGTACAAATTTAGGCACCCAAGAGTTTAGGGGAAACAACAAAGTAAACTCCGGGTCAGTCATGGGACTGGTGTGAGTAAAATAGTTTAACACCGTTTAACATATATATGATATCTCATAAGACCACGCCGTGAATACGGAACGGGTTTTCCCTTATGAGAATCCAACATCTTTGACAAGCAATATCATTCTGATATTATAATAATGTCCAAGTACAAATATATATCAATCTAGCAGAAACGCTTTCATCTCACGTTCTACATATATAGTATACAATCAAAATCACAAGCACGTATTGGATAATGGATTTCCAACTATGACAAGGTATGGAACCACTTTCCGATCAGTATACTATAGGAACGATACACTGGAGTTCAACAAGAACATCTTGTAACTCAGCCACACATGACCGACCACTCATTTTGCTTGAGTGTATCGAATGTATATCACCAACGGTTGGGATCAGTAATCGTTCCCGTATATATATGGGACAGCATTGATAGATTTAAGAAACAAATGAATATTCTCTAGATAGGTGATTATACACCCTACTTCGGTGCGACCGACTTAGCCATGCTGCCTGCCCGATTTCTGTCATTTACCGGATGATGAGGCTAGAGGTTACGCTTTATCATCACATCAGATTCACTTCGAATGCCACATTGTCAGATCCATCGAAAATCACTAATTGGCGTCTACAACAGTACGTTACATGTTAGCTAAAGAAGTTTCCTTCTCCGCTTCCACTCTTGGTATAGTTGAAGAAATCAATGTACGTGACCTTTCTGGAAATACCGCGTCAGACATTCATCAACACAAGTCATCCTCATTCACTTAGAATGTCACATCGTCATACCCGCCAAATCACAAATTGATTTATCCAAAAGTAACACGGGTATACAGCTTAGAGAAACGAATTCCTCCGCCACCAAACGTGAATAAGTTTAAACAGATCAACTTACGCGATCCATTGGATAAACTCTGTCAGACCTTCGTCCATACAAGTTGTCCTAGGACTGGACAAACCGAAGGCACTATTCAGTATATCCATCTTAGTCACTGTTATCTAAGACATATACAACAGCCCTTGCATTTTACTCCGTCTTCAATTATCTTCGGCATATATGATTCGCAACGCTTATGCCAATACAGAGTGGTTCTTCGGATAATAATCCAACCGGTCTCTCCATATTAACAACGTTAAAATGGTCAAAACTTCGATAGTCTGTGATTTAACTATCAAAGAAAAACAGGTGTGCAAACAACGATATTATTTCCTGATGCAAATTTTATCGATCATTCATCAACATATATCTATATATATATATTCACATTTGCCTTATTTTCTATGTTTAGAAAATATATGTTATTAACACCGGAAAACGTTACCATCTGCTTATTTACAAATCACTACTCTTCCCCAAATATCAGTCCCTGACTGTAACTAGTATGAGAACAATCCCCTAAGTATAAATCCCGAAGGCCGAAACCAACATCAGATAGGAACTTAGAAAACCATTCAATTTACTAATCTCTAGTCAGTTCTAATTTTACTTAACTCTATTTGATTAACTCTGATTTATTAACTCTAACTGGTTAATTCTAACCGATAAACTCTAACTGGTCAACCTTAATTAATTAACTCTAACTGGTTTTACTTGGTTTGACTAACTCAATTTATTAACTCGACTGACTAATTCAACTTGATTAACCTAACATGATTTACTTATCTCGATTAACTGAACTAATCACTTTGATTAACTCGACTAATTCACTTTGGTTAACTTAACCAATTCACTTAACTCCTGTCGAATAAACTATATTCGATAACTCCTCTAACTCTATTCGAATAAACTATATTCGATTAACTCATTTACTCTATTCGAATAAACTACATTCGATAATCTCCTCTTGAATAAACGATATTCGATAATCTTCCCTTTCGATTTAACAAATCGATAACTCCTTTTCGAATAACTAAATTCGATAACTCCTTTCGATGAAACTAATCGATAACTCCTTTTCGAATAGCTAAATTCGATAACTCCTTTTCGAATAACTAAATTCGATAACTCCTTTCAATGAAACTAATCGATAACTCCTTTTCGATGAAATTAACATCGATTAACTCCTTTCGATGAAACTAATCGATAACTCCTTTCGATGAAACTAACATCGATTAATTTAACTCGACGAACTTAACTTGACTCACTTATCTCGATAATCTAACTCAAGAACTTAACTCGATTAACTTATCTCGATAATCTAACTCAAGAACTTAACTCCTATCGAATAACTAATATTCGATTTAACTTCATTCGCTTGACTCTAGATCGCAGCAATCACAATGGTTATGCCTGACTCCCTCATGAAACATCCGATCGCCGTAGGCTATTTACTGCCCTGCGAATTACGCTAGCAGTCGTACGAGATGGCAACTTACCCTGAATCCTATGTTTGACTAACTCTGTCTCAAATAACTATATTTGATTAACTCTAGTTCATTTTAACTCTAATCGATTTATTCTAACTGATTAACACTAACTGGTTAACTCTACCTAGTTAACTCTAACTGGTTAACTCTACCTGGTTAACTCTAACTGGTTAACTCGACTCGACTAACTCGACTTACTTAATCCAACTGATAAACTCGACTTACTTAACCCAACTGGTTAACTCTACTGAACTGGTTAACTCTATTCAACTAACTCAACTCGACTAACCCCTTTTCGAATAGCATATTCATTTTACTAACTTTCGAATACCATATTCGATTTATTCCCTTCGAATACCATATTCGATTTACTTTATTCACTTTATAAAGATTTCCTTTTTAACGACATTTTATTCATTTGAAAAGATTTACTTTTAAATAACGGTTCTACACTTTAAAAATGATTTCCTTTTTATAACGTTTCCTTTTCAATTCTATTTGTAAATGGTTTACAAACATTTCCTTTTCAAATTTATTCTTGAAATATTCTAACTCCTTAAATTCTCTGAAAAATTCGCCATAACCTCCTTTGTAACGGGAGCATCGGGAAAATCCCCAAACCCGCCACACAGGCCTTTCCATTCAAAAAGAAAATTGTTTGAAATTATTTCCTTTCTAAATATCTTCTATTTATAAATATTACAATTTATAAATATTTCTTATTTATAAATATTCCATTTATAAATATTTTATTTCCACTATTACTTTGAAAATTCCTTTATCGACATTCCGGTATGTTATAGTATTCAACATATCAGATCACGATGATCAATATCGTCCAACACATATAATCAACCACAGATTATACTCTACATCATACATTACAATATATGAAAAATAATAAAATAACTGTTGAGGAATCCAGTCGGATTCCTCCAACCTGTTTCCCTGCATCCACAGATGTTACACAACATGATTGTCATCACTTTCAGTTCAATATGAATTATTCTGATAAACAGAATCAATATATAACTATCTAACTGTTTATATACTATATATATATATATAATATTTTCATTTACTGACTAGCAGTTCAATGAATCAACCAACACACAGCAATCAACAGATGTTTAACAGTTCTAAAAATACGTTATAAAAATATAACTGTTCAGAGTTGGTGAGTTTTACTCACATTTGCAGTTCATAGTTAAAGAACGATAAACTGTTCTTTGATTTGAATCAAACAATTTATTTCTACATAAATTCATACGAGCCCCAATCCACTTCCAGTCAGCTTCATTGTGAAGCTCTCGTCCATACGGTCCCAACGCAACTTACGGTTCGTCAATCTGATTCTGTATGTACAAGTTATAACATTTATAATATAGATACACTATATAAAAACTTAGATTTAGGCTTAGCTTTAATTTAGTTAGGCCTTCCCCTTTTAAACCGGCCCACTCCACCATTTAACAGCCCACCGCAACTTCCTTCTTCCCTGTCCTCTTTGAACGCTATCCTCAGCATACAACCATCCTCAACCATTTCCAACTCCTTTTCCTCATTCAATTATTTAACCAAATTTCAAAACTAAATCCACCTTTTTAATATCCCGGCCCAAGCCCAACTACCAACCCACACTTCATCTCTTACAACACCGAACTCCTCCCAGTACCCATCACTACATCGTAGGCCATTCCCAAATTGATTTCCATCACCGCAAGTTAACTGCTTCTCCTTGTCATCCTTTAAACTCCACGATACCAAGAAAGCGAACCCGAAACCCCACATCCTGATCTTCATCGACTCCAAGACCAATCAACTCGACTTCACCAGTTTGTTTTCCCCGCGACACCAGTAAGTTCACGAACCCCTCCAGCAATGTTGCAACCTCAAAATAAATCAGGGGATTTCACCGCAAGTTCACAAGAGACTTGGTTCTCCTCCACAAACTCTGATACAACATTGAAATCAAGAACCGATGCTCCACAACCTCCAAACATTCGAACCCTAACTGGACAAACACCTCGCTGTACACATCCCGTTCCCCCAAATGAACGTCAAACTCAGCAAAATGGTTAGAGACTCAAAGACCATCACTCAGGGAATCCATATACATATAGTTTCTAATTTATAGAGATTGATTTGGATTTGTATGATTTTCCAAAGCTCCATTCTTCACGTTGGAATTTCTTTGTGGCGGCTGAGACAGTTTTTGGTTTGGTTGACTTTAGAATTAGGTTTAGGAACTTAGAGAGGGTATTTATAGAGGATATAAATATTTTTATATTTATTATTATATTCATTTTTAATCAAACGCTATCTGCAATCGTCCTCTAAAATTCCTGTGACCACATACGTTATCCAAAAATCACAAAAATTGACATGCAGCTACAGTTCGACATTACGGTCCCAACGAAACTGGTTTCGTCGAATTCCGACTCCGTATGCTCACACAGCGTATTTTTAACCGTCAGAATACTGACTGTATTTCACTCTAAAAATCCGTACGGCCACATTCTGATTCTAAAAATCACGAAACTTGGAATCTAACAATAACTTGACATTGCGGATCCAACAAAACTGGTTTCGTCGAATTCCGACTTCGTTTGCAAAAGTGGCTATTTTTAACGCTTTGAATAGCCTATTTAAATATATAAATATATTTAAATAAATTAAATTTAATATTAATAATTTAATATTATCATATATATTCACCTAGAATATACCACTGCTCCAAAATATTCGTATATGGATTTATAGCTCGATATTCCAAATCCATATTATATCGATATTCAATTTATATTGAAATTCCTTTTATAAACCGTTATAAATTATAAAGGAAATTCCACAGCGACTTTTCTAGAATTTGATTTAGACGTAAATCAAAATCTACACGATGAAATCCCGATTTTTCTCTTCCATTAGAAAACTATTATCAAATCGGTCCTGACGGTTCTTGTTTCACAGAAATCCGACCTAAAACGGACCCTGTACATTCAGTTGAAGTTCAAATCGCCAAATAGCGAACTGCCGCGCCATTTCAAGCTCTATTTTAATTATATTATAATTATGCGTTCAAACTGATGTCGATTGAATATATTCGTCAATATAATTCAACTCTAAGCTGAATTAAATCTAAGGGACGACCCCGTTCACAGAATATTGTGATTTCCAATATTTTTGATTATTTCTGAATTAAATATATTATTTAATTATTTTGTTTATTTAAATATTTCATATTATTTAATTAAACCTCTATTTAATTCACTACATCACGATATATATAATTAAATAAATTAATTATAATACCCCTGACAATGCGGGTCGTTACAGTTATATAAATATTCCTGTATATGATCATAAACCTGGATAAATATATATACCTATTGTTATATACCCATTTCACTGTTTTATATAAAATTCTAGTATATTAAATTGTGTATGCGTTGATGTAATTCATCACTTATGATATAATTAGTGAAGTGTAATCAATGGATACAGTTGGATCAGGACTAGAAAATTTTGAGCAACCTGAAACTTTCAAAGTGGGACTTAGAGGTCATGTAATAGTAAAACTGCAAGTACACACTTAGGTGCATGTGTTGTTCTTGACTGCAAAAATTAGTAATTGTATTTGTAGACGTTATGTGTGCAATGATACAGAAACACGCAAAGTGAACTTGGTTACTCATTATATACAGTGGCCTGTGAATACATCCCCTTTTGATTAAGCAACACAGTCCTATATAATGTGATGCTTGCCATGACTTGCGCATGTTCTTTCATGTAAAAATTTGCTTTGAGATTAACTACTTATCCGGGATCATTCCATGATTTATTTATGTATTTCCTATGTGCCATTCTCGCCCTTGTTAACTGTTCGGACTAGAGCATTAAGTCTTAGCTGCATGCTTTTGCTACCCCTCTAGCTAAGTTGTGTATATTTGTTCCTTTATCCTATGATTTAGATGGTTTTCTTCAAACAAAGGGAAACAATGCAGTTGAATCTACAACTATATATGGAAATACTGTCCATATTCTCACAACTGTTGCGACACCAGCGAGTGCTTTTGCTGGTTTCCCCTCAGCAAGAACCCAACTACTAACCGAATTGAAAGAGTAGGATTCCGTAGCCCAATTGAAAATCGCTCGACAAAACCTGTCAGGTTCCCATACTTCTGAATAGCCTGAGTTACCCTTTTTAGATTTCTCCTTACCAATACCCAACTTGGAACATATATCTTCTCAGACATGCTATCATTTAGGCCGCACTTCTACATATTGCCTAAAGGGACCGTAGAAATTTACGTAGTTATGAACTTTCGAATTGGAAGCTGTGTGACACTTTGATTTGTAACCTGCACATATTTAATTTCTGAATCACATGGAACACTTATTTTGGCTATCACATCCAACATGCATGCAACTGCTTTGGAAAAAATATATGCAACTTAAATTTCTTTATCTAGTAAATTTCAAACTTGATGTTAGGATTAATTTTCACATTTTTGTTTTTATTTGAAGTTAATTTAATTGAACAATGATTATTCCTGACTCGAGTACTTTGTGTTTTACATGAAATGCTCGGGTCAGACCCGAGCAGTGCAGATTTAAAGTTTCAGCTTAGGATTCAAAGATTTGCAAGGCTGAGATTTTCAGGAGACGCGCACTCTGAAGAATTTTAATATGGTAAAGGTTTTTTCATGTATTTTAAACTATTCTTTTAAAATTCCGCTATACAGGAAATTCTTTGTAATGACCCGGATTTTTGGTCTGTTAATTTTAAATATTTAATATTTGTTTTAAATATTTAGTTGGTAATATAAATTAATTTTTTTTATATTGAGTTGTTGATTTAATAATCGAATATAATTTAATTTAGAATATATAGAATTATTGGAATTCGAAATATTATTGAAATCAAAGCTAGAAACTGAATCAGGATGATTCAGATGATAAGTAGGAATTTTGTTTGATATATACGATAACAAATAATAATTTATTTTCAAAGAATTTGTGGTTTTCGAATTTAAATTATATTATATTAATTTAATATGGTGTATGTGTTGAAATTAAATTTCAGAATATTTATTGTTGAGTTCATATCAAGGTTATTACATTTAAATGTCGGTCGGTACGCTAGAATAGCGGTTCGTGATCTAAATTAATGGACCCCGAGATATTTGATTGTGGATAGTTTTGAAATCAAATCGATATCCATTTAAAAAGAATAAAAATTGCTTTATATCGAATCGTATTAAATACAAAATCAAATCAAAATCTATCTAAAAAGAATAAAAGATCTTTTTATATCAAATAAAACCACGCATACCCCATTTTATCCATTTCATTTTTGCCTGTAATTCGATCCAGACTTCAGTAATAAAATCACTCTTCTTTTTCATTTTAATCATATCACAACACCTTTATTTCTTTTATTTCCAATTTCGCTCCTCAACAAAGAAATCCAAAGGACATCCTTTTATTTGAAAATCTTCATCAAACAAAAGTAAAATCCAATAGTATATTAGATCAATCGATCCAATTACCTCGTCGTCTGTGTGGAAGGCGCGAAGGATGGTGAGTTGGGAGGTCACGGCAATCACGTTGGTCCGGGTGATGAGGAGGGAAGGTCGCGATTTTGTTTAGGGTGTTGGAGGCTAACATCGATACTGGAACCATCATGAATTGAGGTCAGAAGGGATCGAGTGAGGCGTTGCTATTGGGAGAGGTGCGAAATCACTCTGGGGAGGTTCGACAGTCTCAGCAGCAAATTAGGGTTCGAGTTCATAAGTTTTTAGGCATTTTGAAACTACTCGATGAACTGTTGGAGTTGCGAGGTCTTCAGGGGAAGAACGCCTGTTCAGGTACAAAGGAGGAATATGAGTTAGATTTGGGGTTCCAAGCCTTTGTGGCCAGAAGTGGTTCGTACAGAAGGGGAGTGAATGGTGAGATCTGATGTTGGTTTTAGTAGGTATAAATAGATATTGAGGTGAGATTGTTGGGAGAAACCGGGGAAAATAATAATATAGAGGAAGACGGTGAGGGTTCATTGCTCCGAGGTGTTTCTGGAATGTTTGGGTGCAGTGGTTTGACCTTCCGCGGCAGCTGAGTTCAAGGCAGAGAGGTTCATGTCATTCATGAACAAGCTTTGAAAACAATTAGTGATGAAGTTAAATGAATTGGCATTTGCAGTTCTACTTATCAGGGATTGGAGTCGGATTGTGGAATAAGAATGGTGACAGTTAGCATAAGGTTATGGGTTATCGACAATAAGATAACAAATTTAAATAAACTTCATTATACTATCAATTCATTTTTATACATGATCTTATAAAATAATAATAAAGGAAAATTTAATTTGTTACGAGGTCAAATTATCCAAGATAAGTGGAGTTAGGATCGTAGCTTTGAAGTTAATGAGCAGGGATTAATTTGGAATAAATCATCGGATAAAATCACCGTGAGTAAATCTCACTCGAATTTTATATAAAGATTTATTTTTATCATTAAAAATATTTATTGGTTGTTTGGTTACATTAAAATATTACTGTGGCTATTATAAATATGTATTAGTTATTTAGGATTTGTGTTTGTGGCTATATATATATATATATATATATATATATATATTGGTGGTTGGATTCCCACAGTATCATTAGCGGATGCTCGCGGTATCATTAGCGGATGATTTCCCTATGCGCCCCACAATATATATACTGGATGACCTACTATACTATGAAATCCTTCCACGAAGCATGATGGGTATTATTTATGTTGGCTAACGTCTGTGGATGCAGGAAAACAGGTTGGAGGGATCCAACTGGATTCCTCAAAAATATTATTATTTGTTTGTTTCACATATATTATCATATATGATGTGTTGATGGATAATTGAGTGGTTTGATTGTTTAAATACCACTGGGGCCAAAATGTTGATATATATAATTATCGAGCAAAAGGATATTTGAAATTTAAAGGGAAAAAATTATTTATTTAAAACAGAATTTCAATTTCAATTAGGTTATAAATATATTAACTTGTTTTGAATAAATAAAACAAGTATTGAATTTATAACGATGTTTATAAATAAAATAATATAGGAAATTGAAGTGAAATTATATATAGTGTTTATAAACAAAGTGGAAAAATTATCATTTGATAATTTGAATATTTAAATTCCATTGTGAATTTAAAAATAGAAATGGGGAAATCGTTTTAAAGAAATAAACAATGAAATTTATTCTGATGTTCAGAATAAAAATTGAACTAAAATAAATCCATAAGGATTTAGGGTTTAAATTCGATTAATTTGAATTTATTTAAATATAAGTTAAATTGAATATGAAAATAAATTGGGTGTTTTATATATAAATTATTATAAATAGAAATTTCCAAAAATAGATTTTTGTTTTAAGTAGATTTTGAAATGGACTTGTTTAAATATAAATAAGTAAATTTATAAATAATGTTGATAAATATGGTGAATAAATTATAAAGAGATAATTGGTAACTTTAAATTCAAGTATGAATTTAACGTAGAAAGTGGAAATCATTTTAAAAAAGGAAACAGGGGTTTTTATTCTGGACTTCAGAATATAAAAGGAATTGGATTTCAAAAGGGATTTGAAATGGAAAACTTGTTTCAATATATAAAACAAGAAAGATGGATTTACAAACGATGTTATAAATCTACTGAAATAAATTATCATTGGATAATTTAGAAGTTTAAATTGAAGGAAGAATTTAAAAAGTGAAATTGGAAAAATTTGTTGAAAATAGAATAATTGATTATATTCTGGGGTTTAGAATATAAACTGAGTTGAGAAAATCCAAAGGAGTTATAATTGGAATTCGATTATATCGAATTTTATAATTTATTTATAAAAGGAATTGGGATTTTGAAATAACAAATCGAGTATAAATAAATGTATAACTGGGTAAGGAAAAATCAGCGATTATAGATAATCAGAATTATTGAGTTGAATTGGGAAAATGGTATAAAATATATTAGAATGGAGTAGAATTTATATATAAACGAAGTTTAGAAGTTTATATATATTAATAAAACGAACTTGCCGCAGCGCGACAGTACGTAAATTGGCGATTCGAACTTCAACTGAGTGTATAGAACTTAATTTAAGTCGTAATTTTTTGAAACAAGAAACGTAAGGACCGAGTTGAAAATAGTTTTCTAATAAAGGAGAAAAATCTAGATTTCGTCGAATAGATTTTGAGTTATGTCAAAATCAATTTTCCAGAAAAACAACGCCATAACCGTTATAAAACCATAATGATTTATTTAAATAAATAAGTAAATAAAATCCAAAAGTCCATTAGAAAAATACAGACTTGAGATATAAAATAAATATGAACTCAAGTGGAATAAACATATTTGTTTTTGAAACAAAGATCAGATATTTATTATTTAATAGAATTAACTAATTTCACTAATAATTAGATAATGAGATTTTGAATTGTAATTGGGCTTTGAATAAGTGAATTCGATTTAGAAATTTATATTCGAATTCGAATATGAAACCCGAGTTGAAAAATGGAATTTTCTTGGTTTATAAGATTAAAAAAAAGATATATATTTTTGAACGAGATATATTCAAGTAAAAGTGAAATAGGCTAAAGAGACAATTAATAGATAAATTAGCGAAGTAAGTTAAAAACGATAGGAATTGAGTAAAAATAAATTGGGAATAGACATATGTATGATAATAAGGTATGGAATGAAGAGTATGAAGATTTTAATTTATGTGCCCAACAAAAAGGTACACGTTTAAATTCCATATGAGGTTTTATGCGCCGAATCGGTAAGCCACTTGGCTTTTTGATTTCCTTTTTGAATGGAAAGGGCCTAGAGAGGTGAGTTGAGGTTTGAACTATTTGCCGGTACAAAGGAGGTTATGGCGAATTTTTCCGAAAATTTAAGGAGTTATAATATTTTTAAGAAAATTTGATAGTTAGAAATCAATGTATCGATATGTATAGAATCCGGTAAGGAAACGAACTTAAAAATAGAATATTATAAACAAAAAGGAAATCGAAAATCTGGAATAGAAAGAGAAATATATATATATACGTTTTAAAAATGAATAAGTGGTTTTTAGGATGTTGGTAATTTAAGATATGTGGTCTTGTCTGTTTTGAAGTTAAAGATGTTATTCAGTCAAGGTCTGAGAGGTAATTATACCCCAACTTGATTGATTTCATTTTTAACTGATAAATAGCAAGATTCAGTCTTGAAGATAAATGTTTGAATAAGATTAGTTGAATGCAGTATTTTGGGTTGTCGTAACGATGTTTTACACAACATTCGTTTTAACCCAAGCAAGTGGAAATTTTGGAAACATAATAAATAAATATTTCCTGAGTGTAGAAATGAACGGTAGTGAAAGAGATAAATAATTGGAATGTTTTCCAACTGTAAATAAAAGATATTTTCTAAACATAGAAATAAAAGAAGTTGATATTTGGAAATGTTCTCCAAATAATGTAAGAGGCCGAGATGATTATTGAAAATATTTGGTTAACAAATATTAACAAGGAAATGGAGAAATGATTTAATTAATGAAATATTAATTAAGGGGTCCAGTGATTGTTTGATGTTTGGAATGTTTGTTTGTTTTTCTTCGATAGTTAAATAACCGACTATCGAAGTGTTTTCGAATATCGTTGTCAATATGTAGAGACCGGTTGGATTATTATCCGAGAACCACTCCGTATTGGCAGTAGCATTGCAAATCAGATTATATGGAGATAATCGAAGATGAAGTAAAGTGCAAGGGCTTTTTCTATTAATAGAAATTGTGCCTTCGGTTTCGTTCAATCCCAGAACGAACATATATGGACGAATGTCTGACAGAGTATTTCCAATAATCGCATATGTTAGTCTGTATAGATATATATGGTAGCAGAGAATTTATTCTCTTAGCATAATATCCGGAATATATTTGTGCAAATCAATTAGTGATTTACGGATATGACAATGTGGCATTTAAAGTGATTGTGCTATCAAGGAATGATAAGTAATCGTAGCCTCAGGCCTCAACAACCGGGAAATGACAAAAATCAGGCAGGCAACATGGCTATGTGGGTCGCTCCCATTAGGGTGTATAATCACCTATTCTGATGACCCCAAACCCCGTACTGGCGGTGGCAAGGGTAATCTTTGGAATATAACACATAAACAGATAACAGCAGAACATAAATAAATAAATACACCAGGTAATATATAATAGAATACACTGGATAAACGTAATCATCAGAGTTACACAGTATACAGGATCAAATTTAGTACAAATACAGTCCAGCTATACATAAATGTCTACAGCGGAAAAACAAACATAATGTACAATAGGAGCTGAACAGCATAAAAAGAGGTAAATGATAGAATCCATCTTCAACTCCAGCTATCCAGAGAAAGCCAGCTAAACCTGAATACAAGGCTGCCGGTGTAGAAAAGGGGCACCCGAGTTTGAAAGTGAAACAAACTACGAATCAGTCATGGGACTGGTATGAGAAATCTACTCAACACACTTAAAATATGGCCAATCACAGGACCACACCACTTTCGTGGAACGGGTTTACTCCATTTCATTGCCAGTGCTTTAAAACAAATCATTCTTTTAAACATCGCAATGCTTTTTATAAAAATGAAGCCATTATAAGACTCAGTTCCCATCACACAATGCAACACAAACCGGAGGATAGAGTTTTACCTTATAATGGCCAAAATATGGTTGATACGAATAAAACAAAAGCAATTGATATTATTACTAGTGTTTATATGTTTCAAAAACAATTTCGAATCATAACTATCAATCATAGATGGCATGGGTACCATATATCATGTCGCTATATATATATATATATATATATATATATATATATATACATAATCAAAACCGCACGATGTAGTATTTGGAAATTGAATTTCCATCATGAACCAAGGCAAAAGATAGTCCTTACCAACTTCGAGACAATCTAGCCCATGTCTCAGGCGAGCGCGCAGGCAAGCCTTTGGAGCGACACGGCCGGTCCACCGATGTGGATTAAAATTCCTGAACAATACGTTTTCCCGCCCTATGGGGGCGTAAAGGAGCCAACAAATGACTCCATCGGTCCCGGATCGACCGATAAAACCGAGGCGCCTCGCAATCCATTATCCACATAAGTGAAATGTCAGGCCGTGTAAAAACACCGACACAACTCCTATCTAGAAGGAAACGCATGCCCTCCCTGAGGTCCTTCTCCCGTTTCTGGTTCATACCGGGGTATGAGGCTCGCGAATTCACGTTATACACAAAGCTACGCCACACAAGCGGTGCTTTGATCATCAATCACAAGACTTTGCTTTTCAACAGAAGCCTTATCCATTGCATCTTAGCATGCCACACCGACAATTCACCCCATGCAACTAATGGATATCAATCACACAGAATGAATTCCAATGTCAGACATACAGTCCATTTGCAAGTCCGTTCTGGGTCTGAACGAAACCGGAGGCACTAAATACCTCGCATATTCATCGATTCCCATGTACATCTGGACAATCACCACTCGTTATCCATATTTCGGGATGCCTTCCAATCAGGACCTTAGTGACCATCCAAATGAGGTGAAGATTGGTCTTCAACCCCCGTCTTCATCTTCGACTTCTTATCGTCGATTCAGTTAGTCAGAATGGGATAAACCCGGTCTTTCTAAGCAACTCGCATATATAATAAACAAGTACAACACTAACATACATACGCCTCATTTCAATTCATTAGTCACTAACCGTCAATCAGTAAGAGAACGATTTCCCAAATATTAACCGCGAAGGCTGAAACCAACATCAGATCAACAACCAGGAAACCATTCGACTTAGCCAACCTTCAGTTAGTTTCTAAATTTCACATCCATATCGTTTATAATATTTTATAATGATTTATCGCTATTTTTATTTATTTTAAAATATCCAATTTATTCAAAACGACGCTTCGGGCCATAACGCGCCCATGGCGCTTTTTTTCTTCAGATTTGATTTACACATATCTGAAAATCTAACCGTTGGATCTTCACAAAATTTAAATCATTAGAAATAACTTTTCAGAACGAATCCAATGGTTCCAGTTTCGGGAAATTCTGACAGTCGGATCTCCTGGTATAATCGTTTGAAGTTTCGATTTCAAAATACGAACTGTAGCGTCGTTGTTCGATTAAATATAATTATATTTGTATATATATATATAAATATAATCGATTCTGGTGCTGTTTTTCTTCATATTTGAATTAAACATTCCAGACAATCCAACCGTTGGATTTTTACAAAGTTGGTGCCGTTGGAAAGATATTTCCAAAACGAACCCAACGGTTGCGGTTTCGGGAAAATCCGATGGTCGGATCTCCCGCACTAATCGTTTGAAATCACGGTTTCAAAATACGAACTACAGCTTCGTTTTTTGATATATTTCAATTCTATTTATATATATATATATATATCGATTCTTCGATTTTGAAACCATATGAATTTCACATTTGATAAAAATGATATTTTTATCTAACTGTTTTCTATTTCAACACTTCACTATTTTTAACAATTCATGTATATAATAAAAATGCGATTTTTATGTAAAACAATTTATTTCAAAACTCGACTATTTTATATAGTTAATATAGATGATAAAAATAGGATTTTTATTATAAAACAATTTATTTCAAGACAAGATTATTTTATATAGTTCATATCGATGATAAAAATTGGATTTTAATTATAAAACACTTTCTTTCAAAATATGAATACCATTCAACACATGAATTTCAATTCAACAAATGAATTTCGATTCAACACATGAAGGTTTTCTATAGTTTATATATATCGATAAAAAGGTGATTTTTATATTTAAAACACGAATACCATTCAAAACATGAATTTCAATTCAACGAATGAATTTCGATTCAACACATGAAGGTTTTCTATAGTTTATATAAATAGATAAAAAGGTGATTTTTATATTTAAAAACAAGAATACCATTCAACACATGAATTCTATTCAACGAATGAATTTCAATTCAACACATGAAGGTTTCCTATACAACAGACGAATATAGTTTCAATACAGGAAAATAATTCTAACACAAGAATATTATTCAAAATTTCGGTAGCATAACGACAGGGTAGTTAAAACCGGGACCGTCCCTAGTACGGCTCCTCGCTCTACCTTAAAGCCTCGCAGCTTTTGACAATGGGGAATCATGCATCTAGTTCGCACGCAGGCGGCATGTATATTTATTTCATTTCCACAAACTAATCCTATGTGGTTTCAACCAAATATTTCTCAACCACAAACAGGTATTTTTCAACCACAATCAATCAATCTCAACCACAAATAATTTCAATCAACCATTCGCTATCAATCAATTTTCACACCAATCACAACCAATAAATATCGTCCATGGTTTGTGGACGAGGGGCGTATATATATATAGCATTTCACTTCTAATCAGTTCAATGTGTGATTTAATCAAATAAATTCTACCATTCATTCTATTATTGATTAAATTAACTATCATTTTAATAATTCAATTAATCAAATCTATAATCACACAAGACAAACAACAATCAAATTGTTTTTAACTTTTCAAAAATATACTTATCAATTTCTATACTCTTTTTAAAATCATTCAGACTATAGAATTTAAAATGCACAACCAGGGAAAGAAAATAACAACAGAGTAGAGAACTAATTGGTAATGCAAAGTATGGTAAATGTACCTTGCACCGGAGTCAATCAGAGATATCAACTCGACATCTAGGATAGGCTTTCTGAATGCTCTCTTCAGTTTCCCAAGTACAATCTCGTGGATCTCCACTCCATTGCACTTTGACTAAGTGAACCTTCTTGTTCCTCAGCTCTTTGGTTTCTTTGCCGATAATCTTGAGCGGCTCTTTTCTCATAGCTAATTCTGGGGTAATTTCAATATCCTATTGAGCTGCTTCTTCCACGATCAAGTCTAGTGATGAACGTGCTTTCGAAGTTGAGATATGTGAAATATATCATGCATTCCAGGCAACCAATCAGGCAATTTAACCCTATAAGCGAGAGTTCCGATCCGTTCCAGAATAGGAAACGGGCCAATGAATTTGGGCGCCAACTTTCCAGTTTTACCGAACCGGATAACTCCTCTCATCGGCGATACTTTCAGATATACATAGTCGCCAACAGCAGATGATATATCTCTTCTTCTCCTATCGGCATAGCTCTTTTGTCGGCTTTGATCGGCGAGTAATCGTTTCTTAACGAAATCGACTTTGTCGGCAGCTTCTCGGATCATATCAGGTCCCAATACAAGTCTATTACCGGGTTCAACCCAACAAGCCGGTGATCGGCATGGTCTACCATATAATGCTTCGAATGGCGACATTGTCAGGCTCGCCTGGTAGCTGTTATTATATGAGAATTCGGCCAAATGCAGTTGGTCTTCCCATGATCCACCGAAATCTAAAACACAAGCCCGCAATAGATCTTCTAGTATACGATTTACCCTCTCAGTTTGACCATCTGTCTGAGGATGATAGGCGGTGTTTAGGTTCAGCTTTGTTCCCAGCTCTACTTGAAATGCCTCCTAGAATTTGCTAGTAAATATTGTATCTCTATCACTGACTATACTAAACGACACTCCATGTATCCTAACAATTTCCTTGAAATAAATTTGCGCCAGACTTTGAGCAGTTCTGTTTGATCTGACAAGTATGAAATGGGCGGTCTTCGTGAATCGGTCTACGATCACCCAAATACTATCATTTCCTTTTCTGGTTCTGGGCAAACCATCAATGAAGTCCACGGAAATATGTTCCCACTTCCAACCAGGAACGTCTAGCGGTTGCAATAATCCAGCTAGTTTCTGTTGGTCGCTTTTGACTAGCTGGCAAGTAGGGCATCGGCTAACATATAAAGAAATGTCCCTCTTCATCGACTTCCACCAGAAAGTGCGTTTGATGTCATTATACATTTTGCTTACTTCTGGATGGATATTAAGTTTTGACTTGTGGCATTCATCCAGTACTTCCTTTCGGAGCTCAGCAATGTTAGGAACACAAATTCGACCATTCAACCTTAGAATCCCCTCATTATCAACTTGGAAACTCGATAGTTCGTCTTGTTGAATTATCTCCCTGATCTTCTGAATGAAGTGATCATCCTTCTGAAGAGCGGATATTTTGTCTATCAATGAAGTTGTGATAATAAAACTGGCGAGCATTTCATTCTTTCGGCTTAACGCATCGGCCACGACATTGGCTTTCCCAGGAGTGTATATAATCTCAAAATCGTATGCTGCAAGAAACTCCAGCCAACATTGCTGCCTCAGATTCAAGTCTTTCTGGGTGAACAGATACTTTAACGACTGGTGATCTGTAAATAGTTCAAATCTCTCACCCAGAAGATAGTGTCTCCAGATTTTCAAGGCGAATACTATAGCCAATAACTCAAGATCATGAGTTACGTAGTTTTTCTCGTGTGGCTTCAACTGATGGCTAGCATAAGCAATCACTTGACCTCTTTGCATTAACACTGCGCCAAGGCCTTCTCTAGAAGCATTAGTCCAGACTTTCAAATCCTGATTGCCATTGATGATGGTTAACCCTGGAGCTGTCGTTAATCTTAACTTTAGCTTTTCAAAAGCCTCTTTACATTTTGGAGTCCATTTGAATTTTGAGTGCTCCTTTGTAAGCTTAGTTAAGTGACCAGATATGTTAAAAAAGTTTTTAACGAACTTTTGGTAATAACTAGCCAATCCGAGAAAACTACGGACTTCTGTAGGAGTACTGGGCTATTTCCAATTTTGAATAGCTGTGATTTTACTTAGATCCATAGCAATTCCTTCTTTTGATACTACATGGCCCAGAAATTTCACTTCATCTTGCCAGAATATACATTTGGATAGTTTGTCTTTTAATACATTACTTCTGACGATTTTTAGAACCTGTTCCAAATGCTTTTCATGTTCGGCCTTTGATTTAGAGAAGATTAGAATATCGTCAATAAAAATCTGAACCAATTTAATTTTTTTAATTGGCTCAGATTTTCCGGGTCGTTACACCTATCTAGAGAAATTCATTTTACTTCTTTAATCTCGATGCTGTCCCTTTTCGGGAAACGGTTGCTGATCCCAACCGTTGGTGATATACATTCGATACACTCAAGCGAAATGAGTGGTCGGTCATGTGTGGGCCGGGTTGCAAGATGTTCGTGTTGAACCCAGTGTATTCCTCTCTAAGGATACACTATCGGAAGGTGGTTCTATACCTTGTCATAGTCGGAATCCAATCACCAATAAGCGCCCTGCGATTTTTGATTTTATGTTATAAATGTAGCGTGAGATGCAAGCGTTCTGCTATTTGGTTATTTATTTGATTAGACATTATTGTAATATCACTGGATTTTCGTATCAAAGTGTTTTGGGTTATAGTAAGGTAAAAACCATCCATGTTTATGTGTGGGCTGGTCTTACTATTATCCTTTCTTTCAAAAGGATTTTGAAAATTAAACAAATGGTTGGGGTTTACTCACACCAGTCCCATGAATGACCCAGAGTTTATTTTGTTTGTTTTTCCTAAATACTTGGGTGCCCAAATTTGTACGGGCAGTCAAGTAGTCGGGATTTTACAGATTCACTTGGAGGAGTTTGAAGCAGGAGGCTTTACCAGTTAGCTAGAGACCATCATATATTCCGCTGTGTACTATGTTGTATATGGAAACATGTGTTTATAACTGTTCCAGGAATAACTGTTGTGCTCTGATAATGGTATGTATATACAGTTACTGATTGACATAGAAATGTGTTTATTTTATGCTCTTATATCTTATCTTTTGTATATAAATAAATATTACTTGGGTATTGTTTTGTTACTTTTACAGATATTCCAACCCAGCCCGCATGCAACCAGAAAAGTAGAGAAATGGAGATCAGATTGCTATATATTTACATTTTGAAGAACTGTAGATGAAGATCCCACACCTAGTTGCTGTTGGACAAGAAAATGATTGATAAAAAGGCCATGCACATCTCAAATCAAGGGAGGCTTGTCAAAGAACCAAGAGGAAAAGAAGAAAGGCCAAAAATTTAATAGATTTAACTAAGGCCCATTTGAGATTCTCATTGTAAACTAATTAGTGATGTAATGGCTAGGCCCATTTATAATTAGGGTTAGGGTTTGGTTATCTCCTATAAATACCCTTGTAATATCATTGTAGCTACTATCCTATTTTTCTCTCCTTCTCCATTAATAAAGTTTCTAGTTCTCTTTTATTTTTCTGTATTTTAATTTTCATAGCAACTAGTGCCATCTACAAAATTAGGTTTGGTAGAGTACTAGTTGTATTTTGCATACCTTTTCATTAGTGATTGACCATCTGATTATAATCAGCGGTAATTCTAATTTTAATTCCTGTTTGTTATTTTTTATTTCTGCAATTTCAATTTCTGTTATTTTTACTGCTTCCGTAGGTCAATGGGATTGAATATAGATTTGATTAGATTCAGATCTGATTTAATTCAATAATAGTTTAATTGCAGTTTCAATTTCGTTTGCTTTCAAAACCAACCTCGAAGATTTGTCTAACTCGCCCACTAAATTCTATAAATAATAATTTTTAATTTTTCCTCCCTGTGTGCTACACACCTGTACGCTTGCAGTATTTATTTTAAAATTCGCGCTTTTCTAGTTCATAGATAAGCGACGATCAAGTTTTTGGCGCCATTGCCGGGGAGGCAAAAATTGAATTTTATTATTTATTTAATTTCTGATTCGTGTTAGTTTTTTATTTATTTTTTTCTTGATTTTGTTTTCTGTATGTATAGAAAAAAATCCCAATTAGTGATGTGGTGTATCAATTATATTGGTACTATCATGAACTAAGCAAGAGAAAAAAAAATAACTTGCCATTTTCATTAATTTTCTGCCTTCGCCATTTTTTTTCCTCTCTCCTCTTTATTTCTTTCCTTTTTCCCCGGTAATTTCTCTCCTTGTACAAGTTTCTTTCTTATTTTGCAATTCTTTTCAAAGGAAAAAAAGAAAAAAAATTGCTTTCTTTTTCTTCTTTGCTTCCTCTTTTGTGTAAGTTTTCTGCACACCTCCACCATAATAACACAACATCCACTTCCTTAATCTTCCAGCAATCGTCTTCATAGCCAAAATCCGATACAAACCATACTGCATTCAGACATTCAGCAGCCTATTCACCAATACACAACCCAAAAGTCATCCACAAACCTCAACTGTTCCACAAAATCACCCCGTTTCCCAAACTACAAGGTTGCTGATCATCCATCACGTAGCCTACACTGCAAATACCACAATCCCTGCCATTTCATCTTTATCACAAATCTGCCACATCTTTCCCAAAGTTCACCACATAATCCATCCTCACCGAACCTCTTCTGCGCCATCCACCATTAACGCAAAACCGTTCTCAAACATTTGAGCTCCACTCCATCCATCCCACCCTCCACAATCACAAAAAAAAAAATCAGTTCAAGGAATTTACAAAGCATCGACACTCTGTCGAAATCCCAGTCACTCACCCCCTGACCATCACAACTGTGAAAACCTAATATTCAATAGTCCAGACCAGTAACATCTTCTCTACAGCCCCACATTTCACCAACGTCCACACTTCAAAAAAAATCCACGCAAGCCAGCGAGAACACCACCCTCGTAACCTCTCATCCAAGCCAAAGAACCGCAATAGCATGACCATCCCACACCACAGACCTTCACCATCCAAACACCTACTTCCAATCACAACCGACTCTCAACCTCCCCACTGCAAATCATCACCATCCAAAAATTGCATCAACATCCAACCCCGTCTGGTCAACAACTCCACTTCACCGAATTCAAATTCCTCCTATGCGATTTGCAATTCAACTCCGCACCCTTAACAAACTGCACCGATTTCGAAACAACCGCAAGTCATACAGTACCGACTTCAGATTAACCCCTTCTAACAGCTCAAACCAGCCATTCGAATTCCTGTATACCCTCACCGAAACCTAGTTTTGAAGCAAATTGCAATTATTCCATCACCAAAAATCATCGGCAATCAACATCAGTCACCGAACCGCTAATCTTCTTCTTTTCGAAATTCAATAGGGTTCCAATTGGGTTTCGATTTTGATTTGAATTGAAGAATCGGGTGCAAGATTTGTATTGAGATAAAAGGCTGAGTTTCATTTTTTTTTTCTTTCATTCGTTTTTACTTTTCAGAAAGGGAGGCCTAGTTTGATTTTGACGTGAGAACTGAGAAGTTGGGACTTGCCATTATCTTTTATTGAAGGGGACGTGGTGAGTGTGTGCTTGCTTTAGGTCCTTTTGAAAGATTTATTTTTGGCGAGTGTCATTTTGGTAAGGAATCATACAATCTTGGAAAGTTTCTGATTGAGCGTTGCACAAATTTAGAATAGTGGATTCTAGCATGTGTTTTTTATGTTTGGAAATTGGCAAGTTAAGCCAGGGTAATTCCAAATTTTTAATTTTCTTTCTTTCTCGTTTTACCCTCCTTGCACTTGTTTCATTTTTGTGGCAATTTTTTTTTTGGTATTAAGTTAGATTTTCTTTTTCTCTATTTCTTTGTTAGTTTCAAATTTTTAAGTTGTTTATTTCAAAAAAAAAAAAAAAGAAGAAGAAACAAGGGCCCAAGCAAGGAAGGAGACCCAATCAAAACAAAGCGAGAGATAGAGTTCAAGCAACAAACAACAAGGAATTCAGAGATCAGTCAGTTGACAAAACAGTGGGATTTTAATCATTGATACAATTCAGTTGCTTTAGACGGATTGCCATAACCCACTGTAACAATTTCTAAACTCTACAGGTTATACAGCTGCTTGAAAATATAGAAATTACTTGTAAAATTCTTCTACAGGGGCAGCGGCTTACTTGTACAATTTTTTTTATTTTAATTTCTGCAATTATTTGTGTTTGATTGTTGTTTTGGCTGCATTCTGAAATAAATTTAGTTACGAGCACAACCCTAACAAACATAAGGTGAGGAAGTCATTACCTTTCCATGGCTCCAAAACAATTAAACTCTGTCATTTGCATACTCCCTGGACTTAAATAAAAATTGATTAGACGTTGGCCTTAGGAGCAAAACTCAAGCTCAATAGGGCAAACAAATTGGGTTAAAATTCTTAGATTTAAAATTTTATTTTGCTGTGTGGAATTCGTTCTATTCCTTTTGTAAAGGACGGTGATACGTATTACATCAGGAATTTTTCGACATTCTAGCAAATTAACTTTTTCAATCTATTTATTTAATTTGATTTGCAAAATATTTAACTGTAGAAGTGTATTTTGTGAAATTGATTTTCTCAAGGGTTTGATCGCGGATATATATTAGTTCAATTTATTGAACTTCTAGCAAAAGAGGTTGCATAATACCCGTAAAACATTGGTCGTATCCCTTAGTATTTATACTATATGTGAACAGCCATAAGACCCTCTTCCCCGTTCAAATCGAGATTATCAACTAATAAGATACACTTGTGTTCTTTATTTATTTTGATTAAGAGCTTCTTGTGTCAACCTTAAGTCTAGGATTTTTTTCCATGTGTGCATTTAACAACAATGAGTGAAAAAAGTGTTAGCCAACAAAATTCTCCTAGGGGTTCTCGAATAAACCAAAATTTTCAAAACGAGTTGGATCAAAATCAAATAAATCAAAACTTTGCAAACTTTGGGGATCAAAATCGAGTAAATCAAAATTTTCAAAATTTCAATATTGAAATGGATAGACCCTTATCTCTTCGTGATCGATGTTATCCAACCAGGACCGTTCAACCCTCTGTCATCGTGTTCCCCCTAGTTGAAGGAAACAATTTTGAGCTTAAACATTCTTTTATTCAAGGGGTACCAAAGTTTACTGGGTCTGAAAAAGCTTATGAATTTCTAAGTGAATTTGAATTGTAAGCGTCTACAACAAAAATGCACCAATTGTCTAACGAATCGATCAAGCTGAGGCTAATTCCATTTGCACTACTTGAAAGCGCTAAAAGATGGCTAAATTCTCTTCCAAAACATTCCATAAGCAGTTGGGATGAATTTGTCACTGCATTCTTGAAAAAGTTTTTTCCTTTCCATAAAACGCTCAAAATTCGAACCGATATAAATCAATTTTGTCAAAATGAGGGGGAAACTTTTTCAAAATACTTTGAAAGATTCAACCTACTATTATATAGTTGTCCTCATAATGGAATTCTAAAAGATCACTTATGTCAAATTGCATATGAAGGGCTAAACTATCAGACTAGAACTCAACTAGAATCAATGTGTGGAGGAGACTTTATGTCTAAGATGGCCGATGAAGCTTGGAAATTCTTAAAAGATTATTCTGAAAAGGACATGCAGTGGGAATCAATTCGTGTTCCCATTCGCACTTCTACTAGAGGAGTGCATGTCGTGGACCCAAGTCAAATTCCCTTAGAAAATCAAACTCCTCAAGCCGGAGAAGGGCTACCCCACTATTACTCTTAGGACCAAGCTAATGCTATAGCCCAAAATAATCCTTACTCATCCACATACAATCCTGTTTGGAGGAACCACCCAAATTTTTCTTGGTCAAACCCCAATAATTCGGCTAACCCATCTCACGTGCAATCCTTTATTCCAAATCTGAATTTTCAAGCTCCACCTCCCAATTCTCAAACCTCTCAAACAACATCTCAATCCAAACAACCTTATTGGCATCCCAGTTTTCAATCATCGAACCAGTCCTCTCAATCTGGTCAATCTTCACAAGATATTGTTCGATTAGAGAAACAAATAAATAATCAAGATGTTAAACTCGAAAAAAATGATGAATATGATGAAAGAACTGATGAAAAATAATGAGAAAGGGAAGTTTCTTAGTCAACTTGAGGTGAATCCAAAATATAACTCTCGTGCTGTAAATTCTTGTGAAGACGAAAACCATAATCCTGTCAATGCTATTACAACCCTTCGATCTGGAAAGAGGATTGATAATAATGTGGGCAACCCTGGCGAGCCTTCTACCTCGACCCCAATTCCAAATCTTAATGATCACCCACTGGCTTTGAATGCCAATTCTTCTAAACCTCCATTTTCCTCAACTGTTGGCAATCCCAACAGTTCCTCTCCTAGTGTCGGAAAACCTGACCCACCTTCGAAAATTAATGTTGGCAATACCAACATTCCATCTTCTGCAACCTTACCACCTTCTTTTTCCTTGGATAAACCTTCTTCTTCGAATAATGAAACTGATCACAGAGTCGAAAAACCAATAGCTCCATTTCCCTATAGACTCAATAATAAGAAGAAAGCGGCGAATTTCGATAAAATTTTGGAAATTTTCAAACAAGTTCGTGTGAACATTCCTCTTTTAGACACCATTGAACAAATTCCTCAATATGCTAAATGTCTTAAGGAATTGTGCACACAAAAACGTGCGACCAATGTCCCAAAAACCGCCTTTCTAACTGCAAATACAAGCTCTGTTCTTTCGAATCTTACCCCAGTCAAGTACAAAGACCCTGGCTGCCCTACGATGGATTGCAAAATAGGAATTACTCACATCTCTCATGCCCTACTCGATCTTGGTGCCAGTGTCAATCTTCTTCCTTATACTATTTCTCGTCAACTTGGATTAGGGGAGATTAAAACAACGAACATCACTCTTCAGCTAGCTGATCGATCTATCTAAAAGCCATTGGGAATAATCGAAGACGTCTTGATAAAGATCGAACAGTTTTACTTCCCTGTCGATTTCATAGTTTTACAAACAGAGCCTGTCTCAAATCCCAAAGTTCAAATACCATTGATTTTAGGACGGCCCTTCTTAGCAACCTCAAATGCTGTAATAAATTGTAGGAACGGTCAACTTCGACTTTCCTTCGGGCACCTAACCATTGAGCTAAACATATTTAATTTCAACAAACAACCTAGGGATTTTGAGACTGATGAAATCGACATGATTCAATCCATAGTTGACGGAACCTCTAATGACACTTCTGAAGCCTTGAAAATGTGTCTTGACCATTTCGACTCCGATTTCAATGAACTCGAATACATTTCTGAACTGAATGAATTTCTTGACTCCAATCCTTCGTCATCTGAATCTAACCAAGGAATGTTGACCAATGTTAACACTCAAGAACATCCGAAGTTAGATCTCAAACCCTTGCCACAAGACCTTAAGTACGCATACTTAGACTCTTCAGAAACTCTTCCCGTAATTGTGGCCTCTGATCTTACTGAGGACCAAGAAGAAAAACTCTTAGAAATTTTGCGGGAAAATAAAGATGCTTTGGGGTGGGAAATGAGCGATATAAAAGGAATTAGCCCATCAATTATGGAACATCGCATACATTTAGTTGATGAGGCTAAACCCACCCGTGAGGCTCAAAGGCGATTAAACCCAAACATGAGAGAAGTGGTCTAGGAGGAGATAATCAAATGTCTAGACAATAACATCATCTATCCCATTTCTGATAGTACTTGGGTGAGTCTGGTACAAGTTGTACCAAAGAAGTCGGGAGTCACAGTGATCAAAACTGAAAGTAATGAGCTCGTCCCAACAAAAATCAAAACAAAATGGCGTGTGTGTATCGACTATCGGAAGCTCAACTCAGCTACACGAAAAGATCATTTTCCCTTGCCTTTTATTGACCAAATGCTCGAACGCTTAGCGGGTCATGAGTACTATTGTTTTATCGATGGATACTCTGGCTACAACCAAATCCCTGTTGCTTTAGAGGATCAACATAAGACCACCTTTACTTGTCCTTTTGGAACCTTTGCTTATCGTCGCATGCCTTTTGGTCTTTGTAATGACCCCGCGACTTTCCTAAGGTGTATAATGAGTATTTTCTCGGATATGGTGGAAGAATTCTTGGAAATATTTATGGATGATTTTTCAATCTACGGGTCATCTTTTTCCCATTGTCTCACTCATTTAGAACTCGTCCTAAAACGTTGTAAGGAGAAATCACTCGTGCTTAATTGGGAAAAATGTCATTTCATGGTAAAAAGGGGGATAGTTCTAGGTCATGTCGTTTCAAAAGATGGCCTTGAAGTTGATAAATCCAAAATTGATTTGATTGCTAATCTACCTCCTCCTAAGTCTGTTAAGGATGTTCATTCATTTCTTGGCCATGCGGTATTCTACAAAAGATCCATTAAGGATTTCTCGAAAATTTCGAAACCTCTCTCGAACTTACTTGCCAAAGATGTCAAGTTTGAATTTTCCAATGATTGTAAAACATCTTTCGAAACTCTTAAGTCAATCTTGACCACAACTCCCATCATTCAACCCCCTGATTGGACTCAACCCTTCGAACTTGTGTGTGAGGCTTCTGATTTTGCGATTGGAGCCATCTTGGGCCAACGAATCGATAAACTCCCTCGAGTCATTTACTATGCTAGAAAAACCTTAAATGAGGCCCAATTGAATTACTTAACTACTGAAAAGGAATTTTTAGCAGTTGTCTTCGCTCTTGAGAAATTCAGACCATATCTCATAGGATCCAAAGTCATAGTTTACACTGACCATGCTGCCTTACGATATTTGCTTTCAAAAAAGGATGCCAAGGCCCGTTTGATTCGTTGGATCCTTCTTCTTCAAGAATTTGACATAGAAATACGAGATAAAAAGTGATCTAAGAATGTTGTAGCTGACCATCTCTCTCGAATTGTGCAGGAAAATATTGACGACACCCAAATCGATGACTATTTTCCGGACGAACAAATTCTTTCCATCTCCAATACCCCTTGGTACGCTGACATTGTGAATTATCTTGTCACACAACAAACACCCACTGAATGGTCGAAACAAGATAAACAAAAATTTCTTTCTAAAGTTCGAAACTTCTATTGGGACGACCCATATCTTTCAAATATTGCCCAGACCAAATCATTCGAAGGGGTGTACCCGATCATGAACACCAAAGTATTCTCTCTTTCTCACATGACCATGCTTGTGGCGGTCATTTTGGAGCAAGAAAAACTACTACAAAAGTATTGCAAAGCGGTTTTTATTGGCCCACACTCTTTCGTGACGCTTTCGAATTTTGCTCTAAATGCGATCGATGTCAAAAAACGGGTCGAATCACTAAGCGAAACATGATGAATCTCAACCCCATTATAGTGATTGAGTTATTCGATGTTTGGGGCATCGATTTCATGGGACCATTCCCTAAATCATTTGGGAATCTTTACATCTTGGTTGTGGTAGACTATGTCTCAAAATGGGTTGAAGTCATCCCGACCAAAACCAACGAAAACATCTTTTCGCGCTTTAGCACACCTCGAGCTATCATTAGCGATAATGGCACTCACTTCTGTAATCATTCTTTTGAGTCCTTGCTCAAGAAATACTCAATCACACACAAGCTATTGACCCCTTACCATCCACAAACTAGTGGGCACATAGAAGTTTCCAATAGACAAATCAAACAAATTATTGAGAAAACCGTGAATTCCAATAGGAAAGATTGGTCCATAAAACTGATTGATGCACTTTGGGCAATTCGCACTGCTTACAAAACCAATCTAGGAATGTCACCATATCGGTTAGTCTTTGGAAAGGCCTGTCACTTACCTCTTGAATTAGAGCATTGTGCTCTTTGGGCAATTAAACTTTTGAATTTTGACTTAGAGAAGGCCGGCTCACATAGGAAGTTACAGATCTCAAAACTAGAGGAATTAAGAAATGAAGCATATGAAAATGAGAAAATCTTTAAAGAAATAACCAAAGCCCAACACTACAAGAACATACTTCGTAAGGTATTCAATGTAGGACAAAAAGTTCTTTTATACGACTCTAAACTTCACTTGTTTCCAAGAAAACTCAGATCTCGGTGGACTGGACCTTATGTTGTGAAAATAGTATATCCTCATGGAGTAGTTGAAATTGAAAATACTAAGGATGGAAAAGTCTTCAAAGTAAATGGTCAACGACTGCAACCATTTTTGGAATTCGAGCAATACGAAGACGATGACCTTATCGATCTTCATGAGCCTGATCATCCACCATGAAATCAGGTGGTACATGTTCTTTTTCTTTTATTTTTCATTTGTTTTCCTTCCATTTTGGTCTGCATACCTTAGACAGTTGGGACACTGTCTCAACCTAGTGTGGGGGACTCAAGTCTGCATCACACCTTCTTCATTTTTGTTGAAAAAAAGAAAAAAAAAAGAAAAAAAAACACACACACACAATCACACAGACACGACTCATTTTAGAGTGATACTACGAAATAAGTTTACAACTTTTAGTCAGTTGATAGTATTTTTTTTCTCTCAACTTAGATCGAATAAGAAATATAATGAAAAGTTTAATTTTGAGGGATAATAGTGTAACCGGTACATAGGGAGATTCTTAGGTGATGGCCATGAAATCTATTCTATATTGTTGACTTTGTTTAAAAAAGTGGAGGACTTAAAATACTTATACTGGCTTTTCGAATCTTTAAAACTAAGTTGTGTTAAGTTGAATTCGCGTAACTCTCTTTTGTGCTTATATTTTCAATAATAATAATAGTAATCCAAGGGTATCCAACATTGCTTGTATATCTAGCGTTGGTGTGCAAACCCGCCAAGCTCTATCCGACATGTTGTTGACAAAGTCATCATTGGAATATCTTGGTCTCATTTTATGAGATTGGACACCTAAGGATTACCGACATGTTGTTGACAAAGTCAAAGTTGGCCTGCACAATCCGCCAAGCTCTTTACCCCACTCTCCGTTAGTCCGCGAGGCAGTGCATGGGTGGTGAACCTTGGTCTTCTAAGTTAGGTGTATGTACTTAATCATAAATTTTAAAATTTTATAGAATAAAGAATAATCGATGATGCCCAAACACTTCTTGACCTTATTGATTTGACTAGCCATACATGAGAAAATAATAATACCACTTTGCAAACTGTGCCAAGCAAACTAAGAATCTATTTCATGGCTGCACTATGTTATCAACTGAACTAACTGGCCAAACTGGAATTTACCATTTGAAAACTTGATTTATATTGAAAATTTGCGACAAGTTGAGGTATCTAAAATAAAATCAACTGACAAGAAATTGTTAACTTAATTTGTTGTACCACTTTCCTGAAACAAGTCGTGTTGTCATTTTTGTTTTTTTTGTTTTTTGTATATAACCATTGCATTCATGTAGTTACATTAGATCCACACATAATGCATTTGGATTTTGTGGGTAGTATCCGCTGAAAACCCTCACGAGACACCACTCGTCCTACTAGGGACACCTAGAGGTTTAACGGCTTGTTGCATACGCCCAATGCAATCGTGTTTACTACGAAAGTGTGACCAATCTAGTTAGTTTTTAATTTTTGTTTTACTCGAGGACGAGTAAAAGATAAGTGTGAGGGTATTTGATTGACATAGAAATGTGTTTATTTTATGCTCTTATATCTTATCTTTTGTATATAAATAAATATTACTTGGGTATTGTTTTGTTACTTTTACAGATATTCCAACCCAGCCCGCATGCAAACAGAAAAGTAGAGAAATGGAAATCAGATTGCTATATATTTACATTTTGAAGAATTGTTGATGAAGATCCTACACCTAGTTGCTGTTGGACGAGAAAATGATTGATAAAAAGGCCATGCACATCTCAAATCAAGGGAGGCTTGTCAAAGAACCAAGAGGAAAAGAAGAAAGGCCAAAAATTTAATAAATTTAACTAAGGCCCATTTGAGATTCTCATTGTAAACTAATTAGTGATGTAATGGCTAAGCCCATTTATAATTAGGGTTAGGGTTTGGTTATCTCCTATAAATACCCTTGTAATATCATTGTAGCCACTATCCTATTTTTCTCTCCTTCTCTATTAATAAAGTTTCTAGTTCTCTTTTATTTTTCTGTATTTTAATTTTCATAGCAACTAGTGCCATCTACACAATTAGGTTTGGTAGAGTACTAGTTGTATTTTGCACAGCTTTTCATTAGTGATTGACCGTCTGATTAGATTCAGCGGTAATCCTAATTTTAATTCCTGTTTGTTATTTTTAATTTCTGCAATTTCAATTTCTGTTCTTTTTACTGCTTCCATAGGTCAATGGCATTGAATATAAATTTGATTAGATTCAGATCTGATTTAATTCAATAATAGTTTAATTGCAGATTTATTTTCATTTGCTTTCAAAACCAACCTCGAAGATTTGTCTAACTCACCCACGAAATTCTATAAATAATAATTTTTAATTTTTCCTCCCTATGTTCGACCTGTGTGCTACACACCTGTATGCTTGCAGTATTTATTTTAAAATTCACGCTTTTCTAGTTCATAGATAAGTGATGATTAGTTACTGATTTGTATTTCAAAAGTTACGTTATTTAATATATTTTATTCGTTCTGCTGTGAGATTTGTGTTCTTCGTTTTTCTTCTATTCTAACTTTTCTTTCTTTCTATTCCTCGTCCTCTAACTTCTTTCTAATAATGATTCGTATTTCTATGCAATTTAGGTTGGGCGTGTGGTGTTATTAGTCAACTCAGATAGTACGGATTTGCGTGCCATTATAGTTGGTATCAGAGCTTAGATTGAGCGAATACCTAGGCTTTGGTGGGATATGCTCTTTAGAGATAGGGTCAGTAGTACCCTAGAATGAGTTGAGTGTATATACGAGAACGCGTATTTGTTATTTGATATAAAAACTATTTTATATTGTGTTGGCTAGTCTGTTGAGTGGTTTATGAATTCTAATCGAATTGTGGGACGCCACGAAGTCGATAGGAATTTCTAAACACTTGAACAGATAAATTTGACACAATATAGTTTTAAGTGGGCAAATGAAATAATTTTACCCTAGATTTATATTTTTCTATAAATAGAATAATTTTCTGAAATTATTATAATATATAGATGAGTTGGTTGTTATTATTATAATCAAATTTGATTATAAAATTGGAAAGGTTATATATAACCAGATGTAATTTGTATATGGATAAGATATACAAATGAGATGAATTAAATTTGGATTCAGAATTTGGAATTTAAATCCTGGGGAGTTGGAAAATATTTTCTAAAGTATAGAATAATATAGCTTTGTTTTTGAATGGAAACCATTTTGAATGGATTTTGTAAGTGATAAAGCACTGAACTCACTTCAGTCGCTGGGAAATAATTCTGATAATGACTGCAGCATTATCAGTGTTCATTTTCAAGTTTCTAAGTGATGGATTGCTACCTTAGAAAAGTTTTTTTAAAGGAAATTTGTTTTAAAAAAATAAGTTGTTTTTGGAAAAATTAAAATGTTTTGAATTTGAGATGGAAATAAATATATGAACATATTTATGTGATTTCAAAAAGGATTTGAATTAAAAACCCGGGGATTAGAATTCTGGAATTTATATTTAACTTAAGCAAGTTAAATGGATCGAAGTAAATGAATTTACTAGAATCTATTTGAATAGATTTGAATGGAACATGAATTGGATGTGAGGATATTGAATCATTCGACTTAATTGAATGTAAGTATGTATGGTGTGTAATATAAATGGAAACCAAAAGGTTTTAGTAGAACTGAAAGTCGTTGAAATGTGAAGAATTGAGTTTCAACGTAAGTGAGATTTTGAAAAATAATGGGTTTGTTCCATTTTTCTACCTTAGTAATTTCGAGGACGAAATTCTTTTAAGGGGGGAAGAATGTAACGACCCGGATTTTTGGTCTGTTAATATTAAATACTTAATATTTGTTTTAAACATTTAGTTGGTAATATAAATTATTATTTTTTATTTTGAGTTATCGATTTAATAATCGAATATAATCTAATTTAGAATATATCGAATTATTGGAATTCGAAATATTATTGAAATCAAAGTTAGAAACTGAATCAAAATGATTCAGATGATAAGTAGGAATTTTATTTGATATATACGATAATAAATAATAATTTATTTTCAAAGAATTTGTGGTTTACGAATTTAAATTATATTATATTAATTTAATATGGTATATGTGTTGGAATTAAATTTTAGAATATTTACTGTTGAGTTCAGAATAGGGTTATTACATTTAAATGTCGGTCGGTACGCTAGAATAGCGGTTCGTGATTTAAATTAATGGACACCGAGATAATTGATTGTGGATAGCTTTGAAATCAAATCGATATCCATTTAGAAAGAATAAAAATCGTTTTATATCGAATAGTATTAAATACGAAATCAAATCAGAATTTATCTAAAAAGAATAAAAGATCTTTTTATATCAAATCAAACCACGCATACCCGCTTTTATCCATTTCATTTACGCCTGTAATTTGATCCAAACTTCAATATTAAAATCACTCTTCTTTTTCATTTTAATCATATCGCAACACCCTTATTTCTTTTATTTCCAATTTCGCTCCTCAGCAAAGAAATTCGAAGGACATCCTTTTATTTGAAAATCTTCATCAAACAAAAGTAAAATCCAATAGTATATTAGGTCAATCGATCCAATTACCTCGTCGTCTGTGTGGAAGGCGCGAAGGATGGGTGAGTTGGGAGGTCGCGACTATCACGTTGGTCCTGGCGATGAGGAGGGAAGGTCGCGATTTTGTTTAGGGTGTTGGAGGCCAACATCGATACTGGAACCATCATGAATTGAAGTCAGAAGGGATCGAGTGAGGCGTTGCTATTGGGAGAGGTGCGAAATCACTCTGGGGAGGTTCGACAGTCTCAGCAGTACATTAGGGTTCGAGTTCATAAGTTTTTGGCATTTCGAAACTACTCGATGAACTGTTGGAGTTGCGAGGTCTTCAAGGGAAGAACGCTAGTTCAGGTACAAAGGAGGAATACGAGTTAGTTTTGGGGTTCCAAGCCTTTGTGGCCAGAAGTGGTTCGTACAGAAGGGGAGTGAATGGTGAGATCTGATGTTGGTTTTAGTAGGAAGGAATAAATATTGAGGTGGGATTTTTGGGAGAAATCGGGGAAAATAATAATGTAGAGGAAGATAGTGAGGGTTCATTGCTCCGAGGTGGTTCTGGAATGTTTGGGTGCAGTGGTTTGACCTTCGAGAGCAGCTGAGTTCAAGGAAGAGAGGTTCATGTCATTCAAGTTAAATCAACAAGCTTTGAAAACAATTAGTGATTAAGTTAAACGAATTGGCATTTGCAGTTCTACTTATCAGGGATTGGAGTCGGATTGTGGAATAAGAATGGTGACAGTTAGCATAAGGTTATGGGTTATCGACAATAAGGTAACAAATTTAAATAAACTTCATTATACTATCAATTTAGTTTATATATATGATCTTATAAAATAATAATAAAGGAAAATTTTGATTGTTACGAGGTCAAATTATACAAGATAAGTGGAGTTGGGATCGTAGCTTTGAAGTTAACGAGCAGGGGATTAATTTGGAATAAATCATCGGATAAAATCACGGTGAATAAATCTCACTTGAATTTTATATAAAGATTTAATTTTATCGTTAAAAATATTTATTATTTGTTTGATTGCGTTAAAATATTACGTGGCTATTATAAATATATGTTAGTTATTTAAGATTGGTGTTTGTGGCTATTATATATATATATTGATGGTTGGATTCCCGCAATATCATTAGCGGATGCCCGCGGTATCACTAGTGGATGATTTCCCTATGCGCCCCATAATATATATAGTGGATGACCTTCTGTACCACAATATCCTGCTAGGAAGCAGGATGGGTATTTATGTTGGCTAACGTCTGTGGATGCAGGAATACATGTTGGAATGACCCAACTGGATTCCTCAAAAATATTATTATTTGTTTGTTTCACATATATTATCATATACGAAGTGTTGATGGATAATCGAGTGGTTTGATTGTTTAAAGTGTCCTGCTATTCACACCCCCGTTCCCTCTTCCGGCCACCATGCAATTTCATTCGGTTGCAAACAACCGAATCTCCTTCATGCTCGTCGGCTGCAAACGACCGTGGGATAGTGTAAAATTCAAGGAATTGCCATTCGGCGGTGAACAACCGAACGAGCATGGTGGCCGGAAGAGGGAACGGGGGTGTGAATAGCAGGACACTTGTTTAAATACCACTGGGACCAAAATGTAGATATATATATATATATATATATCAAGGAAAAGGATATTTGAAATTTAAAGGGAAAAATCTATTTATTTAAAATAGAATTTCAATTTCAATTGGGCTATAAATATATTAACTTGTTTTGAATAAATAAAACAAGTATTGAATTTATGAACGATGTTTATAAATAAAATAATATAGGAAATTGAAGTGAAATTATAAACAGTGTTTATAAACAAAGTGAAAAAATTATCATTTGATAATTTGAATATTTAAATTCCATTGTGAATTTAAAAATAGAATTGGGGAAATCGTTTTAAAGAAATAAACGATGAAATTTATTCTGATGTTCAGAATAAAAATTGAACTAAAATAAATCCGTAAGGATTTAGGGTTTAAATTCGATTAATTTGAATTTATTTGTAACAACCCGCATTCTACGCATCAGAAGATCATAGAATATTTATTTCTTTTTCCTGGTAAGTCGTATGGCCATGTACTTTTTGGGAACGACTAGTGGGGTCATTTCCCATGTTCATGATTTTTGTCGATTTTTAAATGACCGATTTTGCCCCTAGTTGATCTTGTTTCAGCCATAGCTTTTGACTAGAAAGGAATTTTGAACTGAAACCAATTCCATTGGATCCGGGTGATGGTTTACAATTCCGTAGAGTTGTCACATTAGCCAAACGGACTCACCGTTCGGGAGATATGGCTGAAACAAGTTTCAGATAGTGAAAAACAGCTTAATTGGGCTTAACCGGGTGATTAACAGCTAGGCCCAAAGGGGGATTTCGGGATTAGGAGTTTAAAAGGGCTATTAGGGTTTGGAGAATACCTTTTCTCATTTTTTAGCCGTCACTACTCATTCCTCTTAACCTAGCCATGGCCTCCACTTTCTAAACCTCTCCAAAACACCTCTAAACCACTTTCTAATTGAAGATTAGGCTTAGCTACATCAAATTGAGGAGAGAAAGCACCAAGGAAAAGTTAGAGCTATTGTGTTACATTGGGAACAGCGCCAAACAGATATTTATTTCAGTTTTGAGGTTTTATTTGTGGCTAAGGTGAGTGATTTGCATAGTCCCTCACTAATTATGGTTAATTAAGGTAATTAGTGTTAATTAGCAAATTTATGCATGATAAAAATCTGGAAAAATATTTATAAATTCTTAAATGATGTTTTAGACCTCTGATATGAACTTGGGTTAATTTGGTTAAGTTTTGCTAATCCTATCGTTAATCATGCTTGAACATGTTTAAGGGAAAATACGGGATTTTGGCTATGTTTGATCCATTTTAACCTATCATATTGATGTTTTGGTGTTTGAGGGCACTTCTACTTGTTTCTATGACCGTATGATATGCTTTGTGATTGATTAGAATAGGTAGAATGGTCGAAAACGCCGTCGAGAGGCGTATAAACTGTCGCTGGAAGTTGCAGGAAAATGCAGGAAATCCGAACCGGATCGTATAGCCCGATCCGACCCGATCGTGGTTAGTCTCTCTGAACCGAACCGCCTAGAGTCCTCCGACCCAATCCACCAGAAGCACCCCGACCCGATCTGTCAACGTGGTATGGCGATGCGACTTGGAGACTACGACCCGACCTGCTCCTTGTGTGCCACTCCGACCCGAATCAATACACTATGGAGAAGCTCGAAAAGCTCGACCTGATCTGGAGTGCTTGAGGAGAAGGATCTGAACCGATGGGAGGAAGTCATCCGATCCGAACCGACGGGGGAATGTCATCCGATCCGATCTGAAGAAGCTTGGCATGAATCAATGGGGGACACTGAAGACCGAACTAAACCGATGGCTATGAGGATATCCGAACCGATCCGGTGATGACCAATAACCCGAGATGCAAAGGTAGTCCAAATGGAAGTTAGAGCTCAGGATCCAGTTGGGAACCAATGAGTTTACTTCATGATTGGGCTTTGCTGCGGGACGTGTGCAAAGGGGTTGTCGGTATTCATAACTTTGGTTCACCACTGAGAGACGGATAGTAGGCTTGTAGTGATAGTTGTACGGGATTGGATACCGTCATGGCCCAATGGATAGGTGACTAAGGTAGTGGATATCGTATACTTTACGCACTGAGTGAGAGATGTGAGGATGGTTGCTATGCTTGATTTTTTGCCATCGCTATGACATGTACCCCCCCCCCCACCCCCGTATGCTTGTACACCATATGTTAGTGGCACCTTAGAGTGTTGTACAGATGTAGTGCTAACTCTTTGGTTGCCGGTCCAGGTTCAGGTATGATTGGATTATACCTGTTATTGTTCTGTTTTGTTGCTTATCGCTCATACCAGACTTTTTGTCTGACCCAGAGTTTTATGTCTCTTCTTATTACTCTGGGTGCTCCCACGAGCAGACTAGAGACAGGTTAGCTGGGCTTGCACGATTAGCTGATCCGGAGACGAGTATGAGGCTTCTACGTATGATACATATAGATATTATCCCTGTGTCACTGAAGGTCACTACTTTGGGCATTAGTAGTGTACCTTTTCCTTTGCTTTGTTTTAGAGACATTTTGAAAAGTTGTAATAATGATGATGTGGGACATAAGCTGTATTTGGATTTCCGCTGCTATGATGCTTAGTTTTAGTTCACAGTTTATGCACTGTCTCGCCTGTTTTATGTCAAGTATGTTATTATTATATTTTATTCCATGCACTGTGAGACATTCTATAGGTTCTTTGTTAGTTCATTCTCTTCTTTCCTTTCTTTGGCGACCGTTCCGTGCTAGTCGGGCATGTGTACAACGCACTTTTGGAGGAAATGTCGACTAATGCGGGGCGGGTCGTCACATTTGGTATCAGAGCTCTAGGTTGCGTAGTTAACTTAGGGAAGTCATCAGGGAGAGATAGTATACGTATATGAGAGCGCGTATTTGTGGTTATTTTGGTTTTCAAAAGCTATATATATATTATTGGTATAGCTAAGGATGAAGTTGCACTGCATTAGCACTACCATGGAGAGGGTTAATCGTTTTCTCTTTACAGATTGAACGATGAGCCAATACGTAAGGGGTACCGGTAGAGGAGCCAATAATGGGAATCCTCCTGACATGAGGATGATATTCACTGACCTCATGAGAGAGATGCTTAGATACGTTCAGAGGGAAGCATCCAATGCTGGTAATGGTGGTGGTCCAGTAGTGCAGGCGCCTAGGGCCGATTTCTCCAAGTTGATTAAGGATTATACTAGTCTTAGTGGGAAGCTGTTCCATGGAACGGAATTAGCTACGGATGTTCAAGATTGATTGGATAGCTGTGAGCGTATCTTCGAAGATTTGGGTATTGATGATGCGATGAAGAGAAGGCTAGCATCCCGTCAGCTGCAAGGACAGACAATGAATTAGTGGAATGCTATTAAGGCAGCTACTCCAGAGGATCAATTCACTTGGGATCAGTTAGAACTCATTTCAGTGATAAGTTTATCCTAGCTGCTCAAAAGTCAGAATTGTTTAGAAAGTTCTTGGAGCTTAAGCAGAATGGTAGGGGAGTCTCGGAGTATATTGCTGAGTTCGATACTTTATCAAAATATGGGTTATCCCTAATAGATACTGCCGAGAAGAAGAACGAGAAGTTTATAATAGGTTTGGACCAGTACTTGGGGGAAAAACTTATTAGCCACATCGATGAGATGTTTGAATCGATTGTGGGGAAAGCATTAAGGTCAGAGAGTCTTTACCCTAAGCCAAAGACTGAGGTTGCTATTGCATCTGCAGAGGAGCCAAAGCCGCAAGCAGGCGCTGGAGGCAAGAATAACTCCCAGAATAAGAGGAAATAAGACCAAACCAAGGATGGTCAAAATAAGAAAGATGGCGAGTGCTTTAGTTGTGGCAAGAAGGGCCATTATGCCAGAGATTGTCGAGAAAAGCCTTGGGAAAGGAAATGCTTTAACTGCGGCCAAGCGGGACATCACAAGGATGATTGTCCACAACCTCCTAGGGAGAAGTAGATTGTGAAAGCGTATGCTATCAACGCTGTTCCTTCTTCGTCGAAGGCCCCAACTGTGGCGCAGAAGGAAAAAGGTGTCATTATCCGAGGTATGCTTCCTATTTAAGATGTTTCTGTTCGAATTTGTTTGATATCGGGACTTCCCCTTTCCTTCTACCTAGTGACCTGGTAGATAGGTTGGAGTTGGTACCCAAGGTAGTCGATAGACCTTTAGTAGTGACAAACCCGATAGGTGGTTTGACTAGCCTTTGTAGGATTTGTCGTAATTTGGTCTTATCGAGTCATGGATGTATGTTTGTTATGATTGCTTTATTTTGAGCTTTACTAGGTCTAGCTTGATTTTTGGGAGCCGATTAATCTCAAAGGTATAGAGTGATAGTAGATTGTGAAGAGTATTTGATGACCATTATAATGGATGATGGACGAAAGGTGGTATTGGATCACCTACCTTATGATGAAGATGATAACGGGAGTTAGAGAAGCAAATGTACATTGTACGTACATCAGTTTGGTCAGGACTTGGTCATGCGATCGAAGATAATCCCAAGCGAGGTTGGCAAGGATAGCCAGAGTTAGTTATGGATGCCTGAGTGTTTGGAGGTTTTGCTAGTATCACCTCACGTGGATTGCCCGAATTCGGAGGAGATGTTCCTTGGGTGTTTGTCTGATATTGGTTTAGGCCTTTGGGGCTTGTGTTTGGGAAATGTCGAGTTCGATTAGGATGGTTCGCGTGAGAGATAAATAGTTGTTTTGATTTTTCATTGGATGATATCTTGGTTTACTCGAGGAGTAATGGGAAGCTGTGACTGGATAAGACTGTTCGATGGTATGGACTGCCCCGAGTTAGACTCGATAGGGTTATGAGATGACTCGAGTGGGACTCGAGAAAGATGCAAAGTAATGGATTGTTTAGGACCTTATGTTGATGTTCTTTTTGAAGAGATAGGATGTATTCATCGATCATGGAAGATGCAACGAAAATTAGGACGATTCAAGTTGGACTTGAACTCGTAAAAGAAAATGGGTGTTCGTTGATCTTGGGGATGCAACGAATAGGGAGACAACTCACGTTGGACTAAGGTCTGTAGGTAATGGATACTCAAGACTGGGTCTGAATTTATGGTTAATAGATTGACTCGAGTTGGACTCGAGAAGGCTGCAAGGAATTTGATTGGCTCGAGTTGGACTCGAGAGGGCAACAAGATAATGGATAGACTTGGGTGGGACTCGAGTGTTTCAGGCAGACTAAACGCATGGGTATCTGGGGACGCCCACTTACCTTGGATCCGTTGGACATGATCTAGTTATCCTTGGAGGATAAACGTATGTTGGACGTATGGTAGTCTGTTTGGAGGAAGAGTTTCCATTTGTTATTGATGTTGGTTGGGCCAGACATACAGGTACTGACGTATTCATGGCTTTAGCAGGTGATAGATAGGATTTGTTTGATGGATGTTGTGGTTTTTGTGTTTGCTCCTACCTTTCTTCTCTTGAGTATCACCTGTAGGATCCTGTTGAATGGAAATAGTATATGTTCGTTGATCATGGTGATATGACGGGCGTAAGACACTTTACGTTAGACTTGAAGTATGTTGGGCATTGTGGAGCGTCCGTTGACCTTGAAGATTCAGTGGATATAGGAGCTTCAAGTTGAACTTGGACTCGAAGGTAGAGTACCTAGATTCATTGGATGAGTCTAGTTCACCTTTAGAAGGTGAATGTACGTTGGACGTGCAATACGAGTATAAGTGGAGTACCTAGGTTCATTATACGGGTTTAGTTTGCCTCTAGGAGGTGAATGTACGTTGGACGTGCAGTACGAATGTAGGAAGGACTCAAGTTGGACTTGAAAGGACATTTGGAATGTAGTTGGAAATTTGGCGTATAGGGTTGGATTACCTAAGAAGATGACAGTATAGACGGATGCCATAGTACCGGACTAGATGCAGTAGCTGATGCATTGGGTAGGAGACATGCCAGTTTAGAGGCTATGTTTCTGGAATGGAGGCAACTAGAGTATATCACGGGAGATGACTTCAGACCTAAGTGTGAATTGGATTCAGAAACGCTAATAAGCTTGAGGATTAGATCGATCTAGATTAAGTGGATCGGTTCCAGTCAGAGGGACGATCCTAACCTATTAGAAATTACCTCTAGGGTAGAGATGGGAATCGATGGCGAGAGAACGACTGTACTTAGGAAGTAGAGAATGACATAAGAAAGTCGTATCCAAAACTCATTGCCTGGTAAGACTTACTTTGCAATTTAGTTATTCCGCGTGCTAGGATAGACTTGTTTTGCTTGTTTTGCATGTTTGATTGTTGTTTTATGGTTGAAAGGCATGCGGAACCCTTTGTGGGTTTTGGTTAGGGAATTTCGGGGGTGAAATTTCTTAAGGGGGGAGAATGTAACAACCTGCATTCTATGCATCGGAAGATCGTAGAATATTTATTTCTTTTTCCAGGTAATTCGTATGGTCATGTATTTTTGGGGAACGACTAGTGGGGTCATTTCCCATGTTCATGATTTTTGCCGATTTTTTGATGATTATTTTGCCCCTAATTGATCTTGTTTCGGTCATAACTTTTGACTGGAAAGGAATTTTGACTTGAGACCACTTCCATTGGATCCGGATGATGGTTTACAATTCCGTAGAGTGGTCACATTAGCCAAACGGACTCACCGTTTGGGAGATATGGCTGAAACAAATTTCAGATAGTGAAAAACAACTTAATTAGGCTTAACCGGGTGATTAACAGCTAGGCCCAAAGGGGAATTTCGGGATTAGGAGTTTAAAAGGGCTGTTAGGGTTTGGAGAATACCTTTTTCTCAATTTCAGCTGTTAGTACTCATTCCTCTTAACCTAGCCATGGCCTCCACTTTCTAAACCTCTCCAAAACACCTCTAAACCACTTTTTAATTGAAGATTAGGCTTAGCTACATCAAATTGAGGAGAGAAAGCACCAAGGCAAAGTTAAAGCTGTTGTGTTACATTGGGAATAGCGCCAAACAGAGATTTATTTCAGTTTTGAGGTTTTATTTGTGGCTAAGGTGAGTGATTTGCATAGTCCCTCACTAATTATGGTTAATTAAGGATAATTAGTGTTAATTAGCGAATTTGTGCATGATAAAAATCTGGAAAAATATTTATAAATTCTTAAATGATGTTTTAGACCTCTGATATGAACTTGGGTTAATTTTGTTAAGTTTTGCTAATCCTATCGTTAATCATGCTTGAACATGTTTAAGGGAAAATATGGGATTTTGGTTATGTTTGATCCATTTTAACCTATCATATTGTTGTTTTGGTGTTTGCGGTCACTTCTACTTGTTGCTATGACCGTATGATATGCTTTGTGATTGATTAGAATAGGTAGAATGGTTAAAAACGCCGTCGAGAGGCGTATAAACTGTCGTTGGAAGTTGCAGGAAAATGCAGGAAATCCGGACCGGATCGTATAGCCCGACCCGACCCGATCGTGGTTAGTCTCTCCGAACCGAACCGCCTAGAGTCCTCCGACCCGATCCGCCAGAAGTACCCCCGACCTGATCTGTCAACGTGGTATGGCGATGCGACTTGGAGACTACGGCCCGATCTGCCCCTTGTGTGCCACTCCGACCCGAATCAATGCACTATGGAGAAGCTCGACCCGATCTGGAGTGCTTGAGGAGAAGGATCCGAACCGATGGGAGGAAGTCATCCGATCCGAACCGACGGGGGAATGTCATCCGATCCGAACCGACGGGGGAATGCCATCCGATCCGATCCGAATAAGCTTGGCATGAATCGATGGGGGACACTGAAGACCGAACCGAACCGATGGCTGTGAGGAGATCCGAACTGATCCGGTGATGACCTATAACCCGAGATGCAAAGGTAGTCCAAATGGAAGTTAGAGCTCAGAATCCAGTTGGGAACCAATGAGCTCACTTCATGATTGGGCTTTGCTGCGGGACGTGTGCAAAGGGGTTGTCAGTATTCATAACTTTGGTTCACCACTGAGAGACGGATAGTGGGCTTGTAGTGATAGTTGTATGGGATTGGATTCCATCATGGCCCAATGGATTGGTGACTAAGGTAATGGATATCGTATACTTTACGCACCGAGTGAGAGATGTGAGGATGGTTGCTATGCTTGATTGTTTGCCATCACTATGACATGCACACCCCCACCCCCGTATGCTTGTACACCATATGTTAGTGGCACCTTAGACTGTTGTACAGTATGTAGTACTAACTATTTGGTTGCAGGTCCAGGTTCAGGTATGATTGGATTATACCTGTTATTGCTCTGTTTTGTTGCTTATCGCTCATACCAGACTTTTTGTCTGACCCAGAGTCTTATGTCTCTTCTTATTACTCTGGGTGCTCTCACGAGCAGACTAGAAACAGGTTAGATGGGCATGCACGAGTAGCTATTCCGGAGACGAGCAGGAGGCTTCCACGTATGATACATATAGATATTCTCCCTGTGTCGCTGAAGGTCACTATTTGGGCATTTTTAGTGTACCTTTTCCTTTGCTTTGTTTTAGAGACAGTTTGAAAAGTTGTAATAATGATGATGTGGAACATAAGCAGTATTTGGATTTCTGCTGCTATGATGCGCAGTTTTAGTTCTCAGCTTATGCATTGTCTCGCCTGTTTTATGTCAAGTATGTTATTATTATATTTTATTCCATGCACTGTGAGACATTCTACAGGTTCTTTGTTAGTTCATTCTCTTCTTTCCTTACTTTGGCGACCATTCTGTGCTAGTCGGGCATGTGTACAGCGCATTTTCGGAGGAAATGTCGACTAATGCGGGGCGGGTCGTCACATTATTTAAACAGAAGTTAAATTGAAAATGAAAATAAATTGGGTGTTTTATATATAAATTATTATAAATAGAAATTTCCAAAAATAGATTTTTGTTTTAAGTAGATTTTGAAATGGACTTGTTTAAATATAAAATAAGTAAATTTATGAATAATGTTTATAAATACGGTGAATAAATTATCAAGAGATAAATGGTAACTTTAAATTCAAGTATGAATTTAACATAGAAAGTGGAAATCATTTAAGAAAAAGGAAATATTGGTTTTTATTCTGGAATTCAGAATATAAAAGGAGTTGGTTTCAAAATGGATTTGAAATGGAAAACTTGTTTCAATATATAAAACAAGAAATATGGATTTACAAACGATGTTATAAATCTACTGAAATAAATTATCATTGGATAATTTAGAAGTTTAAATTCAAGGAAGAATTTAAAAAGTGAAATCGGAAAAACGTGTTGAAAGTAGAATAATTGATTATATTCTGGGATTTAGAATATAAACTGAATTGAGAAAATCCAAAGGAGTTATAATTGGAGTTCGATTATATCGAATTTTATAATTTATTTATAAAAGGAATTGGGATTTTGAAATAACAAATTAAGTATAAATAAATGTATAACCGAGTAAGGAAAAATCAGCGATTATAGGTAATCAGAATTATTGAGCTGAATTGGGAAAACTGGTTTGAAATATATTAAAAATATATTAGAATGGAGTAGAATTTATATATAAACGAAGTTTAAAAGTTTATATATATAAATATAATTAAAATGAACTCGCCGCAGCGCGATAGTTCGTAAATTGCCGATTCGAACTTCAATTGAGTATATAGAACTCAATTTAAGTCGTAATTTTTTGAAACAAGAAATGTCAGGACCGATTTGATAATAGTTTTCTAATGGAGGAGAAAAATCTAGATTTCACCGAATAGATTTTGAGTTATGTCAAAATAAATTTTCCAAAAAAACAGCGCCATAACCATTATAAAACCATAACGGTTTATTTAAATAAATAAAAGGTTTTTAAGTAAATAAAATCCAAAAGTCCATAGAAAAATACAGACTTGAGATATAAAATAAATATGAACTCAAGTGGAATAAACAAATTTGTTTTTGAAACAAATATAAGATATTTATTATTTAATAGAATTAGCTAATTTCAATAATAATTAGATAATGAGATTTCGAATTGAAATTGGGCTTTGAATAAGTGAATTCGATTTAGAAATTTATATTCGAATTCGAATATGAAACCCGAGTTGAAAAATGGAATTTGCTTGGTTTATAAGATAAAAAAGATATATATTTATGAACGAGATATATTCAAGTAAAAGTGAAATAGGCTAAAGAGCTAATTAATTGATAAATTAGCGAAGTAAGTTAAAAACAATTGGAATTGAGTTAGAATAAATTGGGAATAGACGTATATGTGATGAACATGTATGGAATGAAGAGGATGAAGATTTTAATTTATGTGCCCGAAAAAAAAGTACACGTTTAAATTCCATATGAGGTTTTATGCACCGAATCGGCAAGCCACTTGGATTTTTGATTTTCTTTTTGAATGGAAAGGGCCTAGAGAGGCGAGTTGAGGTTTGAACTATTTGCTGGTACAAAGGAGGTTATGGAGAATTTTTCCGAAAATTTAAGGAGTTAGAATATTTTTAAGAAAATTTGATAGTTTGAAAAAAATGCATTGATATATATGGAATCCGGTAAGGAAAGAAACTTAAAAATAGAATATTATAAACAAAAAGGAGACCGAAAATCTGGAATAGAAAGAGAAATATATATATACACGTTTTAAAAATGAATAAGTGGTTTTTATGATGTTGGTAATTTGAGATAAGTGGTCTTGTCTGTTTTGAAGTTAAAGATGTTATTCAGTCAAGGTCTGAGAGGTAATTATACCCCAACTTGATTGACATCATTTTTAACTGATAAATAGCAAGATTCAGTCTTGAAGATAAATTTTGAATAAAATTAGTTGAATGGAGTATTTTGGGTTGTCGTAACGATGTTTAACACAACATTCGTTTTAACCCAAGTAAGTGGAAATTTTGGAAATATAATAAATAAATATTTCCTGAGTGTAGAAATGAATGGTCGTGAAAGAGATATGTAATTGGAATGTTTTCCAATTATAAAAAAAAGATATTTTCTAAACATAGAAAATAAAAGAAGTTGATATTTGGAAATGTTCTCCAAATAGTGTAGGAGGCCGAGATGATTATTGAAAATATTTGTTAACAAATATTGACAAGGAAATGGAGAAATGATTTAATTAATGAAATATAAATTAAGGGGTCCAGTGATTGTTTGATGTTTTGAATGTTTGTTTGTTTTTCTTCGATAGTTAAATAACCGACTATCGAAGTGTTTACCAATATCGTTGTCAATATGGAGAGACCGGTTGGATTATTATCCGAGAACCACTCCGTATTGGCAGTAGCGTTGCGAATCAGATTATATGAAGATAATGAAGACGGAGTAAAGTGCAAGGGATTTTTCTATTAATAGAAATTGTGCCTTCGGTTTCGTTCAATCCCAGAACGAACATATATGGACGAATCTCTGACAGAGTATTTCCAATGATCGCATATGTTGGTCTATATAGATATATATGGTGGCGGAGAATTTATTCTCTTAGCATAATATCCAGAATAAATTTGTGCAAATCAATTAGTGATTTACGGATCTGACAATGTGGCATTCAAAGTGATTGTGCTATCAAGGAATTATAAGTAATCGTAGCCTCATACCTCAACAATCGGGAAATGACAAAAATCAGGCAGGCAACATGGCTATGTGGGTCGCTCCCATTAGGGTGTATAATCACCTATCTAGATAAATTCCTTTTACTTCTTTAATCTATCGAAGCTGTCCCTTTTCAGGAAATGGTTGCTGATCCCAACCGTTGGTGATATACATTCGATACACTCAAGCGAAATGAGTGGTCGGTCATGTGTGGGCTGGGTTGCAAGACGTTCTTGTTGAACCCTGTGTATTCCTCTCTAGAGATACACTATCGGAAGGTGGTTCTGTACCTTGTCATAGTCAGAATCCATTCTCCAATAAGCGCCCTACGGTTTTTGATTTTATATTATATATGGAGCGTGAGATGCAAGCATTCTACTATTTGGTTATTTATTTGATTAGACATTATTGTAATATCACTGGATTTTCGTATCAAAGTGTTTTGGGTTATAGTAAGGTTAAAACCGTCCATGTTTATGTGTGGGCTAGTCTTACTATTATCCTTTCTTTTGAAATGATTTTGAAAATTAAACAAATGGTTAGAGTTTACTCACACCAGTCCCATGACTGACCCAAAGTTTATTTTATTTGTTTTTCCTAAACTCTTGGGTGCCCAAATTTGTACGGGCAGTCAAGTAGTCGGGATTTTACAGATTCACTTGGAGGAGTTTGAAGCAGGAGGCTTCACCGGTTTGCTATAGACTATCATATATTCCGCTGTGTACTATGTTGTATCTAGAAATAGGTGTTTATAACTGTTCCATAAATAACTGTTGTGCTCTGATAATGGAATGTATATAAAGTTACTGATTTGTATTTCAAAAGTTATGTTATTTTATATGTTTTATTCATTCTGCTGTGAGATTTGTGTTCTTTCATTTTCTTCTATTCTAACTTTTCTTTCTTTCTATTCCTCATCCTCTAACTTCTTTCTAATAATGATTCGTATTTCTGTGCAATTTGGGTTGGACGTGTTGTGTTATTAGTCAACTCAGGTAGTACGGATTTGCTGGCCATTACATTCTTTGTATCAATTTTTTTGATTAATATGTATAAAAGTTATTTCGTTGCTCAAATACTATGTTATTTATTTGTCCTGTGTTGATTTGGATTTAAATTCTGTAAGCTAAATAACGATCCGTCATTTTGAACGTTGTAAGTTGGTTTAAACACCGATTTGAAGCGGTCAAAATGGCGGGACGTTACATAAAGATTCTCCTGTAACCCTATCAAAAACATGATTTTACCACACCAAATTGACCCAACCCAATTCATCACTAAGAATGTATCTATCATGCAAATATGATATGCTGAGTTTTTCTAAGATTGGATCTTTTACGTTCGGAACTCTGTAGTAGTTTAAGACCATCAAACATTTACTAAAAAGACAGGGAACTTTATTGCAAAGTAATGAAATTTATGAGAAACCGCGGTAAGTCTACTGAGAACGGGGATACTGTCATCCCAAAGGCTAATTTTTCACCTTCCAAAATCTATAATAAACCTAAAGTTGGTTTACTGATCGAAATGGGTCAACACGTACACAGGCTTATCATTTCCACAATTCAAGAATTAAAAACGGCTATGGTTTGTTCTAAGAGAATCAATATCAAAATCTAATTGAAACAAGGAATTTGGGGTCAACATCAAGTTGTTTACTCAGAAATCGCAATAGTTCAGCAATTCAAGAATAAAGCAACGAAATGAACAAATGGTCAATTTGATCGCATAGTACTGGCCATCAATTCAAACCCAATTTTCATACAATCATAAATGAACAATTACTTATTAACAATTATACTTTTAGCAATACATGAAGTCGATAACTTGAAGTCAGATAATCGTGAGTTTTAAAATTTACCTTAGAAGCACAGGAATTTGGTCCGGATAATGGAAGAAATGTGGTGGCGACTGGCTTTGAATTTCAGCTCGAAAGCGGCGGTCGCAACAAGCTGCGGAAGGGAGGAACAGTCTTCTTTGAATACGTTCGGTGATGGAGGAAGATGGCTGGTGCACGGCTTCAACGAGATAGGTCACGGTGACTATGTGCGCTGCTCGTTTTGCTATGCAACCTCATGGTGCTGGGCTCAGCTTCAATTCGTATGAAAAGATGAGGCGTTGTGGTGACGAATCGGAGGAAGCGACCTAGGGTTCTTCAATTTTTTGGGGAAACTCGATTGCTGGTGGCTCACTTGCAAACAAGGCTGAGGTGATGAGCTAAAGGGGAGACGGCTGACAAAATTAAAGGAGGCGATGGAGAATTTTTAGGGATGAAAGGATTTACTCGGCCGCCATTAAAATTGAAAATGGAAGAAACAAAATTCTTTTGTTGAATGAATTTGAGGAGAAGCGAGATTTTTATAAAAGGAAAAAAATGAAGGGATAAGAATTAGGAACGATGTCCATCAGTAGAGTTTAGGTTAGCTGCGTATTATTGGGATAAGTCGGCGTGAAATTAACAAAGGTAGGTTATATTTCTTTCAATTTAATGTTAATCTCTATCGCAAATTACCGTGTAACTCTCTGAATTTGTACCGCCAACACAATCTCCAAACACCACAAAAATTATATCTACCTCTTCGTCTTCGCGTTCCGATTCCAATAAAATCAGTTTGGTCGTAATTTGATTTGTTTGTATACAACGTTATTTTTAATTTTTAATTTAATTTATTGGATCATCGATTTTTATTTCGTTTGTCCATCAACAACTCCATTTTGTTCTTAATTTGAAACGTTAAATTCTATTTTCTTTATAAACCAAATACACACATATCCAGGGCAATTTCTCCATATATTTTAACAAATAAAAACCCCAATTTATTTAACGTTAATAACATTTATTTTCAAATTCAATCATTTATATTTTCCAATCGAATTTCAATTCCAATTCAAATACCCAATTAAATTAAATTCAAATATTCAACAATATTTGATTCCCAATCAACCATTATGAATTAATTATTGAGTTTAATTCATACACAATACCATATATTCGATTTTTAATTTCTAAATCAGTATGAATATAAAATTAATTATTAATAGTTAATTCTTTATTTAATTCCCTATTCCAGTCGTCGAAATTTCAAGGACTTTACATAAATAATTAAAATTATATAATCCAACCCATTTGATTGCCAAACCAATATTCAAATAATTAAATAAAAAAATTATTATATCGTTAAAAATACGGGATGTTACATCCATGCTTCGCACAAGGGAAGCACGACACATATCGCTGCGTTCAACAGAAGAAGTTAAGATTGTGAAATGTAAAATGTTTAAAGATAGAAGCTATATGAAACAGTAATGAGATCTATCCCAGAAATTTGAATGATAGAAATATTTAAGTTTTCATCATAGTATAGTGTTAGACCATCATAAAAGCCTAAATAAATTCACATGTGTTAAATTATTAAATGTTAGTACGAAATGTAGTAAATTGAAGAGTCCCTGAATCTATATGTTGTGACAACTTTCCACCAACCGACTGGTAAAAAGGCATGCAAATAAGATGAATATTTGGCGTGAAAATGTAGACATCCATGCATATTTGTGTACATCTCCTATTAGGATTAATATTATATAAGTAACCAAATGTTACTGCAAATGCAATAAGGTGAATAAGTCAACAATATTCCTATAATGTTAGTAAATTTTTGTGATTTATAATAAAGCAGCTGCATTTATGAAAAGGTGCATGCAAATGTGATAACACCTAGGCATATCTGGGTGTAGTTTCAGGTATGCAAATGCAACCTCTATATGTTCATCTTTTAATACAATCATTGAATATGCAGTTTATTACACTCCCCCACAGCATTCTATGGAGCTTTCTTATTACACATAAAAATATAAATACATATTATATTATACATTATTTATATAATAAAAATGTGATTTTTTTTATTGGCATATGCCATATGCGTGCACATGTATATATTATAATGAAAATTTAGCAGCAGAATACACAGTCCCCCGCTACTTCACTTTTTTTTTAATAACAGGTACCTCAGAGATCCAAGCGTCACAATAGTATAGATAGCCACTACTCCAGGCTTAGCATTTCTCTCCTTTCAAGCCAGAAACATGTCGTTAGAGGCTCTTCCTGTAGTGAGAACACTTAAAGGAACATTGCACATCATTTTTTGGTATTCGTGCTGCTTATAGCTAAAGAATCTCGAGCAACACACCCTGCTTGTAACACCAATCATTTAGGCAAAACCGAGTAGTAATATATCCTCACACTGCAAAAGCATACATAGTTAAATAAATTTATGTAACAACAAATATTACCAACAACAATTAGTCACAACAACAACAATATTATTTTGAATATAATAGTTTTAAATAGTTTCTCTTGGAAGTTGAGCAGGATTGAGCTATTATAAGTACATAAAAATAGAGCATTCATGATAGTTGAATGATAAGCAACTTATCGTAACTCTTAAACTCCGAAATTATAATTCCATATTGTTGTACATTAACAATAAAACTCATGATCTTCAGTGTAAATATTTTTTTAACTATGTATGATTTACATAACTCATTACATCAAAATGTAATATTTCTTGAATACGAAAGATAGTATGAGCAAAACTTAGTCAACTTTGAGTAATGAATGAATAGTTAGAGCATTAAAGCCCGTTAAGGTATATCTATACAGACATAGTGAGTATTTGTTGCAAAGAGCTCACTTTCAACATCAAGTTAATAACACCATTTAAATGGTTAAACTTTAATGAAAGAAATGCACCAGTTAAACAAAAAAAATTGCAATTAACAGAACACATTATTGTTGTATTCTAAAATGATAAAGTGACTGTAAATATGAAAATGATAAAATTTAATACTAGTGTTAATGCTAATCAGAATAAAATGCATTTTAAACTTTTTTGGACAACATACAAAATTTCACACAAAACAAATACTTGCGCCACTAAATACATTAATTTTGCTTAGATGTTGACAGTTAGTTTCTTTTAAAGAAATTAAAATGCATTTAAATATAAACCTCTTAAGTACCATAAAATTAAAAGTGGATGATTGCAAGTGCAGAAACATGCAACATTTACCAAGTAATAACAAATACTGCTCTCATTTTACCTTTTGTATATGGATCAAATCCAATAACTATTGGTTAATAAAATCAACAAAAATCCACTCAAAGTCAAAGCAATTTATGTGTAAATCCATAATAACATATTCCTAAATTCAGAGAAAATATGTAAATCAAACATGCGAAAGAAAAATAGAGAAAATTGAAACCTTAAAGAGAAAGATGCATGATTTTCGGTTATAAGATTAGATTCTATAAACCCTCCAACATAGTTGTTGGAGTACCGCTAAAGAAATTTCCAGTTTTGCATCCATATAGGTTTTCAGTTATACTTCAAGTCAATTATGACAATATCATTATTCCTCAACAAATACAGATTAGAAAGAGAGAAGGGGAATGGACATGAATATGATAACATCCTGTAAAATTTAAAATACGTAACAAACAGTAAAATGTGGAAATAAAGTAGCGAATGACGGGTCCAGTAATAAGACATATGTCAACATATTAAAGCATTTGATTCTGCTCTCCTATTTTAATAATAATTAAACCAGAAATGTCCTACAACGACATATATCCATATAGTTTGTAAAGAATTAACCTATTTGTAATTAATTAATCCAAACAATATGTGATGTTTAGCGATCAATATTAAAGAAATGCCAAAAATTAACTTGATCCAATACACTGTGCTAAGGGCATAGACTCGTACTCTTTCAAACACGATACCGTCATATTTTTTTTCACACTAACGTTATAATACATTTAATTTATTTTGTGTTTAAAGTTCAAAACCCATTTTTTACTTCCTTGTTGTACACGGAGGCTAAGAACAAAAGTTAGTGGCTATGTTCAAAGCATAGAAGGCTTCAAACAACTCAAACAGAACAATGTCTAAGATAGTGCATTAAGAATTAGGAGTTATAATTAACATGATAAAGTATATTTGATAATGTATATTTGTCTAACAAAAATTTAAAGGCAAAAATATTGTTGTTGGTGTAAGGTCGATGATTACTTTAATCCACCAATCCAATGTCCATTTAAAATCTGGCATAAACCATTAACACTTTTTAATGGTATTGGCCAGTAGAAGGATAACAAAAAAGGTGAGAAATACAATGATGGTGAAAAAAGTTTCAAACTTAGATGTCCCTAGTACAAACGCATATTTATTACTAAAAAAATTGTAAAAACAATATTCTAAGTTTGTTTCTGCTGTGAACAAACATTTATTCTCTGCAACCACCGACACAGATAGATGAAGTAATAGTCTGCCAAAGCAGCAACACAAATTTTATAGGTATAAAATTTAAAAACAAAACTGAAGATGATACACATTTGTGCATGGAAACATTAATGATCATTTATTTTATGAGCATGGTATAATGCATAAGCCATTTGTTAAACGAACAATAGGGGATTTGCATCATAATCGGTATTTGATATCGTAAAGGGATGAAGAAAAAATGTCAAGCTTTTAGTTCACAAAATTTCATTGCTAGTGACAGGTACAAATCAAAGATCAAAATAACTAAGTATAAAATTCTACTCACAGAATACCAAGTACAATTGCAAGCCTTTTATAGTAACTGGCTCCACCTTCATATTGTCTATTGATGTCTCCCATCTCAACCTTGGTCAAAAATAACAAAAGTAAACTGAAAGATGCAACAAATCATCAGTAACTGAATTAGTTTTAATAAGATAACTGAATAGATTTCGAACATGAGTTTACAACATACAAAGGTGGACGAAAAATTGCGTTGTTTCGGTGAAATGGTAAATGGAAGAAGTAGGTTAACAAAATTGCGGGAATGGAGAAAATGTAACAAGTTCAGCAGAAATTAAAATTTTCAGATCCAATAAATCACTTACAACCACTTAGGAGCAAAATCATACATTTAGTTCATTAGATCAAGAAATTAGAAGATGCAAAAGAGTGACTAAATATTGAAAATATATGTTGTGTTAGAGAAACAAACTCCTGTCATAATTACACTGCTCAACCTGTATACATTGAAATCATTTCTTCAACTATTATTCATGTATGAAGACTATGTTGTGTTAGAGAATTGTGATTAATACATGCCACTACAACAAAATCACCATGTTACAACGTTGTAAAACAATTGTAAAAGACTTTTTACAACTGTGGTTGCACCATCGTATATTAAGAAGTTGTAATAGACTAAAACCTTTCACTACTGTGTATTACAGTTGCAACAACTGTTGTTATATATCCTATTACAACTGCTATCGTCCGTTGTAGTTATATCTGCTACAACTGTTATGCACCGTTGTAATTTTATAATTTTGTATTTTTTACAACTATTTTTGACACTTGTAATTTACAACTATAATGACATTTGCATTTTAAATCCCATAACCTTAAATTTGATAATTATATGATTAAAATTAATATTTCATTAATAAATGTATAATAATTTAAGTTACTTGAAACAACATGAACCATTTACATTCTTATAATAAAAAAACAATCCAAGTTTACATCAGTTTTTGAATTCATGACTCTATTACAAAACATAATATGTATTTTTTGGGTACAAAACATGAATGTTTCCAACAATATACAAAAAAACACTATGATCCATGCAACAAAAACTCATATGGACAAATGCTACTTATTAAACATATGGTACAACAAATTAATCAATAACTGGTAAAGTATTCAGACTTGCTCCGGCCTTACGTATGCTTCACGCCTAGTTGTATTGCAACTTGAGGTCATAGGAACAATGGAGCTAGAATGACATTGTAATAACCCGAAAAATCTGATCCAATTTAAAATTTTTATTTTGGCAATTTTGTTGAATTTTGAATATTTAAAATGAATTATTTTAAATAATAGCGACGAAAAATTTATTTTGAATAGAATTAGAATGTATATATTTATTTGAATCGTCGTTAGAACATAAATATTAATTTTAAATATAAAAGGAATTGAAAATGGCGCGGTAGTTCGATAATTCGATTTCAAATTTCAAATGAATGTACAAGATTCAAAATAAACCAAATTTTTGCGAAACCAAAAATTTTAGAATCTATTTGAAAATATCTTTCCAACGAATCCGAAAATTTCATAGCGGGAATAAAAAGTTATGTCCAGTTGAAAATTCAGAATAGTCGCTACGGAAATATTGCCCTTAAAAATAGCAATTTTGCATACGGATGAATTTGGACTAGAAACCACTTCCATTGAGTTCAAAATGCTGTTTACAACTCCAAAAAGCATAAGCTTCGATATATTTCGAGATCCGGAGTAGTGGTAATTGGATGGTGTTTTCGGTTAGCAATACGCAACCCTTAAAAAGTGAAATTTTGCATATGAACTCAGAATTCGTCGAGATAAATTTTTCTGGATTCATAATGACAAATCATTGTTGAGTTCCAAAGGGCGCGTCAAACAGAGTTAGTATGTGGCCATGCGAGCTAAAACAGTTCAGGGTAAAACAGGCAGTCATTTTACAAAGGAACGTTATCGATACGACCTCAGAATTCAATTTCTTTTTTTTTTTGGATTCGTATCGTCTAATAATGGTTGAATCCAAAAGGGCATGATTTTTGGAGTTAGCATGTGAGCGTGCAAGAAGAAATAGTGCGCCAAAATCGCATTTTTAGAACTTATCTGAGCATTTTTGAGAATTTTAACGGACGGTCAAACGAACTCGGAATTCGACGAAACTTGTTTCGTTGGAGTAGTCTTCAAGTCTACTACCTCGTGTCTGAAATCCACGGCAATCGGAGATCATTTGCATTCATACGATACGCGAGAAATTAGCATATAATCACTTTTCCTCCTTTTCTATTTCATGATTTCACTTCTCTCTTCCTCTTCAAAAAGATCAAAAATGGAGACCTCCTCCCCAAACCCGCTGCCGCCCCTCCTCCACCAGCCACCACCACCTCCGGCCGCCATCACCTACCTCCGGCCACTCCCTCTCCTCCTCCCTCTCTCTTGTTTTGCGAACCCTAGCGTAAGCCACCACCCAAATCAGCCACCATGGGCCCCACCACCACCGCCGCCACCCACCAGCGACCTCCCCCACGTCAATCAGGTCCGGCGCCCCCCTCCAGCCACCCAATTCCGGCCGTGGGCCCCTCCTCCTCCAAAAACTCATTTTTCACAAAAGTCCCGTTTTGCATAAACACCCTGTCACTATTTCGCGAATAACTCCCAAACCGTGCATTTCTAGCCAAAACTCCTCTAGACCAAAGTCGAAGAGCACGATTTTATCTTCGATTTGGTATATGATAGTCCTATTTTTCATTGTGGAGTTGTCGGGAAAACGCGTCCAAAATCTGCTATACAAACACTTTCAAAATGCTTTCTTTTCGCGATTTCTGGCGAAATGGCACATTTTCTGAAGGAAGACCACTAAGCGAAAGTTGTCCGGAATGACGCGTTTAAGCTAGAATAAAGGATGGTGTGAAGATGGGAGCTCATTTGCAAATTCTGGAACTAGAACAGCAAATCTGGGCGTTAGAAAAAAATGTGAGTTTTCTTCGCTTTAAAGCTTCTATGGTTTTTGAAGAATGAAGTATGTAAAAATATGATTTTTTTTTATAGTATAGAGAAAATAAAAATATGATTTTTATATTTAGAAAGAATAAAAATAATATTTTTATATTATATAGATAGTAAAGATTTGATATTTATTTAACAGCGGTATAAAAATAGAATTTTTATCCATATAGAGTGATTATAAAAATGTGATTTTTATATACATAACAACAATATAAAAATGTGATTTTTATATATGTAGTGGTTATGGACAATGAAAGTGACAAAAGGCGAGCACGACGAAGATTTCTACATAGGAAGAGTCATGGCGTTTGGTTTAGCTAGCTGGTGAGAACTTCTCGCTTTAAATCTTATCTTCTAGTTAAAATATGTACTAAGATGCAGACGGTGCTTAGCAGCACCCGACACCCGTCGTCCACAGACCATGGACGGCTTGTTTGTTTGATTGATGTGTTGTGAAAATTGATTGTGATGTGCAATGATTGAAAATAAATATTCATGTTTTGACATAAATTATTAATCGTTAAAAATATAATTTTTAACGTGAATGTGAATAAATAAATATTCATTTACAAACCGGATGGTTTGTTTATGTACACCTATTTGAAGGACATTGATTGGGATGATAAATTTTACATGTCGCCCAACTACACAAATAATATTCGGTGTTTGTGGATTGAAACCCCACACGGGTGTTGGGATGATATTTGGCGTACACTAATCCTAATTATTTAGTTGTATGTCGATCGATTGGTCGACAGACTGTGTAAGCGTTAATTATTTATATTTAATGCTTATGCAGTTGTGTAGGCACTTTGGATGATGGTTGATTATTTATCATTGCTATTATATACATGTGTTGTATGGAATCCATATAATTAACATTATATGGTAATTGATTGGGCCTCATTCCAATTGGCAAAAATAAAGAATATTATAAAATAAAGATTCTTGTGTTGAATAGAATAAATAGTCATGTGTTGACGATGCTCATGTGTTGAGAATATTCATGTGTTGAAAATATCATGTGTTGAGTAAAATATTTTAAACAATAAAATTTACATCTTTATCATAATTTTATAAAATATATTAAATAACATAAGTAGTCATGTGTTGACGATGCTCATATGTTGAGAATATTCATGTGTTCAAAGAAAAATAAATATTCATCTGTTGAAAGAAATATAGATTCATGTGTTGAATAGAATAAATATTCATTTGTTGAATAGAATAACGAAGTTATTGAAATATATAAAGCCGTGTTGATTAGAGATGCGCCATTTTGACGTGAACGATATTTATATCGATTATATTCGTTTTTATAATAAATATAGAAAAGGAAGTGATTTCAAAATATAACGTTTTGAAAATATTATCATTTGTATATCGATAATGTGGAATATCCAATTTTTATTCGAAATTGAATATGAAGTTGAAATCGTTTAGAAAACGAATTTAAAACAATTTATAAAATATGTTTTAAAAGGAAATCGATGAAATATATATAATATATATATATATATATTATATATATATAATGGCCTGAATAGAATGCGCCGCGTGTGAAGACCCGCAACTTCCCCGTAAAGGAAAGCGTCGGATAGTTCGAGAACAAACCACAACAGAACGCATATAAAAGAACATTTCATTGTATATTACAACAATGCATCAGATTACAAGAATATACAGAGTACGAATAAATATTACACAGAAATATCAGAGATTTAAATTACATTTAAATACATAGCAGCGGAAAATAATACAATACACAACTAGAAGAGATATACGGATACAAAGCTTTCCGGATATCATTCCAGCTGTAAACCAGGATCCTGTGAATATAAATCTGCAAAACCAAAACTACTAGCTGCCCGTGTCGAAAATAAGGGCACCCAGAGTTTAGGTTAAAACAATAAACTCCAGGTCAGTCATGTGACTGGTGTGAGAACTAAAACAGTTATTATTCTTTATTCTTAAAGTTAGGTAAATCAAGGGACCACGCCGTATAACACGGAACGGGTTTCCTCCCAAGAATACCAGTGCATGAAACAAACAGCGCAATGCTAAATAAAGAAAAATGAAGCTGTTATAAGACCCAGGTCCTATCACACAATGCAAACGCAAGCCGGGGGATAGGGTTTTCCCTTATAACAGCCAAAGAATGCTTGATACGGTTAAAACAAGTCGTTTGATACTATTATAAGTGCATAGTGCATAAAACAACTTCAAATCATAAGTATCAATCATAGGCGGCATGAGCGTCCCATGCCACTATGTCGCCATATATAGGTTTACAAATAAAACCGCAAATGTCACGTATTTGGAAATTGGATTTCCATCTATGAACCGAGGCAAAAGATAGTCCTCAACCGATTCGAGACGCTCTAGCCCGCCCCTCAGGAACAGCCGCAACTGCCCCTTGGATCGTCAGGGCCGGTCCACACGGAGTGGATTATTATGCCTGAACAATACGTCTCCCCACCCTATGGGGTGTAAGTCTGGTCCGTCAGCCGACCAGAATGCATTCGGCCGAAACCGATATAACCGAGGCGCCTCGCAACAGCAACAACCACATAAGTCAAACTCGTCAGGGCGTGTAAAACCACTGACGCCACTTCTAGCTAGAAAGAAACGCAAGTCCTCCCTGAGGTCCGTCTCCCGTTTTTGGTTCATACCTGGTGTGAAACACGCGAGGTAAACGTTACACAAAGCTACGCCACAAAGGCCGTGCTTTGATCATCACCACAAGACTTTGCTTTTCAACAGAAGCCTTGATCATTTGCATCTTAGCATGCCACACAGGCAAACCATCCTATGCAACCGATATCAGTCACACAGAATGAAATCCGATGTCAGACACACAGTCCATTTACAAGTCCGTTCTGGGTCTGAACGAAACCGGAGGCACCTAGTACCCCGCATATCCATCGATCTCCAAGTACGTCTGGACGATCACTAACTGTTTCCATCTTCTTGGGTGTACAGCCCAATCAAGATCATCAGTTATCACCCAAACGACGTGAAGACCTCCGGTCTTCTACCATCGTCTTCATCTTCGACTTATCGTCGTATCAGTTATTCAGAATGGGATAAACCCGGTCTTTCCGAATAACTCGCGTATATTTTAAATAAGTGTTACACAAACACAACATACGCCTCATTCCAATTCATTAGTCACTAACCATAAATTAATCAAGAGAATAATTCCCCAAATATTAACCCCGAAGGCCGAAACCAACATCAGATCAATATCCAGAAAACCATTCTGCTTGGCTAACCGACAGTTAGTTTCTAAATTTCACGTTCAAATCTAATTAAAGATTTAACTATCGCCTGGAGCAAAACTGGTGATACTCCATTTTCGATCTTTTCAATCTAATTAAAGATTCATTAAAACTCCACTCAGTTTTAATCGTTAACTGGGTTAAAGAATCAGTGTCATTTAAAACACGGTTCACGATAAACCCAAAATCACATTCATTAATTATCGGGTTAAAGAACAAGTGTTATTTAAAACACTGTTCACGATAAGCCCAAAAATCAATATCTATTCAATTCCAATTAAATATTATTTAATTGGTACACTTCATTAAATCTAAATAAAAAGATTTAATCTTTTCTCAACTGGGTTCAAGAATAGTGTTAGTGAAGACACCATTCACGACAAACCCAAATCACATTCGATATTCAATACAAGGCTCTGAATAGAAAATATATCGGCTTATATTCAATATCGAATTCTACGACTAACAAATGTCGTATTGGAAATAACGATATCAATATATATCTTTCAAATTTCCATAACAACACCTGTATAATCACGAATTCCAACATCGAAATATTCCGAAGACAATTTCGATTCAAATCCACTCCAATGCAATCATTGGAAATTTTGGTTATTTTTAAAACCCTTTTCGAATTCAATTTATTTATTTAAAAATAAATAGGATTATAATTCTAGTTCAAAACTAGTTCATTTCGATAAAAATTTATTTTTATCTTTTCAAGTATGGAGTTTTTCATCCCAATTCTTTCTAAATCATTTATTATGATTTTACACAAATTATTGCTATTTTTAATAATTTTATCAAGGCCCGTACAGTCGATTTCCATCAATGGCCATCGAACTGCACTTACAGCGACCTTTTTTGAATTTGATTTGGACATATCTCCAAATCCAACCGTTAGATTTCAAATTTCTAACATTCATTAGAAAGCTCTTTTCGATACGAACCCAACGGTTCCGGTTTTAGGAGAATCCGACGGTCGGATCTCCCGTAATGCCCGTTTGAAATAAATGGTCGAAATTCGCGAACTGCCGCGGCGTGGCGCGTTCTATTCAGGCCATTATATTATATATAATATATATATAATATATATATCGTCGATTTCTATTTAAAACGAATTATATAAATAGTTTTGAATTCGTTTCAAAAACATTTTCAACTTCCATTTCAATTCAAATCAAAATTGAATTCTTCTTTATAAATTCGTTTTAAAATCCATTTCTATTCAATTCAAATTTCAATTCAATTTGAATTTATTTCACTTCGCTTTCAATTCAATTCGAATTCGTTTTCAGTTCAATTCATTTCGAAATCGTTCTCAATTCAATTCATTTCGAAATCGCTTTCAATTCAATTCCTTTCGAATTCGTTTTCAATTCAATTCATTTCGAATTTGTTTTCAATTCAATTCATTTCGAATTCGTTTTCAATTCAATTCATTTCGAATTCGTTTTCAATTCAATTCATTTCGAATTCGTTTTCAATTCAATTCATTTCGAAGTCGTTTTCAATTCAATTTGAATTCGTTTTCAATTCAATTTATTTCAAAATATTTGATTTCGAAATCACTTTTCAATATTCATTTTAAAATGAATAAAATCGATATAAATATCGTTCACGTCAAAATGGCGTCAATCTAATCCTCACGGCTTCACATATTTCTATTTTCAAATATTCTATTTCAAATATTTCTATTTCAAATATTTCTATTTCAAATATTTCTATTTCAAATATTTCTTTTTTTTTCTTCGAAACTGGAATGAGGCCCAATCAATTACCATATAATGTTAATTATATGGATTTTCTACAACACATGGATATATCAACAACGATGAATAATCAACCATCAACCAAAGTGCACTACACTGTATAAGCATCAAATATAGACATTTAACGCTTATAGCAGCTTGTCAATCAATCGATCGACAGATTTAATCAATCAGGATGAGTGAACTTCAAATTTCATCCTAACACCCGTGTGGGGTTTCAAACAATCAAACACATATTTTATTTGTGCAGTTAGGCGATGTGTAAAATTTATCGACCCAATCAACGTCATTCAAATAGGTGTACATAAACAAACCGTCTGGTTTGTAAATGAATATTTATTTATTCACATTCACGTTAAAAATTATATTTTTAACGATAACACATTTTATTTTAACATATGAATTTCTATTCAGTTCATTCGTTAAATAAAATGCTATTTTTATTTTTCTAACTTATTTTAGAAAATTTCGGCGGCATAACGGCACGATACTAGAAACGGGACAAGGCCTAGCCTTATCCCCGGTCTAGTGAAGGCCCACGCCATTCACACATCAATCAAATCCATTCGTTATGCAAACCACAAACTTTGGAGTAAGGATCTAACCTAGCCTTACCCCTTCGCCTTATAACGGCGCACGTCTAATCCTAACCAATTTATCGATTCGATTTTTCACACCACAAACCACATTCAAACCAATATCGCAATCAATCACCAAACAGTCAAACAAACAAGTCCATGGTCTGTGGACGATTGTGTCGGGTGCTACTAAGCACCGTCTGCATCCTAGTATATATATATAACTAGAAATATAAATTGAAAGGTGAGAAATTCTCACATTTAGCTATCCAACCATCTCGACTCTTCTTTTGCAGAAGTCTTCATTGTTTTCGCATCTTCGCCAGCTTCGTCGTCCGTAGCTACTACATATATAAAAATCGAATTTTTACTTCGTTATTCAATATATAAAAATCAAATTTTTAGTTCGCTATTCAATATATAAAAATCGAATTTTTAGTTCAAAGTTCAATATATAAAAATCGAATTTTTATATCGAAGTTCAATATATAAAAATCGAATTTTTATTTCAAAGTTCAATATATAAAAATCATATTTTTATTTCAAAGTTCAATATATAAAAATCGAATTTTTATATCGCTATTCAAATGAATAAAAATCTCATTTTTGTCATGATGTTTATATAATAAAAATCACTTCTTTAATATGACAAAAATCATGTTTTCACGTTCGCTTTCAACATATAAAAAAATATGATTTCTACTTTTGCTTTCAAATCTTTTTCTACTAAAAGATTAATCTTTTTCCTATTTTAAAGTTCAAAATAAAATCAGTTTTTCTCTTTCAAAAATAAATCAGTTTATACTTTAAAAAAATAAATCAGTTTATACTTTAAAAAAAATAAATCAGTTTATACTTTAAAAAAATAAATCAGTTTATACTTTAAAAAAATAAATCAGTTTATACTTTTTTAAAAATAAGTTTTAAATCAAAATAACATTCAGTTTTTAAATACTTTAAAAATCATTTTTCAAATTCAGTTTTTTTTATAAAATCAGTTTTTATTCCTTTTTATAAAATCAGTTTTTAAATTTTAATAAAATCAGTTTTCAAAACTTAATAAAAACAGTTTTTAAATCTTAATAAAAACAGTTTTTAAATCTTAATAAAAACAGAAATCAGTTCTTTTTTTTTTTTTTTTTTTTTTATATATATAAACAAAATCAAGATCTTACTGTAATTAGAGGAGGGGGTGGGCTGCGTCCTCAGGTGGTGGCGGCGGACCCATGCTGGTCGGAGGCGAGAGGGCATCTGATCGGAGGGGGGCCATCGGCTTCGTCGAGGGGATTCGTGGTTCCTGCGAGGCGGAGGAGAGAGAGGGAGGCAGAGGGGGGAAGGGCGGAGCCTCGCAAGTGGTGGCGGCGGTGGGCGCTGGGCGCGGTGGTGGCTGGAGCGACGGGGGGGGTTATCGCGATTTTTGTTTTCTTTTTCTTTTTTGTTTTTTTTTTCCTTCTGAGATAAACGAACGGGGGGGGGGCCTAGGTTTTAAGGGAAGGGATATTATATTTTTTTTTTTTTTTTATTTATTATTTATTTATTAAAGAGTTGACTTTCACATATGACCACTAAACGAGGTCCACCGCCTGCCGCCCATAGCGTTTTACCCCCATTCCGAACACAATGGGATATGTATCGCAGGCCAATTCGATCGTCTCGATATGTTTCCTTTGAATTTACATTTAAATCACTATATTATTTTAAACGCACATTTCTAATTACCGGGGTCACATACTAACTAAAAAATTCCAAAAAAAATATTTTCTAGCTTCGTATTGACGATACGGTCCTAACAAAACTAGTTTCGTCGAATTCAGAGACCGTTAGAAAAATGGCCAATTTCAAGTCGATTAAAATCAACTGAAACTGGTCAAACGCGTTTTCTTTTGCCACGCTCACATATTGATTCGAAAAATTATGAAATTTGAAACCTAGCAATAACTTCACATCCCGGACCCAACAAAACTGGTTTCGTCGAAATCCGAGGTCGTTTGCAAAATGTCCATTTTTAAGGGCCTGAATTCCATAGCGACTATTCAGAATTTTCAACTGGACATATCTTTTGATTCCCGATATGAAATCTTAATTTTTCGGATTCGTTGGAAAGATATTCACTATTAGATTCCATTATTTTTGGTTTCACTAAAATCCGGATTATTTTGCACCCGGTACATTCAATTGAAGTTTGAAATCGAATTATCGAACTACCGCGCCATTTTCAATTCTATTTATAATTATATATAATTATTTATATTCTAACGACGACGTGTATAATATAAACGTTCGAATTATATTCAAAATAGATTTCACGTCGATATTATTTAAAATAATCTATTTTAAATAATCAAAATTCGCTAAAATTGCCAAAATAAAATTTTCAAACTGGCCCAGATTTTCCGGGTTGTTACAATCTCCCCCACTTAAAACTTTTCGTCCCCGAAAAGGAACAAAGTCGAAAGTGATTTGATTATTCAGCTCTATGTTCGATCTGGCTTTCATTCTCCAACCCTTTGGTTTCTGAGAATTTTCAAAATTTCAAAAATTTGGCTAACACCCTAAATTTTTGAAAAATTTCGCCATAACCTCCCCTGCACCGGGAGCATCGGGAAATTGCAAATAGCGTTCCCGGTCCTTCAGATCTCAAAAAGAAAAAGAAAAAGCCAAGCGGCTAGCCAATAGGCTCACAAAATCATCATCACCCAAACAAAACAGGAAATTATGTAGTAAACATGTACCTATTTGTCGGGCAAACAAATTTTATTCTCTGCTCTAGCCTCCTTGCTATGACCTGTTCAATGATATATATGTATATGCAAGCAGATGCGACCAATTTTCAATACAATTCAATATTTGATTCGATTAAGCATAATGGTTCAAAATTGGCAAACAAATAAACAAACAACACAAACATCAATCAATTAGTGGATTAACGTTTTAAATTCATAATTTTGATACATATACAAAAAATCATGTTTTGATGCCAAATCACAACAATGAATTCTAGCTATATATAAGTTTTGGTTCTCACACCAGCCTAATGGAAATATATAGAAAATCACACCTTCGAAACACGAATACCAATTCTGATGATGTTCGAACTATCATCAGAATCATCTTCGGGCGACTAGAATGTGATTCCATATCTATCCAGTATATTAAAATTTCGAATACACGCGGATCAGACGTATATGCAAAATCTATATATACTGGATTGTCCACATCAATATAAATAGATAATCAAATACGAATAATTGATTTAAATTTTCAAAACAAAAATTTGTTTTCATTTTCAAAAATATACTCTTCACACTCGTTCTAGGATACTACTGATCCTATCTCTAACGAGTCATTCTAATTGGATATTACTAATCCAATATCTGATGAATTCTTTCGTATGGTTCTAATGTGTCTTGTTCTCTGAGCTTGGTAAACCAAAGCTCTGATACCAACTGTGAAGACCCGCAACTTCCCCGTAAAGGAAAGCGTCGGATAGTTCGAGAACAAACCACAACAGAACGCATATAAAAGAACATTTCATTGTATATTACAACAATGCATCAGATTACAAGAATATACAGAGTACGAATAAATATTACACAGAAATATCAGAGATTTAAATTACATTTAAATACATAGCAGCGGAAAATAATACAATACACAACTAGAAGAGATATACGGATACAAAGCTTTCCGGATATCATTCCAGCTGTAAACCAGGATCCTGTGAATATAAATCTGCAAAACCAAAACTACTAGCTGCCCGTGTCGAAAATAAGGGCACCCAGAGTTTAGGTTAAAACAATAAACTCCAGGTCAGTCATGTGACTGGTGTGAGAACTAAAACAGTTATTATTCTTTATTCTTAAAGTTAGGTAAATCAAGGGACCACGCCGTATAACACGGAACGGGTTTCCTCCCAAGAATACCAGTGCATGAAACAAACAGCGCAATGCTAAATAAAGAAAAATGAAGCTGTTATAAGACCCAGGTCCTATCACACAATGCAAACGCAAGCCGGGGGATAGGGTTTTCCCTTATAACAGCCAAAGAATGCTTGATACGGTTAAAACAAGTCGTTTGATACTATTATAAGTGCATAGTGCATAAAACAACTTCAAATCATAAGTATCAATCATAGGCGGCATGAGCGTCCCATGCCACTATGTCGCCATATATAGGTTTACAAATAAAACCGCAAATGTCACGTATTTGGAAATTGGATTTCCATCTATGAACCGAGGCAAAAGATAGTCCTCAACCGATTCGAGACGCTCTAGCCCGCCCCTCAGGAACAGCCGCAACTGCCCCTTGGATCGTCAGGGCCGGTCCACACGGAGTGGATTATTATGCCTGAACAATACGTCTCCCCACCCTATGGGGTGTAAGTCTGGTCCGTCAGCCGACCAGAATGCATTCGGCCGAAACCGATATAACCGAGGCGCCTCGCAACAGCAACAACCACATAAGTCAAACTCGTCAGGGCGTGTAAAACCACTGACGCCACTTCTAGCTAGAAAGAAACGCAAGTCCTCCCTGAGGTCCGTCTCCCGTTTTTGGTTCATACCTGGTGTGAAACACGCGAGGTAAACGTTACACAAAGCTACGCCACAAAGGCCGTGCTTTGATCATCACCACAAGACTTTGCTTTTCAACAGAAGCCTTGATCATTTGCATCTTAGCATGCCACACAGGCAAACCATCCTATGCAACCGATATCAGTCACACAGAATGAAATCCGATGTCAGACACACAGTCCATTTACAAGTCCGTTCTGGGTCTGAACGAAACCGGAGGCACCTAGTACCCCGCATATCCATCGATCTCCAAGTACGTCTGGACGATCACTAACTGTTTCCATCTTCTTGGGTGTACAGCCCAATCAAGATCATCAGTTATCACCCAAACGACGTGAAGACCTCCGGTCTTCTACCATCGTCTTCATCTTCGACTTATCGTCGTATCAGTTATTCAGAATGGGATAAACCCGGTCTTTCCGAATAACTCGCGTATATTTTAAATAAGTGTTACACAAACACAACATACGCCTCATTCCAATTCATTAGTCACTAACCATAAATTAATCAAGAGAATAATTCCCCAAATATTAACCCCGAAGGCCGAAACCAACATCAGATCAATATCCAGAAAACCATTCTGCTTGGCTAACCGACAGTTAGTTTCTAAATTTCACGTTCAAATCTAATTAAAGATTTAACTATCGCCTGGAGCAAAACTGGTGATACTCCATTTTCGATCTTTTCAATCTAATTAAAGATTCATTAAAACTCCACTCAGTTTTAATCGTTAACTGGGTTAAAGAATCAGTGTCATTTAAAACACGGTTCACGATAAACCCAAAATCACATTCATTAATTATCGGGTTAAAGAACAAGTGTTATTTAAAACACTGTTCACGATAAGCCCAAAAATCAATATCTATTCAATTCCAATTAAATATTATTTAATTGGTACACTTCATTAAATCTAAATAAAAAGATTTAATCTTTTCTCAACTGGGTTCAAGAATAGTGTTAGTGAAGACACCATTCACGACAAACCCAAATCACATTCGATATTCAATACAAGGCTCTGAATAGAAAATATATCGGCTTATATTCAATATCGAATTCTACGACTAACAAATGTCGTATTGGAAATAACGATATCAATATATATCTTTCAAATTTCCATAACAACACCTGTATAATCACGAATTCCAACATCGAAATATTCCGAAGACAATTTCGATTCAAATCCACTCCAATGCAATCATTGGAAATTTTGGTTATTTTTAAAACCCTTTTCGAATTCAATTTATTTATTTAAAAATAAATAGGATTATAATTCTAGTTCAAAACTAGTTCATTTCGATAAAAATTTATTTTTATCTTTTCAAGTATGGAGTTTTTCATCCCAATTCTTTCTAAATCATTTATTATGATTTTACACAAATTATTGCTATTTTTAATAATTTTATCAAGGCCCGTACAGTCGATTTCCATCAATGGCCATCGAACTGCACTTACAGCGACCTTTTTTGAATTTGATTTGGACATATCTCCAAATCCAACCGTTAGATTTCAAATTTCTAACATTCATTAGAAAGCTCTTTTCGATACGAACCCAACGGTTCCGGTTTTAGGAGAATCCGACGGTCGGATCTCCCGTAATGCCCGTTTGAAATAAATGGTCGAAATTCGCGAACTGCCGCGGCGTGGCGCGTTCTATTCAGGCCATTATATTATATATAATATATATATAATATATATATCGTCGATTTCTATTTAAAACGAATTATATAAATAGTTTTGAATTCGTTTCAAAAACATTTTCAACTTCCATTTCAATTCAAATCAAAATTGAATTCTTCTTTATAAATTCGTTTTAAAATCCATTTCTATTCAATTCAAATTTCAATTCAATTTGAATTTATTTCACTTCGCTTTCAATTCAATTCGAATTCGTTTTCAGTTCAATTCATTTCGAAATCGTTCTCAATTCAATTCATTTCGAAATCGCTTTCAATTCAATTCCTTTCGAATTCGTTTTCAATTCAATTCATTTCGAATTTGTTTTCAATTCAATTCATTTCGAATTCGTTTTCAATTCAATTCATTTCGAATTCGTTTTCAATTCAATTCATTTCGAATTCGTTTTCAATTCAATTCATTTCGAAGTCGTTTTCAATTCAATTTGAATTCGTTTTCAATTCAATTTATTTCAAAATATTTGATTTCGAAATCACTTTTCAATATTCATTTTAAAATGAATAAAATCGATATAAATATCGTTCACGTCAAAATGGCGTCAATCTAATCCTCACGGCTTCACATATTTCTATTTTCAAATATTCTATTTCAAATATTTCTATTTCAAATATTTCTATTTCAAATATTTCTATTTCAAATATTTCTTTTTTTTCTTCGAAACTGGAATGAGGCCCAATCAATTACCATATAATGTTAATTATATGGATTTTCTACAACACATGGATATATCAACAACGATGAATAATCAACCATCAACCAAAGTGCACTACACTGTATAAGCATCAAATATAGACATTTAACGCTTATAGCAGCTTGTCAATCAATCGATCGACAGATTTAATCAATCAGGATGAGTGAACTTCAAATTTCATCCTAACACCCGTGTGGGGTTTCAAACAATCAAACACATATTTTATTTGTGCAGTTAGGCGATGTGTAAAATTTATCGACCCAATCAACGTCATTCAAATAGGTGTACATAAACAAACCGTCTGGTTTGTAAATGAATATTTATTTATTCACATTCACGTTAAAAATTATATTTTTAACGATAACACATTTTATTTTAACATATGAATTTCTATTCAGTTCATTCGTTAAATAAAATGCTATTTTTATTTTTCTAACTTATTTTAGAAAATTTCGGCGGCATAACGGCACGATACTAGAAACGGGACAAGGCCTAGCCTTATCCCCGGTCTAGTGAAGGCCCACGCCATTCACACATCAATCAAATCCATTCGTTATGCAAACCACAAACTTTGGAGTAAGGATCTAACCTAGCCTTACCCCTTCGCCTTATAACGGCGCACGTCTAATCCTAACCAATTTATCGATTCGATTTTTCACACCACAAACCACATTCAAACCAATATCGCAATCAATCACCAAACAGTCAAACAAACAAGTCCATGGTCTGTGGACGATTGTGTCGGGTGCTACTAAGCACCGTCTGCATCCTAGTATATATATATAACTAGAAATATAAATTGAAAGGTGAGAAATTCTCACATTTAGCTATCCAACCATCTCGACTCTTCTTTTGCAGAAGTCTTCATTGTTTTCGCATCTTCGCCAGCTTCGTCGTCCGTAGCTACTACATATATAAAAATCGAATTTTTACTTCGTTATTCAATATATAAAAATCAAATTTTTAGTTCGCTATTCAATATATAAAAATCGAATTTTTAGTTCAAAGTTCAATATATAAAAATCGAATTTTTATATCGAAGTTCAATATATAAAAATCGAATTTTTATTTCAAAGTTCAATATATAAAAATCATATTTTTATTTCAAAGTTCAATATATAAAAATCGAATTTTTATATCGCTATTCAAATGAATAAAAATCTCATTTTTGTCATGATGTTTATATAATAAAAATCACTTCTTTAATATGACAAAAATCATGTTTTCACGTTCGCTTTCAACATATAAAAAAATATGATTTCTACTTTTGCTTTCAAATCTTTTTCTACTAAAAGATTAATCTTTTTCCTATTTTAAAGTTCAAAATAAAATCAGTTTTTCTCTTTCAAAAATAAATCAGTTTATACTTTAAAAAAATAAATCAGTTTATACTTTAAAAAAAATAAATCAGTTTATACTTTAAAAAAATAAATCAGTTTATACTTTAAAAAAATAAATCAGTTTATACTTTTTTAAAAATAAGTTTTAAATCAAAATAACATTCAGTTTTTAAATACTTTAAAAATCATTTTTCAAATTCAGTTTTTTTTATAAAATCAGTTTTTATTCCTTTTTATAAAATCAGTTTTTAAATTTTAATAAAATCAGTTTTCAAAACTTAATAAAAACAGTTTTTAAATCTTAATAAAAACAGTTTTTAAATCTTAATAAAAACAGAAATCAGTTCTTTTTTTTTTTTTTTTTTTTTTATATATATAAACAAAATCAAGATCTTACTGTAATTAGAGGAGGGGGTGGGCTGCGTCCTCAGGTGGTGGCGGCGGACCCATGCTGGTCGGAGGCGAGAGGGCATCTGATCGGAGGGGGGCCATCGGCTTCGTCGAGGGGATTCGTGGTTCCTGCGAGGCGGAGGAGAGAGAGGGAGGCAGAGGGGGGAAGGGCGGAGCCTCGCAAGTGGTGGCGGCGGTGGGCGCTGGGCGCGGTGGTGGCTGGAGCGACGGGGGGGGTTATCGCGATTTTTGTTTTCTTTTTCTTTTTTGTTTTTTTTTTCCTTCTGAGATAAACGAACGGGGGGGGGGCCTAGGTTTTAAGGGAAGGGATATTATATTTTTTTTTTTTTTTTATTTATTATTTATTTATTAAAGAGTTGACTTTCACATATGACCACTAAACGAGGTCCACCGCCTGCCGCCCATAGCGTTTTACCCCCATTCCGAACACAATGGGATATGTATCGCAGGCCAATTCGATCGTCTCGATATGTTTCCTTTGAATTTACATTTAAATCACTATATTATTTTAAACGCACATTTCTAATTACCGGGGTCACATACTAACTAAAAAATTCCAAAAAAAATATTTTCTAGCTTCGTATTGACGATACGGTCCTAACAAAACTAGTTTCGTCGAATTCAGAGACCGTTAGAAAAATGGCCAATTTCAAGTCGATTAAAATCAACTGAAACTGGTCAAACGCGTTTTCTTTTGCCACGCTCACATATTGATTCGAAAAATTATGAAATTTGAAACCTAGCAATAACTTCACATCCCGGACCCAACAAAACTGGTTTCGTCGAAATCCGAGGTCGTTTGCAAAATGTCCATTTTTAAGGGCCTGAATTCCATAGCGACTATTCAGAATTTTCAACTGGACATATCTTTTGATTCCCGATATGAAATCTTAATTTTTCGGATTCGTTGGAAAGATATTCACTATTAGATTCCATTATTTTTGGTTTCACTAAAATCCGGATTATTTTGCACCCGGTACATTCAATTGAAGTTTGAAATCGAATTATCGAACTACCGCGCCATTTTCAATTCTATTTATAATTATATATAATTATTTATATTCTAACGACGACGTGTATAATATAAACGTTCGAATTATATTCAAAATAGATTTCACGTCGATATTATTTAAAATAATCTATTTTAAATAATCAAAATTCGCTAAAATTGCCAAAATAAAATTTTCAAACTGGCCCAGATTTTCCGGGTTGTTACACCGCGCTACGGCAGTTCGTGAATTTCGACCATTGATTTCGAATGGACATAATGGGAGATCCGACCGTCGGATTCTCCTAAAACCGGAACCGGTGGGTTCGTATCGAAAGGAGCTTTCTATTAGAGATTTGAAATCTAATGCATGGATTTGGAATTATGTCCAAATCAAATTTGGAAAAGGTCGCTATAAGTGCAGTTCGATGGTCGTTGGTGGAAATCGACTGTACGGGCCTTGATAAAATTATTAAAAATTGTAATAATTTGTGTAAAATCATAAGGAATGATTTGTGAATAATTGGGATGAAAATTCCATATTTGAAAATATAAAAATAGATTATTATCAAAATGAACTAGTTTTGAACTAGAATCGTAATTCCATTTTTTTCAAAAATAAATAAATTGGATTTGAAGTGGTTTTAAAAATGATCAGAAATTCCAATACGTGAATTGGAATGGATTTGAATCGAAATTATCTTCGAAACATTTCGATGTTGGATTTCGTGATTATATAGATATGGTTGTGGAGATTTGAAAGATATATTTTATATCGTTATTTTCAATACGATATTTGTTGGTTTCAGAATTTGATATTGAATATAAGCTGGTATATTTTCTATTTAGAGCCTTGTATTTAATATCTAATGGGATTTTGGGGTTCGTCATAAATGGTGTCTTAAATAACACTGTTCTTGAACACAGTTTAGAAAAGGATAAATCTTTTAATTAAGATTTAGTGAAATTGTCCAGTTAATAAGTATTTAATTGGAATTGAATTTTAATTGGTTTTTGGGGTTTATCGTGAGCGGTGTTTTGAATAACACCTGTTCTTTAACCCGATTAACAACAGAAAGTGATTTTGGGTTTATCGTCAATCGTGTTTTAGGTGACATTGGTTCTTTAACTCAGTTAAAGACAGGATATTGATTTTTGGGAAGATTAAAACTAAGTGGAGTTTTACTGAATCTTTAATTAGATTAAAGTGATCGAGGATGGAGTATCACCAGTTTTGCTCCAAAACGATAGTTAAATCTTTAATTAGATTTGAACGTGAAATGGTAATTAATATTTTCCGATAACACCGTGGTGTTAGATATGGAGTATTACCAGTTTTTCTCCATGGGATGAATAGGTTGGGATTGGAAAATAAAATAAATAATTACTTCGGTGTGGTTCGCTAATCCCGACTAGTTTGGAAAACCATAATATGGTTTGAAATGGTATCCAAAGGAAGATTAAAGAATAAATTTAGAAGAATTTATCCGTGATAAAATCAATGGGAACCTTTCCCTTAGAATGTGAATTTTTGATTAAAAGAATATTCTGAATTGGAATGAGGCGTATGTTGGGTTTGTGTAACATTTGTTTATTATATACGCGGGTTATTCAGAAAGGCCGGGTTTATACCCATAATAACCGATTCGACGATAAGTCGAAGATGAAGATGGTGGTTGAAGACCGGAAGTCTTCACATCGTTTGGGTGATTACTGATGATCTTGATTGGGCTGTACACCCAAGAGGAGGGAAACAGTTGGTGATCGTCCAGACGTACTTGGAGATCGATGGATATGCGAGGAAAGTGCCTCCAGTTTCGTTCAAACCCAGAATGAACTTGTAAATGGACTGTGTGTCTGACATTGGATTTTATTCTGTGTGGATTGATCTCTATTAAATATACATCTGTTTGGCAGCGGAGAATTTATTCTCTTGCTTAACGCCCTTCTCTGAGACGTACGAGCTCAGAGGTTGTATATCGATGGACATCAGTCGCATTGAGTGAATTGCCTGTGTGGCATGCCTAAGTGGGAGATGATCAAGGCTTCTGTTGAAAAGCAAAGTCTTGTGGTTGATGATCAAAGCACGGCCTGTGTGGCGCAACTTTATGTATAACATTAATTCGCGAGCCTCACACCTCGGTATGGGTCAAAAACGGGATAGTGACTGCAGGGAGAGCACGACATTTATTTCTAGCTAGTGGTGGTGTCAGTGCTTAAACTGGCTGACATTTATATACTTTTCACCTGTGTGGTTGTTGGAATGTGAGGCACCTCGAATAAATGGTCGATAACTGGCACTATGTGAGACGACGTACAGACCATTATATAGGTCCTATAGGACCGGGAAACGCGTGTTCAGGAATTGCCGATCCTCAAAAGTAAGAGAGGACCGGCCTTGGTGGTTCCAAGGGATCGCTGTGTGTGGTCATGAGACATTTGCTAGAGTGTCTCGAATCGGAGAGGAGCTTGCCCCTTGCCTCGACTCATGATGGAATCCAATTTCCAATATGTGACTTTCGGTTTTATTTGTAGAGCCTAATATGGCGACATAGTGGTATGGGAGACTTATGCCGTCTATGATCGATATTTATGATTGAAATTGTTTTCTTTACTTATAGTAATATCAAATGATTTGTTTTAAACGTACCAAGCATGTTTGGCTATTATAAGGTAAAAACCCTATCCTCCGGCTTGCGTTGCATTGTGTGATGGGACCTGGGTCTTATAATAGCTTCATTTTTCTTTATTTAGCATTGCGCTGTTAGTTTTATGCACTGGTATTCTTGGGAGGAAACCTGTTCCATGTTATACGGCGTTGTCCCTTGATTTACCTAACTTTAAAATAAAGATTAATAATTGTTTTAGTTCTCACACCAGTAACATGACTGGCCTGGAGTTTATTGTTTTAACTTAAACTCTGGGTGCCCCTATTTTCCACACGGGCAGCAAGTAATTTTGGTTTTGCAGATTTATATTCATAGGATCCTGGTTTATAACTGAAGTGATATTCGGAAAGCTTTGTATCCGTGTATTTCTTTCAGTTATGTTTTTTATTATTCTAGATCTCTGATATTTGTCAAATGTGTAATATTGATTCATACTTTGTGATATTCTTGAATTCTAATGGAATTGTTGTGATAAGCAATGAAATGTTGTTCTGTTTGCGTTTTGGTTTGTCATGTTCTCAAAGTAATTCGTTCTTTCTCTTCTCTTCGGAGACCGGGGAAGTTCGGGTCGCTTCAATTTGGTATCAGAGTTTTGGTTTACAGAGATCGAGAACAAGACACATTAGAACCGAATGAAAGAATCCATCAGATATTGGATTAGTAATATCCAACGAGGATAACTCGTTAGAGATGGGATCAGTAGTATCCTAGAACGAGTGTGAAGAGTATATTTTTCAAATGAAAACAATTTTGTTTTGAAATTTAAATCGTTTTATACGTATTTGAATATTTATTTGTATTAAATTTGGACAATCGAGTATATAAAGATTTTGCATATACGCGTCATGAACATATATTCGAAATTTTAATATACTAGATGGATATAGAATCACACTCTAGTCGCCCGAGGATGATTCCTCTGATGGCTATATAGCATCAGTAGTTTGTGTTCAAGTTTCGAAAGTGGGATTTCTATATATTTCCATTAGACTGGTGTGAGAACCAAAACTAGATAGGTTTATTGCTGCGATTTGGCATCAAAAACATGATTTTCTATATATATATATATATATATCAAAATTATGAGATTGAAACGTTAATTCACTAATAGATTGTTGGTTGTGTTGTTTGATTGTTGGTTTGATTAATTGAAATTTTGAACCATTTAGCCTAATTGAACCAAATATTGAACTGTATTGAAAAATGATTACAATTGCATGCATATACATGTATATACATTGAACAGGTCATAGCAAGGAGGATAGAGCAGAAGAATAAAATTGTTTGCCAGACAAATAGGTACATATTTATTGTATTTCTTGGGAATTTAATGATTTTATGAGCCGATTGGCTAGCCGCTTGGCTTTTTCTTTTGGATTGGTGAGGGCCGTGGGAGGCTATTTGAAATATCCCAAAGCTCCCGGTGCAGGGGAGGTTATGGCGAAATTTTTCGAAAATTTAGGGTGTTAGCCAAATTTTTGAAAAATTTGAAAAGTTCTTGGAAACTAAAAAGTTGAAGAACTTAAGCGTAAAGAAAATATAACGACCCATATTTTTGACCGTTTAAAATCGACAATAAGCCACACATGTCGACCCAAACAAATCGCAAATGCAGGTAGTTATTGGGAAAAGAAGGAAAAGAAAGAAAGAAGAGAAAAACAATAACAGAATCTCACAGCGGAAGGACAACATATAATAAACAAATAGCAGTTGAAATATATACCGTGGTTATAACATTCAATGATTATCAGAGTTACATATACATACGGATGTACATAATAAGCAGCGGAAATAAATGCAGTGTTAAACCATACTCATAATAGATATATACGCCAAACTTCATCTTCGTCCTCCAAGGCAAGGGAATCTTCGCTAACTGCAACATCTGCTGACCCGAGCGTATTGCATAAAACGAAAACACAACAAACACTCGGATCAGCACTAAATCATCTCATATTAGTCAAATCAAAATACGAAATAACATCAGTATCATGGGTGCAGTAACTCAGGAGATATTACGGGATTTTTCTATCTCTTGAGGATCCGTTAAACTAATACATACATAGATAGTACGCTATTATGATATTGTCTACTCAGTAAAGTATAAATACCGAAAATAGCGTAAGCGGGATTACATTTTTACCCTTACACCGTTTATAATACCATAGTCTATACAGTATCGTAAACCCAACCTAACATGAATGGCATCAGAGGGCACTCCATAGGTATGATACAAATCAAAATCGTAGGGGCTCGATAAGGATAAATATGACAAGGCACTCAAGGCAATGCCCAGGGTAGGATTCTACCAATCGCACTCCTTGACCGGTGGTAACGCATGCAGCCACTACCGCCCACCTCGGAACACACTCCCATAATTCATAAATGGGCCCAAATCATCATCATCATAGTCATAGAAATAGTATCAAAGAAGTGTGTCCGATCAAAGGTGCTACCTCAGTTAGTCACGGTATAACTCCTGTTTTAGTCATTTCAATTCTGACCCGAAGGTCAGGGCTGTTTCGTCATCGTTCATCTTCTTCGATTCAATAATCGCCTCCAGGTCATCATACTCATTCTGGATACGTCATAATGTTCATAGTTGTCAAAGTGGTATCGACACCGACAGAGAGTATGCCTTATGTCGACTCCGGTCTCTTTAACAACTAACGCTTACATTTTTCACATCGGTTGGTTCTTTTACATTTCAAAGGTTCGCTTTCATCTCAAAATATCATATTTTGTTTCAAACCCATTTTTATATTCAAAAGAATAAAAATTTCATATCAACATATCACAAACATACCCAAACCGATTTTATTCTAAACTAGAATATATTTCATATCCTAATATTATAATCATATAATATTTCATAATCGACTTATATTCAAACAGAATATATTTTACCTCAAAGGTTATACTTATCTCAAATCGATTTGAATTCTAAATCCGTTCATATTCAAAAGAGTATAAATCTCCATAACCCTCATTCATATCATTTATGAAATCCATTATATTCAAATAAACATATCAATTTAATTTCCATATAAAATTGGTTAACGTCGATTCCATATTTGAATACTTTGTTTTGACTCCATCTCGAACTGCGGTTTAAATCCAGCATTTTCCATTCGGAAGAAAATTTACGATCATTGACAAAATTTGAAAACAGATGCTCTTAAAAAAATTCTTTATATAAAGTATATGTATAGAAATAATGGTTAAAACAAAATAAGATAATTTATATCATTATGAATATATATACATAATAAAAAAATTCTAATTAGTTTTTAAATAATATAATATAATATAAGAAAAATTTAAGCTAGAATAAATAGTCTATAAGTAAAAGTTAAATGATAGATTTTAAGGAAAGAATAACTTATTTGAGCCCAAACATTTTAAATACATATAAATATATAATAAATTCTTAAATCAAAATTTCTTCTTTCTTCCGAACTTCAAATGCTTGAACCCACACTCCAGTCTCAATGGAGTTATAAAATTCAATATCTTGTTTCAAACGCCATTCAACCCAAATCTTCGATTTAGGGAAATTCAACCCATATTCCTTGATCCTCTCTTCTTTCAATTTTAAATTCAAATAAAATATTTCATTCAAATCCAACCTAAATTTGAAAGTTTCAGATTTTATCCAAACCTCATTTTAAGAATTCCACTTCCTTTGGAAACAATTTCTTAGCCACTCAAGTAACATTTGCGATCCAGGTCCTTTATAGGAACAGGTTTATCGAGTATCGGTTCATTTCTTTAACTGAAATTTCTGTCAAATAAAATCCCCAAATATTTGAAAATCATTTAACCAATCGATGTCTGTATAGAATTTCCTATCCAATGGCCAAGTGATTAAATTTTAATTTCTCGATATTTCAGGGATGGATTTATCATTTCAATCCAAATCAGGATCACAAAGGTTTATCATTTCACTCTGTGTTCTTAATTTATTTTATCGATAAATCCCGGGTTCATTAGATGCCCTTAACATCAAGGGTAAATGAGATTTATCGTCATAATCAACATGTATTACAATATACTGAAATAAGGAGCATTAAAATGTCACTATAAATTCAGTAATAAATTTCAACCAACATCCATCACAACAGTTTCATTCAACTGATCAGCATTAAACTGTTTCATGATTTTTCAAGGGTTCTAATTTTAAATTAGAAATATAAATTAAATTAAATAACTAATCGTTACCTAAATTGCATGTTAACACACTTGCATGTCAAATTGAAACAACACATCAACACTCCAACACAACCATGTAACCAAACTTATTTCATAATTTAATTCAATAAATATGGGAATAATTCAGTATTTCGTGAGCGAAGAATCACTCACCTTTGCGTCCATAGTTGATCGAACGTCCAACTAAGGACCAAAATTTGACAGTCACCAAATGCAGCTCGGTTAGTGCCAAAACGTCCGCAATTCCGCCACGATCCAAACGCAACAAACCGCGTCCAAATCCGAGTTAAAACGAGAGAGTTATTAGTGTTTTAGTGTTCGAAATTTTAAAATATATAAATTAATAAAATAAACTCTCACCAATCACCCTTTGACACCTCATCTTCCTCCCTCCCGCTCATTCTTCTTTGCTACAGTAACCCATTGGAACCCAACCACGTACAAAAACACGAACTTTGACAGACGATTACTCTCTGCTCAGGCCACCGGAAGGGACGAGACTGCCACCATTCGAAAGCTCCTTCGAAGCCGCACCATCCTGTACCAGCCCTACCACCTGCGATCAGCCCTATCGCCACCGCCATGCAGATGAACGGAATGGGATTTTAACCCTAAACCACGAGATTCCGACGACCTACTCGACGATAGATGACGAGACCAAATTCGTTGCGATCCCAACAACGATACGAACAATACCCAGAAGTTGATTTCTTCGATTAGCATCAAAATCAAAAAGCCCCAAAATCAACCTTAGGATTTCGAAAATCAGAACCTTTGACCAAGATTTTCGGCCAAACGATGCAATGCATGTTGAAACTGAGAACACCAGTAGCTTCGTATCGTCGGGAGCTTTGTATCGATATATAATAAGCTAGGGTTTGGAAATTTTTATTTTTGAAGTTTGATTTTCATTTTGATCTTGGGTTTGAAAAATTATTTTTAGCCATTATGAAGAAAAGTAGACAGAGGAAAGTGTACGTATCATAGATATGAGCTGATAAGTGAAGGAAGGGATTTTTATTTATAATTATAAGGCCCAAACATGAGAAATACACAATTATCCATTTACAATGCTCTCGTTCACATTTTCTCTTGTACAATCAAACGGTAAGTCGGATTGTAACGCAAATTGAAATCCTATAATAATTCACCGTTCCGGTTCTGATGGCGCCAGTTTCGTCAAATTCCGAGTCATTCGCCAAAACAGTTAAATTTCACTATTAATCAATTAATAAAATATTCAAATATTTATTTAGCTGTTTTATTTCAATTTGAATATTCATTAAATTCAAATTTAAACCAATTTATAACTTAAGTAAATTCCATAAATTTATTTCATAAATTTTTAAGTTCCACATATGATTATTTACTAATTCAAGTTTTGAATTTCAAATTTAACTTAAACAACATAAATTTCCACCACTTCCAAATTAAATTTGAATTTCACTTTTAAATTAAACAACTCAAATTCATTTTACTAAAAAAATCCTAAATTTCAAATTACAACATTTTTAAATGAACTAAATTTGAGAAAAAAAAATCTATTTATACTAAATTCAAATAATCATCAACATTATTTGATTCTTCCCATATCATTCCATTTTATTTATTTAAAATTGAAAAATATAAATATAGAAAATACGGTATGTTACATTCTCCCCCACTTAAAATCTTTTCGTCCTCGAAAAGAGAATGAAATGACGTATTAATCAAATCATACATTCAAATTTAGACTTATAAAATATATTTATAAAATAAGTATATAGTTGTAATACCCCATAAATTTTCTAACTCCTGAAATCACGGAAGATTTCTGCAACATCTCCTTTGTACGGAGAGGTCCGGAAAATCGCCACATATATAAAATCCCAATATACATCTCATCATTCGATGAGGCATCCCGAAAATGGGGAAAAACAAAAATATAAACCACCAAAACTTTGTAACACAGTTATGTACCTTTCTTTAGCGTTTATTTGCATTTTTATTACCTTAGCATTTAGCGTTTTGTGCAAGCGAGCTTCGAAGCATAGCGCACACTCCTTACACCTGTTACAACTCGCATACACATGAGACTCAAGCATATATACAATATATAACAAACATATGCAAATTACACAACATACATTAATCATTTTAACCCCAAAACCAATATATCTATGGCTGGCTGGCAAACAAAATGAAGTTTATCACCCATTAAATGTTGGAATTTGACTAGAACAGGTAAAAGTTGTAGCATTTCTTTTAAGCTTTCTGAATTGTCCGGATTCATCGAATTCCGACCAATTGTTCAAAAGTTATGACTGTTTTGATAAAACCGAACGCTTCAGCCCGTACCCTGAAAATGCAGGTCTGAAATGTTCTATCCACTTTTTAGCCCTCTAAACATCATAATTTGACTCAGCATATTGAGAGAAAGTTTTAGTTTACATTCTGGCCTTTCCGAATTGTACTCGCACATCCAAATCCGATGCTTGGTTAGGAAGTTATGGTGCAAACAATATTGGTATTCAGTTCAGATTTTTATTTTCTGCGCATACAACTACGACTAGTTCTTGGTTTTCAAGTTAATAAACTTGGAAACTAGGCAAGGATTTATTAACACAAAATTTAGCTCAGTTTCTAAGGTTTCCAAAAAGTCCGAGATAATCGAATTCCGACCAGCCCATCAAAAGTTATGGCCATTTTAGCTTCCGCTTATCGAATATTTTTAAATTTCCGCATAACATCGATTAATTCCATTTGAAGTTTCAACCATTCGATTCCAATAATTTTGGTAAATCTTTAACACTTCAATTTGTTATCGCTTCATTTCTCGAGAAATGGATTCACATTCGATTGCCTGTTATTATTATTGTTCTGATCTATTTTTTTTTTCTTTGTTTTCATTTTAAGCATTTAATTACACCTAAGACTTGAATTCACTTTAATTTCCGAACTAACTCGATAATATCAAATTATTAACTCATTAACTTTGGTCGACTTACCAAATTCGTTCGATATTCAAATTGAATAATTTAGCCCTCGGTTTTATATCTCCTATATCTTATTTCATGTCTCAATTCCTGGTTTGTATTACTTCCTCGCACCTCATTCCCATTAACATGGGTCATCCCATCACATTTTCATTACTTACTTTTATTACTCCATTTACACTACATGAACGTCGTTTCATTTAGATAACTTCAAACCCAAAAGCCAAGGGTTAAGAACAGTTATAGTTTTATATAACTATTCTATTTCTCTTGTTTTCGACATTTCATTTTACTTGCCTAATCCACCAATATATAGATTCTATATTGGCTTATTTAATTCTTTTCCAATTGATTTCGTTTCATCAAATCCATCCAAACCAGGTTAAGTTTTATTCTCATGTCTCATTTCAATATTTCCAATTCCCAAATTAGGATTCTCTTAACTATTATTTTATTCTGAATAAACCAATTTATATTTCCATCCCATTTCTTATTTTGGCACTTTGATTCATCCTTAACCATTCCCTTATTCTCATCTCATATTATATTAAAGTTTGTTTCGATAAAATATATTTTTATCTATTCAAGTATGGAATTTTCATCCCAATTCTTTCTAAATCACTTATTATGATTTTTTTTTACCAATTATCAATATTTTTAATAATTTTATTATCGATATTTCAGTCGGTTTCCAATAACGGCCACCGAGCTGCGGCCATAGCGACCTTTTCCAAATTTGATTTGGACATATTTCCAAATCTAACCATTAGATTTTTAATCTCTCATATTCATTGGAAAGCTTTTTCCGATACGAACCCAATAGTTTCGGTTTTGGGAGAATCCGACGATCGGATCTCCTGCTATGTCCATTCAAAGTCAATGGTCGAAATTCGCGAACGGTCGCTACGCCGCGCATTCAATTTAAACCATTTATATATATATATATATATATATATATATATATATATATATATATATTTCATCGGCAAATTTTCTTCCCGTATTATCGCCCTGCTTAAGAATTCAACGACCACTTCTTTTCTCTTAATACTCAGGTCCATTTCCTCGTTTCAACATCTAAATTCTAACAGATCGAGTTTCTAAAGTGATTAGACCAATATTATTAGTTAAGACCACTTAAGTATTTTAATTCCGGGTTTAAACTAAGTTCAAAGTAACATACATGTTTATAAACTTCTTTGAAAACTATACCATATAAATTTTTTAAATCCAATCTTTAATTTGTAAAGAACATAAAATTTCAATTCTGGTTTAAATTTAAACTCATTTTTAAATATCATATACTTGGAATCTTATCCAAACTTATACTATAGGGGTTTAAATCCAAAGATCCTTTCAAACCAGTTATGAAAGTACAGGTGGTCTCCCCTACTCAGATGCTTCAGAATAAATGTCGATAATGCGTGCACTCATTATCGAAGTCATTTCTGATGTCCGAGGAGGGATTATACACTTATTTCTTTTGAAACCATTTCCAAACTATTTCTTATCATACGATATTATTTCAAACTTTGGCAAACTATCTTCGAAAACACCCAGGATCAAGTTTCAAGTTCATATCTATTTCAATCACAAACCCTTTTCGCCCAATTATACCTATAGGTATTCCATTTCAAATATATTCTAGATACATTAAATTTCCCTTATTATAATTATTATCTAATCAACCATAATAAGTAATAACTTAACGTTACCACCTACTAAAACGAATACATACATATTTGAACCAATAATATATATATATTTGATATATATTTAAAAAATAAAATCGAAACCATATTATATCGATCATTCTGTTCGATTATTTAGAGATCCCTATCGATTCTATGGCGTCCCATATATCGACCAGAATCCATAAATATTCAGCAGAACAACTCAACATAATGTAAACCAATTTATAACCAAATACAAGTACGCTCTCTCATATCACTCAAACTCATTCTAGGGAGTTTCTAACCCTATCTCTAATGAGTTAATTCCCAACAGAGCCAAGTTTATCGCTAACCATCGCTCTGATACCAACTATAATGACCCATATTTTTGACCGTTTAAAATCGACAATAAGCCACACATGTCGACCCAAACAAATCGCAAATGCAGGTAGTTATTGGGAAAAGAAGGAAAAGAAAGAAAGAAGAGAAAAACAATAACAGAATCTCACAGCGGAAGGACAACATATAATAAACAAATAGCAGTTAAAAAGCAGTTGAAATGTATACTGTGGTTATAACATTCAATGATCATCAGAGTTACATATACATACGGATGTACATAATAAGCAGCGGAAATAAATGCAGTGGTTAAACCATACTCATAATAGATATATACGCCAAACTTCGTCTTCGTCCTCCAAGGCAAGGGAATCTTTGCTAACTGTAACATCTGCTGACCCAAGCGTATTGCATAAAAAGAAAACACAACAAACACTCGGATCAACACTAAATCATCTCATATTAGTCAAATCAAAATACGAAATAACATCAGTATCATGGGTGCAGTAACTCAGGAGATATTACGGGATTTTTCTATCTCTTGAGGATCCGTTAAACTAATACATACATAGATAGTACGCTATTATGATAGTGTCTACTCAGTAAAGTATAAATACTGAAAATAGAGTAAGCGGGATTACATTTTTACCCTAACACCGTTTATAATACCGTAGTCTATACAGTACCGTAAACCCAACCTAACACGGATGGCATCAGAGGGCAATCCATAGGTACGATACAAATCAAAATCGTAGGGGCTCGATAAGGATAAATATGACAAGGCACTCGAGGCAATGCCCAGGGTAGGATTCTACCAATCGCACTCCCGGACCGGTGGTAACGCATAGCAGCCACTACCGCCCACCTCGGAACACACTCCCATAATTCATAAATGGGCCCAAATCATCATCATCGTAGTAATAGAAATAGTATCGAAGAAGTGTGTCCGATCAAAGGTGCTACCTCAGTTAGTCACGGTATTGCTCCTGTTTTAGTCATTTCAATTCTGACTCGAAGGTCAGGGCTATTTCGTCATCGTTCATCTTCTTCGATTCAATAATCGCCTCCAGGTCATCATACTCATTCTGGATACGTCATAACGTTCATAGTTGTCAAAGTGGTATCGACACCGACAGAGAGTATGCCTTATGTCGACTCCGGTCTCTTTAACAACTAACGCTTACATTTTTCACATCGGTTGGTTCTTTTACATTTCAAAGGTTCGCTTTCATCTCAAAATATCATATTTTGTTTCGAACCCATTTTTATATTCAAAAGAATAAAAATTTCATATCAACATATCACAATCATACCCAAACCGATTTTACTCTAAACTAGAATATATTTCATATCCTTATATTATAATCATATAATATTTCATAATCGACTTATATTCAAACAGAATATATTTTACCTCAAAGGTTATACTTATCTCAAATCGATTTGAATTCTAAATCCGTTCATATTCAAAAGAGTATAAATCTCCATAACCCTCATTCATATCATTTATGAAATCCATTATATTCAAATAAACATATCAATTTCATTTCCATATAAAATTGGTTAACGTCGATTCCATATTTGAATACTTTGTTTTGACTCCATCTTGAACTGCGGTTTAAATCCAGCATTTTCCATTCGGAAGAAAATTTACGATCATTGACAAAATTTGAAAACAGATGCTCTTAAAAAAATTCTTTATATAAAGTATATGTATAGAAATAATGGCTAAAACAAAATAAGATAATTTATATCATTATGAATATATATACATAATAAAAAAATTCTAATTAGTTTTTAAATAATATAATATAATATAAGAAAAATTTAAGCTAGAATAAATAATCTATAAGTAAAAGTTAAATGATAGATTCTAAGGAAAGAATAACTTATTTGAGCCCAAACATTTTAAATACATATATATAATAAATTCTTAAATCAAAATTTCTTCTGTCTTCCGAACTTCAAATGCTTGAACCCACACTCCAGTCTCAATGGAGTTATAAAATTCAATATCTTGTTTCAAACGCCATTCAACCCAAATCTTCGATTTAGGGAAATTCAACCCATATTCCTTGATCCTCTCTTCTTTCAATTTTAAATTCAAATAAAATATTTCATTCAAATCCAACCTAAATTTGAAAGTTTCAGATTTTATCCAAACCTCATTTTAAGAATTCCACTTCCTTTGGAAACAATTTCTTAGCCACTCAAGTAACATTTGCGATCCAGGTCCTTTATAGGAACAGGTTTATCGAGTATCGGTTCATTTCTTTAACTGAAATTTCTGTCAAATAAAATCCCCAAATATTTGAAAATCATTTAACCAATCGATGTCTGTATAGAATTTCCTTTCCAATGGCCAAGTGATTAAATTTTAATTTCTCGATATTTCAGGGATGGATTTATCATTTCAATCCAAATTAGGATCACAAAGGTTTATCATTTCACTCTGTGTTCTTAATTTATTTTATCGATAAATCCCGGGTTCATTAGATGCCCTTAACATCAAGGGTAAATGAGATTTATCGTCATAATCAACATGTATTACAATATACTGAAATAAGGAGCATTAAAATGTCACTATAAATTCAGTAATAAATTTCAACCAACATCCATCACAACAGTTTCATTCAACTGATCAGCATTAAACTGTTTCATGATTTTTCAAGGGTTCTAATTTTAAATTAGAAATATAAATTAAATTAAATAACTAATCGTTACCTAAATTGCATGTTAACACACTTGCATGTCAAATTGAAACAACACATCAACACTCCAACACAACCATGTAACCAAACTTATTTCATAATTTAATTCAATAAATATGGGAATAATTCAGTATTTCGTGAGCGAAGAATCACTCACCTTTGCGTCCATAGTTGATCGAACGTCCAACTAAGGACCAAAATTTGACAGTCACCAAATGCAGCTCGGTTAGTGCCAAAACGTCCGCAATTCCGCCACAATCCCAACGCAACAAACCGCGTCCAAATCCGAGTTAAAACGAGAGAGTTATTAGTGTTTTAGTGTTCGAAATTTTAAAATATATAAATTAATAAAATAAACTCTCACCAATCACCCTTTGACACCTCATCTTCCTCCCTCCCGCTCATTCTTCTTTGCTACAGTAACCCATTGGAACCCAACCACGTACAAAAACACGAACTTTGACCGACGATTACTCTCTGCTCAGGCCACCGGAAGGGACGAGACTGCCACCATTCGAAAGCTCCTTCGAAGCTGCACCATCCTGTACCAGCCCTACCACCTGCGATCAGCCCTATCGCCACCGCCATGCAGATGAACGGAATGGGATTTTAACCCTAATCCACGAGATTCCAACGACCTACTCGACGATAGATGACGAGACCAAATTCGTTGCGATCCCAACAACGATACGAACAATACCCAGAAGTTGATTTCTTCGATTAGCATCAAAATCAAAAAGCCCCAAAATCAACCTTAGGATTTCGAAAATCAGAACCTTTGACCAAGATTTTCGGCCAAACGATGCAATGCATGTTGAAACTGAGAACACCAGTAGCTTCGTATCGTCGGGAGCTTCGTATCGATATATAATAAGCTAGGGTTTGGAGATTTTTATTTTTGAAGTTTGATTTTCATTTTGATCTAGGGTTTGAAAAATTATTTTTAGCCATTATGAAGAAAAGTAGACAGAGGAAAGTGTACGTATCATAGGTATGAGCTGATGAGTGAAGGAAGGGATTTTTATTTATAATTATAAGGCCCAAACATGAGAAATACACAATTATCCATTTACAATGCTCTCGTTCACATTTTCTCTTGTACAATCAAACGGTAAGTCGGATTGTAACGCAAATTGAAATCCTATAATAATTCACCGTTCCGGTTCTGATGGCGCCAGTTTCGTCAAATTCCGAGTCATTCGCCAAAACAGTTAAATTTCACTATTAATCAATTAATAAAATATTCAAATATTCATTTAGCTGTTTTATTTCAATTTGAATATTCATTAAATTCAAATTTAAACCAATTTATAACTTAAGTAAATTCCATAAATTTATTTCATAAATTTTTAAGTTCCACATATGATTATTTACTAATTCAAGTTTTATCATTTCACTCTGTGTTCTTAATTTATTTTATCGATAAATCCCGGGTTCATTAGATGCCCGTAACATCAATGGTAAATGAGATTTATCGTCATAATTGTAACAACCCGAAAATCTGGGCCAGTTTAAATTTTTTTATTTCGGCAATTTTAGCAAATTTTGATTATTTAAAATGAATTATTTCAAATAATATCGACGAGAAAATTTGTTTTGAATAAAATTCAATCGTATATAGTTATATAGATCGACAATAGAGTATAAATAATTATATATAATTATAAAAGGAATTGAAAATGGCGCGGTAGTTCGATAATTCGATTTCAAACTTCAAATGAATGTACCGGGTGCAAAACAATCCGGATTTTAGTGAAACAAAAATAATGGAATTCGATAGTGAATATCTTTCCAACGAATCTGAAAAATCAAAATTTCATAGCGGGAATCAAAAGATATGTCCAGTTGAAAATTCTGAATAGTCGCTATGGAATTCAGGCCCTTAAAAATGGGAATTTTGCAAACGACCTCGGATTTCGACGAAACCACTTTTGTTGGGTCCGTGATGTAAAGTTATTGCTAGATTCCAAATTTCATAATTGTTTGAATCAATATGTGAGCGTGGCAAAGGAAAACGCGTTTGACCAGTTTCAGTTGATTTTAATCGACTGGAAAATGACCATTTTTCAAACAGTCTCAGAATTCGACGAAACTAGTTTTGTTAGGACCGTATCGTCAATACGAAGCTAGAAAATATTTTTCTGGAATTTTTCGAGTTATTATATGACCCCGGTAAATTGAAATACGTGTTCAAATTCAATATATAGAGTTATATGTTGATTTCAACGAAAACTGATCGAAAAGATCAAATCAGCTTACGATACATATCTCATTGTGTTCGGAATGGGGGTAATTAGCTAGGGGCGACCGTCATTCGGTCTCGTTTTGTGGTCGAATAAAAAGGTTGCTTTATGAGATAAATTAAATAAATAAATTAATTATATATATATTCCTTACCATTCTCTCTCCACCCTCAGTTAGAAGAAAAAACCCGATCTAAATCAAAATCGATCGCCCCTCTGCCAAATCGCGACGCCGCCTGGTGCCCCACCGTCGGCGCTAGCCATCGCGCCTCCCCCCCAGCAGCGCCTCGACCTCTACGCACCCACCTCCGGCCCCCTGAACGAGACCGTCGCCCCTCTCCATCGTTAGAATCGGTCCAACCCTCATCCGCCGGAAACCCTAACACTAGCCGCCACCAACCTGAGCACCCAGGCCACCGCCGACGATCGCTGCTTTTCCCCTCCCCTCCGCCGTGAGTTAACAGCAAAAGAAGGTAATTTAAAGTAATTTAGTTAATTTATGAATTGATGTTGATTATAAACTGATATATAAAACTAATTTACAAAAGAAGATTTACAAAAATATAATTTTTATGTAAGGTGTTTTTTTTAAAGATATAACTTTTTATGCACGAAGTAGCAACTTAAAAATACGATTTTTATATATAGAATAGCATAGTAAAAATTCGATTTTTATATATAGAATAGCATAGTAAAAATTCGATTTTTATATATAGAATAGCAAAGTAAAAATTCGGTTTTTATATACTGAATAGCGAAGTAAAAGTTCGATTTTTATATATAGAATAGCATAGTAAAAATTCGATTTTTATATACAGAATAGCAAAGTAAAAATTCGATTTTTATATATTGAATAGCGAAGAAAAAATTCGATTTTTATATATTGAATAGCGAAGTAAAAATTCGATTTTTATATAATGAATAGCGAAGTAAAAATTCGGTTTTTATATACTGAATAGCGAAGTAAAAATTCGATTTTTAAATATTGAATAGCGAAGTAAAAATTCGATTTTTATATATTGAATAGCGAAGTAAAAATTCGATTTTTACATATGTAGAGAATACGAGCAAGTAAAGTGACGATAGAAGAAACGGCGAAGATTTCTACCTATGAAGTGTCATGAAGTTGGGATAGCTATCGGTGAGAACTTCTCACTCAAAATATCCTTTTCTAGTTATATATATATACTAGGATGTAGACGGTGTTCAGTAGCACCTGACACCCGTCATCCACAGACCATGAATGGCTTGTTTGTTTAATTGTTTGGTTGTGTAGTTGGTTAGATTATTTGGTTTGAATTGAATTATTTGGTGAAATGAAATTGATTTGATTGATGTGTGAATGGCGTGGGCCTTCACCAGACCGGGGATAAGGCTAGGCCTCGGCCCGTTTCTAGTATCTTGCCGTTATGCCGCCGAAATTTTCTAAAAATAAGTTAGAAAAATAAAGATAACATTTTATTTAATAAATGAACCGAATAGAAAATTCATAGGATGAATAAAATAGTTTGATCGTTAAAAATATATTTTTTAACGTGAATGTGAATAAATAAATATTCATTTACAAACCGGACGGTTAGTTTATGTACACCTATTTGAAGGACATTGATTGGGACGATAAATTTTACACATTGCCCAACTGCACAAATAAAAATCTGTGTTTGATTGCTTGAAACCCCACACGGGTATTGGGATGATATTTGACGCACACTAATCCCGATTGTTTAGTTGTATGTCGATCGATTGATTGACAGGCTGTTATAAGCGTTGAATATTTATATTTGATGCTTATACAGTATAGAATGAACTTTGGATGATGGTTGATTATTCATCGTTGTTGATATATACATGTGTTGTAGAAAATCCATATAATTAACATTATATTTTAATTGATTGGGCCTCATTCCAGTTTTAAAATAGAAATATTTGAAAAGAAATATTTGAAATAGAATATTTGAAAATAGGAATATATGAAGCCGTATTGATTAGATTGACGCCATTTTGACGTGAACGATATTTATATCGATTTTATTCATTTTATAATGAATATCGAAAGTGATTTCAAAATCTGAAATTTTGAAAAGGAGATTGAATATAAATGAATTCGAATTGAAATTGAATATAAATGAATTCGAATTGAAATGGAATAGAAATGAATTCTAATTGAAATTGAATATGAAGTTGAAACCGTTTTGAAAATGAATTTAAAACGATTTATAAAGCACGTTTTGAATATAAATCGACAAAGTATATATTATATACATTATATAATGGCCTGAATAGAACGCGTCGCGCCGCGGTAGTTCGCGAATTTCGACCATTGACTTCGAACGGATATTACGGGAGATCCGACCGTCGGATTCCCCTAAAACCGGAACCGTTGGGTTCGTATCGAAAAGAGATTTCTAACGAATATTAGAAATTGGAAATCTAACGGTTGGATTTGGAATTATGTCCAAATCAAATTTGAAAAAGGTCGTTGTAAGTGCAGTTCGATGACCGTTGATGGAAATCGACTGTACGGGCCTTGATAAAATTATTAAAAATAGTAATAATTTGTGTAAAATCATAAGAAATGGTTTAGAAAGAATTGGGATGAAAAACTCCATATTTGAAAAGATAAAAATAGATTTTTATCGAAATGAACTAGTTTTGAACTAGAATTATAATTCTATTTATTTTTGAATAAATAAATTGAATTTGAAAAGGGTTTTAAAAATAACCAAAATTTCCAATGATTGCATTGGAATGGATTTGAATCGAAATTGTCTTCGGAATATTTCGATGTTGGATTTCGTGATTATACAGATGTTGTTATGGAAATTTGAAAGATATAGATATATATATATCGCTATTTCAAATATGATATCTGTTGGTCGTAGAATTTGATATTGAATATAAGCCGATATATTTTCTATTCAGAGCCTTGTATTTAATATCAAATGTGATTTGGGTTTGTCGTGAATGGTGTCTTGACTAACAATGTTCTTGAACCCAGTTGAGAAAAGATTAAATCTTTTTATTTAGATTTAATGAAGTGAACCAATTAAGTGATATTTAATTGAAATTGAATTGGAATTGATTTTTAGGATTATCGTGAACGGTGTTTTAAATAACACTTGTTCTTTAACCCGATAATTAATGGAATGCGATTTTGGGTTTATCGTGAACCGTGTTTTAAATGACATTGATTCTTTAACCCAGTTAACGATTGAAACTAAGTGGAGTTTTAATGAATCTTTAATTAGATTGAAAAGATCGAGAATGAAGTATCACCAGTTTTACTCCAGGCGATAGTTAAATCTTTAATTAGATTTGAACGTGAAATGGTAATTGAATTTACCGATAACACCGCGGTGTTAGATATGAAGTATAACCAGTTTTACTTCATGGGATGAATAGGTTGGGATTGGGAAATTAAAACAAATGATTACTTTGGTAAGGTTCGTTAATCCCGACTAGTTGAATCGAAATTCAAAATAAGATTAGAGAATAAATTCAAGGAATTTATCTTTGATAAAATTAATGGGAACCTCTCCTTATGAATATTAAATTTAGAAACTAACTGTCGGTTAGCCAAGCAGAATGGTTTTCTGGATATTGATCTGATGTTGGTTTCGGCCTTCGAGGTTAATATTTGGGGAATTATTCTCTGGTTAATTTACAGTTAGTGACTGATGAATTGGAATGAGGCGTATGTTGTGTTTGTGTAGCACTTATTTAAAATATACGCGAGTTATTCGAAAAGACCGGGTTTATCCCATTCTAAATAACTGATACGACGATAAGTCGAAGATGAAGATGATGGTCGAAGACCGGAGGTCTTCACGTCGTTTGGGTGATTACTGATGATCTTGATTGGGTTGTACACCCAAGAAGATGGAAACAGTTGGTGATCGTCTAGACGTATTTGGAGATCGATGGATATGCGGGGTACTAGGTGCCTCCGGTTTCGTTCAGACTCAGAACGGACGTGTAAATGGACTATGTTTCTGACATTGGATTTTAGTCTGTGTGATTGATCTCAATTAAATATATATCTGTTTGGCGGCGGAGAATTTATTCTCTTGCTTAACGCCCTTCTCTGAGACGTACGAGCTCAGGGGTTATATACTGATGGATATCAAACGCATGGAGTGAATTGCCTATGTGGCATGCTAAGATGCAATTGATCGAGGCTTCTTTTGAAAAGCAAAGTCGTGTGGTGGTGATCAAAGCACAGCCTGTGTGGCACAGCTTTGTGTAACGTGAATTTGTGAGCCTCACACCACGGTTGTGAACCAAAAACGGGAGACGGACCTCAGGGAGGGCATGCGTTTCTTTCTAGCTAGGGTGGTGTCAGTGACCTACCAGCCCTGACATTTATATACTTTTCACCTGTGTGGTTGTTGCTGTTGCGAGGCGCCTCGGTTTGATCGGACGATCCGGGTCCGATGGAGTCATTCGTTGGCTCACTTACGCCCCAAAGGGCGGGGAAACGCAGTGTTCAGGAATTTTAATCCACATCGGTGGACCGGCCCTGACGATCCAAAGGCTTGACAGAGTACTTGCCTGAGGCACGGGCTAGAGCGTCTCGAATCGGTTGAGGACTATCTTTTGCCTCGGTTCATAGATGGAAACCCCATTTCCAAATACGTGACTTTGCGATTTTGATTGTATAACCTATATATGGCGACATGATATATGGTACCCATGCTGCCTATGATTGATACTTATGATTCGAAGATTGTTTTATACACTATACACTTATAATAGTATCAAATGATTTGTTTTAAACGTATCAAGCATTCTTGGCTGTTATAAGGGAAAACCCTATCCCCCGGCTTGCGTTGCATTGTGTGATAGGACCTGGGTCTTATAACAGCTTCATTTTTCTTTATTTAGCATTGCGCTCTTTGTTTTATGCACTGGTATTCTTAGGAGGAAACCCGTTCCGTGTTATACGGCGTGGTCCCTTGATTTACCTAACTTTAAAAATAAAGATTAACTGTTTCAGTTCTCACACCAGTCACATGGCTGACCTGGAGTTTATTGTTTTAACCTAAACTCTGGGTGCCCTTATTTTGACACGGGCAGCTAGTAGTTTTGGTTTTGCAGATTTATATTCACAGGATCCTGGTTTACAGCTGGAACGATATCCAGAAAGCTTTGTATCCGTATATCTCATTCTAGTTGTGTATTGTATTATTTTCCGCTGCTATGTATTTAAATGTAATTTAGATCTCTGATATTTCTGTGTAATATTCATTTATACTCTGTATATTCTTGTAATCTGATGCATTGTTGTAATATACAATGAAATGTTCTTTTGTCTGCGTTCTGATTTGTCGTGTTCTCAAACGATAGGGCGTTTCGAACGGTCTGGGTCGGTTTAGCGACTGGTTCGGACCGAGCAAAATTCCTTTTCGTCACAATAATTAACATGCATTACAATATACTGAAATAAGGAGCATTAAAATGTCACTATAAATTCAGTAATAAATTTCAACCAACATCCATCACAACAGTTTCATTCAACTGATCAGCATTAAACTGTTTCATGATTTTTCAAGGGTTCGAATTTTAAATTAGAAATTTAAATTAAATTAAATTAAATAACTAATCATTACCTAAATTGCATGTTAACACACTTGCATGTCAAATTGAAACAACACATCAACACTCCAACACAACCATGCAACCAAACTTATTTCATAATTTAATTCAATAAATATGGGAATAATTCAGTATTTCGTGAGCGAAGAATCACTTACCTTTGCGTCCATAGTTGACCGAACGTCCAACTAAGGGACAAAATTTAACAGTCACCAAATGCAGCCGGTTAGTGCCAAAACGTCCGCAATTCCGCCACGATCCCAACGCAACAAACCGCGTCCAAATCCGAGTTAAAACGAGAGAGTTAGCAGTGTTTTAGTGTTCGAAATTTTAAAATATATAAATTAATAAAATAAACTCTCACCAATCACCCTTTGACACCTCAGCTTCCTCCCTCCCGCTCATTCTTCTTTGCTACAGTAACCCGTTGGAACCCAACCATGTACAAAAACACGAACTTTGACCGACGATTACTCTCTGCTCAGGCCACCGGAAGGGACGAGACTACCACCATTCTAAAGCTCCTTCGAAGCCGCACCATCCTGTACCAGTCCCACCACCTGCGATCAGCCCTATCGTCGCCGCCATGCAGATGAACGGAACGGGTTTTTAACCCTAAACCACGAAATTCTGACGACCTACTCGACGATAGATGATGAGACCAAATTCGTTGCGATCCCGGCAACGATACGAACAACACCCAGAAGTTGATTTCTTCGATTAGCATCAAAATCAAAAAGCCCCAAAATCAACCTTAGGATTTCGAAAATCAGAACCTTTGACCAAGATTTCCAGCCAAATGATGCAATGCATGTTGAAATTGAGAACACCAGTAACTTCGTATCGTCGAGAGCTTCATATCGATATATAATAAGCTAGGGTTTGGAGATTTTTATTTTTGAAGTTTGATTTTCATTTTGATCTAGGGTTTGAAAAATTATTTTCAGCCATTAAGAAGAAAAGTAGATGGAGGAAAGTGTATGTATCATAGAAATGAGCTGATGAGTGAAGGAAGGGATTTTTTATTTATAATTATAAGGCCCAAACATGAGAAATACACAATTATCCATTTACAATGCTCTCGTTCACATTTTCTCTCGCACGATCAAACGGTAAGTCGGATTGTAACGCAAATTGAAATCCTATAATAATTCACCATTCCGTTTCTGATGGCGCCAGTTTCGTCGAATTCCGAGACATTCGCCAAAACAGTTAAATTTCACTGTTAATCAATTAATAAAATATTCAAATATTCATTTAACTGTTTTAATTCAATTTGAATATTCATTAAATTCAAATTTAAACCAATTTATAACTTAAGTAAATTCCATAAATTTATTTCATAAATTTTTAAGTTCCACATAAGATTATTTACTAATTCAAGTTTTGAATTTCAAATTTAACTTAAACAACTTAAATTTCCACCACTTCCAAATTAAATTTGAATTTCACTTTTAAATTAAACCACTCAAATTCATTTTACTAATAAAATCTTAAATTTCAAATTACAACATTTTTAAATGAACTAAATTTGAGAAAAAAAATCTATTTATACTAAATTCAAATAATCATCAACATTATTTGATTCTTCTCATATCATTCCATTTTATTTATTTAAAATTAAAAAATATATATATAGAAAAAAAATTAGAAGGAAAAAAATTATCATCCCATATCATGTTAGTTGCCTGCCTTCTCTCCCTCTCTTCTTTTACACCCATTCATTTCTTTTTAGAAGGGAAAAAAATTATGTAGCCATCTCCTCCCTTTTCCTCTCCTATTTCGGCTACTTATCTTCCCCAAAATTCACACTCTCTTCAAACAAATTCACACAAGTATACATTTTCACTTCTTTTATTTTCCTTCCTATTAAAGCAATTCCCTTGTTTTCCCAGTTCTCTTAAAACCAGTCCTCTCCTACTTTACTTCTCTTTGTAAAAAAATGAAGAAAACAAATAAAAGAGAAAAATATTCGATTTTATTTGCTTTTATTGTTGTCTTCTATTGGCTACCTTGTATCTTCTTGTGTCCATCTTCAAATCCATGCAAGGTGAGTTTAGCTAACGATTTATTTATTTCATGTATTTTGACATTGATAGAAACTAAAATATAGTTGTCAATGTTCAATGTTGTCGGTTGCTTCATGGTTGAATTTTGTTGTTGCCTCTTTGCTGTCCAATTTCATGTTATTATTGTATTTTTGTCATCATGTTAATGTTGATGTTCATCATGTTGTCTTGATGTATTTCTCATACTTTATTATATAAATTAAAGTACACATTTCAATATATTCATCTTGCTTTGTTGTACAAACCTGAAATACGTCAGTATGCATGCTTGCTTTGTTTTATTAAAACATGTCATGCCTTGCCGTGTTGCTTTGATTTCTAGTCCAAAAAAAAAATTTGATGACCATGATTTCTTGACAGTTTGAACGTATATTCGAATGTTTAGAAAATGCTTATATGAGTTAGGATTAACGTTTTATTTTAGTGATTTATTGATGTTGTTTTACATGAATAAAGTTAATCCTGACTCGAATGTTTCGTGTTTTGCATGAAAAGCTCGTGTTAGACCTGAGTGTTACTGTAACACCCCGCGAATTCTATAACTGTGAAATTCACAAATTAAAGTATAATTAATTTCAAATCAAAGAACTAAGGGAAACGGGATAAGCCATTGCGTTCGTCTCGGAAAAATACGCGAAATAGAGTCCGAGTTTTCGAAAAACGGATATCGTATGAAGAAGTTATGGACGAACGAAGTTGGGCGAAAAACCGGAGCAGGGTCAGAATGCACTGGCGCACTTGGGAAGTGCGCCAGAACAAAAATGAACTGGTACACTTGTGAAGTGCGCCAGTACATTTTTGACCTGGCGCACCTGCCAAGTGCGCCCAGGTCAAAAATAACCTGCTGGCCAGGTCTGGTCTAGTCCTGGCTGGCCAGGTCTGTGTTTGGCCGATTTTCAGAAGCTTGCTTTGTCATTAGGGCTAGGTGGCAGGCTCTAATTGGTTTCTCTTTCGAATGAATGGCTACGATCAATCCAAGCAACATCAATGGTCCTAATCAGTTCATAAACCCTATAAAAATGACCCTAGACTCACCCTAATCTATTCATTCAAAAATAAGAACAAAGCCGTCATGTTGCTGAGGAACGACTAAGAGTAGCCGCCAATTGGAGAGAGGATTAGGAGGCAAATTCTAAAGCATAAAGCAACCTAAACAAATCAAATCAACAAGGAATCGCATCTCCAAATCCCTAAATTGGAGAATTCGCCATACAATTGTAAGTAGAGTATTATTTTGGTATGAACAAATAATTGTGTTGGTTTGTATACTTGATTGTGGTGATAAAGTAATTCATATTTGTGCGTTACTATGATTCCTATCGATTTGGGATATTGTATACGTTTGGATATTCTCGAATTATGTTATTCATTATAAAAAACTACATGTTTGCGGTAGTTTTATGCAAGTATACGTTTGGAATATTCGCAAATTATGTAATCCATGTTGAAGCTACATGTATGTAGTTGATTAATTGAAATTCATGCAAGTTTGGGGTTTTGCTACTATGCCATCATAATGTATATTTTTGTACATAAATCATTTTGTACGTAATTGGAACAAATTTGGGTTATTATAGTTCATATGAAACTATGTTGAAATTTTGGCACCATGATCTATGTATTAAGCCATGCTTTTGTACTAGAAAACCTATTTGCAAACTTATGAATATGACTAAGCTATGATTGATATTTTGCATAATTAAAGTCCATGTTAGGTCTATATTGTTAACAAGAATTATATGATGACATATGTGGTACATAGCTAGGTTAGATTCAAAATCCCATTTGCAAGTTTGCATGACTAAAGTAAAAAATCATGATTTCATGTTAGAAATATTTATGCCATGAATAGATTAAGTTAAACTATACTTTTGTGTTAGTAACAAAAGTAAGCACCCTTGTAAGCATGTAGTAATCTTATGAACATGATTTGCTTATGTTTGACATTATGCCTGAATAAAAATATAGGTTTATGTTGTAGTTAAGCCTATGTGTCAATAGTGATATTCTTATCTCAACTACAAGTTTACATGCTTTGATTCATGTCACTTATGCTACTATGCAAGTACACCAGTTTCTGTTTTGTAGTTCCAACGTTATGTTGCAAGTTCATGCGTTCACATTCCCATTTTTGTGTATGTAATCACGCTTTAAGCCTCCCCTTTTTCTCATGGCTAAGTTGGGCTTAAAAGCCTAAGCCTAACATATATTATGATAAACGAACGTATTAAACGGGGGAAAATAGCGTTGGGCCAAATTAATTAATAAATAAAAATATAAAGTAGAAGGGCCCAAATTCAAGTATGGGTTGGGCCCATGATTGGTGTAACCTTTACACCATTAACTTAATAATGGGCCGCAAATATTTACATACAAGAAAATAAAGAAGAAAGACAAAATATGTAAATGTAGAACATACGATGTGTTTAACCCGAGGTTGGATTGAGTTGTGATGTAAACCTGCCCGGAACCGCCCGGCTGTCCAGTAGTCACAACAATACCTATCCAATGTGGGAGGCTAAACATGGAGCCCAATAAGGACCCGAGGTTAGACTGAGTTGTGGCATAAGACTGCCCGGAACCAACCGGCAACAGGCAGCCACAACAATACCTGTCGAATGTGAGAGGTCAAGGCTTTAATAAGACAATTTAAGCTGAGTCAGGATTGTTAGGATTAAGTGGACTATAGACTTAATCAAAATGGAACATGCTAAACTAAACGGACTGGTGGGGGTTAGGTTAGAAAACACTTAACCAACTTAGCATGTTGGCTAGAGATAGAAAACCTAGTAACGGGGGACCCTTTTCAGCAGTAACCCTAGAAGGTGTATCATGATACCCTGAAACTAGGCAGGGTGGGGCACGATTACTGGGCTGATTGTAAGAGGTCAAATCGACGGCGGTGGTGTAGCAGTGTAGGTTCTAACGGGGTGCGGGCGTGCACACACTCCGGCGCAGAAAAATAAGGCACTGGACACCAGTAGCATACCTGTGCATTCTAGGATTGTGTCGGGCCGCCACCATGGGACTTGATACACCCCATGGTGGGACCAGCATAGGTAACTACAACATCGGGGGCCGTAAGACACATGTAACTATGCGAGTAGGAGCCGATCATTATAAAATGGATCACTTCACCCTGATTATGGGGTGCCAGTTGGGAACTAGTTTATATAGGTTCAGAGATTAACATGGGGTACGATAGCATATTCGACCCTAGACAACTTGACCAAATTTATAGTGCTTTCCCACTTCTTGTTTATACTTATCATACCCAGTTCTTTATTCATAGACAGAATAGTACTAGACTTACTCAGGCTTTATGTCTGACTCTACTTTTCTTTCGTCTTCTTTTCTTCCGTTCCCCCCCAGGTCCCCAGGGAGGGAACACAGCAGCTTGACCAGCCTTAACATCCAGCTTGAAGAAGAGAAATGTATTGCTTGGACCTTTTCGTTTTGAACTATGGCTTTGGACAACCACTATGGGGCTTTTGCAGTTTATCTATGTTTTCTTTATGCTTCTTTAAATAATGTAATCAAGACAGATTATGAAAGTGTTATGTTATGTTTTTGGAAAGGATGTAAGACAATCATGGTGATGTTGATGTAGCACGTATTTGCTTTTATGAAATAAAAGTTGTTGTTTTTCCGCAATTACAAATATGTGTTCTTATATCTGTCTTGTATATCTGTGACTTATACTTATAAACCTCCACCAAAATTAGGGCATTCCCTTTGAGAGTGACCCTAACGGAGGTGGGGTGTTTCACTTGGTATCAGAGCATAGGTTTACCAGATAAGATAAAAAGTTTTGAAAATATTATTTTCAAAAAGGAAATTTAAAGAAGCATTTTTAAAAGAAAGATATTATTTTATTTTAAAAAGGCAAAGTCCCCCCCCCCCCCAAAGCCATAGGTATTATCTCTTATCCTTCGTTCTGAATCTATCCTTTTTGTTTCAGCATGTCCGAAGAACTTAACTTGCCGGAAGGGGTACCAATACCTGGTTGGTTTAGACGGTTCTTAGAAGCAAGAGCCACTCAGCCAGGTCCTACCATTCCTCCTCCCCCAGCTGCAGGAAATCATCCAGCTGCAGCAGCACCTTTTCCTCCACCTCCTCCACGGGGAAACACTTTTGCTAAGATATGTAAAGATTTTAAAGCTATGGGAGGAAAGGATTTCCATGGAACTGAGTCCTTCGTGGCAGCTAGAAATTGGCTGAAAGAAACGGAGGACCTATTCATCGTCTTTGAGGTAGAGGATAGACAAAAAGTACAATTGGCAGTATGGCTATTGAAGGGCGAGGCTTCCTACTGGTGGGAAGTCACTAATGCTGAAAGACCAGTGGAAACATGGGAGGACTTTAGGGCAAGGTTTGAAACTAAATTTCTCTCAGATGCGGAAAGAAGTTTGCAGTTGGAAAAATTCTTATTTCTTAAGCAAGGGGACAAGACGGTCAGAGAGTATGTGAATCAGTTCGATGAGCTGGCTAGGTTTGGGCTTGACCTAGTCAACACCCCGCACAAGAAGGCTCTCCGTTTCGTCAAAGGGTTGAATGAGCCATTACACAGTTTGGCCATGACCCATATACCCATGGGAGCCACGTATGAAAGATTGGTGCAAATGGCATTGCTGAATGAAGAGGATAAGGGCAAGAAGGAGACAAAGGCAGGAAGCTCTCAAGGGAAGAAAGAGGGTGTGCAGCCTAAGAAGACAGACTTTAAGAAGGGCGGGAAAGGCAACAAAGAGAAGAGGAAGTGCAATTTCTGTGGCAAAGTGGGGCACTTAGTAAAGGACTGCCGGAAAAAGAAGGCCAAGGAGAATGGTGGGTGCTTTTCTTGCGGTGAGACGGGCCACAGGGCTAAGGACTGCCCAAAGAAACGAGGACAGGGGCAGAGGGCTGGATCCACCCCAGGGGCACAGGTTCATGTGCTGGAAGCGCCACCTCTGCAACAGCGAGGTATAAATACTTCTGTAGAAAGTGTAGTTTATCTTTATGATCACCCCGTTCGCACTTTATTTGATTCTGGCGCATCACACTCCTTTATCTCGTCTGCTTTAGTAGAATCTCTGCACCTAAAAACTAGTATGGTAGAGGACCCCTTAATTGTTTCAAACCCAATTGGGGGCCCAGCTCATTTGTCTATGATCTGTTTGGGATTGAAAATTTCTATTCTAAGTGTAGAATTTCAATTTAGTGCCTTTGTTTTGGGCTTTTCGGGTTATGGTTTGATTTTGGGTATGGATTGGCTATCCAGTAATGGGGCCATCCTTGATTGTGAGAAAAGGGTTGTTAGGCTCCTAACCCAGCTCGGTAATACTTTGGAAATTTCTTGTAATCCCTCGTATGCGGTTATGCTTAGTTATCTTGAATCGCTAGATGCCTCTGTTGAAAATTTGCAATCAGTTAAAGTGGTCCGGGAATATCTGGATGTCTTCGAAGAGGTGAAGGGCTTGCCTCCGAAGCGGGAAATAGACTTCCGCATATATCTTGTAGATAATGCAAAGCCCGTTGCGTTGCCCGTTAGACACATGGCTCCACGAGAAAGGAAAGAGCTCAGTAAACAGATTAAAGAGCTTCTAGAAAAGGGGTTCATTAGGAGGAGCATTTCAGAATGGGGCGCTCCAGTGGTGTTCGCTACAAAGGCGGATGGTTCACTCCGTCTATGTGTTGACTATAGGGAGCTCAACAAGCTAACGAAAAAGAATAGGCACCCTCTCCCTAGAATTGACGATTTGTTTGACCAGCTTGTAGGAGTGTCTGTTTTCTCCCAACTCGATTTAGCAACCGGTTTTCATCAGCTAAGGGTGGCTGAAGATAGCATCGATAAAACGGCATTCAGAACCCCAGACGGCTTCTTTGAATGGCTTGTCATGCCTTTCGGCTTGACAAATGCACCTGCTTACTTCGTGGACCTGATGAGTAGGGTATTTAGAGATTTCCTCAACAAATTCGTAGTGGTCTTCGTAGATGATATCCTTATCTTCTCAAAGAGTGAAGAGGAACATGCTCAACACTTAAGGGCAATCATGGAAACTTTGCGAGTCCATCAACTAAAAGCCAAATTCTCCAAATGCCACTTTTGGAGAGAAGAGGTGAGGTTCCTTGGGCACATAGTATCCAAGCAAGGGTTAGCAGTGGACCCTGCTAAGGTAGTGGCGGTACAGGATTGGAAGACACCAAGGAATGCAACAGAGGTCCGAAGTTTTCTAGGACTAGCAGGTTTCTATCGAAAGTTCATAAGGGATTTTGCGAAAATCTCAGCTCCGCTCACGAAATTAACCAAGAAGAATCTAGTGTTCAATTGGGACTTGGATTGCGAGTTTGCTTTCCAACGACTGAAAAGGGCTCTTACAACAGCCCCAGTTTTGACGCTGCCAGATGGGAGCAAGATGTTCACTGTTTATACGGATGCATGTGGGACATGGCTAGGCGCCGTCTTAATGCAAGAAGGAAGGGTAGTAGCTTATGGCGGGAGGCAGTTGAAGGTGCACGAAAAGAACTACCCAACCCACGATCTTGAGTTAGCCGCCATCGTCTTTGCACTCAAGTCTTGGCGACACTATCTCCTTGGTGAGAAGTTCGAACTTTACACTGACCATAAATCATTGAAATATCTTTTCTCGCAGAAGGATCTTAACTTGAGGCAACAAAGATGGATGGAGTTTCTTGCCTCGTACGATTTCGAAATCTCCTACACTCCGGGCAAAGGCAACGTATTAGCAGACGCGTTGAGCCGGAAGAAATTGACCCTAAGCCCGTTGTTTGTTGAAAGACAAAGCCTAGAGTTTATAGCCAGTTTCGACTTTAGGCCTTCCTCCGATTTTGTACCAGGCTTGCTAGCATCTCTCGAAGTGCGCCCAACTTTAGTGGATTCAGTAGGGACAGCGCAACGCGAAGACCCTCAGCTTGTGGAAATAATTGATAGGCTAATTAGGGGTGAGACTTCAAGTCACCTCAATAGATACTCCATCGACGATAAGGGTTTGCTAAGGCGAGACGGAAGACTATGCGTCCCACAGACAAAAGGTTTAGTAAAGAAGGTCCTCGAGGAAGCACATCACTCCAAGATGACGATACACCCAGGCGGAGATAAAATGTACAAAGACGTAAAAAGGACTTTCTTCTGGAACGGAATGAAAAAGGACGTGGCAGAATTCGTTTCTAAGTGCATGGTGTGCCAACAGGTTAAGGCGGAACAGAAAAAGCCTGGCGGACTGCTACATCCTCTGGAGGTCCCGCAGTGGAAGTGGGATAGCATCTCAATGGACTTCATCGATGGGCTGCCTAGGTCTAGGAGAGGCAACACTAGCATTTGGGTAATAGTGGATAGGCTTACTAAAAGTGCCCACTTTTTACCTGTCAAAAGTAAAAGAACTGCCTCATCCCTAGCATCACTTTACCTCAAGGAAATCGTTCGACTCCATGGAATACCATCTAGCATTGTTAGTGACCGAGACCCCATCTTCACCAGTGAGTTTTGGCGGAGTCTGCAAGAAGCAGTAGGAACGCAGTTATGCTTGAGCACAGCCTATCATCCCCAAAACGACGGCCAAACAGAGAGAGTGAACAGAGTTTTGGAAGACCTTTTAAGGCTATGCGTCCTCGACTTCGGAGGGACATGGGAAGACCACCTTCCTTTGGTGGAATTTGCCTACAACAACAACTATCAAGCAACCATCGGAATGGCGCCCTTTGAAGCTTTATATGGAAGACCGTGCCGATCGCCCACTTGTTGGTGGGAGTCTACTGATAAGCTCATACTTGGACCAGATATGATCCGAGAGACTTCAGAGAAAGTAGACTTAATACGAAGAAGGATGAAGACGGCCCAAGACAGACAAAAGTCCTATGCCGACAAAAGGAGGACCGACCTTGAATTTGAGGTTGGAGACAGAGTTTTTCTCAAGGTATCTCCGCTAAGAAACGTTGTTCGTTTTGGAACCACAGGAAAACTGGCACCGAGGTTCGTAGGGCCATTCCCTATCATCGAGAAAATTGGGAAAATGGCCTATAGATTAGAGCTACCCGAGAAGTTGGCTGGAGTCCACAACGTTTTTCACGTTTCACATCTCCGAAAATGTCTACATGATTCTGCTGAGGTGGTAGAGCCAAATATCCTCGAAGAGGCCGAAGTGGAACGCGAAGCAACCATAAGAAAAGTTCCAACCCGCATCTTAGGAACGGAAGTGAAGAAGCTACGCAACCGTGAAGTCAAGCTCGTCAAAGTTCAGTGGAGCGACGCCGAGGGAGACGCGACTTGGGAAACTGAAGCTAGAATGAGCACTGCCTACCCTTTTCTGTTCGAGGGTACATCCTTGATCTTTCCTTTTCCTTAAGTTGCGCTTTTATCTATCTTTTTAGGTATATTTCCTCGACCTTATCTTTTAGGTAGAAACCCTTTGGATGGAAACATGTAATTGAAACATGTTATGGATGATGGTTGCAAGTGGTTGCAAGTGATTGCTAGTGGCTGCTCGTGGTTGCATATACACACCCAATCTAGGTTTTAGATCGGCTCAGTCACTTCATATTGCATATGCATATATGTTTGCATTCGTATATGGTTGAACCCTAATGTGTTGTCATGTGGATGTTGCATTTGTATTGAATGATTGTGCACCCATGTAAAATCATAAATAGGAAAATTTGCATACATGATGTATTCTTGGCACCTACATAATTCACATTAAGGAGGTCAACTGAATCAGTAGACTGCCTGATTTTGCATTAGATAAGTACATGTACACACACACACCTCGCATATGATCATGAAGCATTAGAAGTCTTTTAAGGACAATGGATGCTCGTGTTTGATGGATGAGTAGATGGATGATTTGATGTTAGGATATACATTCCTCCTAACTTGAAGATTTCGGGGACGAAATCCTTTTAAGTGGGGGAGAATGTAACACCCCGCGAATTCTATAACTGTGAAATTCACAAATTAAAGTATAATTAATTTCAAATCAAAGAACTAAGGGAAACGGGATACACCATTGCGTTCGTCTCGGAAAAATACGCGAAATAGAGTCCGAGTTTTCGAAAAACGGATATCGTATGAAGAAGTTATGGACGAACGAAGTTGGGCGAAAAACCGGAGCAGGGTCAGAATGCACTGGCGCACTTGGGAAGTGCGCCAGAACAAAAATGAACTGGCGCACTTGTGAAGTGCGCCAGTACATTTTTGACCTGGCGCACCTGCCAAGTGCGCCCAGGTCAAAAATAACCTGCTGGCCAGGTCTGGTCTAGTCCTGGCTGGCCAGGTCTGTGTTTGGCCGATTTTCAGAAGCTTGCTTTGTCATTAGGGCTAGGTGGCAGGCTCTAATTGGTCTCTCTTTCGAATGAATGGCTACGATCAATCCAAGCAACATCAATGGTCCTAATCAGTTCATAAACCCTATAAAAATGACCCTAGACTCACCCTAATCTATTCATTCAAAAATAAGAACAAAGCCGTCATGTTGCTGAGGAACGACTAAGAGTAGCCGCCAATTGGAGAGAGGATTAGGAGGCAAATTCTAAAGCATAAAGCAACCTAAACAAATCAAATCAACAAGGAATCGCATCTCCAAATCCCTAAATTGGAGAATTCGCCATACAATTGTAAGTAGAGTATTATTTTGGTATGAACAAATAATTGTGTTGGTTTGTATACTTGATTGTGGTGATAAAGTAATTCATATTTGTGCGTTACTATGATTCCTATCGATTTGGGATATTGTATACGTTTGGATATTCTCGAATTATGTTATTCATTATAAAAAACTACATGTTTGCGGTAGTTTTATGCAAGTATACGTTTGGAATATTCGCAAATTATGTAATCCATGTTGAAGCTACATGTATGTAGTTGATTAATTGAAATTCATGCAAGTTTGGGGTTTTGCTACTATGCCATCATAATGTATATTTTTGTACATAAATCATTTTGTACGTAATTGGAACAAATTTGGGTTATTATAGTTCATATGAAACTATGTTGAAATTTTTGCACCATGATCTATGTATTAAGCCATGCTTTTGTACTAGAAAACCTATTTGCAAACTTATGAATATGACTAGGCTATGATTGATATTTTGCATAATTAAAGTCCATGTTAGGTCTATATTGTTAACAAGAATTATATGATGACATATGTGGTACATAGCTAGGTTAGATTCAAAATCCCATTTGCAAGTTTGCATGACTAAAGTAAAAATCATGATTTCATGTTAGAAATATTTATGCCATGAATAGATTAAGTTAAACTATACTTTTGTGTTAGTAACAAAAGTAAGCACCCTTGTAAGCATGTAGTAATCTTATGAACATGATTTGCTTATGTTTGACATTATGCCTGAATAAAAATATAGGTTTATGTTGTAGTTAAGCCTATGTGTCAATAGTGATATTCTTATCTCAACTACAAGTTTACATGCTTTGATTCATGTCACTTATGCTACTATGCAAGTACACCAGTTTCTGTTTTGTAGTTCCAACGTTATGTTGCAAGTTCATGCGTTCACATTCCCCTTTTTGTGTATGTAATCACGCTTTAAGCCTCCCCTTTTTCTCATGGCTAAGTTGGGCTTAAAAGCCTAAGCCCAACATATATTATGATAAACGAACGTATTAAACGGGGGAAAATAGCGTTGGGCCAAATTAATTAATAAATAAAAATATAAAGTAGAAGGGCCCAAATTCAAGTATGGGTTGGGCCCATGATTGGTGTAACCTTTACACCATTAACTTAATAATGGGCCGCAAATATTTACATACAAGAAAATAAAGAAGAAAGACAAAATATGTAAATGTAGAACATACGATGTGTTTAACCCGAGGTTGGATTGAGTTGTGATGTAAACCTGCCCGGAACCGCTCGGCTGTCCAGTAGTCACAACAATACCTATCCAATGTGGGAGGTTAAACATGGAGCCCAATAAGGACCCGAGATTAGACTGAGTTGTGGCGTAAGACTGCCCAGAACCAACCGGCAACAGGCAGCCACAACAATACCTGTCTAATGTGAGAGGTCAAGGCTTTAATAAGACAATTAAAGCTGAGTCAGGATTGTTAGGATTAAGTGGACTATAGACTTAATCAAAATGGAACATGCTAAACTAAACGGACTGGTGGGGGTTAGGTTAGAAAACACTTAACCAACTTAGCATGTTGGCTAGAGATAGAAAACCTAGTAACGGGGGACCCTTTTCAGCAGTAACCCTAGAAGGTGTATCATGATACCCTGAAACTAGGCAGGGTGGGGCACGATTACTAGGCTGATTGTAAGAGGTCAAATCGAAGGCGGTGGTGTAGCAGTGTAGGTTCTAACGGGGTGCGGGCGTGCACACACTCCGGCGCAGAAAAATAAGGCACTGGACACCAGTAGCATACCTGTGCATTCTAGGATTGTGTCGGGCCTCCACCATGGGACTTGATACACCCCATGGTGGGACCATCATAGGTAACTACAACATCGGGGGCCGTAAGACACATGTAACTATGCGAGTAGGAGCCGATCATTATAAAATGGATCACTTCACCCTGATTATGGGGTGCCAGTTGGGAACTAGTTTATATAGGTTCAGAGATTAACATGGGGTACGATAGCATATTCGACCCTAGACAACTTGACCAAGTTTATAGTGCTTTCCCACTTCTTGTTTATACTTATCATACCCAGTTCTTTATTCATAGACAGAATAGTACTAGACTTACTCAGGCTTTATGTCTGACTCTACTTTTCTTCCGTTTCCCCCCTCCCCCCAGGTCCCCAGGGAGGGAACACAGCAGCTTGACCCGCCTTAACATCCAGCTTGAAGAAGAGAAATGTATTGCTTGGACCTTTTCGTTTTGAACTATGGCTTTGGACAACCACTATGGGGCTTTTGCAGTTTATCTATGTTTTCTTTATGCTTCTTTAAATAATGTAATCAAGACAGATTATGAAAGTGTTATGTTATGTTTTTGGAAAGGATGTAAGACAATCATGGTGATGTTGATGTAGCACGTATTTGCTTTTATGAAATAAAAGTTGTTGTTTTTCCGCTGTTACAAATATGTGTTCTTATATCTGTCTTGTATATCTGCGACTTATACTTATAAACCTCCACCAAAATTAGGGCATTCCCTTTGAGAGTGACCCTAACGGAGGTGGGGTGTTTCAGTTACAGATTTAAAGTTTTCAACTATCGAAATTAGAGAGTTATGTGAAGATGCGCAAACTTTGAATCGTAAAATTTATAAATTTTATTTATTTAAAAGCTATATTTTATGCTGTGTAAAATTTGTAAACTCTGATATTTTGTTATAAAATGCATCCGCTATGAGATATTGTTATTTTGTGATTCTTTGTTTGATTCTGTTAAACGCATAAGCTAAATAACAATTTGTCGTTCCGAGCGATTTAAGTTGGTTTAATTACCGATTTGAAGCGGTCGAATGGACAGGTCATTACACAAGTTAAGGTATATCTATATGGACATAGTGAGGATTTGTTGCAAAGAGCTCACTTACAACATCAAGTATAATAACACCATTTAAATGGTTAAATTGTACCAAAAGAAATGCAACAGTTAAACTAAAAAAATATAATCAACTGAAAGCGTATTATTGCTATAAAATGATAAACTGACTGTAAATATGAAAATGATAAAACTTAATCTTGCAGTGTTAATGCTAATCAAAATAAAATGCGTACTAATTTTTTTGGATAACGTATAACATTTCAATCAAAACAAATACTTGCGCCACTAAATACATTAATTTTGCTTAGATGTTGATAGTTAGTTTCTTTTAAAGAAACCAAAATGCAATTAAATATAAACATCTTAAGTATCATAAAATCAAAAGTGGATGATTGTAAGTGCAGAAACATGCAGCATTTACCAAGTAATAACAAATACCGTTCTCATTTAACCTTTGGTATATGGATCAAATCCAATAACTATTGGTTAATAAAATCAATAAAAGATCCACTCAAAGTCGAAGCAATTTATGTGTAAATCCATAATAACATATTCCTCAGAGAAAATACGTAAATCAAACAATCGAATGAAGAATAGAGAAAATTGATACCTTAAAGAGAAAGATGCATGATTTTGGATTATAAGATTAGAATGTATAAAGCCTCCAACAGAGTCGTTCGAGTACCTCTGAAGAAATTTCCAGTTTTGCCTCCATATAGGTTTTCAGTTATACTTCAAGTCAATTATGACTATATCATTATTCCTCAACAAATATGGATTAAAAAGAGAGAAGAGGAACGGACATGAATATGATAACATCCCATAAAATTTAAAATACGTAACAAATAGTAAATGTGGAAATAACGTGGCGAATGTTGGGTCCAGTAATATATAAGATGTATGTCAACATATTAAAGCATTTGATTTTGCTCTCCTATTCTAATAATAGATTGCCGCAAACCATAAATCTCTTATAGCAACATATCCATATAGTTTGTAAAGAAATAACCTACTAGTATTTTTTGCCTGCTTTGCTGGGCATTAAAATTTATTTTATTAAAAAATACTGTAATGATAAAATATAAAAAATAAAAGAAAACTAAAGTAACGTAATTATATTAATTAGTTACATGTATATTTTTAAATATTATAGTTTACGCGACAACAATAATAAATTGTTTTGTTGTTCATCAAAAAATAATTTTATTGTGGATGATCAGTAACAATAACTAATTATCATGTTGTTCATTTAACAATAATTTGTCGTGGATGATTATTTGATTAATTATTCTGTTATCCATCTAATTTTTTTGTTATGAACGGTTATTTTTTATCATAGATATTAAAATTTGATTATTTGTGATTTTATTCTGAAAACATGTTCTTAATTCATTAAAATTTAAACTTATTTTGTGATAGAAATCCGATTTAAAATGGCTTTTGTATATTCGTTTAAAGTTCAAATCGCGTAATTACGAACTGCCGCGCCATTTCGAGCTCGATTATATTTATAATATAATTAATACATTCAACTTTCGTTTATATAATATAGTGTAGTGCTAAAAGCACCCAGAAATATGCTGCCTAATACCATTACAAAAATTAATCAGTGCTAATTAATCCATATGCTTCTAAATACCACTCTTAATTCTCCATTCAATGCCTAATCACCAAACAAAAATATTTTGTTTTTTCCCCATCACGGCGTAAACAACCGTAATTAAATTTGGATCACGACATAAAACAACTGCAAGTCAATAATTTCGAAAATAAAAAGTTAGAAACCCTAGGTTTCAATAAAAAATCAATTTTGACTTACACGTTTTAAATGAATAAGATTTTTTTGAGGTTCTTTAGATAATCGCGCTGGCTTCTTGGATGCTCTCATGGATTTTCTCATCGCGTTGTTCGAACCAAATTGAAGACGAAGATGGTTCACGGGAGGTAGAAGTTGCTAGATATTGATGAAGCGGAAATTAATTTTTAGGGTTTATGGTAGCCTGTTTATGGTATCAGGTAGCATATTTAAGTTTTATATAAGGTGGCCTTTAGGAATGGTATTATGCAGCATATTTCTAGGTGCTTTTAGCACTACACTATAATATATTCGTTAATATAATTCAACTCTAACTGAATTATATATTATAAATTTTCCAGTTCACATTATATTGTGAATTCCACTAATTCTGATTATTTCAGAATTAAATATATTATTTAATTATTATTTTAATTAAATATTCAAAGTTATTTAATTAAACGACCACTAAATTCTCTTAATCACCTTTTAAATAATTAAATAAATTAATTATTACGCCGTAAAAATACGGGACATTACAGACTCAGAGGTCATGTAATAGTAAAACTGCAAGTACACACTTAGGTGCATGTGTTGTTCTTGACTGCAAAAATTAGTAATTGTATTTGTAGCTGTTATGTGTGCAATGATACAGAAACATGCATAATGAATTTGGTTACTCATTATATACAGTGGCCTGTGAATACTTCCCCTTTTGATTAAGCAGCACAGCCATATATAATGTGATGCTTGCCTTGACTTGCGCATGTTCTTTCATGTAAAAAATTTCTTCGAGATTAACTACTTATCCGGGATCATTCCATGAATTATTTATGTATTTTCTATGTGCCATTCTTGCCCTTGTTAACTGTTCGGACTAGAGCATTAAGTCTTAGCTGCATACATTTTCTACCCCTCTGGCTAAGTCGTGTATATTTGTTCCATGTATCCTATGATTTAGATGGTTTTCTTCGAACGAAGGGATACAATGTTGTTGAATCTGCAATTGTATATGGAAATACTGTCCATATTCTCACAACTATTGCGACACCAGCGAGTGCTTTTGCTGGTTTTCCCCTCAACAAGAACCCAATTACTAACCGAATTGAAAGAGTAGGATTCCGTAGTCCAATTGAAAATCGCTGAACAAAACCTATCAGGTTCCCAAACTTCTGAATAGCCTAAGTTACCCTTTTTAGATTTCTCTTTGCCAATACCCAACTTTGAACATATATCTTCTCAGACATGCTATCATTTAGGCCTCACTTCTACATATTGGCCAAAGGGACCGTAGAAATTTATGTAGTTACGAACTGGAAGCTGTGTGAAATTTTGATTTGTAACCTGCACATATTTAGTTGCTGAATCACATGGAACACTTATTTTGGCTGTCACATCCAACATGCATGCAACTGCTTTGGAAAAAATATATGCAACTTAATTTCTTTATTTAGTAAATTTCAAACTTGATGTTAGGATTAATTGTCACATCTTGGTGTTTATTTGAAATTAATTTAATTGAACAATGATTAATCCTGGCTCGAGTATTTTGTGTTTTACATGAAGTGCTCGGGTCAGACCCGAGCAGTGCAGATTTAAAGATTTAGCTTAGTATTCAAAGATTTGCAAGGCTGGGATTTTCAGAAGACGCGCACTCTGAAGAATTTTAATATAGTAAAGGTTTTTCATGTATTTTAAATTGTTCTTTTGAATTTCCGATGTACAGGAAATTCTTTGTATCAATTTTTTTGATTAATATGTATAAAATTTATTTCGTTGCTCAAATACTGTGTTATATATTTGTTCTGTGTTGATTCGGATTTAAATTCTGTAAGCTAAATAATGATCCGTCGTTTTGAACGTTTTAAGTTGGTTTAAACACGGATTTGAAGCGGTCAAAACAGCGGGACGTTACAAGTGGTATTGGAGCTTTAGTTTATTCAAAGCTTAGCTTATCGAGTTTAAATTGAGTAGGATCGACACTAGATTTTTTTTAAATATAATGTTTGAAAGTATAAATAACTGTAAAGGAAAATTATTGTGAAATACTGTATATTTTAATTACTATTTTGAAATCGATACAGCGGAGATAAAATATTATTTTGAGGTTCAAAATTTTTGGAATCCCCAGTCTTCGAATCCAGATTTGCTAGAGTTGTTCTTCGATAAGTTCTATTAGGATTGAATCTTGAATCAAGATAAGTATAAGTGAATTAACAAACCGATTTATGTAATCATGTATTTTAGCAATCGAAGACAACAAAAATTTATTGGAAATGAGAGTTCCGATGGGAATGTGAATGAAAGAAGAAAATTTAAAATCATTTCAAAATAGAAATAAATGAAAGTAAAATCGAAAAGGAGATATAATTGGGATACGAATGTGTTAAATTTGATTCAGAACGTTACAAGATAAATTATAATTGGTTTCAAACCAATAATGTATTATAGAATATATTAATTCGATAGTAAATTATAAACTTGTAGATTGAGTAACTAGAGGTGAATTGTAAATGAAAACTGTAAATGAAGCGATATATGAATGAATATTGTGAAGAGATTTGAACCGATATTTAAATGAAATAAAAACTAATTTGACGAAACAAGTTCAAATTTCGATCAAAGGGAAAATATTCAGTTTTTAGAAGTAAATAATGTTTGGAAGCTAAAATGTTGAAAATGGAATTAGGGATAAAGGAAATGGAGTTGATCGGTACGATGAGATCATTCTAAAGTGAAGAATGTAAATCAAATGAGACATTCTGAAGTTCGGAATATATTAGCGAATGAGAGATTATTCGACGGAAGTTATTCGTGGAAATCAATTATGTTGAATTACAGGAGAGTACTATTTACTTTTCGTTTTAATTTAAAATTTAATATATTATTAATAAATTGATTATTCAAAATAAAGTGTATTTTAAAGATAAATATTTAATCAATGATTTTTGCAAAATAAGTAAATTCTCAATTCGAATTCAAAAACAACGAGAATGGATGTTATGTTAGTATTCGAAGCTGCGAACTTGATTTATTTCGAAGTTAATAATGTTGTTCATTTAAGGTCTGAGAGGTAAATTCACCCCAACTTGATTGACTTCATGGTTGACTAAGAAATAATTAAAGTTCGATAGCAAGTATTGGTTAAGTGAAGTGAGCTAATGAGTGTTAACAGTAAGTGGGAATACCGATGTTTAGTTCAACATTTGTTCTAATCGAAATATCGAATTTAGAAATGTGTTATGAGAATAAAGTGTACTTTCGATTAAAAAAAATACTATGAGAGACTAACGAGTTTTGATAAATCAGAATGACGAAGAGCAAAAAGCCGCATATCGAGAACGAAGGACAGCAAAACGTAAGAGAAGTGGATTCGTAAATTGAATCCGAGAGTTGCATAAGCAATGATATGATAAGAAATTAAGAAATGAAGTTAAGGAATTTAGGAACTGATTATAAATTAGTTAAGTTAAATAATTTCCTGAGTGTTGATCTGATGTTGGTTTCGGCCTTCGGGGTCGATACGTGGGAAGTTTTTAGCTTGCTAATTGATAGTCGAAGTAGGAGAATATGGAAGAGTAATACTGTGTAAATGAGAAATTTGTCATAAGAGTGGAAAATTCTATAAATTTAAGAGCATAGAGATTTGGTTGGGCAATGAATTTAATAAATGGAGAATTGGAAGGACATTGGTTTTATAACCAACAGATTCAGAAACCTCAGTTTGAAAAGTTATCAAATAGCTGAAATGATTAAGAGGTCAAAACCAAAATTTTGAAATTGAAATGAAATTTGAGGGTATTCTATTTTAGATATTAGATGTATAAGTTTCGAAACTTATATATGAATATATATAGCGAAATCAAAAAAACTACTGGATTGGAAGGTAAGCGATTTGAAATAGAATATTATATAACAGAATTTATATGAGATTTTTGAAAGCATGATTTGGAAAGAAAATCTTATGTAAATTAACATAAGTATGATTTATGAGGAATGTGAAATGTACTACATATACATAGTATTATATGTTTTCAAAGCAAAATAAGGAAAGTACCTTCCTTCTCCTTTGAAATTCGAGCTTAGTTGAGATATGCTGCTGGTGGTAGTAGGTTGTTCGGACATAAAACTCAAGTTGTTTGAAAGAACACGACCATGTAGCGAAATTCGTAGGGCTGTAGATGGCCTATGGCAGACAGATGGTTTTTGGGGGAACAAAGCATAACCATTGTGTTTGCTGCGATCTACAGTTGTAATAATGGCATAATCCACAGAGCTATGAAAGCTTACGGGTATGGATGCTTCCTGAGGGTATCAGGCGTAACCATTGTATACCTGCGGTACACATGGCATATCTACACCTAAAAGAGATGTAACCACTAGAGTTACTAAAGGTAGAATGGAGCCATGCAATGTTGGAGATATCTTAGTGATTGTGGGCCACCAGTTTGAAGTAGCAATTAGTCTTAGTGACTTGATTGGTCTTCGTGACCTGATTTGTCTTTGTGACTTGTTTGGTCCTCATGACTTGAAGTATCTTCATAATTCTATGATTTGTTCCGTGATTTTGAGATAGAGCAGCCAACGCTCAATGACCTCAAATTTTCTTTTGATTCTTAAATATCTTCCGTTGATCTGTTCATGACGAAATTTGCAGGGAAGTGAATTCCTAAGGATACAGATGTTTTCTGGGGATCCAGACGAAACCATTGTGCATATGCGATTCATGAACAATCAACATATCAATATCACATTGGTAGTTTCCATATCTATTTTTAAAAGAGAATTTTTGAAATATTTTTCACTAGGAATTGAAGCAAAAATATTTAGTACTTGGAGATTTTAGTCGTGCGCCTGGCCAGCGTATGTTTAACATCTGTGAGAACGACAATAGACTTGTCAAACTCCAAGTTATCAAATATTTTTCAAATAAATAATTTGAGATTAAAATTAAGAAAGAGAATTTTGGAATAATAATACCAATATTTTCTGTATAAAAGTATAAAAGGTTTCAGATTTTGGAAAATTTTCAGGTCGATAATTTGTGACTTGAAAGGAAAATAATAGTTACACATTTCAATGAGTGTAAGGAAGATTAAATGGATTGAATATATGGTGATGTAGTTGAACTTGTGAAACGATGAATAAGTAGATGTTGACAGAAGAGATTATAAAGAAATTTGGGATTATTTGCAAGATTTGAAATTTAAGAAGAAATTAATTTTGAAAGGAAATGTGATTTCTCAAATTAATTGAATTTGATGGTAAATAATGAGGATCGATAGTTTAAATATTGATATTTAAATTAGTTGGGGGAAAATTGCACACGAATATTAAAAATTGAAGTATACATTGTTATAGCCCTAACGATCTTTCCTTTTCGAGGACAAAAAGTTTTAAAGGGGGGTAGATTCCCCGAAATTTCGATAACTGGAATATGAAATTAATTAATGATTTAATGATCACTTTTATATTGATACCAGAGTTAGAGATTTAAAATCAAATAATTGTTTTGAATTGAATTAAATATTTAATTCAAAATGGTTGATTGAGAATCAGATATTTATTGTAGAATATTTAAATTAAATTTAGTTGGATATTTGAATTAAACTCGAAATTCGACTGATAAATATAAACGGTTGAATTTAAAAGTAAAACGTGGTTAACGTTAAATAAATTGTAAATTTTATTGTTGAAATATATGAAAATTTGGTTGTTGTATATGTGTATTCATGTATATAAAGAAATTGAATTTAACGTTTCAAAATTTTGAATTGAACAAGAGATGTTGATGGACAAACAAGAAAAAAATGGTAAACTGATAAGTGATTAAAAAAATAAAATATCGTCATATATAAACAAAGTCGAATTATAACCAGATTGATTTTATTGGATTCAGAACGTCGAAATATTACAGTGCATATATTTTTGTCGCGTTTGGAAATTGTGTCGATGGTATAATTACTGAGTGTTCAACACCAGTTCAAGGTAGAAATTAAATATTTAATTAAACAGGTATAACCTTCCTCAGGAAGACATTGCATCGACCTATATGTAAAAAAAATCGTGCTACCTTAAAACCTATTGATGGGATTTCGTTCTTATCTTCCCCATCTCGCCTCTATAAAAAATCATGCGAGCCCCATATTTCTTCAGCCAGTTTCATGCTTCCCTAAAAAGAAAAACCCCTCTTTTCATTTTTTTATGACTTCCAACCAAATCAATTTTCCCCATTTCAATTGTTAATGGCCACTCTGTTGTTTCCTGAGTTCGCTCACCCTCTTGAGACCCACGTCGAAGCCTTCCGCCTCCCAAGGTCAAAATCTTGCGCTGACTCATATCCACAATCGAGCCTGCGTTGCTAGTCTAATTGGAAGGAATCGTCTGTCGCTCCTCTTCTTCGTTGCTCCTTCGCTGTTTTAGGTTAGCATCTCACTCACGATTAATCATAAGTCCAAGTAGATTAACTCGATATTTAAACTATAATATAATAGTTGATATCATTGTGAATGTCTGCCTTGAATTGTTGCGTGATTTTGATTTGGGTTTTCGGGTGTGGTTCCATCCGTTCGTATCGTATACTGGATTTGATCTTGTTGATTATGATTCGAAAATGAAACTGAAACGGGGCACCTTTGTCTTGTTGAAAACTAATAAAAATGGGCTCAAGCATTTATAACCAATTTAAAATTTATATTGTGACCCATATGAACATGACATCAGGTGATATTTAGAATATGCTGTGTCTTTAACATATGAGTATACATACATTGAAACCCCTTCCTTGACTATGAAATATTGAAGTACCATATATATACTGCCTTAATGATTTAACTGGAAATACAAATGGGAAGCATATTGTTTTTGGTGAAGTCTGAACCAAGACTTATACGCTTGGAATGTATTGGATTTAGCTTATCCGATCTGCATGTAAACGTGGAACTAGAAAAAAAATCCAAAACTATGAACTAATATTTGGTAAGCAGATCCTTCTTTCTTCAATTTAATTTTTCTGCTAAAATTGATATAAATAATTACGTTTATAAATACATCTGAGGATAGTGTGTTAAACATTGTTATTTCCATGTATTGAAAACCTGGGAGGAAATGTGAAACACTTTTAGTTCACAATACTTAAACTGGGAACTGCATGATACTTTGATCATGCACTTGTGAATTTTAGAATAATATACATCTGTATACATGCCCATGCTTCACCATGAACTCCTATCACATATATATTTACACTGTTGGATAGAATGAGTTTTTGGGAGATCCTCAATATTTTATATATTGTTAACGCATATGGTAATTGTAGATGATGAATACCATGTTATTTCAGATATGTAAACTTTTTTGAGACAAAAAATCCTTTGAATTAGAAACTGTAATCCAATAAGCAACCCGTACTCATTTGATTGCTTTTTTTTGTAGAATTGAACAATTCCCAAATCTGTTGGCAATTCACTTGAAAACTCGCTGTACTTGTGAACTTCTGGAATTCGTTGTACACTTATAACATCATATACCTGTATTAACTTGAAGTTAATTGATTTATCTATAAAATAAACCTGATTACATTAAAATATGATTTAGTAAGTTGAACGTACGTTCCTCTTGGGTCTCAAAGTCAAAATAAACCACTGTATGCGTAAACTACTAAGGGCTCTGCCATGTTGTTGTTTTTATGCATGCATACACATTGTTATTGTAACGACCCGGATTTTGAGCGACTTTGGTTATCGACATAAACTCGATGTCGATAACCAAAACATCGAAAAATCCTGGTAATTAATGAAAGAAAGTAGAGGGTGAGGATAGATAAGATAGAAACTTAGAATAGAAGAAGAAAAGAAGAACTTACATCATCAGAGTAACACGAATCTCACAGCGGAACGAACAACATATAATATATAACATAACTTTGAAATATAACAGTTATGTATACAATAGCACTTATCAGAGTACAACACTTACAACATAGCAGAAATAAACTATAGGTATATGATCCAGAAGCCTCCTGCTCCAGCTCTTCAAGTATATCTGTGAATCCCGACTACTTGACTGCCCGTACAAATTTAGGCACCCAAGAGGTTAGGGAAAACAACAAAGTAAACTCTGGGTCAGTCATGGGACTGGTGTGAGTAAAATAGTTTAACACCGTTTAACATATATATGATATCTCATAAGACCATGCCGTGAATACGGAACGGGTTTTTCCCATATGAGAATCCAACATCTTTGACAAGCAATATCATTCTGATATTATAATAATGTCCAAGTACAAATATATATCAATCTAGCAGAAACGCTTTCATCTCACGTTCTACATATATAGTATACAATCAAAATCGCAAGCACGTATTGGATAATGGATTTCCAACTATGACAAGGTATGGATCCACCTTCCGATCAGTGTACTCTAGGAACGATACACTGGAGTTCAACAAGAACATCTTGTAACTCAGCCACACATGACCGACCACTCATTTTGCTTGAGTGTATCGAATGTATATCACCAACGGTTGGGATCAGTAACCGTTCCCGTATATATATGGGACAGCATTGATAGATTTAAGAAAAAAAAATGAATATTCTCTAGATAGGTGATTATACACCCTACTTCGGTGCGACTGACTTAGCCATGCTTCCTGCCCGATTTCTGTCATTTACCGGATGATGAGGCTAGAGGTTACGCTTTATCATCACATCAGATTCACTTCGAATGCCACATTGTCTGATCCATCGAAAATCACTAATTGGCGTCTACAACAGTACGTTACGTGTTAGCTAAAGAAGTTTCCTTCTCCGCTTCCACTCTTGGTATAGTTGAAGAAATTAATGTACGTGACCTTTCTGGAAATACTCTGTCAGACATTCATCAACACAAGTCATCTTCAGTCACTTAGAATGTCACATCGTCATACCCGCCAAATCACAAATTGATTTATCCAAAAGTAACACGGGTATACAGCTTAGAGAAACGAATTGCTCCGCCACCAAACGTGAATAAATTTGAACAGATCAACTTACGCGATCCATTGGATATACTCTGTCAGACCTTCGTCCATACAAGTTGTCCTGGGACTGGACAAACCGAAGGCACTATTCAGTATATCCATCTTAGTCACTATTATCTAAGACTTATACAACAGCCCTTGCATTTTACTCCGTCTTCAATTATCTTTGGCATATATGATTCGCAACGCTTATGCTAATACAGAGTGGTTCTTCGGATAATAATCCAACCGGTCTCTCCATATTAACAACGTTAAAATGGTCAAAACTTCGATAGTCTGTGATTTAACTATCAAAGAAAAACAGGTGTGCAAACAACGATATTATTTCCTGATGGAAATTTTATCGATCATTCATCAACATATATCTATATATATATTCACGTTTACCTTATTTTCTATGTTTAGAAAATATATTTTATTAACACTGGAAAACGTTACCATCTGCTTATTTACAAATCACTACTCTTCCCCAAATATCAGTCCCTGACTGTAAACTAGTATGAGAACAATCCCCTAAGTATAAATCCCGAAGGCCGAAACCAACATCAGATAGGCACTTAGAAAACCATTCAATTTACTAATCTCTAGTCAGTTCTAATTTTACTTAACTCTATTTGATTAACTCTGATTTATTAACTCTAACTGGTTAATTCTAACCGATAAACTCTAACTGGTCAACCTTAATTAATTAACTCTAACTGGTTTTACTTAGTTTGACTAACTCAATTTATTAACTCGACTGACTAATTCAACTTGGTTAACCTAACTTGATTTACTTATCTCGATTAACTGAACTAATCACTTTGATTAACTCTACTAATTCACTTTGGTTAACTTAACCAATTCACTTAACTCCTGTCGAATAAACTATATTCGATAACTCCTCTAACTCTATTCGAATAAACTATATTCGATTAACTCATTTACTCTATTCGAATAAACTACATTTGATAATCTCCTCTCGAATAAACGATATTCGATAATCTTCCCTTTCGATTTAACAAATCGATAACTCCTTTTCGAATAACTAAATTCGATAACTCCTTTCGATGAAACTAATCGATAACTCCTTTCGATGGAACTAATCGATAACTCCTTTTCGAATAACTAAATTCGATAACTCCTTTTCGAATAACTAAATTCGATTACTCCTTTCGATGAAACTAATCGATAACTGCTTTTCGATGAAATTAACATCGATTAACTCCTTTCGATGAAACTAATCGATAACTCCTTTCGATGAAACTAACATTGATTAATTTAACTCGACGAACTTAACTTGACTCACTTATCTCGATAATCTAACTCAAGAACTTAACTCGATTAACTTATCTCGATAATCTAACTCAAGAACTTAACTCCTATCGAATAACTAATATTCGATTTAACTTCATTCGCTTGACTCTAGATCGCAGTAATCACAATGGTTATGCCTGACTCCCTCAGGAAACATCCGACCGCCGTAGGCTATTTACTGCCCTGCGAATTACGCTAGCAGTCGTACGAGATGGCAACTTACCCTGAATCCTATGTTTGACTAACTCTGTCTCAAATAACTATATTTGATTAACTCTAGTTCATTTTAACTCTAATCGATTTATTCTAACTGATTAACACTAACTGGTTAACTCTACCTAGTTAACTCTAACTGGTTAACTCTACCTTGTTAACTCTAACTGGTTAACTCGACTCGACTAACTCGACTTACTTAATCCAACTGATAAACTCGACTTACTTAACCCAACTGGTTAACTCTACTGAACTGGTTAACTCTACTAAACTGGTTAACTCTACTGAACTGGTTAACTCTATTCAACTAACTCAACTCGACTAACCCCTTTTCGAATAGCATATTCGTTTTACTAACTTTCGAATACCATATTTGATTTACTCCCTTCAAATACCATATTCGATTTACTTTATTCACTTTATAAAGATTTCCTTTTTAACAACGTTTTATTCATTTGAAAAGATTTACTTTTAAATAACGGTTCTACACTTTAAAAATGATTTCCTTTTTATAACGTTTCCTTTTCAATTCTATTTGTAAATGGTTTACAAACATTTCCTTTTCAAATTTTTCTTGAAATATTCCAACTCCTTAAATTCCCTGAAAAATTCGCCATAACCTCCTTTGTAACGGGAGCATCGGGAAAATCCCCAAACCCGCCACACAGGCCTTTCCATTCAAAAAGAAAATTGTTTGAAATTATTTCCTTTCTAAATATCTTCTATTTATAAATATTCCAATTTATATATATTTCTTATTTATAAATATTCCATTTATAAATATTTTATTTCCACTATTACTTTGAAAATTCCTTTATCGACATTCCGGTATGTTATAGTATTCAACATATCAGATCACGATGATCAATATCGTCCAACACATATAATCAACCACAGATTATACTCTACATCATACATTACAATATATGAAAAATAATAAAATAACTGTTGAGGAATCCAGTCGGATTCCTCCAACCTGTTTCCCTGCATCCACAGATGTTACACAACATGATTGTCATCACTTTCAGTTCAATATGAATTATTCTGATAAACAGAATCAATATATAACTATCTAACTGTTTATATATTATATATATATATAATATTTTCATTTACTGACTAGCAGTTCAATGAATCAACCAACACACAGCAATCAACAGATGATTAACAGTTCTAAAAATACGTTATAAAAATATAACTGTTCAGAGTTGGTGAGTTTTACTCACATTTGCAGTTCATCGTTAAAGAACGATAAACTGTTCTTTGATTTGAATCAAACAATTTATTTCTACATAAATTCATACGAGCCCCAATCCACTTCCAGTCAGCTTCATTGTGAAGCTCTCGTCCATACGGTCCCAACGCAACTTACGGTTCGTCAATCTGATTCTGTATGTACAAGTTATAGCATTTATAATATAGATACACTATATAAAAACTTAGATTTAGACATAGCTTTAATTTAGTTAGGCCTTCCCCTTTTAAACCGGCCCACTCCACCATTTAACAGCCCACCGCAACTTCCTTCTTCCCTGTCCTCTTTGAACGCTGTCCTCAGCATACAACCATCCTCAACCATTTCCAACTCCTTTTCCTCATTCAATTATTTAACCAAATATCAAAACTAAATCCACCTTTTTAATATCCCAGCCCAAGCCCAACTACCAGCCCACACTTCATCTCTTACAACACCGAACTCCTCCCAGTACCCATCACTACATCGTAGGCCATTCCCAAATTGATTTCCATCACCGCAAGTTAACTGCTTCTCCTTGTCATCCTTTAAACTCCACGATACCAAGAAAGCGAACCCGAAACCCCACATCCTGATCTTCATCGACTCCAAGACCAATCAACTCGACTTCACCAGTTTGTTTTCCCCGCGACACCAGTAAGTTCACGAACCCCTCCAGCAATGTTGCAACCTCAAAATAAATCAGGGGATTTCACCGCAAGTTCACAAGAGACTCGGTTCTCCTCCACAAACTCTGATACAACATTGAAATCAAGAACCGATGCTCCACAACCTCCAAACATTCGAACCCTAACTGGACAAACACCTCGCTGTACACATCCCGTTCCCCCAAATGAACGTCAAACTCAGCAAAATGGTTAGAGACTCGAAGACCATCACTCAGGGAATCCATATACATATAGTTTCTAATTTATAGAGATTGATTTGGATTTGTATGATTTTCCAAAGCTCCATTCTTCACGTTGGAATTTCTTTGTGGCGGCTGAGACAGTTTTTGGTTTGGTTGACTTTAGAATTAGGTTTAGGAACTTAGAGAGGGTATTTATAGAGGATATAAATATTTTTATATTTATTATTATATTCATTTTTAATCAAACGCTATCTGCAATCGTCCTCTAAAATTCCTGTGACCACATACGATATCCAAAAATCACAAAAATTGACATGCAGCTACAGTTCGACATTACAGTCCCAACGAAACTGGTTTCGTCGAATTCCGACTCTGTATGCTCACACAGCGTATTTTTAACTGTCAGAATACTGACTGTATTTCAATTTAAAACTCCGTATGGCCACATACTGATTCTAAAAATCATGAAACTTGGAATCTAACAATAACTTGACATTGCGGATCCAACAAAACTGGTTTCGTCGAATTCCGACTTCGTTTGCAAAAGTGGCTATTTTTAACGCTTTGAATAGCCTATTTAAATATATAAATATATTTAAATAAATTAAATTTAATATTAATAATTTAATATTATCGTATATATTCACCTAGAATATACCACTTCTCCAAAATATTCGTATATGGATTTATAGCTCGATATTCCAAATCCATATTATATCGATATTCAATTTATATTGAAATTCCTTTTATAAACCGTTATAAATTATAAAGGAAATTCCACAGCGACTTTTCTAGAATTTGATTTAGACGTAAATCAAAATCTACACGACGAAATCCCGATTTTTCTCTTCCATTAGAAAACTATTATCAAATCGGTCCTGACGGTTCTTGTTTCACAGAAATCCGACCTAAAACGGACCCTGTACATTCAGTTGAAGTTCAAATCGCCAAATAGCGAACTTCCACGCCATTTCAAGCTCTATTTTAATTATATTATAATTATACGTTCAAATTGACGCCGATTGAATATATTCGTCAATATAATTCAACTCTAAGCTGAATTAAATCTAAGGGACGACCCCGTTCACAGAATATTGTGATTTCCAATATTTTTGATTATTTCCGAATTAAATATATTATTTAATTATTTAATTTAATTAAATATTTCATATTATTTAATTAAACCTCTATTTAATTCACTACATCACGATATATATAATTAAATAAATTAATTATAATTCCCCTGACAATGCGGGTCATTACATTCTTCCCCACTTAAAATAATTTCGTCCTCGAAATTGCTAAGTTAGAGGACGACCCTATCTATTGGAATTCCTAAGATTTGTTTACCCCTTATTTCTGATTCCAACTGAACCAATTAATATCGACTAAAATATTTATTCATTCCGATTAACTAAAATTTTCAAAAATTCTGAAAATTTTCTAACACTTTAAATTTTGGGAAAATTTCGCCCGCACCTCCTTTGTACTGGTCAATAGCTCAAACTCCAACTCGCCTCTCTGGGACTTCTTCAACCCAAAAGAAATTCAAAACACCAAGAGGCTTGCCAATTCGGCTCATAAATTCCAAACTCATATAAAATATAAACTTGTACCTTTTTGTCGAGCATACCATTATATCCTTTCCATCTGCTATCAACTCACATACATAAATGTCACTCCAATCAAACTCTAATCAGTTTATTCACAAATCCAACCATTCGGTTATATCTAACCCAAATTCCATTCAATTCTATTCCAGATTATTCTATAATCCAATTCAGTTTTAATTTAACTTGGGTTTAAGTTAAATTCTAATTTACTTTTACCATTTCGATTTATTTAACTTAATCAGTTAAATTTTAATTTCTAGAACTTAAATTCCCGGTTTTATTTCAAATCAAATTTGAAATCATAATACTAATTCAAAACCTTTGAATTTCTAAACAACTTGTTTTCTCAAACAATTCAAATCAAAATATCTGGTAGTAATCCACCACTTAGAACTCGAAAATCACACCGATGATACTGCGCAGTCATCATCGGAATTATTTTCCAGCGACCCAAGTGATTTCAATACTATATCATTTCCAAACCATTACTGAATACTTCCATTTTGAAAACATTTCAAAATCTCCCAGGAACTTAAAATTTCCTTATTCTGATTTAAATTCAGATTTAATTCATCTTATTTCATATACTTTACTTATATGAATTCTAATTGGTTATTTATAACCATTTCACTTTATAATCTCATTCGATTATAATTACAACCAATATATCTAATATATGATAATATATTACATATCCATACTGTGTCGGTCCATCGTATTCAAGTATTTATTTACTCCTACCGATACAGTGGATCAAACTGATCGACCAGAACTCATAAACAACTCAGCCAATGAATCTCCACAATATAAAAATTATTTTTATATCAAATACAAATACGCACTTGTATATATACATTCAAACTCAATCTAGGGTATTACTAACCCTATCTCTACCGAGTCACGCCACAGAGCCAAGGTAATTCTTAACTTAAGCTCTGATACCAACTGTAACGACCTGAATTTTGAGCGACTTTGGTTATCGACATAAACTCGATGTCGATAACCAAAACATCGAAAAATCCTGGTAATTAATGAAAGAAATTAGAGGGTGAGGATAGATAAGATAGAAACTTAGAATAGAAGAAGAAAAGAAGAACTTACATCATCAGAGTAACACGAATCTCACAGCGGAACGAACAACATATAATATATAACATAACTTTGAAATATAACAGTTATGTATACAATAGCACTTATCAGAGTACAACACTTACAACATAGCGGAAATATACTATAGCTATATGATCCAGAAGCCTCCTGCTCCAGCTCTTCAAGTATATCTGTAAATCCCGACTACTTGACTGCCTGTACAAATTTAGGCACCCAAGAGTTTAGGGGAAACAACAAAGTAAACTCCGGGTCAGTCATGGGACTGGTGTGAGTAAAATAGTTTAACACCGTTTAACATATATATGATATCTCATAAGACCACGCCGTGAATACGGAACGGGTTTTTCCCTTATGAGAATCCAACATCTTTGACAAGCAATATCATTCTGATATTATAATAATGTCCAAGTACAAATATATATCAATCTAGCAGAAACGCTTTCATCTCACGTTCTACATATATAGTATACAATCAAAATCACAAGCACGTATTGGATAATGGATTTCCAACTATGACAAGGTATGGAACCACTTTCCGATCAGTATACTATAGGAACGATACACTGGAGTTCAACAAGAACATCTTGTAACTCAGCCACACATGACCGACCACTCATTTTGCTTGAGTGTATCGAATGTATATCACCAACGGTTGGGATCAGTAATCGTTCCCGTATATATATGGGACAGCATTGATAGATTTAAGAAACAAATGAATATTCTCTAGATAGGTGATTATACACCCTACTTCGGTGCGACCGACTTAGCCATGCTGCCTGCCCGATTTCTGTCATTTACCGGATGATGAGGCTAGAGGTTACGCTTTATCATCACATCAGATTCACTTCGAATGCCACATTGTCAGATCCATCGAAAATCACTAATTGGCGTCTACAACAGTACGTTACATGTTAGCTAAAGAAGTTTCCTTCTCCGCTTCCACTCTTGGTATAGTTGAAAAAATCAATGTACGTGACCTTTCTGGAAATACCGCGTCAGACATTCATCAACACAAGTCATCCTCATTCACTTAGAATGTCACATCGTCATACCCGCCAAATCACAAATTGATTTATCCAAAAGTAACACGGGTATACAGCTTAGAGAAACGAATTCCTCCGCCACCAAACGTGAATAAGTTTAAACAGATCAACTTACGCGATCCATTGGATAAACTCTGTCAGACCTTCGTCCATACAAGTTGTCCTAGGACTGGACAAACCGAAGGCACTATTCAGTATATCCATCTTAGTCACTGTTATCTAAGACATATACAACAGCCCTTGCATTTTACTCCGTCTTCAATTATCTTCGGCATATATGATTCGCAACGCTTATGCCAATACAGAGTGGTTCTTCGGATAATAATCCAACCGGTCTCTCCATATTAACAACGTTAAAATGGTCAAAACTTCGATAGTCTGTGATTTAACTATCAAAGAAAAACAGGTGTGCAAACAACGATATTATTTCCTGATGCAAATTTTATCGATCATTCATCAACATATATCTATATATATATATATTCACATTTGCCTTATTTTCTATGTTTAGAAAATATATGTTATTAACACCGGAAAACGTTACCATCTGCTTATTTACAAATCACTACTCTTCCCCAAATATCAGTCCCTGACTATAACTAGTATGAGAACAATCCCCTAAGTATAAATCCCGAAGGCCGAAACCAACATCAGATAGGAACTTAGAAAACCATTCAATTTACTAATCTCTAGTCGGTTCTAATTTTACTTAACTCTATTTGATTAACTCTGATTTATTAACTCTAACTGGTTAATTCTAACCGATAAACTCTAACTGGTCAACCATAATTAATTAACTCTAACTGGTTTTACTTGGTTTGACTAACTCAATTTATTAACTCGACTGACTAATTCAACTTGATTAACCTAACATGATTTACTTATCTCGATTAACTGAACTAATCACTTTGATTAACTCGACTAATTCACTTTGGTTAACTTAACCAATTCACTTAACTCCTGTCGAATAAACTATATTCGATAACTCCTCTAACTCTATTCGAATAAACTATATTCGATTAACTCATTTACTCTATTCGAATAAACTACATTCGATAATCTCCTCTTGAATAAACGATATTCGATAATCTTCCCTTTCGATTTAACAAATCGATAACTCCTTTTCGAATAACTAAATTCGATAACTCCTTTTCGAATAACTAAATTCGATAACTCCTTTCGATGAAACTAATCGATAACTCCTTTTCGAATAGCTAAATTCGATAACTCCTTTTCGAATAACTAAATTCGATAACTCCTTTCAATGAAACTAATCGATAACTCCTTTTCGATAAAATTAACATCGATTAACTCCTTTCGATGAAACTAATCGATAACTCCTTTCGATGAAACTAACATCGATTAATTTAACTCGACGAACTTAACTTGACTCACTTATCTCGATAATCTAACTCAAGAACTTAACTCGATTAACTTATCTCGATAATCTAACTCAAGAACTTAACTCCTATCGAATAACTAATATTCGATTTAACTTCATTCGCTTGACTCTAGATGCAGCAATCACAATGGTTATGCCTGACTCCCTCAGGAAACATCCGACCGCCGTAGGCTATTTACAGCCCTGCGAATTACGCTAGCAGTCGTACGAGATGGCAACTTACCCTGAATCCTATGTTTGACTAACTCTGTCTAAAATAACTATATTTGATTAACTCTAGTTCATTTTAACTCTAATCGATTTATTCTAACTGATTAACACTAACTGGTTAACTCTACCTGGTTAACTCTAACTGCTTAACTCTACCTGGTTAACTCTAACTAGTTAACTCGACTTGATTAACTCGACTTACTTAACCCAACTGATAAACTCGACTTACTTAACCCAACTGGTTAACTCTACTGAACTGGTTAACTCTATTCAACTAACTCAACTCGACTAACCCCTTTTCGAATAGCATATTCATTTTACTAACTTTCGAATACCATATTCGATTTATTCCCTTCGAATACCATATTCGATTTACTTTATTCACTTTATAAAGATTTCCTTTTTAACGACATTTTATTCATTTGAAAAGATTTACTTTTAAATAACGGTTCTACACTTTAAAAATGATTTCCTTTTTATAACGTTTCCTTTTCAATTCTATTTGTAAATGGTTTACAAACATTTCCTTTTCAAATTTATTCTTGAAATATTCTAACTCCTTAAATTCTCTGAAAAATTCGCCATAACCTCCTTTGTAACGGGAGCATCGGGAAAATCCCCAAACCCGCCACACAGGCCTTTCCATTCAAAAAGAAAATTGTTTGAAATTATTTCCTTTCTAAATATCTTCTATTTATAAATATTACAATTTATAAATATTTCTTATTTATAAATATTCCATTTATAAATATTTTATTTCCACTATTACTTTGAAAATTCCATTATCGACATTCCGGTATGTTATAGTATTCAACATATCAGATCACGATGATCAATATCGTCCAACACATATAATCAACCACAGATTATACTCTACATCATACATTACAATATATGAAAAATAATAAAATAACTGTTGAGGAATCCAGTCGGATTCCTCCAACCTGTTTCCCTGCATCCACAGATGTTACACAACATGATTGTCATCACTTTCAGTTCAATATGAATTATTCTGATAAACAGAATCAATATATAACTATCTAACTGTTTATATACTATATATATATATATAATATTTTCATTTACTGACTAGCAGTTCAATGAATCAACCAACACACAGCAATCAACAGATGATTAACAGTTCTAAAAATACGTTATAAAAATATAACTGTTCAGAGTTGGTGAGTTTTACTCACATTTGCAGTTCATAGTTAAAGAACGATAAACTGTTCTTTGATTTGAATCAAACAATTTATTTCTACATAAATTCATACGAGCCCCAATCCACTTCCAGTCAGCTTCATTGTGAAGCTCTCGTCCATACGGTCCCAACGCAACTTACGGTTCGTCAATCTGATTCTGTATGTACAAGTTATAGCATTTATAATATAGATACACTATATAAAAACTTAGATTTAGACTTAGCTTTAATTTAGTTAGGCCTTCCCCTTTTAAACCGGCCCACTCCACCATTTAACAGCCCACCGCAACTTCCTTCTTCCCTGTCCTCTTTGAACGCTGTCCTCAGCATACAACCATCCTCAACCATTTCCAACTCCTTTTCCTCATTCAATTATTTAATCAAATTTCAAAACTAAATCCACCTTTTTAATATCCCGGCCCAAGCCCAACTACCAGCCCACACTTCATCTCTTACAACACCGAACTCCTCCCAGTACCCATCACTACATCGTAGGCCATTCCCAAATTGATTTCCATCACCGCAAGTTAACTGCTTCTCCTTGTCATCCTTTAAACTCCACGATACCAAGAAAGCGAACCCGAAACCCCACATCCTGATCTTCATCGACTCCAAGACCAATCAACTCGACTTCACCAGTTTGTTTTCCCCGCGACACCAGTAAGTTCACGAACCCCTCCAACAATGTTGCAACCTCAAAATAAATCAGGGGATTTCACCGCAAGTTCACAAGAGACTTGGTTCTCCTCCACAAACTCTGATACAACATTGAAATCAAGAACCGATGCTCCACAACCTCCAAACATTCGAACCCTAACTGGACAAACACCTCGCTGTACACATCCCGTTCCCCCAAATGAACGTCAAACTCAGCAAAATGGTTAGAGACTCAAAGACCATCACTCAGGGAATCCATATACATATAGTTTCTAATTTGTAGAGGTTGATTTGGATTTGTATGATTTTCCAAAGCTCCATTCTTCACGTTGGAATTTCTTTGTGGCGGCTGAGACAGTTTTTTGTTTGGTTGACTTTAGAATTAGGTTTAGGAACTTAGAGAGGGTATTTATAGAGGATATAAATATTTTTATATTTATTATTATATTCATTTTTAATTAAACGCTATCTGCAATCGTCCTCTAAAATTCCTGTGACCACATACGTTATCCAAAAATCACAAAAATTGACATGCAGCTACAGTTCGACATTACGGTCCCAACGAAACTGGTTTCGTCGAATTCCGACTCCGTATGCTCACACAGCGTATTTTTAACCGTCAGAATACTGACTGTATTTCACTCTAAAAATCCGTACGGCCACATTCTGATTCTAAAAATCACAAAACTTGGAATCTAACAATAACTTGACATTGCGGATCCAACAAAACTGGTTTCGTCGAATTCCGACTTCGTTTGCAAAAGTGGCTATTTTTAACGCTTTGAATAGCCTATTTAAATATATAAATATATTTAAATAAATTAAATTTAATATTAATAATTTAATATTATCGTATATATTCACCTAGAATATACCACTGCTCCAAAATATTCGTATATGGATTTATAGCTCGATATTCCAAATCCATATTATATCGATATTCAATTTATATTGAAATTCCTTTTATAAACCGTTATAAATTATAAAGGAAATTCCACAGCGACTTTTCTAGAATTTGATTTAGACGTAAATCAAAATCTACACGACGAAATCCCGATTTTTCTCTTCCATTAGAAAACTATTATCAAATCGGTCCTGACGGTTCTTGTTTCACAGAAATCCGACCTAAAACGGACCCTGTACATTCAGTTGAAGTTCAAATCGCCAAATAGCGAACTGCCGCGCCATTTCAAGCTCTATTTTAATTATATTATAATTATGCGTTCAAACTGATGTCGATTGAATATATTCGTCAATATAATTCAACTCTAAGCTGAATTAAATCTAAGGGACGACCCCGTTCACAGAATATTGTGATTTCCAATATTTTTGATTATTTCTGAATTAAATATATTATTTAATTATTTAGTTTATTTAAATATTTCATATTATTTAATTAAACCTCTATTTAATTCACTACATCACGATATATATAATTAAATAAATTAATTATAATACCCCTGACAATGCGGGTCGTTACAGTTATATAAATATTCCTGTATATAATCATAAACCTGGATAAATATATATACCTATTGTTATATACCCATTTCACTGTTTTATATAAAATTCTAGTATATTAAATTGTGTATGCGTTGATGTAATTCATCACTTATGATATAATTAGTGAAGTGTAATCAATGGGTACAGTTGGATCAGGACTAGAAAATTTTGAGCAACCTGAAACTTTCAAAGTGGGACTTAGAGGTCATGTAATAGTAAAACTGCAAGTACACACTTAGGTGCATGTGTTGTTCTTGACTGCAAAAATTAGTAATTGTATTTGTAGACGTTATGTGTGCAATGATACAGAAACACGCAAAGTGAACTTGGTTACTCATTATATACAGTGGCCTGTGAATACATCCCCTTTTGATTAAGCAACACAGTCCTATATAATGTGATGCTTGCCATGACTTGCGCATGTTCTTTCATGTAAAAATTTGCTTTGAGATTAACTACTTATCCGAGATCATTCCATGATTTATTTATGTATTTCCTATGTGCCATTCTCGCCCTTGTTAACTGTTCGGACTAGAGCATTAAGTCTTAGCTGCATGCATTTGCTACCCCTCTAGCTAAGTTGTGTATATTTGTTCCTTTATCCTATGATTTAGATGGTTTTCTTCAAACAAAGGGAAACAATGCAGTTGAATCTACAACTATATATGGAAATACTGTCCATATTCTCACAACTGTTGCGACACCAGCGAGTGCTTTTGCTGGTTTCCCCTCAGCAAGAACCCAACTACTAACCGAATTGAAAGAGTAGGATTCCGTAGCCCAATTGAAAATCGCTCGACAAAACCTGTCAGGTTCCCATACTTTTGAATAGCCTGAGTTACCCTTTTTAGATTTCTCCTTAACAATACCCAACTTGGAACATATATCTTCTCAGACATGCTATCATTTAGGCCGCACTTCTACATATTGCCTAAAGGGACCGTAGAAATTTACGTAGTTATGAACTTTCGAATTGGAAGCTGTGTGACACTTTGATTTGTAACCTGCACATATTTAATTTCTGAATCACATGGAACACTTATTTTGGCTATCACATCCAACATGCATGCAACTGCTTTGGAAAAAATATATGCAACTTAAATTTCTTTATCTAGTAAATTTCAAACTTGATGTTAGGATTAATTTTCACATTTTTGTTTTTATTTGAAGTTAATTTAATTGAACAATGATTATTCCTGACTCGAGTACTTTGTGTTTTACATGAAATGCTCGGGTCAGACCCGAGCAGTGCAGATTTAAAGTTTCAGCTTAGGATTCAAAGATTTGCAAGGCTGAGATTTTCAGGAGACGCGCACTCTGAAGAATTTTAATATGGTAAAGGTTTTTTCATGTATTTTAAACTGTTCTTTTAAAATTCCGCTATACAGGAAATTCTTTGTAATGACCCGGATTTTTGGTCTGTTAATTTTAAATATTTAATATTTGTTTTAAATATTTAGTTGGTAATATAAATTAATTTTTTTATATTGAGTTGTTGATTTAATAATCGAATATAATTTAATTTAGAATATATAGAATTATTGGAATTCGAAATATTATTGAAATCAAAGTTAGAAACTGAATCAGGATGATTCAGATGATAAGTAGGAATTTTGTTTGATATATACGATAACAAATAATAATTTATTTTCAAAGAATTTGTGGTTTTCGAATTTAAATTATATTATATTAATTTAATATGGTGTATGTGTTGAAATTAAATTTCAGAATATTTATTGTTGAGTTCATATCAAGGTTATTACATTTAAATGTCGGTCGGTACGCTAGAATAGCGGTTCGTGATCTAAATTAATGGACCCCGAGATATTTGATTGTGGATAGGTTTGAAATCAAATCGATATCCATTTAAAAAGAATAAAAATTGCTTTATATCGAATCGTATTAAATACAAAATCAAATCAAAATCTATCTAAAAAGAATAAAAGATCTTTTTATATCAAATAAAACCACGCATACCCCCTTTTATCCATTTCATTTTTGCCTGTAATTCGATCCAGACTTCAGTAATAAAATCACTCTTCTTTTTCATTTTAATCATATCACAACACCTTTAATTCTTTTATTTCCAATTTCGCTCCTCAACAAAGAAATCCAAAGGACATCCTTTTATTTGAAAATCTTCATCAAACAAAAGTAAAATCCAATAGTATATTAGATCAATCGATCCAATTACCTCGTCGTCTGTGTGGAAGGTGCGAAGGATGGTGAGTTGGGAGGTCACGGCAATCACGTTGGTCCGGGTGATGAGGAGGGAAGGTCGCGATTTTGTTTAGGGTGTTGGAGGCTAACATCGATACTGGAACCATCATGAATTGAGGTCAGAAGGGATCGAGTGAGGCGTTGCTATTGGGAGAGGTGCGAAATCACTCTGGGGAGGTTCGACAGTCTCAGCAGCAAATTAGGGTTCGAGTTCATAAGTTTTTAGGCATTTTGAAACTACTCGATGAACTGTTGGAGTTGCGAGGTCTTCAGGGGAAGAACGCCTGTTCAGGTACAAAGGAGGAATATGAGTTAGATTTGGGGTTCCAAGCCTTTGTGGCCAGAAGTGGTTCGTACAGAAGGGGAGTGAATGGTGAGATCTGATGTTGGTTTTAGTAGGTAGAAATAGATATTGAGGTGAGATTGTTGGGAGAAACCGGGGAAAATAATAATATAGAGGAAGACGGTGAGGGTTCATTGCTCCGAGGTGTTTCTGGAATGTTTGGGTGCAGTGGTTTGACCTTCCGCAGCAGCTGAGTTCAAGGCAGAGAGGTTCATGTCATTCATGAACAAGCTTTGAAAACAATTAGTGATGAAGTTAAATGAATTGGCATTTGCAGTTCTACTTATCAGGGATTGGAGTCGGATTGTGGAATAAGAATGGTGACAGTTAGCATAAGGTTATGGGTTATCGACAATAAGATAACAAATTTAAATAAACTTCATTATACTATCAATTCATTTTTTATACATGATCTTATAAAATAATAATAAAGGAAAATTTAATTTGTTACGAGGTCAAATTATACAAGATAAGTGGAGTTAGGATCGTAGCTTTGAAGTTAATGAGCAGGGATTAATTTGGAATAAATCATCGGATAAAATCACCGTGAGTAAATCTCACTCGAATTTTATATAAAGATTTATTTTTATCATTAAAAATATTTATTGGTTGTTTGGTTACATTAAAATATTACTGTGGCTATTATAAATATGTATTAGTTATTTAGGATTTGTGTTTGTGGCTATATATATATATATATATATATATATATATATATATATATATATATATATATATTGGTGGTTGGATTCCCACAGTATCATTAGCGGATGCTCGCGGTATCATTAGCGGATGATTTCCCTATGCGCCCCACAATATATATACTGGATGACCTACTATACTATGAAATCCTTCCACGAAGCATGATGGGTATTATTTATGTTGGCTAACGTCTGTGGATGCAGGAAAACAGGTTGGAGGGATCCAACTGGATTCCTCAAAAATATTATTATTTGTTTGTTTCACATATATTATCATATATGATGTGTTGATGGATAATTGAGTGGTTTGATTGTTTAAATACCACTGGGGCCAAAATGTTGATATATATAATTATCGAGCAAAAGGATATTTGAAATTTAAAGGGAAAAAATTATTTATTTAAAACAGAATTTCAATTTCAATTAGGTTATAAATATATTAACTTGTTTTGAATAAATAAAACAAGTATTGAATTTATAACGATGTTTATAAATAAAATAATATAGGAAATTGAAGTGAAATTATATATAGTGTTTATAAACAAAGTGGAAAAATTATCATTTGATAATTTGAATATTTAAATTCCATTGTGAATTTAAAAATAGAAATGGGGAAATCGTTTTAAAGAAATAAACAATGAAATTTATTCTGATGTTCAGAATAAAAATTGAACTAAAATAAATCCATAAGGATTTAGGGTTTAAATTCGATTAATTTGAATTTATTTAAATATAAGTTAAATTGAATATGAAAATAAATTGGGTGTTTTATATATAAATTATTATAAATAGAAATTTCCAAAAATAGATTTTTGTTTTAAGTAGATTTTGAAATGGACTTGTTTAAATATAAATAAGTAAATTTATAAATAATGTTGATAAATATGGTGAATAAATTATCAAGAGATAATTGGTAACTTTAAATTCAAGTATGAATTTAACGTAGAAAGTGGAAATCATTTTAAAAAAGGAAACAGGGGTTTCTATTCTGGACTTCAGAATATAAAAGGAATTGGATTTCAAAAGGGATTTGAAATGGAAAACTTGTTTCAATATATAAAACAAGAAAGATGGATTTACAAACGATGTTATAAATCTACTGAAATAAATTATCATTGGATAATTTAGAAGTTTAAATTGAAGGAAGAATTTAAAAAGTGAAATTAGAAAAATTTGTTGAAAATAGAATAATTGATTATATTCTGGGGTTTAGAATATAAACTGAGTTGAGAAAATCCAAAGGAGTTATAATTGGAATTCGATTATATCGAATTTTATAATTTATTTATAAAAGGAATTGGGATGTTGAAATAACAAATCGAGTATAAATAAATGTATAACTGGGTAAGGAAAAATCAGCGATTATAGATAATCAGAATTATTGAGTTGAATTGGGAAAATGGTATAAAATATATTAGAATGGAGTAGAATTTATATATAAACGAAGTTTAGAAGTTTATATATATTAATAAAACGAACTTGCCGCAGCGCGACAGTACGTAAATTGGCGATTCGAACTTCAACTGAGTGTATAGAACTTAATTTAAGTCGTAATTTTTTGAAACAAGAAACGTAAGGACCGATTTGAAAATAGTTTTCTAATGAAGGAGAAAAATCTAGATTTCGTCGAATAGATTTTGAGTTATGTCAAAATCAATTTTCCAGAAAAACAGCGCCATAACCGTTATAAAACCATAATGATTTATTTAAATAAATAAGTAAATAAAATCCAAAAGTCCATTAGAAAAATACAGACTTGAGATATAAAATAAATATGAACTCAAGTGGAATAAACATATTTGTTTTTGAAACAAAGATCAGATATTTATTATTTAATAGAATTAACTAATTTCACTAATAATTAGATAATGAGATTTTGAATTGTAATTGGGCTTTGAATAAGTGAATTCGATTTAGAAATTTATATTCGAATTCGAATATGAAACCCGAGTTGAAAAATGGAATTTTCTTGGTTTATAAGATTAAAAAAAAGATATATATTATTGAACGAGATATATTCAAGTAAAAGTGAAATAGGCTAAAGAGACAATTAATAGATAAATTAGCGAAGTAAGTTAAAAACGATAGGAATTGAGTAAAAATAAATTGGGAATAGACATATGTATGATAATAAGGTATGGAATGAAGAGTATGAAGATTTTAATTTATGTGCCCAACAAAAAGGTACACGTTTTAAATTCCATATGAGGTTTTATGCGCCGAATCGGTAAGCCACTTGGCTTTTTGATTTCCTTTTTGAATGGAAAGGGCCTAGAGAGGTGAGTTGAGGTTTGAACTATTTGCCGGTACAAAGGAGGTTATGGCGAATTTTTCCGAAAATTTAAGGAGTTATAATATTTTTAAGAAAATTTGATAGTTAGAAATCAATGTATCGATATGTATAGAATCCGGTAAGGAAACGAACTTAAAAATAGAATATTATAAACAAAAAGGAAATCGAAAATCTGGAATAGAAAGAGAAATATATATATATATATATATACGTTTTAAAAATGAATAAGTGGTTTTTAGGATGTTGGTAATTTAAGATATGTGGTCTTGTCTGTTTTGAAGTTAAAGATGTTATTCAGTCAAGGTCTGAGAGGTAATTATACCCCAACTTGATTGATTTCATTTTTAACTGATAAATAGCAAGATTCAGTCTTGAAGATAAATGTTTGAATAAGATTAGTTGAATGCAGTATTTTGGGTTGTCGTAACGATGTTTTACACAACATTCGTTTTAACCCAAGCAAGTGGAAATTTTGGAAACATAATAAATAAATATTTCCTGAGTGTAGAAATGAACGGTAGTGAAAGAGATAAATAATTGGAATGTTTTCCAATTGTAAATAAAAGATATTTTCTAAACATAGAAATAAAAGAAGTTGATATTTGGAAATGTTCTCCAAATAATGTAAGAGGCCGAAATGATTATTGAAAATATTTGGTTAACAAATATTAACAAGGAAATGGAGAAATGATTTAATTAATGAAACATTAATTAAGGGGTCCAGTGATTGTTTGATGTTTGGAATGTTTGTTTGTTTTTCTTCGATAGTTAAATAACCGACTATCGAAGTGTTTTCGAATATCGTTGTCAATATGTAGAGACCGGTTGGATTATTATCCGAGAACCACTCCGTATTGGCAGTAGCATTGCAAATCAGATTATATGGAGATAATCGAAGATGAAGTAAAGTGCAAGGGCTTTTTCTATTAATAGAAATTGTGCCTTCGGTTTCGTTCAATCCCAGAACGAACATATATGGACGAATGTCTGACAGAGTATTTCCAATAATCGCATATGTTAGTCTGTATAGATATATATGGTAGCAGATAATTTATTCTCTTAGCATAATATCCAGAATATATTTGTGCAAATCAATTAGTGATTTACGGATATGACAAAGTGGCATTCAAAGTGATTGTGCTATCAAGGAATGATAAGTAATCGTAGCCTCAGGCCTCAACAACCGGGAAATGACAAAAATCAGGCAGGCAACATGGCTATGTGGGTCGCTCCCATTAGGGTGTATAATCACCTATTCTGATGACCCCAAACCCCGTATTGGCGGTGGCAAGGGTAATCTTTGGAATATAACACATAAACAGATAACAGCAGAACATAAATAAATAAATACACCAGGTAATATATAATAGAATATACTGGATAAACGTAATCATCAGAGTTACACAGTATACAGGATCAAATTTAGTACAAATACAGTCCAGCTATACATAAATGTCTACAGCGGAAAAACAAACATAATGTACAATAGGAGCTGAACAGCATAAAAAGGGGTAAATGATAGAATCCATCTTCAACTCCAGCTATCCAGAGAAAGCCAGCTAAACCTGAATACAAGGCTGCCGGTGTAGAAAAGGGGCACCCGAGTTAGAAAGTGAAACAAACTACGAATCAATCATGGGACTGGTATGAGAAATCTACTCAACACACTTAAAATATGGCCAATCACAGGACCACACCACTTTCGTGGAACGGGTTTACTCCATTTCATTGCCAGTGCTTTAAAACAAATCATTCTTTTAAACATCGCAATGCTTTTTATAAAAATGAAGCCATTATAAGACTCAGTTCCCATCACACAATGCAACACAAACCGGAGGATAGAGTTTTACCTTATAATGGCCAAAATATGGTTGATACGAATAAAACAAAAGCAATTGATATTATTACTAGTGTTTATATGTTTCAAAAACAATTTCGAATCATAACTATCAATCATAGATGGCATGGGTACCATATATCATGTCCCTATATATATATATATATATATATATATATATACACATAATCAAAACCGCACGATGTCGTATTTGGAAATTGAATTTCCATCATGAACCAAGGCAAAAGATAGTCCTTACCAACTTCGAGACAATCTAGCCCATGTCTCAGGCGAGCGCGCAGGCAAGCCTTTGGAGCGACACGGCCGGTCCACCGATGTGGATTAAAATTCCTGAACAATACGTTTTCCCGCCCTATGGGGGCGTAAAGGAGCCAACAAATGACTCCATCGGTCCCGGATCGACCGATAAAACCGAGGCGCCTCGCAATCCATTATCCACATAAGTGAAATGTCAGGCCATGTAAAAACACCGACACAACTCCTATCTAGAAGGAAACGCATGCCCTCCCTGAGGTCCTTCTCCCGTTTCTAGTTCATACCGGGGTATGAGGCTCGCGAATTCACGTTATACACAAAGCTACGCCACACAAGCGGTGCTTTGATCATCAATCACAAGACTTTGCTTTTCAACAGAAGCCCTATCCATTGCATCTTAGCATGCCACACCGACAATTCACCCCATGCAACTAATGGATATCAATCACACAGAATGAATTCCAATGTCAGACATACAGTCCATTTGCAAGTCCGTTCTGGGTCTGAACGAAACCGGAGGCACTAAATACCTCGCATATTCATCGATTCCCATGTACATCTGGACGATCACCACTCGTTATCCATATTTCGGGATGCCTTCCAATCAGGACCTTAGTGATCATCCAAATGAGGTGAAGATTGGTCTTCAACCCCCGTCTTCATCTTCGACTTCTTATCGTCGATTCAGTTAGTCAGAATGGGATAAACCCGGTCTTTCTAAGCAACTCGCGTATATAATAAACAAGTACAACACTAACATACATACGCCTCATTTCAATTCATTAGTCACTAACCGTCAATCAGTAAGAGAACGATTTCCCAAATATTAACCGCGAAGGCTGAAACCAACATCAGATCAACAACCAGGAAACCATTCGACTTAGCCAACCTTCAGTTAGTTTCTAAATTTCACATCCATATCGTTTATAATATTTTATAATGATTTATCGCTATTTTTATTTATTTTAAAATATCCAATTTATTCAAAACGACGCTTCGGGCCATAACGCGCCCATGGCGCTTTTTTTCTTCAGATTTGATTTACACATATCTGAAAATCTAACCGTTGGATCTTCACAAAATTTAAATCATTAGAAATAACTTTTCAAAACGAATCCAATGGTTCCAGTTTCGGGAAATTCTGACAGTCGGATCTCCTGGTATAATCGTTTGAAGTTTCGATTTCAAAATACGAACTGTAGCGTCGTTGTTCGATTAAATATAATTATATTTGTATATATATATATATATATAAATATAATCGATTCTGGTGCTGTTTTTCTTCATATTTGAATTAAACATTCCAGACAATCCAACCGTTGGATTTTTACAAAGTTGGTGCCGTTGGAAAGATATTTCCAAAACGAACCCAACGGTTGCGGTTTCGGGAAAATCCGATGGTCGGATCTCCCGCACTAATCGTTTGAAATCACGGTTTCAAAATACGAACTACAGCTTCGTTTTTTGATATATTTCAATTCTATATATATATATATATATATATATATATATATATATATCGATTCTTCGATTTCGAAACCATATGAATTTCACATTTGATAAAAATGATATTTTTATCTAACTGTTTTCTATTTCAACACTTCACTATTTTTAATAATTCATGTATATAATAAAAATGCGATTTTTATGTAAAACAATTTATTTCAAAACTCGACTATTTTATATAGTTAATATAGATGATAAAAATAGGATTTTTATTATAAAACAATTTATTTCAAGACAGGATTATTTTATATAGTTCATATCGATGATAAAAATTGGATTTTAATTATAAAACACTTTCTTTCAAAATATGAATACCATTCAACACATGAATTTCAATTCAACAAATGAATTTCGATTCAACACATGAAGGTTTTCTATAGTTTATATATATCGATAAAAAGGTGATTTTTATATTTAAAACACGAATACCATTCAAAACATGAATTTCAATTCAACGAATGAATTTCGATTCAACACATGAAGGTTTTCTATAGTTTATATAAATAGATAAAAAGGTGATTTTTATATTTAAAAACAAGAATACCATTCAACACATGAATTCTATTCAACGAATGAATTTCAATTCAACACATGAAGGTTTCCTATACAACAGACGAATATAGTTTCAATACAGGAAAATAATTCTAACACAAGAATATTATTCAAAATTTCGGTAGCATAACGACAGGGTAGTTAAAACCGGGACCGTCCCTAGTACGGCTCCTCGCTCTACCTTAAAGCCTCGCAGCTTTTGACAATGGGGAATCATGCATCTAGTTCGCACGCAGGCGGCATGTATATTTATTTCATTTCCACAAACTAATCCTATGTGGTTTCAACCAAATATTTCTCAACCACAAACGGGTATTTTTCAACCACAATCAATCAATCTCAACCACAAATAATTTCAATCAACCATTCGCTATCAATCAATTTTCACACCAATCACAACCAATAAATATCGTCCATGGTTTGTGGACGAGGGGCGTATATATATATATAGCATTTCACTTCTAATCAGTTCAATGTGTGATTTAATCAAATAAATTCTACCATTCATTCTATTATTGATTAAATTAACTATCATTTTAATAATTCAATTAATCAAATCTATAATCACACAACACAAACAACAATCAAATTGTTTTTAACTTTTCAAAAATATACTTATCAATTTCTATACTCTTTTTAAAATCATTCAGACTATAGAATTTAAAATGCACAACCAGGGAAAGAAAATAACAACAGAGTAGAGAACTAATTGGTAATGCAAAGTATGGTAAATGTACCTTGCACCGGAGTCAATCAGAGATATCAACTCGACATCTAGGATAGGCTTTCTGAATGCTCTCTTCAGTTTCCAAGTACAATCTCGCGGATCTCCACTCCATTGCACTTTGACTAAGTGAACCTTCTTGTTCCTCAGCTCTTTGGTTTCTTTGCCGATAATCTTGAGCGGCTCTTTTCTCATAGCTAATTCTGGGGTAATTTCAATATCCTATTGAGCTGCTTCTTCCACGATCAAGTCTAGTGATGAACGTGCTTTCGAAGTTGAGATATGTGAAATATATCATGCATTCCAGGCAACCAATCAGGCAATTTAACCCTATAAGCGAGAGTTCCGATCCGTTCCAGAATAGGAAACGGGCCAATGAATTTGGGCGCCAACTTTCCAGTTTTACCGAACCGGATAACTCCTCTCATCGGCGATACTTTCAGATATACATAGTCGCCAACAGCAGATGATATATCTCTTCTTCTCCTATCGGCATAGCTCTTTTGTCGGCTTTGATCGGCGAGTAATCGTTTCTTAACGAAATCGACTTTGTCGGCAGCTTCTCGGATCATATCAGGTCCCAATACAAGTCTATTACCGGGTTCGACCCAACAAGCCGGTGATCGGCATGGTCTACCATATAATGCTTCGAATGGCGACATTGTCAGGCTCGCCTGGTAGCTGTTATTATATGAGAATTCGGCCAAATGCAGTTGGTCTTCCCATGATCCACCGAAATCTAAAACACAAGCCCGCAATAGATCTTCTAGTATACGATTTACCCTCTCAGTTTGACCATCTGTCTGAGGATGATAGGCGGTGTTTAGGTTCAGCTTTGTTCCCAGCTCTACTTGAAATGCCTCCTAGAATTTGCTAGTAAATATTGTATCTCTATCACTGACTATACTAAACGGCACTCCATGTATCCTAACAATTTCCTTGAAATAAATCTGCGCCAGACTTTGAGCAGTTCTGTTTGATCTGACAAGTATGAAATGGGCGGTCTTCGTGAATCGGTCTACGATCACCCAAATACTATCATTTCCTTTTCTGGTTCTGGGCAAACCATCAATGAAGTCCACGGAAATATGTTCCCACTTCCAACCAGGAACGTCTAGCGGTTGCAATAATCCAGCTAGTTTCTGTTGGTCGCTTTTGACTAGCTGGCAAGTAGGGCATCGGCTAACATATAAAGAAATGTCCCTCTTCATCGACTTCCACCAGAAAGTGCGTTTGATGTCATTATACATTTTGCTTACTTCTGGATGGATATTAAGTTTTGACTTGTGGCATTCATCCAGTACTTCCTTTCGGAGCTCAGCAATGTTAGGAACACAAATTCGACCATTCAACCTTAGAATCCCCTCATTATCAACTTGAAAACTCGAGAGTTCGTCTTGTTGAATTATCTCTCTGATCTTCTGAATGAAGTGATCATCCTTCTGAAGAGCGGATATTTTGTCTATCAATGAAGTTGTGATAATAAAACTGGCGAGCATTTCATTCTTTCGGCTTAACGCATCGGCCACGACATTGGCTTTCCCAGGAGTGTATATAATCTCAAAATCGTATGCTGCAAGAAACTCCAGCCAACATTGCTGCCTCAGATTCAAGTCTTTCTGGGTGAACAGATACTTTAACGACTGGTGATCTGTAAATAGTTCAAATCTCTCACCCAGAAGATAGTGTCTCCAGATTTTCAAGGCGAATACTATAGCCAATAACTCAAGATCATGAGTTACGTAGTTTTTCTCGTGTGGCTTCAACTGATGGCTAGCATAAGCAATCACTTGACCTCTTTGCATTAACACTGCGCCAAGGCCTTCTCTAGAAGCATTAGTCCAGACTTTCAAATCCTGATTGCCATTGATGATGGTTAACCCTGGAGCTGTCGTTAATCTTAACTTTAGCTTTTCAAAAGCCTCTTTACATTCTGGAGTCCATTTGAATTTTGAGTGCTTCTTTGTAAGCTTAGTTAAGTGACCAGATATGTTAAAAAAGTTTTTAACGAACTTTTGGTAATAACTAGCCAATCCGAGAAAACTACGGACTTCTGTAGGAGTACTGGGCTGTTTCCAATTTTGAATAGCTGTGATTTTACTTAGATCCATAGCAATTCCTTCTTTTGATACTACATGGCCCAGAAATTTCACTTCATCTTGCCAGAATATACATTTGGATAGTTTGTCTTTTAATACATTACTTCTGACGATTTTTAGAACCTGTTCCAAATGCTTTTCATGTTCGGCCTTTGATTTAGAGAAGATTAGAATATCGTCAATAAAAATCTGAACCAATTTAATTTTTTTAATTGGCTCAGATTTTCCGGGTCGTTACACCTATCTAGAGAAATTCATTTTACTTCTTTAATCTCGATGCTGTCCCTTTTCGGGAAACGGTTGCTGATCCCAACCGTTGGTGATATACATTCGATACACTCAAGCGAAATGAGTGGTCGGTCATGTGTGGGCCGGGTTGCAAGATGTTCGTGTTGAACCCAGTGTATTCCTCTCTAAGGATACACTATCGGAAGGTGGTTCTATACCTTGTCATAGTCGGAATCCAATCACCAATAAGCGCCCTGCGATTTTTGATTTTATGTTATAAATGTAGCGTGAGATGCAAGCGTTCTGCTATTTGGTTATTTATTTGATTAGACATTATTGTAATATCACTGGATTTTCGTATCAAAGTGTTTTGGGTTATAGTAAGGTAAAAACCATCCATGTTTATGTGTGGGCTGGTCTTACTATTATCCTTTCTTTCAAAAGGATTTTGAAAATTAAACAAATGGTTGGGGTTTACTCACACCAGTCCCATGAATGACCCAGAGTTTATTTTGTTTGTTTTTCCTAAATACTTGGGTGCCCAAATTTGTACGGGCAGTCAAGTAGTCGGGATTTTACAGATTCACTTGGAGGAGTTTGAAGCAGGAGGCTTTACCAGTTAGCTAGAGACCATCATATATTCCGCTGTGTACTATGTTGTATATGCAAACATGTGTTTATAACTGTTCCAGGAATAACTGTTGTGCTCTGATAATGGTATGTATATACAGTTACTGATTGACATAGAAATGTGTTTATTTTATGCTCTTATATCTTATCTTTTGTATATAAATAAATATTACTTGGGTATTGTTTTGTTACTTTTACAGATATTCCAACCCAGCCCGCATGCAACCAGAAAAGTAGAGAAATGGAGATCAGATTGCTATATATTTACATTTTGAAGAACTGTAGATGAAGATCCCACACCTAGTTGCTGTTGGACAAGAAAATGATTGATAAAAAGGCCATGCACATCTCAAATCAAGGGAGGCTTGTCAAAGAACCAAGAGGAAAAGAAGAAAGGCCAAAAATTTAATAGATTTAACTAAGGCCCATTTGAGATTCTCATTGTAAACTAATTAGTGATGTAATGGCTAGGCCCATTTATAATTAGGGTTAGGGTTTGGTTATCTCCTATAAATACCCTTGTAATATCATTGTAGCTACTATCCTATTTTTCTCTCCTTCTCCATTAATAAAGTTTCTAGTTCTCTTTTATTTTTCTGTATTTTAATTTTCATAGCAACTAGTGCCATCTACAAAATTAGGTTTGGTAGAGTACTAGTTGTATTTTGCATACCTTTTCATTAGTGATTGACCATCTGATTATAATCAGCGGTAATTCTAATTTTAATTCCTGTTTGTTATTTTTTATTTCTGCAATTTCAATTTCTGTTATTTTTACTGCTTCCGTAGGTCAATGGGATTGAATATAGATTTGATTAGATTCAGATCTGATTTAATTCAATAATAGTTTAATTGCAGTTTCAATTTCGTTTGCTTTCAAAACCAACCTCGAAGATTTGTCTAACTCGCCCACTAAATTCTATAAATAATAATTTTTAATTTTTCCTCCCTGTGTGCTACACACCTGTACGCTTGCAGTATTTATTTTAAAATTCGCGCTTTTCTAGTTCATAGATAAGCGACGATCAAGTTTTTGGCGCCATTGCCGGGGAGGCAAAAATTGAATTTTATTATTTATTTAATTTCTGATTCGTGTTAGTTTTTTATTTATTTTTTTCTTGATTTTGTTTTCTGTATGTATAGAAAAAAATCCCAATTAGTGATGTGGTGTATCAATTATATTGGTACTATCATGAACTAAGCAAGAGAAAAAAAAAATAACTTGCCATTTTCATTAATTTTCTGCCTTCGCCATTTTTTTTCCTCTCTCCTCTTTATTTCTTTCCTTTTTCCCCGGTAATTTCTCTCCTTGTACAAGTTTCTTTCTTATTTTGCAATTCTTTTCAAAGGAAAAAAAGAAAAAAAAATTGCTTTCTTTTTCTTCTTTGCTTCCTCTTTTGTGTAAGTTTTCTGCACACCTCCACCATAATAACACAACATCCACTTCCTTAATCTTCCAGCAATCGTCTTCATAGCCAAAATCCGATACAAACCATACTGCATTCAGACATTCAGCAGCCTATTCACCAATAAACAACCCAAAAGTCATCCACAAACCTCAACTGTTCCACAAAATCACCCCGTTTCCCAAACTACAAGGTTGCTGATCATCCATCACGTAGCCTACACTGCAAATACCACAATCCCTGCCATTTCATCTTTATCACAAATCTGCCACATCTTTCCCAAAGTTCACCACATAATCCATCCTCACCGAACCTCTTCTGCGCCATCCACCATTAACGCAAAACCGTTCTCAAACATTTGAGCTCCACTCCATCCATCCCACCCTCCACAATCACAAAAAAAAAAAAATCAGTTCAAGGAATTTACAAAGCATCGACACTCTGTCGAAATCCCAGTCACTCACCCCCTGACCATCACAACTGTGAAAACCTAATATTCAATAGTCCAGACCAGTAACATCTTCTCTACAGCCCCACATTTCACCAACGTCCACACTTCAAAAAAAATCCACGCAAGCCAGCGAGAACACCACCCTCGTAACCTCTCATCCAAGCCAAAGAACCGCAATAGCATGACCATCCCACACCACAGACCTTCACCATCCAAACACCTACTTCCAATCACAACCGACTCTCAACCTCCCCACTGCAAATCATCACCATCCAAAAATTGCATCAACATCCAACCCCGTCTGGTCAACAACTCCACTTCACCGAATTCAAATACCTCCTATGCGATTTACAATTCAACTCCGCACCCTTAACAAACTGCACCGATTTCGAAACAACCGCAAGTCATACAGTACCGACTTCAGATTAACCCCTTCTAACAGCTCAAACCAGCCATTCGAATTCTTGTATACCCTCACCGAAACCTAGTTTTGAAGCAAATTGCAATTATTCCATCACCAAAAATCATCGGCAATCAACATCAGTCACCGAACCGCTAATCTTCTTCTTTTCGAAATTCAATAGGGTTCCAATTGGGTTTCGATTTTGATTTGAATTGAAGAATCGGGTGCAAGATTTGTATTGAGATAAAAGGCTGAGTTTCATTTTTTTTTTCTTTCATTCGTTTTTACTTTTCAGAAAGGGAGGCTTAGTTTGATTTTGACGTGAGAACTGAGAAGTTGGGACTTGCCATTATCTTTTATTAAAGGGGACGTGGTGAGTGTGTGCTTGCTTTAGGTCCTTCTGAAAGATTTATTTTTGGCGAGTGTCATTTTGGTAAGGAATCATACAATCTTGGAAAGTTTCTGATTGAGCGTTGCACAAATTTAGAATAGTGGATTCTAGCGTGTGTTTTTGATGTTTGGAAATTGGCAAGTTAAGCCAGGGTAATTCCAAATTTTTAATTTTCTTTCTTTCTCGTTTTACCCTCCTTGCACTTGTTTCATTTTTGTGGCAATTTTTTTTTTGGTATTAAGTTAGATTTTCTTTTTCTCTATTTCTTTGTTAGTTTCAAATTTTTAAGTTGTTTATTTCAAAAAAAAAAAAAGAAGAAGAAGAAACAAGGGCCCAAGCAAGGAAGGAGACCCAATCAAAGCAAAGCGAGAGATAGAGTTCAAGCAACAAACAACAAGGAATTCAGAGATCAGTCAGTTGACAAAACAGTGGGATTTTAATCATTGATACAATTCAGTTGCTTTAGACGGATTGCCATAACCCACTGTAACAATTTCTAAACTCTACAGGTTATACAGCTGCTTGAAAATATAGAAATTACTTGTAAAATTCTTCTACAGGGGCAGCGGCTTACTTGTACAATTTTTTTTATTTTAATTTCTGCAATTATTTGTGTTTGATTGTTGTTTTGGCTGCATTCTGAAATAAATTTAGTTACGAGCACAACCCTAACAAACATAAGGTGAGGAAGTCATTACCTTTCCTTGGCTCCAAAACAGTTAAACTCTGTCATTTGCATACTCCCTGGACTTAAATAAAAATTGATTAGACGTTGGCCTTAGGAGCAAAACTCAAGCTCAATAGGGCAAACAAATTGGGTTAAAATTCTTAGATTTAAAATTTTATTTTGCTGTGTGGAATTCGTTCTATTCCTTTTGTAAAGGACGGTGATACGTATTACATCAGGAATTTTTCGACATTCTAGCAAATTAACTTTTTCAATCTATTTATTTAATTTGATTTGCAAAATATTTAACTGTAGAAGTGTATTTTGTGAAATTGATTTTCTCAAGGGTTTGATCGCGGATATATATTAGTTCAATTTATTGAACTTCTAGCAAAAGAGGTTGCATAATACCCGTAAAACATTGGTCGTATCCCTTAGTATTTATATTATATGTGAACAGCCATAAGACCCTCTTCCCCGTTCAAATCGAGATTATCAACTAATAAGATACACTTGTGTTCTTTATTTATTTTGATTAAGAGCTTCTTGTGTCAACCTTAAGTCTAGGATTTTTTTTCCATGTGTGCATTTAACAACAATGAGTGAAAAAAGTGTTAGCCAACAAAATTCTCCTAGGGGTTCTCGAATAAACCAAAATTTTCAAAACGAGTTGGATCAAAATCAAATAAATCAAAACTTTGCAAACTTTGGGGATCAAAATCGAGTAAATCAAAATTTTCAAAATTTCAATATCGAAATGGATAGACCCTTATCTCTTCGTGATCGATGTTATCCAACCAGGACCATTCAACCCTCTGTCATTGTGTTCCCCCTAGTTGAAGGAAACAATTTTGAGCTTAAACATTCTTTTATTCAAGGGGTACCAAAGTTTACTGGGTCTGAAAAAGCTTATGAATTTCTAAGTGAATTTGAATTGTAAGCATCTACAACAAAAATGCACCAATTGTCTAACGAATCGATCAAGCTGAGGCTAATTCCATTTGCACTACTTGAAAGCGCTAAAAGATGGCTAAATTCTCTTCCAAAACATTCCATAAGCAGTTGGGATGAATTTGTCACTGCATTCTTGAAAAAGTTTTTTCATTTCCATAAAACGCTCAAAATTCGAACCGATATAAATCAATTTTGTCAAAATGAGGGGGAAACTTTTTCAAAATACTTTGAAAGATTCAACCTACTATTATATAGTTGTCCTCATAATGGAATTCTAAAAGATCACTTATGTCAAATTGCATATGAAGTGCTAAACTATCAGACTAGAACTCAACTAGAATCAATGTGTGGAGGAGACTTTATGTCTAAGATGGCCGATGAAGCTTGGAAATTCTTAGAAGATTATTCTGAAAAGGACATGCAGTGGGAATCAATTCGTGTTCCCATTCGCACTTCTACTAGAGGAGTGCATGTCGTGGACCCAAGTCAAATTCCCTTAGAAAATCAAACTCCTCAAGCCGGAGAAGGGCTACCCCACTATTACTCTTAGGACCAAGCTAATGCTATAGCCCAAAATAATCCTTACTCATCCACATACAATCCTGTTTGGAGGAACCACCCAAATTTTTCTTGGTCAAACCCCAATAATTCGGCTAACCCATCTCACGTGCAATCCTTTATTCCAAATCTGAATTTTCAAGCTCCACCTCCCAATTCTCAAACCTCTCAAACAACATCTCAATCCAAACAACCTTATTGGCATCCCAGTTTTCAATCATCGAACCAGTCCTCTCAATCTGGTCAATCTTCACAAGATATTGTTCGATTAGAGAAACAAATAAATAATCAAGATGTTAAACTCGAAAAAAATGATGAATATGATGAAAGAACTGATGAAAAATAATGAGAAAGGGAAGTTTCTTAGTCAACTTGAGGTGAATCCAAAATATAACTCTCGTGCTGTAAATTCTTATGAAGACGAAAACCATAATCCTGTCAATGCTATTACAACCCTTCGATCTGGAAAGAGGATTGATAATAATGTGGGAAACCCTGGCGAGCCTTCTACCTCGACCCCAATTCCAAATCTTAATGATCACCCACTGGCTTTGAATGCCAATTCTTCTAAACCTCCATTTTCCTCAACTGTTGGCAATCCCAACAGTTCCTCTCCTAGTGTCGGAAAACCTGACCCACCTTCGAAAATTAATGTTGGCAATACCAACATTCCATCTTCTGCAACCTTACCACCTTCTTTTTCCTTGGATAAACCTTCTTCTTCGAATAATGAAACTGATCACAGAGTCGAAAAACCAATAGCTCCATTTCCCTATAGACTCAATAATAAGAAGAAAGCGGCGAATTTCGATAAAATTTTGGAAATTTTCAAACAAGTTCGTGTGAACATTCCTCTTTTAGACACCATTGAACAAATTCCTCAATATGCTAAATGTCTTAAGGAATTGTGCACACAAAAACGTGCGACCAATGTCCCAAAAACCGCCTTTCTAACTGCAAATACAAGCTCTGTTCTTTCGAATCTTACCCCAGTCAAGTACAAAGACCCTGGCTGCCCTATGATGGATTGCAAAATAGGAATTACTCACATCTCTCATGCCCTACTCGATCTTGGTGCCAGTGTCAATCTTCTTCCTTATACTATTTCTCGTCAACTTGGATTAGGGGAGATTAAAACAACGAACATCACTCTTCAGCTAGCTGATCGATCTATCTAAAAGCCATTGGGAATAATCGAAGACGTCTTGATAAAGATCGAACAGTTTTACTTCCCTGTCGATTTCATAGTTTTACAAACAGAGCCTGTCTCAAATCCCAAAGTTCAAATACCATTGATTTTTGGACGGCCCTTCTTAGCAACCTCAAATGCTGTAATAAATTATAGGAACGGTCAACTTCGACTTTCCTTCGGGCACCTAACCATTGAGCTAAACATATTTAATTTCAACAAACAACCTAGGGATTTTGAGACCAATGAAATCGACATGATTCAATCCATAGTTGACGGAACCTCTAATGACACTTCTGAAGCCTTGAAAATGTGTCTTGACCATTTCGACTCCGATTTCAATGATCTCGAATACATTTCTGAACTGAATGAATTTCTTGACTCCAATCCTTCGTCATCTGAATCTAACCAAGGAATGTTGACCAATGTTAACACTCAAGAACATCCGAAGTTAGATCTCAAACCCTTGCCACAAGACCTTAAGTACGCATACTTAGACTCTTCAGAAACTCTTCCCGTAATTGTGGCCTCTGATCTTACTGAGGACCAAGAAGAAAAACTCTTAGAAATTTTGCGGGAAAATAAAGATGCTTTGGGGTGGGAAATGAGCGATATAAAAGGAATTAGCCCATCAATTATGGAACATCGCATACATTTAGTTGATGAGGCTAAACCCACCCGTGAGGCTCAAAGGCGATTAAACCCAAACATGAGAGAAGTGGTCTAGGAGGAGATAATCAAATGTCTAGACAATAACATCATCTATCCCATTTCTGATAGTACTTGGGTGAGTCCGGTACAAGTTGTACCAAAGAAGTCGGGAGTCACAGTGATCAAAACTGAAAGTAATGAGCTCGTCCCAACAAAAATCAAAACAAAATGGCGTGTGTGTATCGACTATCGGAAGCTCAACTCAGCTACACGAAAAGATCATTTTCCCTTGCCTTTTATTGACCAAATGCTCGAACGCTTAGCGGGTCATGAGTACTATTGTTTTATCGATGGATACTCTGGCTACAACCAAATCCCTGTTGCTTTAGAGGATCAACATAAGACCACCTTTACTTGTCCTTTTGGAACCTTTGCTTATCGTCGCATGCCTTTTGGTCTTTGTAATGACCCCGCGACTTTCCTAAGGTGTATAATGAGTATTTTCTCGGATATGGTGGAAGAATTCTTGGAAATATTTATGGATGATTTTTCAATCTACGGGTCATCTTTTTCCCATTGTCTCACTCATTTAGAACTCGTCCTAAAACGTTGTAAGGAGAAATCACTCGTGCTTAATTGGGAAAAATGTCATTTCATGGTAAAAAGGGGGATAGTTCTAGGTCATGTCGTTTCAAAAGATGGCCTTGAAGTTGATAAATCCAAAATTGATTTGATTGCTAATCTACCTCCTCCTAAGTCTGTTAAGGATGTTCATTCATTTCTTGGCCATGCGGTATTCTACAAAAGATCCATTAAGGATTTCTCGAAAATTTCGAAACCTCTCTCGAACTTACTTGCCAAAGATGTCAAGTTTGAATTTTCCAATGATTGTAAAACATCTTTCGAAACTCTTAAGTCAATCTTGACCACAACTCCCATCATTCAACCCCCTGATTGGACTCAACCCTTCGAACTTGTGTGTGAGGCTTCTGATTTTGCGATTGGAGCCATCTTGGGCCAACGAATCGATAAACTCCCTCGAGTCATTTACTATGCTAGAAAAACCTTAAATGAGGCCCAATTGAATTACTCAACTACTGAAAAGGAATTTTTAGCAGTTGCCTTCGCTCTTGAGAAATTCAGACCATATCTCATAGGATCCAAAGTCATAGTTTACACTGACCATGCTGCCTTACGATATTTGCTTTCAAAAAAGGATGCCAAGGCCCGTTTGACTCGTTGGATCCTTCTTCTTCAAGAATTTGACATAGAAATACGAGATAAAAAGGGATCTGAGAATGTTGTAGCTGACCATCTCTCTCGAATTGTGCAGGAAAATATTGACGACACCCAAATCGATGACTATTTTCCGGACGAACAAATTCTTTCCATCTCCAATACCCCTTGGTACGCTGACATTGTGAATTATCTTGTCACACAACAAACACCCACTGAATGGTCGAAACAAGATAAACAAAAATTTCTTTCTAAAGTTCGAAACTTCTATTGGGACGACCCATATCTTTCAAATATTGCCCAGACCAAATCATTCGAAGGTGTGTACCCGATCATGAACACCAAAGTATTCTCTCTTTCTCACATGACCATGCTTGTGGCGGTCATTTTGGAGCAAGAAAAACTACTACAAAAGTATTGCAAAGCGGTTTTTATTGGCCCACACTCTTTCGTGATGCTTTCGAATTTTGCTCTAAATGCGATCGATGTCAAAAAACGGGTCGAATCACTAAGCGAAACATGATGAATCTCAACCCCATTATAGTGATTGAGTTATTCGATGTTTGGGGCATCGATTTCATGGGACCATTCCCTAAATCATTTGGGAATCTTTACATCTTGGTTGTGGTAGACTATGTCTCAAAATGGGTTGAAGTCATCCCGACCAAAACCAACGAAAACATCTTTTCGCACTTTAGCACACCTCGAGCTATCATTAGCGATAATGGCACTCACTTCTGTAATCATTCTTTTGAGTCCTTGCTCAAGAAATACTCAATCACACACAAGCTATTGACCCCTTACCATCCACAAACTAGTGGGCACGTAGAAGTTTCCAATAGACAAATCAAACAAATTATTGAGAAAACCGTGAATTCCAATAGGAAAGATTGGTCCATAAAACTGATTGATGCACTTTGGGCATTTCGCACTGCTTACAAAACCAATCTAGGAATGTCACCATATCGGTTAGTCTTTGGAAAGGCCTGTCACTTACCTCTTGAATTAGAGCATTGTGCTCTTTGGGCAATTAAACTTTTGAATTTTGACTTAGAGAAGGCCGGCTCACATAGGAAGTTACAGATCTCAAAACTAGAGGAATTAAGAAATGAAGCATATGAAAATGAGAAAATCTTTAAAGAAATAACCAAAGCCCAACACTACAAGAACATACTTCGTAAGGTATTCAATGTAGGACAAAAAGTTCTTTTATACGACTCTAAACTTCACTTGTTTCCAAGAAAACTCAGATCTCGGTGGACTGGACCTTATGTTGTGAAAATAGTATATCCTCATGGAGTAGTTGAAATTGAAAATACTAAGGATGGAAAAGTCTTCAAAGTAAATGGTCAATGACTGCAACCATTTTTGGAATTCGAGCAATACGAAGACGATGACCTTATCGATCTTCATGAGCCTGATCATCCACCATGAAATCAGGTGGTACATGTTCTTTTTCTTTTATTTTTCATTTGTTTTCCTTCCATTTTGGTCTGCATACCTTAGACAGTTGGGACACTGTCTCAACCTAGTGTGGGGGACTCAAGTCTGCATCACACCTTCTTCATTTTTGTTGAAAAAAAGAAAAAAAAAGAAAAAAAACACACACACACAATCACACAGACACGACTCATTTTAGAGTGATACTACGAAATAAGTTTACAACTTTTAGTCAGTTGATAGTATTTTTTTTCTCTCAACTTAGATCGAATAAGAAATATAATGAAAAGTTTAATTTTGAGGGATAATAGTGTAACCGGTACATAGGGAGATTCTTAGGTGATGGCCATGAAATCTATTCTATATTGTTGACTTTGTTTAAAAAAGTGGAGGACTTAAAATACTTATACTGGCTTTTCGAATCTTTAAAACTAAGTTGTGTTAAGTTGAATTCGTGTAACTCTCTTTTGTGCTTATATTTTCAATAATAATAATAGTAATCCAAGGGTATCCAACATTGCTTGTATATCTAGCGTTGGTGTGCAAACCCGCCAAGCTCTATCCGACATGTTGTTGACAAAGTCAGCATTGGAATATCTTGGTCTCATTTTATGAGATTGGACACCTAAGGATTACCGACATGTTGTTGACAAAGTCAAAGTTGGCCTGCACAATCCGCCAAGCTCTTTACCCCACTCTCCGTTAGTCCGCGAGGCAGTGCATGGGTGGTTAACCTTGGTCTTCTAAGTTAGGTGTATGTACTTAATCATAAATTTTAAAATTTTATAGAATAAAGAATAATCGATGATGCCCAAACACTTCTTGACCTTATTGATTTGACTAGCCATACATGAGAAAATAATAATACCACTTTGCAAACTGTGCCAAGCAAACTAAGAATCTATTTCATGGCTGCACTATGTTATCAACTGAACTAACTGGCCAAACTGGAATTTACCATTTGAAAACTTGATTTATATTGAAAATTTGCGACAAGTTGAGGTATCTAAAATAAAATCAACTGACAAGAAATTGTTAACTTAATTTGTTGTACCACTTTCCTGAAACAAGTCGTGTTGTCATTTTTGTTTTTTTTTGTTTTTTGTATATAACCATTGCATTCATGTAGTTACATTAGATCCACACATAATGCATTTGGATTTTGTGGGTAGTATCCGCTGAAAACCCTCACGAGACACCACTCGTCCTACTAGGGACACCTAGAGGTTTAACGGCTTGTTGCATACGCCCAATGCAATCGTGTTTACTACGAAAGTGTGACCAATCTAGTTAGTTTTTAATTTTTGTTTTACTCGAGGACGAGTAAAAGATAAGTGTGGGGGTATTTGATTGACATAGAAATGTGTTTATTTTATGCTCTTATATCTTATCTTTTGTATATAAATAAATATTACTTGGGTATTGTTTTGTTACTTTTACAGATATTCCAACCCAGCCCGCATGCAAACAGAAAAGTAGAGAAATGGAAATCAGATTGCTATATATTTACATTTTGAAGAATTGTTGATGAAGATCCTACACCTAGTTGCTGTTGGACGAGAAAATGATTGATAAAAAGGCCATGCACATCTCAAATCAAGGGAGGCTTGTCAAAGAACCAAGAGGAAAAGAAGAAAGGCCAAAAATTTAATAAATTTAACTAAGGCCCATTTGAGATTCTCATTGTAAACTAATTAGTGATGTAATGGCTAAGCCCATTTATAATTAGGGTTAGGGTTTGGTTATCTCCTATAAATACCCTTGTAATATCATTGTAGCCACTATCCTATTTTTCTCTCCTTCTCTATTAATAAAGTTTCTAGTTCTCTTTTATTTTTCTGTATTTTAATTTTCATAGCAACTAGTGCCATCTACACAATTAGGTTTGGTAGAGTACTAGTTGTATTTTGCACAGCTTTTCATTAGTGATTGACCGTCTGATTAGATTCAGCGGTAATCCTAATTTTAATTCCTGTTTGTTATTTTTAATTTCTGCAATTTCAATTTCTGTTCTTTTTACTGCTTCCATAGGTCAATGGCATTGAATATAAATTTGATTAGATTCAGATCTGATTTAATTCAATAATAGTTTAATTGCAGATTTATTTTCATTTGCTTTCAAAACCAACCTCGAAGATTTGTCTAACTCACCCACGAAATTCTATAAATAATAATTTTTAATTTTTCCTCCCTATGTTCAACCTGTGTGCTACACACCTGTATGCTTGCAGTATTTATTTTAAAATTCACGCTTTTCTAGTTCATAGATAAGTGACGATTAGTTACTGATTTGTATTTCAAAAGTTACGTTATTTAATATATTTTATTCGTTCTGCTGTGAGATTTGTGTTCTTCGTTTTTCTTCTATTCTAACTTTTCTTTCTTTCTATTCCTCGTCCTCTAACTTCTTTCTAATAATGATTCATATTTCTATGCAATTTAGGTTGGGCGTGTGGTGTTATTAGTCAACTCAGATAGTACGGATTTGCGTGCCATTATAGTTGGTATCAGAGCTTAGATTGAGCGAATACCTAGGCTTTGGTGGGATATGCTCTTTAGAGATAGGGTCAGTAGTACCCTAGAATGAGTTGAGTGTATATACGAGAACGCGTATTTGTTATTTGATATAAAAACTATTTTATATTGTGTTGGCTAGTCTGTTGAGTGGTTTATGAATTCTAATCGAATTGTGGGACGCCACGAAGTCGATAGGAATTTCTAAACACTTGAACAGATAAATTTGACACAATATAGTTTTAAGTGGGCAAATGAAATAATTTTACCCTAGATTTATATTTTTCTATAAATAGAATACTTTTCTGAAATTATTATAATATATAGATGAGTTGGTTGTTATTATTATAATCAAATTTGATTATAAAATTGGAAAGGTTATATATAACCAGATGTAATTTGTATATGGATAAGATATACAAATGAGATGAATTAAATTTGGATTCAGAATTTGGAATTTAAATCCTGGGGAGTTGGAAAATATTTTCTAAAGTATAGAATAATATAGCTTTGTTTTTGAATGGAAACCATTTTGAATGGATTTTGTAAGTGATAAAGCACTGAACTCACTTCAGTCGCTGGGAAATAATTCTGATAATGACTGCAGCATTATCAGTGTTCATTTTCAAGTTTCTAAGTGATGGATTGCTACCTTAGAAAAGTTTTTTTAAAGGAAATTTGTTTTAAAAAAATAAGTTGTTTTTGGAAAAATTAAAATGTTTTGAATTTGAGATGGAAATAAATATATGAACATATTTATGTGATTTCAAAAAGGATTTGAATTAAAAACCCGGGGATTAGAATTCTGGAATTTATATTTAACTTAAGCAAGTTAAATGGATCGAAGTAAATGAATTTACTAGAATCTATTTGAATAGATTTGAATGGAACATGAATTGGATGTGAGGATATTGAATCATTCGACTTAATTGAATGTAAGTATGTATGGTGTGTAATATAAATGGAAACCAAAAGGTTTTAGTAGAACTGAAAGTCGTTGAAATGTGAAGAATTGAGTTTCAACGTAAGTGAGATTTTGAAAAATAATGGGTTTGTTCCATTTTTCTACCTTAGTAATTTCGAGGACGAAATTCTTTTAAGGGGGGAAGAATGTAACGACCCGGATTTTTGGTCTGTTAATATTAAATACTTAATATTTGTTTTAAACATTTAGTTGGTAATATAAATTATTATTTTTTATTTTGAGTTATCGATTTAATAATCGAATATAATCTAATTTAGAATATATTGAATTATTGGAATTCGAAATATTATTGAAATCAAAGTTAGAAACTGAATCAAAATGATTCAGATGATAAGTAGGAATTTTATTTGATATATACGATAATAAATAATAATTTATTTTCATAGAATTTGTGGTTTACGAATTTAAATTATATTATATTAATTTAATATGGTATATGTGTTGGAATTAAATTTTAGAATATTTACTGTTGAGTTCAGAATAGGGTTATTACATTTAAATGTCGGTCGGTACGCTAGAATAGCGGTTCGTGATTTAAATTAATGGACACCGAGATAATTGATTGTGGATAGCTTTGAAATCAAATCGATATCCATTTAGAAAGAATAAAAATCGTTTTATATCGAATAGTATTAAATACGAAATCAAATCAGAATTTATCTAAAAAGAATAAAAGATCTTTTTATATCAAATCAAACCACGCATACCCGCTTTTATCCATTTCATTTACGCCTGTAATTTGATCCAAACTTCAATATTAAAATCACTCTTCTTTTTCATTTTAATCATATCGCAACACCCTTATTTCTTTTATTTCCAATTTCGCTCCTCAGCAAAGAAATTCGAAGGACATCCTTTTATTTGAAAATCTTCATCAAACAAAAGTAAAATCCAATAGTATATTAGGTCAATCGATCCAATTACCTCGTCGTCTGTGTGGAAGGCGCGAAGGATGGGTGAGTTGGGAGGTCGCGACTATCACGTTGGTCCTGGCGATGAGGAGGGAAGGTCGCGATTTTGTTTAGGGTGTTGGAGGCCAACATCAATACTGGAACCATCATGAATTGAAGTCAGAAGGGATCGAGTGAGACGTTGCTATTGGGAGAGGTGCGAAATCACTCTGGGGAGGTTCGACAGTCTCAGCAGTACATTAGGGTTCGAGTTCATAAGTTTTTGGCATTTCGAAACTACTCGATGAACTGTTGGAGTTGCGAGGTCTTCAAGGGAAGAACGCTAGTTCAGGTACAAAGGAGGAATACGAGTTAGTTTTGGGGTTCCAAGCCTTTGTGGCCAGAAGTGGTTCGTACAGAAGGGGAGTGAATGGTGAGATCTGATGTTGGTTTTAGTAGGAAGGAATAAATATTGAGGTGGGATTTTTGGGAGAAATCGGGGAAAATAATAATGTAGAGGAAGATAGTGAGGGTTCATTGCTCCGAGGTGGTTCTGGAATGTTTGGGTGCAGTGGTTTGACCTTCGAGAGCAGCTGAGTTCAAGGAAGAGAGGTTCATGTCATTCAAGTTAAATCAACAAGCTTTGAAAACAATTAGTGATTAAGTTAAACGAATTGGCATTTGCAGTTCTACTTATCAGGGATTGGAGTCGGATTGTGGAATAAGAATGGTGACAGTTAGCATAAGGTTATGGGTTATCGACAATAAGGTAACAAATTTAAATAAACTTCATTATACTATCAATTTAGTTTATATATATGATCTTATAAAATAATAATAAAGGAAAATTTTGATTGTTACGAGGTCAAATTATACAAGATAAGTGGAGTTGGGATCGTAGCTTTGAAGTTAACGAGCAGGGGATTAATTTGGAATAAATCATCGGATAAAATCACGGTGAATAAATCTCACTTGAATTTTATATAAAGATTTAATTTTATCGTTAAAAATATTTATTATTTGTTTGATTGCGTTAAAATATTACGTGGCTATTATAAATATATGTTAGTTATTTAGGATTGGTGTTTGTGGCTATTATATATATATATATATTGATGGTTGGATTCCCGCAATATCATTAGCGGATGCCCGCGGTATCACTAGTGGATGATTTCCCTATGCGCCCCATAATATATATAGTGGATGACCTTCTGTACCACAATATCCTGCTAGGAAGCAGGATGGGTATTTATGTTGGCTAACGTCTGTGGATGCAGGAATACATGTTGGAATGACCCAACTGGATTCCTCAAAAATATTATTATTTGTTTGTTTCACATATATTATCATATACGAAGTGTTGATGGATAATCGAGTGGTTTGATTGTTTAAAGTGTCCTGCTATTCACACCCCCGTTCCCTCTTCCGGCCACCATGCAATTTCATTCGGTTGCAAACAACCGAATCTCCTTCATGCTCGTCGGCTGCGAACGACCTTGGGATAGTGTAAAATTCAAGGAATTGCCATTCGGCGGTGAACAACCGAACGAGCATGGTGGCCGGAAGAGGGAACGGGGGTGTGAATAGCAGGACACTTGTTTAAATACCACTGGGACCAAAATGTAGATATGTATATGTATATCTATATATATATATATATATATATATATATCAAGGAAAAGGATATTTGAAATTTAAAGGGAAAAATCTATTTATTTAAAATAGAATTTCAATTTCAATTGGGCTATAAATATATTAACTTGTTTTGAATAAATAAAACAAGTATTGAATTTATGAACGATGTTTATAAATAAAATAATATAGGAAATTGAAGTGAAATTATAAACAGTGTTTATAAACAAAGTGAAAAAATTATCATTTGATAATTTGAATATTTAAATTCCATTGTGAATTTAAAAATAGAATTGGGGAAATCGTTTTAAAGAAATAAACGATGAAATTTATTCTGATGTTCAGAATAAAAATTGAACTAAAATAAATCCGTAAGGATTTAGGGTTTAAATTCGATTAATTTGAATTTATTTGTAACAACCCGCATCCTACGCATCAGAAGATCATAGAATATTTATTTCTTTTTCCTGGTAAGTCGTATGGCCATGTACTTTTTGGGAACGACTAGTGGGGTCATTTCCCATGTTCATGATTTTTGTCGATATTTAAATGACCGATTTTGCCCCTAGTTGATCTTGTTTCAGCCATAGCTTTTGACTAGAAAGGAATTTTGAACTGAAACCAATCCATTGGATCCGGGTGATGGTTTACAATTCCGAAGAGTTGTCACATTAGCCAAACGGACTCACCGTTCGGGAGATATGGCTGAAACAAGTTTCAGATAGTGAAAAACAGCTTAATTGGGCTTAACCGGGTGATTAACAGCTAGGCCCAAAGGGGGATTTCGGGATTAGGAGTTTAAAAGGGCTATTAGGGTTTGGAGAATACCTTTTCTCATTTTTTAGCCGTCACTACTCATTCCTCTTAACCTAGCCATGGCCTCCACTTTCTAAACCTCTCCAAAACACCTCTAAACCACTTTCTAATTGAAGATTAGGCTTAGCTACATCAAATTGAGGAGAGAAAGCACCAAGGAAAAGTTAGAGCTATTGTGTTACATTGGGAACAGCGCCAAACAGATATTTATTTCAGTTTTGAGGTTTTATTTGTGGCTAAGGTGAGTGATTTGCATAGTCCCTCACTAATTATGGTTAATTAAGGTAATTAGTGTTAATTAGCAAATTTATGCATGATAAAAATCTGGAAAAATATTTATAAATTCTTAAATGATGTTTTAGACCTTTGATATGAACTTGGGTTAATTTGGTTAAGTTTTGCTAATCCTATCGTTAATCATGCTTGAACATGTTTAAGGGAAAATACGGGATTTTGGCTATGTTTGATCCATTTTAACCTATCATATTGATGTTTTGGTGTTTGAGGGCACTTCTACTTGTTTCTATGACCGTATGATATGCTTTGTGATTGATTAGAATAGGTAGAATGGTCGAAAACGCCGTCGAGAGGCGTATAAACTGTCGCTGGAAGTTGCAGGAAAATGCAGGAAATCCGAACCGGATCGTATAGCCCGATCCGACCCGATCGTGGTTAGTCTCTCTGAACCGAACCGCCTAGAGTCCTCCGACCCAATCCACCAGAAGCACCCCGACCCGATCTGTCAACGTGGTATGGCGATGCGACTTGGAGACTACGACCCGACCTGCTCCTTGTGTGCCACTCCGACCCGAATCAATACACTATGGAGAAGCTCGAAAAGCTCGACCCGATCTGGAGTGCTTGAGGAGAAGGATCCGAACCGATGGGAGGAAGTCATCCGATCCGAACCGACGGGGGAATGTCATCCGATCCGATCTGAAGAAGCTTGGCATGAATCAATGGGGGACACTGAAGACCGAACTAAACCGATGGCTATGAGGAGATCCGAACCGATCCGGTGATGACCAATAACCCGAGATGCAAAGGTAGTCCAAATGGAAGTTAGAGCTCAGGATCCAGTTGGGAACCAATGAGTTTACTTCATGATTGGGCTTTGCTGCGGGACGTGTGCAAAGGGGTTGTCGGTATTCATAACTTTGGTTCACCACTGAGAGACGGATAGTAGGCTTGTAGTGATAGTTGTACGGGATTGGATACCGTCATGGCCCAATGGATAGGTGACTAAGGTAGTGGATATCGTATACTTTACGCACTGAGTGAGAGATGTGAGGATGGTTGCTATGCTTGATTTTTTTCCATCGCTATGACATGTACCCCCCCCACCCCCGTATGCTTGTACACCATATGTTAGTGGCACCTTAGAGTGTTGTACAGATGTAGTGCTAACTCTTTGGTTGCCGGTCCAGGTTCAGGTATGATTGGATTATACCTGTTATTGTTCTGTTTTGTTGCTTATCGCTCATACCAGACTTTTTGTCTGACCCAGAGTTTTATGTCTCTTCTTATTACTCTGGGTGCTCCCACGAGCAGACTAGAGACAGGTTAGCTGGGCTTGCACGATTAGCTGATCCGGAGAGGAGTATGAGGCTTCTACGTATGATACATATAGATATTATCCCTGTGTCACTGAAGGTCACTACTTTGGGCATTAGTAGTGTACCTTTTCCTTTGCTTTGTTTTAGAGACATTTTGAAAAGTTGTAATAATGATGATGTGGGACATAAGCTGTATTTGGATTTCCGCTGCTATGATGCTTAGTTTTAGTTCACAGTTTATGCACTGTCTCGCCTGTTTTATGTCAAGTATGTTATTATTATATTTTATTCCATGCACTGTGAGACATTCTATAGGTTCTTTGTTAGTTCATTCTCTTCTTTCCTTTCTTTGGCGACCGTTCCGTGCTAGTCGGGCATGTGTACAACGCACTTTTGGAGGAAATGTCGACTAATGCGGGGCGGGTCGTCACATTTGGTATCAGAGCTCTAGGTTGCGTAGTTAACTTAGGGAAGTCATCAGGGAGAGATAGTATACGTATATGAGAGCGCGTATTTGTGGTTATTTTGGTTTTCAAAAGCTATATATATATTATTGGTATAGCTAAGGATGAAGTTGCACTGCATTAGCACTACCATGGAGAGGGTTAATCGTTTTCTCTTTACAGATTGAACGATGAGCCAATACGTAAGGGGTACCGGTAGAGGAGCCAATAATGGGAATCCTCCTGACATGAGGATGATATTCACTGACCTCATGAGAGAGATGCTTAGATACGTTCAGAGGGAAGCATCCAATGCTGGTAATGGTGGTGGTCCAGTAGTGCAGGCGCCTAGGGCCGATTTCTCCAAGTTGATTAAGGATTATACTAGTCTTAGTGGGAAGCTGTTCCATGGAACGGAATTAGCTACAGATGTTCAAGATTGATTGGATAGCTGTGAGCGTATCTTCGAAGATTTGGGTATTGAGGATGCGATGAAGAGAAGGCTAGCATCCCGTCAGCTGCAAGGACGGGCAATGAATTGGTGGAATACTATTAAGGCAGCTACTCCAGAGGATCAATTCACTTGGGATCAGTTAGAACTCATTTCAGTGATAAGTTTATCCTAGCTGCTCAAAAGTCAGAATTGTTTAGAAAGTTCTTGGAGCTGAAGCAGAATGGTAGGGGAGTCTCGGAGTATATTGCTGAGTTCGATACTTTATCAAAATATGGGTTATCCCTAATAGATACTACTGAGAAGAAGAACGAGAAGTTTATAATAGGTTTGGACCAGTACTTGGGGGAAAAACTTATTAGCCACATCGATGAGATGTTTGAATCGATTGTGGGGAAAGCATTAAGGTCAGAGAGTCTTTACCCTAAGCCAAAGACTGAGGTTGCTATTGCATCTGCAGAGGAGCCAAAGCCGCAAGCAGGCGCTGGAGGCAAGAATAACTCCCAGAATAAGAGGAAATAAGACCAAACCAAGGATGGTCAAAATAAGAAAGATGGCGAGTGCTTTAGTTGTGGCAAGAAGGGCCATTATGCCAGAGATTGTCGAGAAAAGCCTTGGGAAAGGAAATGCTTTAACTGCGGCCAAGCGGGACATCACAAGGATGATTGTCCACAACCTCCTAGGGAGAAGTAGATTGTGAAAGCGTATGCTATCAACGCTGTTCCTTCTTCGTCGAAGGCCCCAACTGTGGCGCAGAAGGAAAAAGGTGTCATTATCCGAGGTATGCTTCCTATTTAAGATGTTTCTGTTCGAATTTGTTTGATATCGGGACTTCCCCTTTCCTTCTACCTAGTGACCTGGTAGATAGGTTGGAGTTGGTACCCAAGGTAGTCGATAGACCTTTAGTAGTGACAAACCCGATAGGTGGTTTGACTAGCCTTTGTAGGATTTGTCGTAATTTGGTCTTATCGAGTCATGGATGTATGTTTATTGTGATTGCTTTATTTTGAGCTTTACTAGGTCTAGCTTGATTTTTGGGAGCCGGTTAATCTCAAAGGTATAGAGTGATAGTAGATTGTGAAGAGTATTTGACGACCATTATAATGGATGATGGACGAAAGGTGGTATTGGATCACCTACCTTATGATGAAGATGATAACGGGAGTTAGAGAAGAAAATGTACATTGTACGTACATCAGTTTGGTCAGGACTTGGTCATGCGATCGAAGATAATCCCAAGCGAGGTTGGCAAGGATAGCCAGAGTTAGTTATGGATGCCTGAGTGTTTGGAGGTTTTGCTAGTATCACCTCACGTGGATTGCCCGAATTCGGAGGAGATGTTCCTTGGGTGTTTGTCTGATATTGGTTTAGGCCTTTGGGGCTTGTGTTTGGGAAATGTCGAGTTCGATTAGGATGGTTCGCGTGAGAGATAAATAGTTGTTTTGATTTTTCATTGGATGATATCTTGGTTTACTCGAGGAGTAATGGGAAGCTGTGACTGGATAAGACTGTTCGATGGTATGGACTGCCCCGAGTTAGACTCGATAGGGTTATGAGATGACTCGAATGGGACTCGAGAAAGATGCAAAGTAATGGATTGTTTAGGACCTTATGTTGATGTTCTTTTTGAAGAGATAGGATGTATTCATCGATCATGGAAGATGCAACGAAAATTAGGACGATTCAAGTTGGACTTGAACTCGTAAAAGAAAATGGGTGTTCGTTGATCTTGGGGATGCAACGAATAGGGAGACAACTCACGTTGGACTAAGGTCTGTAGGTAATGGATACTCAAGACTGGGTCTGAATTTATGGTTAATAGATTGACTCGAGTTGGACTCGAGAAGGCTGCAAGGAATTTGATTGGCTCGAGTTGGACTCGAGAGGGCAACAAGATAATGGATAGACTTGGGTGGGACTCGAGTGTTTCAGGCAGACTAAACGCAGGGGTATCTGGGGACGCCCACTTACCTTGGATCCGTTGGACATGATCTAGTTATCCTTGGAGGATAAACGTATGTTGGACGTATGGTAGTCTGTTTGGAGGAAGAGTTTCCATTTGTTATTGATGTTGGTTGGGCCAGACATACAGGTACTGACGTATTCATGGCTTTAGCAGGTGATAGATAGGATTTGTTTGATGGATGTTGTGGTTTTTGTGTTTGCTCCTACCTTTCTTCTCTTGAGTATCACCTGTAGGATCCTGTTGAATGGAAATAGTATATGTTCGTTGATCATGGTGATATGACGGGCGTAAGACACTTTACGTTAGACTTGAAGTATGTTGGGCATTGTGGAGCGTCCGTTGACCTTGAAGATTCAGTGGATATAGGAGCTTCAAGTTGAACTTGGACTCGAAGGTAGAGTACCTAGATTCATTGGATGAGTCTAGTTCACTTTTAGAAGGTGAATGTACGTTGGACGTGCAATACGAGTATAAGTGGAGTACCTAGGTTCATTATACGGGTTTAGTTTGCCTCTAGGAGGTGAATGTACGTTGGACGTGCAGTACGAATGTAGGAAGGACTCAAGTTGGACTTGAAAGGACATTTGGAATGTAGTTGGAAATTTGGCGTATAGGGTTGGATTACCTAAGAAGATGACAGTATAGACGGATGCCATAGTACCGGACTAGATGCAGTAGCTGATGCATTGGGTAGGAGACATGCCAGTTTAGAGGCTATGTTTCTGGAATGGAGGCAACTAGAGTATATCACGGGAGATGACTTCAGACCTAAGTGTGAATTGGATTCAGAAACGCTAATAAGCTTGAGGATTAGATCGATCTAGATTAAGTGGATCGGTTCCAGTCAGAGGGACGATCCTAACCTATTAGAAATTACCTCTAGGGTAGAGATGGGAATCGATGGCGAGAGAACGACTGTACTTAGGAAGTAGAGAATGACATAAGAAAGTCGTATCCAAAACTCATTGCCTGGTAAGACTTACTTTGCAATTTAGTTATTCCGCGTGCTAGGATAGACTTGTTTTGTTTGTTTTGCATGTTTGATTGTTGTTTTATGGTTGAAAGGCATGCGGAACTCTTTGTGGGTTTTGGTTAGGGAATTTCGGGGGTGAAATTTCTTAAGGGGGGAGAATGTAACAACCTGCATTCTATGCATCGGAAGATCGTAGAATATTTATTTCTTTTTCCAGGTAATTCGTATGGTCATGTATTTTTGGGGAACGACTAGTGGGGTCATTTCCCATGTTCATGATTTTTGCCGATTTTTTGATGATTATTTTGCCCCTAATTGATCTTGTTTCGGTCATAACTTTTGACTGGAAAGGAATTTTGACTTGAGACCACTTCCATTGGATCCGGATGATGGTTTACAATTCCGTAGAGTGGTCACATTAGCCAAACGGACTCACCGTTTGGGAGATATGGCTGAAACAAATTTCAGATAGTGAAAAACAACTTAATTAGGCTTAACCGGGTGATTAACAGCTAGGCCCAAAGGGGAATTTCGGGATTAGGAGTTTAAAAGGGCTGTTAGGGTTTGGAGAATACCTTTTTCTCAATTTCAGCCGTCAGTACTCATTCCTCTTAACCTAGCCATGGCCTCCACTTTCTAAACCTCTCCAAAACACCTCTAAACCACTTTTTAATTGAAGATTAGGCTTAGCTACATCAAATTGAGGAGAGAAAGCACCAAGGCAAAGTTAAAGCTGTTGTGTTACATTGGGAATAGCGCCAAACAGAGATTTATTTCAGTTTTGAGGTTTTATTTGTGGCTAAGGTGAGTGATTTGCATAGTCCCTCACTAATTATGGTTAATTAAGGATAATTAGTGTTAATTAGCGAATTTGTGCATGATAAAAATCTGGAAAAATATTTATAAATTCTTAAATGATGTTTTAGACCTCTGATATGAACTTGGGTTAATTTGGTTAAGTTTTGCTAATCCTATCGTTAATCATGCTTGAACATGTTTAAGGGAAAATATGGGATTTTGGTTATGTTTGATCCATTTTAACCTATCATATTGTTGTTTTGGTGTTTGCGGTCACTTCTACTTGTTGCTATGACCGTATGATATGCTTTGTGATTGATTAGAATAGGTAGAATGGTTAAAAACGCCGTCGAGAGGCGTATAAACTGTCGTTGGAAGTTGCAGGAAAATGCAGGAAATCCGGACCGGATCGTATAGCCCGACCCGACCCGATCGTGGTTAGTCTCTCCGAACCGAACCGCCTAGAGTCCTCCGACCCGATCCGCCAGAAGTACCCCCGACCTGATCTGTCAACGTGGTATGGCGATGGGACTTGGAGACTACGGCCCGATCTGCCCCTTGTGTGCCACTCCGACCCGAATCAATGCACTATGGAGAAGCTCGACCCGATCTGGAGTGCTTGAGGAGAAGGATCCGAACCGATGGGAGGAAGTCATCCGATCCGAACCGATGGGGGAATGTCATCCGATCCGATCCGAACAGACGGGGGAATGCCATCCGATCCGATCCGAATAAGCTTGGCATGAATCGATGGGGGACACTGAAGATCGAACCGAACTGATGGCTGTGAGGAGATCCGAACTGATCCGGTGATGACCAATAACCCGAGATGCAAAGGTAGTCCAAATGGAAGTTAGAGCTCGGAATCCAGTTGGGAACCAATGAGCTCACTTCATGATTGGGCTTTGCTGCGGGACGTGTGCAAAGGGGTTGTCAGTATTCATAACTTTGGTTCACCACTGAGAGACGGATAGTGGGCTTGTAGTGATAGTTGTATGGGATTGGATTCCATCATGGCCCAATGGATTGGTGACTAAGGTAGTGGATATCGTATACTTTACGCACCGAGTGAGAGATGTGAGGATGGTTGCTATGCTTGATTGTTTGCCATCACTATGACATGCACACCCCCACCCCCGTATGCTTGTACACCATATGTTAGTGGCACCTTAGACTGTTGTACAGTATGTAGTACTAACTATTTGGTTGCAGGTCCAGGTTCAGGTATGATTGGATTATACCTGTTATTGCTCTGTTTTGTTGCTTATCGCTCATACCAGACTTTTTGTCTGACCCAGAGTCTTATGTCTCTTCTTATTACTCTGGGTGCTCTCACGAGCAGACTAGAAACAGGTTAGATGGGCATGCACGAGTAGCTATTCCGGAGACGAGCAGGAGGCTTCCACGTATGATACATATAGATATTCTCCCTGTGTCGCTGAAGGTCACTATTTGGGCATTTTTAGTGTACCTTTTCCTTTGCTTTGTTTTAGAGACAGTTTGAAAAGTTGTAATAATGATGATGTGGAACATAAGCAGTATTTGGATTTCTGCTGCTATGATGCGCAGTTTTAGTTCTCAGCTTATGCATTGTCTCGCCTGTTTTATGTCAAGTATGTTATTATTATATTTTATTCCATGCACTGTGAGACATTCTACAGGTTCTTTGTTAGTTCATTCTCTTCTTTCCTTACTTTGGCGACCATTCTGTGCTAGTCGGGCATGTGTACAGCGCATTTTCGGAGGAAATGTCGACTAATGCGGGGCGGGTCGTCACATTATTTAAACAGAAGTTAAATTGAAAATGAAAATAAATTGGGTGTTTTATATATAAATTATTATAAATAGAAATTTCCAAAAATAGATTTTTGTTTTAAGTAGATTTTGAAATGGACTTGTTTAAATATAAAATAAGTAAATTTATGAATAATGTTTATAAATACGGTGAATAAATTATCAAGAGATAAATGGTAACTTTAAATTCAAGTATGAATTTAACATAGAAAGTGGAAATCATTTAAGAAAAAGGAAATATTGGTTTTTATTCTGGAATTCAGAATATAAAAGGAGTTGGTTTCAAAAGGGATTTGAAATGGAAAACTTGTTTCAATATATAAAACAAGAAATATGGATTTACAAACGATGTTATAAATCTACTGAAATAAATTATCATTGGATAATTTAGAAGTTTAAATTCAAGGAAGAATTTAAAAAGTGAAATCGGAAAAACGTGTTGAAAGTAGAATAATTGATTATATTCTGGGATTTAGAATATAAACTGAATTGAGAAAATCCAAAGGAGTTATAATTGGAGTTCGATTATATCGAATTTTATAATTTATTTATAAAAGGAATTGGGATTTTGAAATAACAAATTAAGTATAAATAAATGTATAACCGAGTAAGGAAAAATCAGCGATTATAGGTAATCAGAATTATTGAGCTGAATTGGGAAAACTGGTTTGAAATATATTAAAAATATATTAGAATGGAGTAGAATTTATATATAAACGAAGTTTAAAAGTTTATATATATAAATATAATTAAAATGAACTCGCCGCAGCGCGACAGTTCGTAAATTGCCGATTCGAACTTCAATTGAGTATATAGAACTCAATTTAAGTCGTAATTTTTTGAAACAAGAAATGTCAGGACCGATTTGATAATAGTTTTCTAATGGAGGAGAAAAATCTAGATTTCACCGAATAGATTTTGAGTTATGTCAAAATAAATTTTCCAAAAAAACAGCGCCATAACCATTATAAAACCATAACGGTTTATTTAAATAAATAAAAGGTTTTTAAGTAAATAAAATCCAAAAGTCCATAGAAAAATACAGACTTGAGATATAAAATAAATATGAACTCAAGTGGAATAAACAAATTTGTTTTTGAAACAAATATAAGATATTTATTATTTAATAGAATTAGCTAATTTCAATAATAATTAGATAATGAGATTTCGAATTGAAATTGGGCTTTGAATAAGTGAATTCGATTTAGAAATTTATATTCGAATTCGAATATGAAACCCGAGTTGAAAAATGGAATTTGCTTGGTTTATAAGATAAAAAAGATATATATTTATGAACGAGATATATTCAAGTAAAAGTGAAATAGGCTAAAGAGCTAATTAATTGATAAATTAGCGAAGTAAGTTAAAAACAATTGGAATTGAGTTAGAATAAATTGGGAATAGACGTATATGTGATGAACATGTATGGAATGAAGAGGATGAAGATTTTAATTTATGTGCCCAAAAAAAAAGTACACGTTTAAATTCCATATGAGGTTTTATGCACCGAATCGGCAAGCCACTTGGATTTTTGATTTTCTTTTTGAATGGAAAGGGCCTAGAGAGGCCAGTTGAGGTTTGAACTATTTGCTGGTACAAAGGAGGTTATGGAGAATTTTTCCGAAAATTTAAGGAGTTAGAATATTTTTAAGAAAATTTGATAGTTTGAAAAAAATGCATTGATATATATGGAATCCGGTAAGGAAAGAAACTTAAAAATAGAATATTATAAACAAAAAGGAGACCGAAAATCTGTAATAGAAAGAGAAATATATATATACACGTTTTAAAAATGAATAAGTGGTTTTTATGATGTGTGTAATTTGAGATAAGTGGTCTTGTCTGTTTTGAAGTTAAAGATGTTATTCAGTCAAGGTCTGAGAGGTAATTATACCCCAACTTGATTGACATCATTTTTAACTGATAAATAGCAAGATTCAGTCTTGAAGATAAATTTTGAATAAAATTAGTTGAATGGAGTATTTTGGGTTGTCGTAACGATGTTTAACACAACATTCGTTTTAACCCAAGTAAGTGGAAATTTTGGAAATATAATAAATAAATATTTCCTGAGTGTAGAAATGAATGGTCGTGAAAGAGATATGTAATTGGAATGTTTTCCAATTATAAAAAAAAGATATTTTCTAAACATAGAAAATAAAAGAAGTTGATATTTGGAAATGTTCTCCAAATAGTGTAGGAGGTCGAGATGATTATTGAAAATATTTGTTAACAAATATTGACAAGGAAATGGAGAAATGATTTAATTAATGAAATATAAATTAAGGGGTCCAGTGATTGTTTGATGTTTTGAATGTTTGTTTGTTTTTCTTCGATAGTTAAATAACCGACTATCGAAGTGTTTACCAATATCGTTGTCAATATGGAGAGACCGGTTGGATTATTATCCGAGAACCACTCCGTATTGGCAGTAGCGTTGCGAATCAGATTATATGAAGATAATGAAGACGGAGTAAAGTGCAAGGGATTTTTCTATTAATAGAAATTGTGCCTTCGGTTTCGTTCAATCCCAGAACGAACATATATGGACGAATCTCTGACAGAGTATTTCCAATGATCGCATATGTTGGTCTATATAGATATATATGGTGGCGGAGAATTTATTCTCTTAGCATAATATCCAGAATAAATTTGTGCAAATCAATTAGTGATTTACGGATCTGACAATGTGGCATTCAAAGTGATTGTGCTATCAAGGAATTATAAGTAATCGTAGCCTCATACCTCAACAATCGGGAAATGACAAAAATCAGGCATGCAACATGGCTATGTGGGTCGCTCCCATTAGGGTGTATAATCACCTATCTAGATAAATTCCTTTTACTTCTTTAATCTATCGAAGCTGTCCCTTTTCAGGAAATGGTTGCTGATCCCAACCGTTGGTGATATACATTCGATACACTCAAGCGAAATGAGTGGTCGGTCATGTGTGGGTTGGGTTGCAAGACGTTCTTGTTGAACCCTGTGTATTCCTCTCTAGAGATACACTATCGGAAGGTGGTTCTGTACCTTGTCATAGTCAGAATCCATTCTCCAATAAGCGCCCTACGGTTTTTGATTTTATATTATATATGGAGCGTGAGATGCAAGCATTCTGCTATTTGGTTATTTATTTGATTAGACATTATTGTAATATCACTGGATTTTTGTATCAAAGTGTTTTGGGTTATAGTAAGGTTAAAACCGCCCATGTTTATGTGTGGGCTAGTCTTACTATTATCCTTTCTTTTGAAATGATTTTGAAAATTAAACAAATGGTTAGAGTTTACTCACACCAGTCCCATGACTGACCCAAAGTTTATTTTATTTGTTTTTCCTAAACTCTTGGGTGCCCAAATTTGTACGGGCAGTCAAGTAGTCGGGATTTTACAGATTCACTTGGAGGAGTTTGAAGCAGGAGGCTTCACCGGTTTGCTATAGACTATCATATATTCCGCTGTGTACTATGTTGTATCTAGAAACAGGTGTTTATAACTGTTCCATAAATAACTGTTGTGCTCTGATAATGGAATGTATATAAAGTTACTGATTTGTATTTCAAAAGTTATGTTATTTTATATGTTTTATTCATTCTGCTGTGAGATTTGTGTTCTTTCATTTTCTTCTATTCTAACTTTTCTTTCTTTCTATTCCTCATCCTCTAACTTCTTTCTAATAATGATTCGTATTTCTGTGCAATTTGGGTTGGACGTGTTGTGTTATTAGTCAACTCAGGTAGTACGGATTTGCTGGCCATTACATTCTTTGTATCAATTTTTTTGATTAATATGTATAAAAGTTATTTCGTTGCTCAAATACTATGTTATTTATTTGTCCTGTGTTTATATCCTGTGTTGATTCGGATTTAAATTCTGTAAGCTAAATAACGATCCGTCATTTTGAACGTTGTAAGTTGGTTTAAACACCGATTTGAAGCGGTCAAAATGGCGGGACGTTACATAAAGATTCTCCTGTAACCCTATCAAAAACATGATTTTACCACACCAAATTGACCCAACCCAATTCATCACCAAGAATGTATCTATCATGCAAATATGATATGCTGAGTTTTTCTAAGATTGGATCTTTTACGTTCGGAACTCTGTAGTAGTTTAAGACCATCAAACATTTACTAAAAAGACAGGGAACTTTATTGCAAAGTAATGAAATTTATGAGAAACCGCGGTAAGTCTACTGAGAACGGGGATACTGTCATCCCAAAGGCTAATTTTTCACCTTCCAAAATCTATAATAAACCTAAAGTTGGTTTACTGATCGAAATGGGTCAACACGTACACAGGCTTATCATTTCCACAATTCAAGAATTAAAAACGGCTATGGTTTGTTCTAAGAGAATCAATATCAAAATCTAATTGAAACAAGGAATTTGGGGTCAACATCAAGTTGTTTACTCAGAAATCGCAATAGTTCAGCAATTCAAGCATAAAGCAACGAAATGAACAAATGGTCAATTTGATCGCATAGTACTGGCCATCAATTCAAACCCAATTTTCATACAATCATAAATGAACAATTACTTATTAACAATTATACTTTTAGCAATACATGAAGTCGATAACTTGAAGTCAGATAATCGTGAGTTTTAAAATTTACCTTAGAAGCACAGGAATTTGGTCCGGACAATGGAAGAAATGTGGTGGCGACTGGCTTTGAATTTCAGCTCGAAAGCGGCGGTCGCAACAAGCTGCGGAAGGGAGGAACAGTCTTCTTTGAATACGTTCGGTGATGGAGGAAGATGGCTGGTGCACGGCTTCTACGAGATAGGTCACGGTGACTATGTGCGCTGCTCGTTTTGCTATGCAACCTCATGGTGCTGGGCTCGGCTTCAATTCGTATGAAAAGATGAGGCGTTGTGGTGACGAATCGGAGGAAGCGACCTAGGGTTCTTCAATTTTTTGGGGAAACTCGATTGCTGGTGGCTCACTTGCAAACAAGGCTGAGGTGATGAGCTAAAGGGGAGACGGCTGACAAAATTAAAGGAGGCGATGGAGAATTTTTAGGGATGAAAGGATTTACTCGGCCGCCATTAAAATTGAAAATGGAAGAAACAAAATTCTTTTGTTGAATGAATTTGAGGAGAAGCGAGATTTTTATAAAAGGAAAAAAATGAAGGGATAAGAATTAGGAACGATGTCCATCAGTAGAGTTTAGGTTAGCTGCGTATTATTGGGATAAGTCGGCGTGAAATTAACAAAGGTAGGTTATATTTCTTTCAATTTAATGTTAATCTCTATCGCAAATTACCGTGTAACTCTCTGAATTTGTACCGCCAACACAATCTCCAAACACCACAAAAATTATATCTACCTCTTCGTCTTCGCGTTCCGATTCCAATAAAATCAGTTTGGTCGTAATTTGATTTGTTTGTATACAACGTTATTTTTAATTTTTAATTTAATTTATTGGATCATCGATTTTTATTTCGTTTGTCCATCAACAACTCCATTTTTTTCTTAATTTGAAACGTTAAATTCTATTTTCTTTATAAACCAAATACACACATATCCAGGGCAATTTCTCCATATATTTTAATAAATAAAAACCCCAATTTATTTAACGTTAATAACATATATTTTCAAATTCAATCATTTATATTTTCCAATCGAAATTCAATTCCAATTCAAATACCCAATTAAATTAAATTCAAATATTCAACAATATTTGATTCCCAATCAACCATTATGAATTAATTATTGAGTTTAATTCATACACAATACCATATATTCGATTTTTAATTTCTAAATCAGTATGAATATAAAATTAATTATTAATAGTTAATTCTTTATTTAATTCCCTATTCCAGTCGTCGAAATTTCAAGGACTTTACATAAATAATTAAAATTATATAATCCAACCCATTTGATTGCCAAACCAATATTCAAATAATTAAATAAAAAAATTATTAAATCGTTAAAAATACGGGACGTTACATCCATGCTTCGCACAAGGGAAGCACGACACATATCGCTGCGTTCAACAGAAGAAGTTAAGATTGTGAAATGTAAAATGTTTAAAGATAGAAGCTATATGAAACAGTAATGAGATCTATCCCAGAAATTTGAATGATAGAAATATTTAAGTTTTCATCATAGTATAGTGTTAGACCATCATAAAAGCCTAAATAAATTCACATGTGTTAAATTATTAAATGTTAGTACGAAATGTAGTAAATTGAAGAGTCCCTGAATCTATATGTTGTGACAACTTTCCACCAACCGACTGGTAAAAAGGCATGCAAATAAGATGAATATTTGGCGTGAAAATGTAGACATCCATGCATATTTGTGTACATCTCCTATTAGGATTAATATTATATAAGTAACCAAATGTTACTGCAAATGCAATAAGGTGAATAAGTCAACAATATTCCTATAATGTTAGTAAAGTTTTGTGACTTATAATAAAGCAGCTGCATTTATGAAAAGGTGCATGCAAATGTGATAACACCTAGGCATATCTGGGTGTAGTTTCAGGTATGCAAATGCAACCTCTATATGTTCATCTTTTAATACAATCATTGAATATGCAGTTTATTACACTCCCCCACAGCATTCTATGGAGCTTTCTTATTACACATAAAAATATAAATACATATTATATTATACATTATTTATATAATAAAAATGTGATTTTTTTTATTGGCATATGCCATATGCGTGCACATGTATATATTATAATGAAAATTTAGCAGCAGAATACACAGTCCCCCGCTACTTCACTTTTTTTTTAATAACAGGTACCTCAGAGATCCAAGCGTCACAATAGTATAGATAGCCACTACTCCAGGCTTAGCATTTCTCTCCTTTCAAGCCAGAAACATGTCGTTAGAGGCTCTTCCTGTAGTGAGAACACTTAAAGGAACATTGCACATCATTTTTTGGTATTCGTGCTGCTTATAGCTAAAGAATCTCGAGCAACACACCCTGCTTGTAACACCAATCATTTAGGCAAAACCGAGTAGTAATATATCCTCACACTGCAAAAGCATACATAGTTAAATAAATTTATGTAACAACAAATATTACCAACAACAATTAGTCACAACAACAACAATATTATTTTGAATATAATAGTTTTAAATAGTTTCTCTTGGAAGTTGAGCAGGATTGAGCTATTATAAGTACATAAAAATAGAGCATTCATGATAGTTGAATGATAAGCAACTTATCGTAACTCTTAAACTCCGAAATTATAATTCCATATTGTTGTACATTAACAATAAAACTCATGATCTTCAGTGTAAATATTTTTTTAACTATGTATGATTTACATAACTCATTACATCAAAATGTAATATTTCTTGAATACGAAAGATAGTATGAGCAAAACTTAGTCAACTTTGAGTAATGAATGAATAGTTAGAGCATTAAAGCCCGTTAAGGTATATCTATACAGACATAGTGAGTATTTGTTGCAAAGAGCTCACTTTCAACGTCAAGTTAATAACACCATTTAAATGGTTAAACTTTAATGAAAGAAATGCACCAGTTAAACAAAAAAAATTGCAATTAACAGAACACATTATTGTTGTATTCTAAAATGATAAAGTGACTGTAAATATGAAAATGATAAAATTTAATACTAGTGTTAATGCTAATCAGAATAAAATGCATTTTAAACTTTTTTGGACAACATACAAAATTTCACACAAAACAAATACTTGCGCCACTAAATACATTAATTTTGCTTAGATGTTGACAGTTAGTTTCTTTTAAAGAAATTAAAATGCATTTAAATATAAACCTCTTAAGTACCATAAAATTAAAAGTGGATGATTGTAAGTGCAGAAACATGCAACATTTACCAAGTAATAACAAATACTGCTCTCATTTTACCTTTTGTATATGGATCAAATCCAATAACTATTGGTTAATAAAATCAACAAAAATCCACTCAAAGTCAAAGCAATTTATGTGTAAATCCATAATAACATATTCCTAAATTCAGAGAAAATATGTAAATCAAACATGCGAAAGAAAAATAGAGAAAATTGAAACCTTAAAGAGAAAGATGCATGATTTTCGGTTATAAGATTAGATTCTATAAACCCTCCAACATAGTTGTTGGAGTACCGCTAAAGAAATTTCCAGTTTTGCATCCATATAGGTTTTCAGTTATACTTCAAGTCAATTATGACAATATCATTATTCCTCAACAAATACAGATTAGAAAGAGAGAAGGGGAATGGACATGAATATGATAACATCCTGTAAAATTTAAAATACGTAACAAACAGTAAAATGTGGAAATAAAGTAGCGAATGACGGGTCCAGTAATAAGACATATGTCAACATATTAAAGCATTTGATTCTGCTCTCCTATTTTAATAATAATTAAACCAGAAATGTCCTACAACGACATATATCCATATAGTTTGTAAAGAATTAACCTATTTGTAATTAATTAATCCAAACAATATGTGATGTTTAGCGATCAATATTAAAGAAATGCCAAAAATTAACTTGATCCAATACACTGTGCTAAGGGCATAGACTCGTACTCTTTCAAACACGATACCGTCATATTTTTTTTCACACTAACATTATAATACATTTAATTTATTTTTTGTTTAAAGTTCAAAACCCATTTTTTACTTCCTTGTTGTACACGGAGGCTAAGAACAAAAGTTAGTGGCTATGTTCAAAGCATAGAAGGCTTCAAACAACTCAAACAGAACAATGTCTAAGATAGTGCATTAAGAATTAGGAGTTATAATTAACATGATAAAGTATATTTGATAATGTATATTTGTCTAACAAAAATTTAAAGGCAAAAATATTGTTGTTGGTGTAAGGTCGATGATTACTTTAATCCACCAATCCAATGTCCATTTAAAATCTGGCATAAACCATTAACACTTTTTAATGGTATTGGCCAGTAGAAGGATAACAAAAAAGGTGAGAAATACAATGATGGTGAAAAAAGTTTCAAACTTAGATGTCCCTAGTACAAACGCATATTTATTACTAAAAAAATTGTAAAAACAATATTCTAAGTTTGTTTCTGCTGTGAACAAACATTTATTCTCTGCAACCACCGACACAGATAGATGAAGTAATAGTCTGCCAAAGCAGCAACACAAATTTTATAGGTATAAAATTTAAAAACAAAACTGAAGATGATAAACATTTGTGCATGGAAACATTAATGATCATTTATTTTATGAGCATGGTATAATGCATAAGCCATTTGTTAAACGAACAATAGGGGATTTGCATCATAATCGGTATTTGATATCGTAAAGGGATGAAGAAAAAATGTCAAGCTTTTAGTTCACAAAATTTCATTGCTAGTGACAGGTACAAATCAAAGATCAAAATAACTAAGTATAAAATTCTACTCACAGAATACCAAGTACAATTGCAAGCCTTTTATAGTAACTGGCTCCACCTTCATATTGTCTATTGATGTCTCCCATCTCAACCTTGGTCAAAAATAACAAAAGTAAACTGAAAGATGCAACAAATCATCAGTAACTGAATTAGTTTTAATAAGATAACTGAATAGATTTCGAACATGAGTTTACAACATACAAAGGTGGACGAAAAATTGCGTTGTTTCGGTGAAATGGTAAATGGAAGAAGTAGGTTAACAAAATTGCGGGAATGGAGAAAATGTAACAAGTTCAGCAAAAATTAAAATTTTCAGATCCAATAAATCACTTACAACCACTTAGGAGCAAAATCATACATTTAGTTCATTAGATCAAGAAATTAGAAGATGCAAAAGAGTGACTAAATATTGAAATTATATGTTGTGTTAGAGAAACAAACTCCTGTCATAATTACACTGCTCAACCTGTATACATTGAAATCATTTCTTCAACTATTATTCATGTATGAAGACTATGTTGTGTTAGAGAATTGTGATTAATACATGCCACTACAACAAAATCACCATGTTACAACGTTGTAAAACAATTGTAAAAGACTTTTTACAACTGTGGTTGCACCATCGTATATTAAGAAGTTGTAATAGACTAAAACCTTTCACTACTGTGTATTACAGTTGCAACAACTGTTGTTATATATCCTATTACAACTGCTATCGTCCGTTGTAGTTATATCTGCTACAACTGTTATGCACCGTTGTAATTTTATAATTTTGTATTTTTTACAACTATTTTTGACACTTGTAATTTACAACTATAATGACATTTGCATTTTAAATCCCATAACCTTAAATTTGATAATTATATGATTAAAATTAATATTTCATTAATAAATGTATAATAATTTAAGTTACTTGAAACAACATGAACCATTTACATTCTTATAATAAAAAAACAATCCAAGTTTACATCAGTTTTTGAATCCATGACTCTATTACAAAACATAATATGTATTTTTTGGGTACAAAACATGAATGTTTCCAACAATATACAAAAAAACACTATGATCCATGCAACAAAAACTCATATGGACAAATGCTACTTATTAAACATATGGTACAACAAATTGACCAATAACTGGTAAAGTATTCAGACTTGCTCCGGCCTTACGTATGCTTCACGCCTAGTTGTATTGCAACTTGAGGTCATAGGAACAATGGAGCTAGAATGACATTGTAATAACCCGAAAAATCTGATCCAATTTAAAATTTTTATTTTGGCAATTTTGTTGAATTTTGAATATTTAAAATGAATTATTTTAAATAATAGCGACGAAAAATTTATTTTGAATAGAATTAGAACGTATATATTTATTTGAATCGTCGTTAGAACATAAATATTAATTTTAAATATAAAAGGAATTGAAAATGGCGCGGTAGTTCGATAATTCGATTTCAAATTTCAAATGAATGTACAAGATTCAAAATAAACCAAATTTTGGCGAAACCAAAAATTTTCGAATCTATTTGAAAATATCTTTCCAACGAATCCGAAAATTTCATAGCGGGAATAAAAAGTTATGTCCAGTTGAAAATTCAGAATAGTCGCTATGGAAATATTGCCCTTAAAAATAGCAATTTTGCATACGGATGAATTTGGACTCGAAACCACTTCCATTGAGTTCAAAATGCTGTTTACAACTCCAAAAAGCATAAGCTTCGATATATTTCGAGATCCGGAGTAGTGGTAATTGGATGGTGTTTTCGGTTAGCAATACACAACCCTTAAAAAGTGAAATTTTGCATATGAACTCAGAATTCGTCGAGATAAATTTTTCTGGATTCATAATGACAAATCATTGTTGAGTTCCAAAGGGCGCGTCAAACAGAGTTAGTATGTGGCCATGCGAGCTAAAACAGTTCAGGGTAAAACAGGCAGTCATTTTACAAAGGAACGTTATCGATACGACCTCAGAATTCAATTTCTTTTTTTTTTGGATTCGTATCGTCTAATAATGGTTGAATCCAAAAGGGCATGATTTTTGGAGTTAGCATGTGAGCATGCAAGAAGAAATAGTGCGCCAAAATCGCATTTTTAGAACTTATCTGAGCATTTTTGAGAATTTTAACGGACGGTCAAACGAACTCGGAATTCGACGAAACTTGTTTCGTTGGAGTAGTCTTCAAGTCTACTACCTCGTGTCTGAAATCCACGGCAATCGGAGATCATTTGCATTCAGACGATACGCGAGAAATTAGCATATAATCATTTTTCCTCCTTTTCTATTTCATGATTTCACTTCTCTCTTCCTCTTCAAAAAGATCAAAAATGGAGACCTCCTCCCCAAACCCGCTGCCGCCCCTCCTCCACCAGCCACCACCACCTCCGGCCGCCATCACCTACCTCCGGCCACTCCCTCTCCTCCTCCCTCTCTCTTGTTTTGCGAACCCTAGCGTAAGCCACCACCCAAATCAGCCACCATGGGCCCCACCACCACCGCCGCCACCCACCAGCGACCTCCCCCACGTCAATCAGGTCCGGCGCCCCCCTCCAGCCACCCAATTCCGGCCGTGGGCCCCTCCTCCTCCAAAAACTCATTTTTCACAAAAGTCCCGTTTTGCATAAACACCCTGTCACTATTTCGCGAATAACTCCCAAACCGTGCATTTCTAGCCAAAACTCCTCTAGACCAAAGTCGAAGAGCACGATTTTATCTTCGATTTGGTATATGATAGTCCTATTTTTCATTGTGGAGTTGTCGGGAAAACGCGTCCAAAATCTGCTATACAAACACTGTCAAAATGCTTTCTTTTCGCGATTTCTGGCGAAATGGCACATTTTCTGAAGGAAGACCACTAAGCGAAAGTTGTCCGGAATGACGCGTTTAAGCTAGAATAAAGGATGGTGTGAAGATGGGAGCTCATTTGCAAATTCTGGAACTAGAACAACAAATCTGGGCGTTAGAAAAAAATGTGAGTTTTCTTCGCTTTAAAGCTTCTATGGTTTTTGAAGAATGAAGTATGTAAAAATATGATTTTTTTTTATAGTATAGAGAAAATAAAAATATGATTTTTATATTTAGAAAGAATAAAAATAATATTTTTATATTATATAGATAGTAAAGATTTGATATTTATTATATTAACAGCGGTATAAAAATAGAATTTTTATCCATATAGAGTGATTATAAAAATGTGATTTTTATATACATAACAACAATATAAAAATGTGATTTTTATATATGTAGTGGTTACGGACAATGAAAGTGACAAAAGGCGAGCACGACGAAGATTTCTACATAGGAAGAGTCATGGCGTTTGGTTTAGCTAGCTGGTGAGAACTTCTCGCTTTAAATCTTATCTTCTAGTTAAAATATATACTAAGATGCAGACGGTGCTTAACAGCACCCGACACCCGTCGTCCACAGACCATGGACGGCTTGTTTGTTTGATTGATGTGTTGTGAAAATTGATTGTGATGTGCAATGATTGAAAATAAATATTCATGTTTTGACATAAATTATTAATCGTTAAAAATATAATTTTTAACGTGAATGTGAATAAATAAATATTCATTTACAAACCGGATGGTTTGTTTATGTACACCTATTTGAAGGACATTGATTGGGATGATAAATTTTACATGTCGCCCAACTACACAAATAATATTCGGTGTTTGTGGATTGAAACCCCACACGGGTGTTGGGATGATATTTGGCGTACACTAATCCTAATTATTTAGTTGTATGTCGATCGATTGGTCGACAGACTGTGTAAGTGTTAATTATTTATATTTAATGCTTATGCAGTTGTGTGGGCACTTTGGATGATGGTTGATTATTTATCATTGCTATTATATACATGTGTTGTATGGAATCCATATAATTAACATTATATGGTAATTGATTGGGCCTCATTCCAATTGGCAAAAATAAAGAATATTATAAAATAAAGATTCTTGTGTTGAATAGAATAAATAGTCATGTGTTGACGATGCTCATGTGTTGAGAATATTCATGTGTTGAAAATATCATGTGTTGAGTAAAATATTTTAAACAATAAAATTTACATCTTTATCATAATTTTATAAAATATATTAAATAACATAAGTAGTCATGTGTTGACGATGCTCATATGTTGAGAATATTCATGTGTTGAAAGAAAAATAAATATTCATCTGTTGAAAGAAATATAGATTCATGTGTTGAATAGAATAAATATTCATTTGTTGAATAGAATAACGAAGTTATTGAAATATATAAAGCCGTGTTGATTAGAGATGCGCCATTTTGACGCGAACGATATTTATATCGATTATATTCGTTTTTATAATAAATATAGAAAAGGAAGTGATTTCAAAATATAACGTTTTGAAAATATTATCATTTGTATATCGATAATGTGGAATATCCAATTTTAATTCGAAATTGAATATGAAGTTGAAATCGTTTAGAAAACGAATTTAAAACAATTTATAAAATATGTTTTAAAAGGAAATCGATGAAATATATATAATATATATATATATATATTATATATATATAATGGCCTGAATAGAATGCGCCGCGCTACGGCAGTTCGTGAATTTCGACCATTGATTTCGAATGGACATAATGGGAGATCCGACCGTCGGATTCTCCTAAAACCGGAACCGGTGGGTTCGTATCGAAAGGAGCTTTCTATTAGAGATTTGAAATCTAATGCATGGATTTGGAATTATGTCCAAATCAAATTTGGAAAAGGTCGCTATAAGTGCAGTTCGATGGTCGTTGGTGGAAATCGACTGTACGGGCCTTGATAAAATTATTAAAAATTGTAATAATTTGTGTAAAATCATAAGGAATGATTTGTGAATAATTGGGATGAAAATTCCATATTTGAAAATATAAAAATAGATTATTATCAAAATGAACTAGTTTTGAACTAGAATCGTAATTCCATTTTTTTCAAAAATAAATAAATTGGATTTGAAGTGGTTTTAAAAATGATCAGAAATTCCAATACGTGAATTGGAATGGATTTGAATCGAAATTATCTTCGAAACATTTCGATGTTGGATTTCGTGATTATATAGATATGGTTGTGGAGATTTGAAAGATATATTTTATATCGTTATTTTCAATACGATATTTGTTGGTTTCAGAATTTGATATTGAATATAAGCTGGTATATTTTCTATTCAGAGCCTTGTATTTAATATCTAATGGGATTTTGGGGTTCGTCATAAATGGTGTCTTAAATAACACTGTTCTTGAACACAGTTTAGAAAAGGATAAATCTTTTAATTAAGATTTAGTGAAATTGTCCAGTTAATAAGTGTTTAATTGGAATTGAATTTTAATTGGTTTTTGGGGTTTATCGTGAGCGGTGTTTTGAATAACACCTGTTCTTTAACCCGATTAACAACAGAAAGTGATTTTGGGTTTATCGTCAATCGTGTTTTAGGTGACATTGGTTCTTTAACTCAGTTAAAGACAGGATATTAATTTTTGGGAAGATTAAAACTAAGTGGAGTTTTACTGAATCTTTGATTAGATTAAAGTGATCGAGGATGGAGTATCACCAGTTTTGCTCCAAAACGATAGTTAAATCTTTAATTAGATTTGAACGTGAAATGGTAATTAATATTTTCCGATAACACCGTGGTGTTAGATATGGAGTATTACCAGTTTTTCTCCATGGGATGAATAGGTTGGGATTGGAAAATAAAATAAATAATTACTTCGGTGTGGTTCGCTAATCCCGACTAGTTTGGAAAACCATAATATGGTTTGAAATGGTATCCAAAGGAAGATTAAAGAATAAATTTAGAAGAATTTATCTGTGATAAAATCAATGGGAACCTTTCCCTTAGAATGTGAATTTTTGATTAAAAGAATATTCTGAATTGGAATGAGGCGTATGTTGGGTTTGTGTAACATTTGTTTATTATATACGCGGGTTATTCAGAAAGGCCGGGTTTATACCCATAATAACCGATTCGACGATAAGTCGAAGATGAAGATGGTGGTTGAAGACCGGAAGTCTTCACATCGTTTGGGTGATTACTGATGATCTTGATTGGGCTGTACACCCAAGAGGAGGGAAACAGTTGGTGATCGTCCAGACGTACTTGGAGATCGATGGATATGCGAGGAAAGTGCCTCCAGTTTCGTTAAAACCCAGAACGAACTTGTAAATGGACTGTGTGTCTGACATTGGATTTTATTCTGTGTGGATTGATCTCTATTAAATATACATCTGTTTGGCAGCGGAGAATTTATTCTCTTGCTTAACGCCCTTCTCTGAGACGTACGAGCTCAGAGGTTGTATATCGATGGACATCAGTCGCATTGAGTGAATTGCCTGTGTGGCATGCCTAAGTGGGAGATGATCAAGGCTTCTGTTGAAAAGAAAAGTCTTGTGGTTGATGATCAAAGCACGGCCTGTGTGGCGCAACTTTATGTATAACATTAATTCGCGAGCCTCACACCTCGGTATGGGTCAAAAACGGGATAGTGACTGCAGGGAGAGCACGACATTTATTTCTAGCTAGTGGTGGTGTCAGTGCTTAAACTGGCTGACATTTATATACTTTTCACCTGTGTGGTTGTTGGAATGTGAGGCACCTCGAATAAATGGTCGATAACTGGCACTATGTGAGACGACGTACAGACCATTATATAGGTCCTATAGGACCGGGAAACGCGTGTTCAGGAATTGCCAATCCTCAAAAGTAAGAGAGGACCGGCCTTGGTGGTTCCAAGGGATCGCTGTGTGTGGTCATGAGACATTTGCTAGAGTGTCTCGAATCGGAGAGGAGCTTGCCCCTTGCCTCGACTCATGATGGAATCCAATTTCCAATATGTGACTTTCGGTTTTATTTGTAGAGCCTAATATGGCGACATAGTGGTATGGGGGACTTATGCCGTCTATGATCGATATTTATGATTGAAATTGTTTTCTTTACTTATAGTAATATCAAATGATTTGTTTTAAACGTACCAAGCATGTTTGGCTATTATAAGGTAAAAACCCTATCCTCCGGCTTGCGTTGCATTGTGTGATGGGACCTGGGTCTTATAATAGCTTCATTTTTCTTTATTTAGCATTGCGCTGTTTGTTTTATGCACTGGTATTCTTGGGAGGAAACCTGTTCCATGTTATACGGCGTTGTCCCTTGATTTACCTAACTTTAAAATAAAGATTAATAATTGTTTTAGTTCTCACACCAGTCACATGACTGACCTGGAGTTTATTGTTTTAACTTAAACTCTGGGTGCCCCTATTTTCCACACGGGCAGCAAGTAATTTTGGTTTTGCAGATTTATATTCATAGGATCCTGGTTTATAACTGAAGTGATATTCGGAAAGCTCTGTATCCGTGTATTTCTTCCAGTTATGTTTTTTTATTATTCTAGATCTCTGATATTTGTCAAATGTGTAATATTGATTCATACTTTGTGATATTCTTGAATTCTAATGGAATTGTTGTGATAAGCAATGAAATGTTGTTCTGTTTGCGTTTTGGTTTGTCATGTTCTCAAAGTAATTCGTTCTTTCTCTTCTCTTCGGAGACCGGGGAAGTTCGGGTCGCTTCAATTTGGTATCAGAGTTTTGGTTTACAGAGATCGAGAACAAGACACATTAGAACCGAATGAAAGAATCCATCAGATATTGGATTAGTAATATCCAACGAGGATAACTCGTTAGAGATGGGATCAGTAGTATCCTAGAACGAGTGTGAAGAGTATATTTTTCAAATGAAAACAATTTTGTTTTGAAATTTAAATCGTTTTATACGTATTTGAATATTTATTTGTATTAAATTTGGACAATCGAGTATATAAAGATTTTGCATATACGCGTCATGAACATATATTCGAAATTTTAATATACTAGATGGATATAGAATCACACTCTAGTCGCCCGAGGATGATTCTACTGATGGCTATATAGCATCAGTAGTTTGTGTTCAAGTTTCGAAAGTGGGATTTCTATATATTTCCATTAGACTGGTGTGAGAACCAAAACTAGATAGGTTTATTGCTGCGATTTGGCATCAAAAACATGATTTTCTATATATATATATATATATATATATATATCAAAATTATGAGATTGAAACGTTAATTCACTAATAGATTGTTGGTTGTGTTGTTTGATTGTTGGTTTGATTAATTGAAATTTTGAACCATTTAGCCTAATTGAACCAAATATTGAACTGTATTGAAAAATGATTATAATTGCATGCATATACATGTATATACATTGAACAGGTCATAGCAAGGAGGATAGAGCAGAAGAATAAAATTGTTTGCCAGACAAATAGGTACATATTTATTGTATTTCTTGGGAATTTAATGATTTTATGAGCCGATTGGCTAGCCGCTTGGCTTTTTCTTTTGGATTGGTGAGGGCCGTGGGAGGCTATTTGAAATATCCCAAAGCTCCCGGTGCAGGGGAGGTTATGGCGAAATTTTTCGAAAATTTAGGGTGTTAGCCAAATTTTTGAAAAATTTGAAAAGTTCTTGGAAACTAAAAAGTTGAAGAACTTAAGCGTAAAGAAAATATAACGACCCATATTTTTGACCGTTTAAAATCGACAATAAGCCACACATGTCGACCCAAACAAATCGCAAATGCAGGTAGTTATTGGGAAAAGAAGGAAAAGAAAGAAAGAAGAGAAAAACAATAACAGAATCTCACAGCGGAAGGACAACATATAATAAACAAATAGCAGTTGAAATATATACCGTGGTTATAACATTCAATGATTATCAGAGTTACATATACATACGGATGTACATAATAAGCAGCGGAAATAAATGCAGTGTTAAACCATACTCATAATAGATATATACGCCAAACTTCATCTTCGTCCTCCAAGGCAAGGGAATCTTCGCTAACTGCAACATCTGCTGACCCGAGCGTATTGCATAAAACGAAAACACAACAAACACTCGGATCAGCACTAAATCATCTCATATTAGTCAAATCAAAATACGAAATAACATCAGTATCATGGGTGCAGTAACTCAGGAGATATTACGGGATTTTTCTATCTCTTGAGGATCCGTTAAACTAATACATACATAGATAGTACGCTATTATGATAGTGTCTACTCAGTAAAGTATAAATACTGAAAATAGCGTAAGCGGGATTACATTTTTACCCTTACACCGTTTATAATACCATAGTCTATACAGTATCGTAAACCCAACCTAACATGAATGGCATCAGAGGGCACTCCATAGGTATGATACAAATCAAAATCGTAGGGGCTCGATAAGGATAAATATGACAAGGCACTCAAGGCAATGCCCAGGGTAGGATTCTACCAATCGCACTCCTTGACCGGTGGTAACGCATGCAGGCACTACCGCCCACCTCGGAACACACTCCCATAATTCATAAATGGGCCCAAATCATCATCATCATAGTCATAGAAATAGTATCAAAGAAGTGTGTCCGATCAAAGGTGCTACCTCAGTTAGTCACGGTATAACTCCTGTTTTAGTCATTTCAATTCTGACCCGAAGGTCAGGGCTATTTCGTCATCGTTCATCTTCTTCGATTCAATAATCGCCTCCAGGTCATCATACTCATTCTGGATACGTCATAACGTTCATAGTTGTCAAAGTGGTATCGACACCGACAGAGAGTATGCCTTATGTCGACTCCGGTCTCTTTAACAACATTTTTCACATCGGTTGGTTCTTTTACATTTCAAAGGTTCGCTTTCATCTCAAAATATCATATTTTGTTTCGAACCCATTTTTATATTCAAAAGAATAAAAATTTCATATCAACATATCACAAACATACCCAAACCGATTTTATTCTAAACTAGAATATATTTCATATCCTAATATTATAATCATATAATATTTCATAATCGACTTATATTCAAACAGAATATATTTTACCTCAAAGGTTATACTTATCTCAAATCGATTTGAATTCTTAATCCGTTCATATTCAAAAGAGTATAAATCTCCATAACCCTCATTCATATCATTTATGAAATCCATTATATTCAAATAAACATATCAATTTCATTTCCATATAAAATTGGTTAACGTCGATTCCATATTTGAATACTTTGTTTTGACTCCATCTCGAACTGCGGTTTAAATCCAGCATTTTCCATTCGGAAGAAAATTTACGATCATTGACAAAATTTGAAAACAGATGCTCTTAAAAAAATTCTCTATATAAAGTATATGTATAGAAATAATGGTTAAAACAAAATAAGATAATTTATATCATTATGAATATATATACATAATAAAAAAAATTCTAATTAGTTTTTAAATAATATAATATAATATAAGAAAAATTTAAGCTAGAATAAATAGTCTATAAGTAAAAGTTAAATAATAGATTTTAAGGAAAGAATAACTTATTTGAGCCCAAACATTTTAAATACATATAAATATATAATAAATTCTTAAATCAAAATTTCTTCTTTCTTCCGAACTTCAAATGCTTGAACCCACACTCCAGTCTCAATGGAGTTATAAAATTCAATATCTTGTTTCAAACGCCATTCAACCCAAATCTTCGATTTAGGGAAATTCAACCCATATTCCTTGATCCTCTCTTCTTTCAATTTTAAATTCAAATAAAATATTTCATTCAAATCCAACCTAAATTTGAAAGTTTCAGATTTTATCCAAACCTCATTTTAAGAATTCCACTTCCTTTGGAAACAATTTCTTAGCCACTCAAGTAACATTTGCGATCCAGGTCCTTTATAGGAACAGGTTTATCGAGTATCGGTTCATTTCTTTAACTGAAATTTCTGTCAAATAAAATCCCCAAATATTTGAAAATCATTTAACCAATCGATGTCTGTATAGAATTTCCTATCCAATGGCCAAGTGATTAAATTTTAATTTCTCGATATTTCAGGGATGGATTTATCATTTCAATCCAAATCAGGATCACAAAGGTTTATCATATCACTCTGTGTTCTTAATTTATTTTATCGATAAATCCCGGGTTCATTAGATGCCCTTAACATCAAGGGTAAATGAGATTTATCGTCATAATCAACATGTATTACAATATACTGAAATAAGGAGCATTAAAATGTCACTATAAATTCAGTAATAAATTTCAACCAACATCCATCACAACAGTTTCATTCAACTGATCAGCATTAAACTGTTTCATGATTTTTCAAGGGTTCTAATTTTAAATTAGAAATATAAATTAAATTAAATAACTAATCGTTACCTAAATTGCATGTTAACACACTTGCATGTCAAATTGAAACAACACATCAACACTCCAACACAACCATGTAACCAAACTTATTTCATAATTTAATTCAATAAATATGGGAATAATTCAGTATTTCATGAGCGAAGAATCACTCACCTTTGCGTCCATAGTTGATCGAACGTCCAACTAAGGACCAAAATTTGACAGTCACCAAATGCAGCTCGGTTAGTGCCAAAACGTCCGCAATTCCGCCACGATCCCAACGCAACACACCGCGTCCAAATCCGAGTTAAAACGAGAGAGTTATTAGTGTTTTAGTGTTCGAAATTTTAAAATATATAAATTAATAAAATAAACTCTCACCAATCACCCTTTGACACCTCATCTTCCTCCCTCCCGCTCATTCTTCTTTGCTACAGTAACCCATTGGAACCCAACCACGTACAAAAACACGAACTTTGACCGACGATTACTCTCCGCTCAGGCCACCGAAAGGGACGAGACTGCCACCATTCGAAAGCTCCTTCGAAGCCGCACCATCCTGTACCAGCCCTACCACCTGCGATCAGCCCTATCGCCACCGCCATGCAGATGAACGGAATGGGATTTTAACCCTAAACCACGAGATTCCGACGACCTACTCGACGATAGATGACGAGACCAAATTCGTTGCGATCCCAACAACGATACGAACAATACCCAGAAGTTGATTTCTTCGATTAGCATCAAAATCAAAAAGCCCCAAAATCAACCTTAGGATTTCGAAAATCAGAACCTTTGACCAAGATTTTCGGCCAAACGATGCAATGCATGTTGAAACTGAGAACACCAGTAGCTTCGTATCGTCGGGAGCTTTGTATCGATATATAATAAGCTAGGGTTTGGAGATTTTTATTTTTGAAGTTTGATTTTCATTTTGATCTAGGGTTTGAAAAATTATTTTTAGCCATTATGAAGAAAAGTAGATAGAGGAAAGTGTACGTATCATAGATATGAGCTGATGAGTGAAGGAAGGGATTTTTATTTATAATTATAAGGCCCAAACATGAGAAATACACAATTATCCATTTACAATGCTCTCGTTCACATTTTCTCTTGTACAATCAAACGGTAAGTCGGATTGTAACGCAAATTGAAATCCTATAATAATTCACCGTTCCGGTTCTGATGGCGCCAGTTTCGTCAAATTCCGAGTCATTCGCCAAAACAGTTAAATTTCACTATTAATCAATTAATAAAATATTCAAATATTTATTTAGCTGTTTTATTTCAATTTGAATATTCATTAAATTCAAATTTAAACCAATTTATAACTTAAGTAAATTCCATAAATTTATTTCATAAATTTTTAAGTTCCACATATGATTATTTACTAATTCAAGTTTTGAATTTCAAATTTAACTTAAACAACTTAAATTTCCACCACTTCCAAATTAAATTTGAATTTCACTTTTAAATTAAACAACTCAAATTCATTTTACTAAAAAAATCCTAAATTTCAAATTACAACATTTTTAAATGAACTAAATTTGAGAAAAAAAAATCTATTTATACTAAATTCAAATAATCATCAACATTATTTGATTCTTCCCATATCATTCCATTTTATTTATTTAAAATTGAAAAATATAAATATAGAAAATACGGTATGTTACATTCTCCCCCACTTAAAATCTTTTCGTCCTCGAAAAGAGAACGAAATGACGTATTAATCAAATCATACATTCAAATTTAGACTTATAAAATATATTTATAAAATAAGTATATAGTTGTAATACCCCATAAATTTTCTAACTCCTGAAATCACGGAAAATTTCTGCAACATCTCCTTTGTACGGAGAGGTCCGGAAAATCGCCACATATATAAAATCCCAATATACATCTCATCATTCGATGAGGCATCCCGAAAATGGGGAAAAACAAAAATATAAACCACCAAAACTTTGTAACACAGTTATGTACCTTTCTTTAGCGTTTATTTGCATTTTTATTACCTTAGCATTTAGCGTTTTGTGCAAGCGAGCTTCGAAGCATAGCGCACACTCCTTACACCTGTTACAACTCGCATACACATGAGACTCAAGCATATATACAATATATAACAAACATATGCAAATTACACAACATACATTAATCACTTTAACCCCAAAACCAATATATCTATGGCTGGCTGGCAAACAAAATGAAGTTTATCACCCATTAAATGTTGGAATTTGACTAGAACAGGTAAAAGTTGTAGCATTTCTTTTAAGCTTTCTGAATTGTCCGGATTCATCGAATTCCGACCAATTGTTCAAAAGTTATGACTGTTTTGATAAAACCGAACGCTTCAGCCCGTACCCTGAAAATGCAGGTCTGAAATGTTCTATCCACTTTTTAGCCCTCTAAACATCATAATTTGACTCAGCATATTAAGAGAAAGTTTTAGTTTACATTCTGGCCTTTCCGAATTGTACTCGCACATCCAAATCCGATGCTTGGTTAGGAAGTTATGGTGCAAACAATATTGGTATTCAGTTCAGATTTTTATTTTCTGCGCATACAACTACGACTAGTTCTTGGTTTTCAAGTTAATAAACTTGGAAACTAGGCAAGGCTTTATTAACACAAAATTTAGCTCAGTTTCTAAGGTTTCCAAAAAGTCCGAGATCATCGAATTCCGACCAGCCCATCAAAAGTTATGGCCATTTTAGCTTCCGCTTATCGAATATTTTTAAATTTCCGCATAACATCGATTAATTCCATTTGAAGTTTCAACCATTCGATTCCAATAATTTTGGTAAATCTTTAACACTTCAATTTGTTATCGCTTCATTTCTCGAGAAATGGATTCACATTCGATTGCCTATTATTATTATTTTTCTGATCTATATTTTTTTTCTTTGTTTTCATTTTAAGCATTTAATTACACCTAAGACTTGAATTCACTTTAATTTCCGAACTAACTCGATAATATCAAATTATTAACTCATTAACTTTGGTCGACTTACCAAATTCGTTCGATATTCAAATTGAATAATTTAGCCCTGGGTTTTATATCTCCTATATCTTATTTCATGTCTCAATTCCTAGTTTGTATTACTTCCTCGCACCTCATTCCCATTAACATGGGTCATCCCATCACATTTTCATTACTTACTTTTATTACTCCATTTACACTACATGAACGTCGTTTCATTTAGATAACTTCAAACCCAAAAGCCAAGGGTTAAGAACAGTTATAGTTTTATATAACTATTCTATTTCTCTTGTTTTCGACATTTCATTTTACTTGCCTAATCCACCAATATATAGATTCTATATTGGCTTATTTAATTCTTTTCCAATTGATTTCGTTTCATCAAATCCATCCAAACCAGGTTAAGTTTTATTCTCATGTCTCATTTCAATATTTCCAATTCCCAAATTAGGATTCTCTTAACTATTATTTTATTCTGAATAAACCAATTTATATTTCCATCCCATTTCTTATTTTGGCACTTTGATTCATCCTTAACCATTCCCTTATTCTCATCTCATATTATATTAAAGTTTGTTTCGATAAAATATATTTTTATCTATTCAAGTATGGAATTTTCATCCCAATTCTTTCTAAATCACTTATTATGATTTTTTTTTTACCAATTATCAATATTTTTAATAATTTTATTATCGATATTTCAGTCGGTTTCCAATAACGGCCACCGAGCTGCGGCCATAGCGACCTTTTCCAAATTTGATTTGGACATATTTCCAAATCTAACCATTAGATTTTTAATCTCTCATATTCATTGGAAAGCTTTTTCCGATACGAACCCAATAGTTTCGGTTTTGGGAGAATCCGACGATCGGATCTCCTGCTATGTCCATTCAAAGTCAATGGTCGAAATTCGCGAACGGTCGCTACGCGGCGCATTCAATTTAAACCATTTATATATATATATATATATATATATATATATATATATATATATATATATTTCATCGGCAAATTTTCTTCCCGTATTATCGCCCTGCTTAAGAATTCAACGACCACTTCTTTTCTCTTAATACTCAGGTCCATTTCCTCGTTTCAACATCTAAATTCTAACAGATCGAGTTTCTAAAGTGATTAGACCAATATTATTAGTTAAGACCACTTAAGTATTTTAATTCCGGGTTTAAACTAAGTTCAAAGTAACATACATGTTTATAAACTTCTTTGAAAACTATACCATATAAATTTTTTAAATCCAATCTTTAATTTGTAAAGAACATAAAATTTCAATTCTGGTTTAAATTTAAACTCATTTTTAAATATCATATACTTGGAATCTTATCCAAACTTATACTATAGGGGTTTAAATCCAAAGATCCTTTCAAACCAGTTATGAAAGTACAGGTGGTCTCCCCTACTCAGATGCTTCAGAATAAATGTCGATAATGCGTGCACTCATTATCGAAGTCATTTCTGATGTCCGAGGAGGGATTATACACTTATTTCTTTTGAAACCATTTCCAAACTATTTCTTATCATACGATATTATTTCAAACTTTGGCAAACTATCTTCGAAAACACCCAGGATCAAGTTTCAAGTTCATATCTATTTCAATCACAAACCCTTTTCGCCCAATTATACCTATAGGTATTCCATTTCAAATATATTCTAGATACATTAAATTTCCCTTATTATAATTATTATCTAATCAACCATAATAAGTAATAACTTAACGTTACCACCTACTAAAACGAATACATACATATTTGAACCAATAATATATATATTTGATATATATTTAAAAAAAAAATATCGAAACCATATTATATCGATCATTCTGTTCGATTATTTAGAGATCCCTATCGATTCTATGGCGTCCCATATATCGACCAGAATCCATAAATATTCAGCAGAACAACTCAACATAATGTAAACCAATTTATAACCAAATACAAGTACGCTCTCTCATATCACTCAAACTCATTCTAGGGCGTTTCTAACCCTATCTCTAATGAGTTAATTCCCAACAGAGCCAAGTTTATCGCTAACCATCGCTCTGATACCAACTATAATGACCCATATTTTTGACCGTTTAAAATCGACAATAAGCCACACATGTCGACCCAAACAAATCGCAAATGCAGGTAGTTATTGGGAAAAGAAGGAAAAGAAAGAAAGAAGAGAAAAACAATAACAGAGTCTCACAGCGGAAGGACAACATATAATAAACAAATAGCAGTTAAAAAGCAGTTGAAATGTATACTGTGGTTATAACATTCAATGATCATCAGAGTTACATATACATACGGATGTACATAATAAGCAGCGGAAATAAATGCAGTGGTTAAACCATACTCATAATAGATATATACGCCAAACTTCGTCTTCGTCCTCCAAGGCAAGGGAATCTTTGCTAACTGTAACATCTGCTGACCCAAGCGTATTGCATAAAAAGAAAACACAACAAACACTCGGATCAACACTAAATCATCTCATATTAGTCAAATCAAAATACGAAATAACATCAGTATCATGGGTGCAGTAACTCAGGAGATATTACGGGATTTTTCTATCTCTTGAGGATCCGTTAAACTAATACATACATAGATAGTACGCTATTATGATAGTGTCTACTCAGTAAAGTATAAATACTGAAAATAGAGTAAGCGGGATTACATTTTTACCCTAACACCGTTTATAATACCGTAGTCTATACAGTACCGTAAACCCAACCTAACACGGATGGCATCAGAGGGCAATCCATAGGTACGATACAAATCAAAATCGTAGGGGCTCGATAAGGATAAATATGACAAGGCACTCGAGGCAATGCCCAGGGTAGGATTCTACCAATCGCACTCCCGGACCGGTGGTAACGCATAGCAGCCACTACCGCCCACCTCGGAACACACTCCCATAATTCATAAATGGGCCCAAATCATCATCATCGTAGTAATAGAAATAGTATCGAAGAAGTGTGTCCGATCAAAGGTGCTACCTCAGTTAGTCACGGTATTGCTCCTGTTTTAGTCATTTCAATTCTGACTCGAAGGTCAGGGCTATTTCGTCATCGTTCATCTTCTTCGATTCAATAATCGCCTCCAGGTCATCATACTCATTCTGGATACGTCATAACGTTCATAGTTGTCAAAGTGGTATCGACACCGACAGAGAGTATGCCTTATGTCGACTCCGGTCTCTTTAACAACTAACGCTTACATTTTTCACATCGGTTGGTTCTTTTACATTTCAAAGGTTCGCTTTCATCTCAAAATATCATATTTTGTTTCGAACCCATTTTTATATTCAAAAGAATAAAAATTTCATATCAACATATCACAATCATACCCAAACCGATTTTATTCTAAACTAGAATATATTTCATATCCTTATATTATAATCATATAATATTTCATAATCGACTTATATTCAAACAGAATATATTTTACCTCAAAGGTTATAATTATCTCAAATCGATTTGAATTCTAAATCCGTTCATATTCAAAAGAGTATAAATCTCCATAACCCTCATTCATATCATTTATGAAATCCATTATATTCAAATAAACATATCAATTTCATTTCCATATAAAATTGGTTAACGTCGATTCCATATTTGAATACTTTGTTTTGACTCCATCTCGAACTGCGGTTTAAATCCAGCATTTTCCATTCGGAAGAAAATTTACGATCATTGACAAAATTTGAAAACAGATGCTCTTAAAAAAATTCTTTATATAAAGTATATGTATAGAAATAATGGCTAAAACAAAATAAGATAATTTATATCATTATGAATATATATACATAATAAAAAAATTCTAATTAGTTTTTAAATAATATAATATAATATAAGAAAAATTTAAGCTAGAATAAATAATCTATAAGTAAAAGTTAAATGATAGATTCTAAGGAAAGAATAACTTATTTGAGCCCAAACATTTTAAATACATATATATAATAAATTCTTAAATCAAAATTTCTTCTGTCTTCCGAACTTCAAATGCTTGAACCCACACTCCAGTCTCAATGGAGTTATAAAATTCAATATCTTGTTTCAAACGCCATTCAACCCAAATCTTCGATTTAGGGAAATTCAACCCATATTCCTTGATCCTCTCTTCTTTCAATTTTAAATTCAAATAAAATATTTCATTCAAATCCAACCTAAATTTGAAAGTTTCAGATTTTATCCAAACCTCATTTTAAGAATTCCACTTCCTTTGGAAACAATTTCTTAGCCACTCAAGTAACATTTGCGATCCAGGTCCTTTATAGGAACAGGTTTATCGAGTATCGGTTCATTTCTTTAACTGAAATTTCTGTCAAATAAAATCCCCAAATATTTGAAAATCATTTAACCAATCGATGTCTGTATAGAATTTCCTATCCAATGGCCAAGTGATTAAATTTTAATTTCTCGATATTTCAGGGATGGATTTATCATTTCAATCCAAATTAGGATCACAAAGGTTTATCATTTCACTCTGTGTTCTTAATTTATTTTATCGATAAATCCCGGGTTCATTAGATGCCCTTAACATCAAGGGTAAATGAGATTTATCGTCATAATCAACATGTATTACAATATACTGAAATAAGGAGCATTAAAATGTCACTATAAATTCAGTAATAAATTTCAACCAACATCCATCACAACAGTTTCATTCAACTGATCAGCATTAAACTGTTTCATGATTTTTCAAGGGTTCTAATTTTAAATTAGAAATATAAATTAAATTAAATAACTAATCGTTACCTAAATTGCATGTTAACACACTTGCATGTCAAATTGAAACAACACATCAACACTCCAACACAACCATGTAACCAAACTTATTTCATAATTTAATTCAATAAATATGGGAATAATTCAGTATTTCGTGAGCGAAGAATCACTCACCTTTGCGTCCATAGTTGATCGAACGTCCAACTAAGGACCAAAATTTGACAGTCACCAAATGCAGCTCGGTTAGTGCCAAAACGTCCGCAATTCCGCCACAATCCCAACGCAACAAACCGCGTCCAAATCCGAGTTAAAACGAGAGAGTTATTAGTGTTTTAGTGTTCGAAATTTTAAAATATATAAATTAATAAAATAAACTCTCACCAATCACCCTTTGAAACCTCATCTTCCTCCCTCCCGCTCATTCTTCTTTGCTACAGTAACCCATTGGAACCCAACCACGTACAAAAACACGAACTTTGACCGACGATTACTCTCTGCTCAGGCCACCGGAAGGGACGAGACTGCCACCATTCGAAAGCTCCTTCGAAGCTGCACCATCCTGTACCAGCCCTACCACCTGCGATCAGCCCTATCGCCACCGCCATGCAGATGAACTGAATGGGATTTTAACCCTAATCCACGAGATTCCAACGACCTACTCGACGATAGATGACGAGACCAAATTCGTTGCGATCCCAACAACGATACGAACAATACCCAGAAGTTGATTTCTTCGATTAGCATCAAAATCAGAAAGCCCCAAAATCAACCTTAGGATTTCGAAAATCAGAACCTTTGACCAAGATTTTCGGCCAAACGATGCAATGCATGTTGAAACTGAGAACACCAGTAGCTTCGTATCGTCGGGAGCTTCGTATCGATATATAATAAGCTAGGGTTTGGAGATTTTTATTTTTGAAGTTTGATTTTCATTTTGATCTAGGGTTTGAAAAATTATTTTTAGCCATTATGAAGAAAAGTAGATAGAGGAAAGTGTACGTATCATAGGTATGAGCTGATGAGTGAAGGAAGGGATTTTTATTTATAATTATAAGGCCCAAACATGAGAAATACACAATTATCCATTTACAATGCTCTCGTTCACATTTTCTCTTGTACAATCAAACGGTAAGTCGGATTGTAACGCAAATTGAAATCCTATAATAATTCACCGTTCCGGTTCTGATGGCGCCAGTTTCGTCAAATTCCGAGTCATTCGCCAAAATAGTTAAATTTCACTATTAATCAATTAATAAAATATTCAAATATTCATTTAGCTGTTTTATTTCAATTTGAATATTCATTAAATTCAAATTTAAACCAATTTATAACTTAAGTAAATTCCATAAATTTATTTCATAAATTTTTAAGTTCCACATATGATTATTTACTAATTCAAGTTTTATCATTTCACTCTATGTTCTTAATTTATTTTATCGATAAATCCCGGGTTCATTAGATGCCCGTAACATCAATGGTAAATGAGATTTATCGTCATAATTGTAACAACCCGAAAATCTGGGCCAGTTTAAATTTTTTTATTTCGGCAATTTTAGCAAATTTTGATTATTTAAAATGAATTATTTCAAATAATATCGACGAGAAAATTTGTTTTGAATAAAATTCAATCGTATATAGTTATATAGATCGACAATAGAGTATAAATAATTATATATAATTATAAAAGGAATTGAAAATGGCGCGGTAGTTCGATAATTCGATTTCAAACTTCAAATGAATGTACCGGGTGCAAAACAATCCGGATTTTAGTGAAACAAAAATAATGGAATCCGATAGTGAATATCTTTCCAACGAATCTGAAAAATCAAAATTTCATAGCGGGAATAAAAAGATATGTCCAGTTGAAAATTCTGAATAGTCGCTATGGAATTCAGGCCCTTAAAAATGGGAATTTTGCAAACGACCTCGGATTTCGACGAAACCACTTTTGTTGGGTCCGTGATGTAAAGTTATTGCTAGATTCCAAATTTCATAATTTTTTGAATCAATATGTGAGCGTGGCAAAGGAAAACGCGTTTGACCAGTTTCAGTTGATTTTAATCGACTGGAAAATGACCATTTTTCAAACAGTCTCAGAATTCGACGAAACTAGTTTTGTTAGGACCGTATCGTCAATACGAAGCTAGAAAATATTTTTCTGGAATTTTTCGAGTTATTATGTGACCCCGGTAAATTGAAATACGTGTTCAAATTCAATATATAGAGTTATATGTTGATTTCAATGAAAACTGATCGAAACGATCAAATCAGCTTACGATACATATCTCATTGTGTTCGGAATGGGGGTAATTAGCTAGGGGCGACCGTCATTCGGTCTCGTTTTGTGGTCGAATAAAAAGGTTGCTTTATGAGATAAATTAAATAAATAAATTAATTATATATATATTCCTTACCATTCTCTCTCCACCCTCAGTTAGAAGAAAAAACCCGATCTAAATCAAAATCGATCGCCCCTCTGCCAAATCGCGACGCCGCCTGGTGCCCCACCGTCGGCGCTAGCCATCGCGCCTCCCCCCCAGCAGCGCCTCGACCTCTACGCACCCACCTCCACCCCCCTGAACGAGACCGCCGCCCCTCTCCATCGTTAGAATCGGTCCAACCCTCATCCGCCGGAAACCCTAACACTAGCCGCCACCAACCTGAGCACCCAGGCCACCGCCGACGATCGCTGCTTTTCCCCTCCCCTCCGCCGTGAGTTAACAGCAAAAGAAGGTAATTTAAAGTAATTTAGTTAATTTATGAATTGATGTTGATTATAAACTGATATATAAAACTGATTTACAAAAGAAGATTTACAAAAATATAATTTTTATGTAAGGTGTTTTTTTTAAAGATATAATTTTTTATGCACGAAGTAGCAACTTAAAAATACGATTTTTATATATAGAATAGCATAGTAAAAATTCGATTTTTATATATAGAATAGCATAGTAAAAATTCGATTTTTATATATAGAATAGCAAAGTAAAAATTCGGTTTTTATATACTGAATAGCGAAGTAAAAGTTCGATTTTTATATATAGAATAGCATAGTAAAAATTCGATTTTTATATACAGAATAGCAAAGTAAAAATTCGATTTTTATATATTGAATAGCGAAGTAAAAATTCGATTTTTATATATTGAATAGCGAAGTAAAAATTCGATTTTTATATAATGAATAGCGAAGTAAAAATTCGGTTTTTATATACTGAATAGCGAAGTAAAAATTCGATTTTTAAATATTGAATAGCGAAGTAAAAATTCGATTTTTATATATTGAATAGCGAAGTAAAAATTCGATTTTTACATATGTAGAGAATACGAGCAAGTAAAGTGACGATAGAAGAAACGGCGAAGATTTCTACCTATGAAGTGTCATGAAGTTGGGATAGCTATCGGTGAGAACTTCTCACTCAAAATATCCTTTTCTAGTTATATATATATATATATATACTAGGATGTAGACGGTGTTCAGTAGCACCTGACACCCGTCATCCACAGACCATGAATGGCTTGTTTGTTTAATTGTTTGGTTGTGTAGTTGGTTAGATTATTTGGTTTGAATTGAATTATTTGGTGAAATGAAATTGATTTGATTGATGTGTGAATGGCGTGGGCCTTCACTAGACCGGGGATAAGGCTAGGCCTCGGCCCGTTTCTAGTATCTTGCCGTTATGCCGCCGAAATTTTCTAAAAATAAGTTAGAAAAATAAAGATAACATTTTATTTAATAAATGAACCGAATAGAAAATTCATAGGATGAATAAAATAGTTTGATCGTTAAAAATATATTTTTTAACGTGAATGTGAATAAATAAATATTCATTTACAAACCGGACGGTTTGTTTATGTACACCTATTTGAAGGACATTGATTGGGACGATAAATTTTACACATTGCCCAACTGCACAAATAAAAATCTGTGTTTGATTGCTTGAAACCCCACACGGGTATTGGGATGATATTTGACGCACACTAATCCCGATTGTTTAGTTGTATGTCGATCGATTGATTGACAGGCTGTTATAAGCGTTGAATATTTATATTTGATGCTTATACAGTATAGAATGAACTTTGGATGATGGTTGATTATTCATCGTTGTTGATATATACATGTGTTGTAGAAAATCCATATAATTAACATTATATTTTAATTGATTGGGCCTCATTCCAGTTTTAAAATAGAAATATTTGAAAAGAAATATTTGAAATAGAATATTTGAAAATAGGAATATATGAAGCCGTATTGATTAGATTGACGCCATTTTGACGTGAACGATATTTATATCGATTTTATTCATTTTATAATGAATATCGAAAGTGATTTCAAAATCTGAAATTTTGAAAAGGAGATTGAATATAAATGAATTCGAATTGAAATTGAATATAAATGAATTCGAATTGAAATGGAATAGAAATGAATTCTAATTGAAATTGAATATGAAGTTGAAACCGTTTTGAAAATGAATTTAAAACGATTTATAAAGCACGTTTTGAATATAAATCGACAAAGTATATATTATATACATTATATAATGGCCTGAATAGAACGCGTCGCGCCGCGGTAGTTCGCGAATTTCGACCATTGACTTCGAACGGATATTACGGGAGATCCGACCGTCGGATTCCCCTAAAACCGGAACCGTTGGGTTCGTATCGAAAAGAGATTTCTAACGAATATTAGAAATTGGAAATCTAACGGTTGGATTTGGAATTATGTCCAAATCAAATTTGAAAAAGGTCGTTGTAAGTGTAGTTCGATGACCGTTGATGGAAATCGACTGTACGGGCCTTGATAAAATTATTAAAAATAGTAATAATTTGTGTAAAATTATAAGAAATGGTTTAGAAAGAATTGGGATGAAAAACTCCATATTTGAAAAGATAAAAATAGATTTTTATCGAAATGAACTAGTTTTGAACTAGAATTATAATTCTATTTATTTTTGAATAAATAAATTGAATTTGAAAAGGGTTTTAAAAATAACCAAAATTTCCAATGATTGCATTGGAATGGATTTGAATCGAAATTGTCTTCGGAATATTTCGATGTTGGATTTCGTGATTATACAGATGTTGTTATGGAAATTTGAAAGATATAGATATATATATCGCTATTTCAAATATGATATCTGTTGGTCGTAGAATTTGATATTGAATATAAGCCGATATATTTTCTATTCAGAGCCTTGTATTTAATATCAAATGTGATTTGGGTTTGTCGTGAATGGTGTCTTGACTAACAATGTTCTTGAACCCAGTTGAGAAAAGATTAAATCTTTTTATTTAGATTTAATGAAGTGAACCAATTAAGTGATATTTAATTGAAATTGAATTGGAATTGATTTTTAGGATTATCGTGAACGGTGTTTTAAATAACACTTGTTCTTTAACCCGATAATTAATGGAATGCGATTTTGGGTTTATCGTGAACCGTGTTTTAAATGACATTGATTCTTTAACCCAGTTAACGATTGAAACTAAGTGGAGTTTTAATGAATCTTTAATTAGATTGAAAAGATCGAGAATGGAGTATCACCAGTTTTACTCCAGGCGATAGTTAAATCTTTAATTAGATTTGAACGTGAAATGGTAATTGAATTTACCGATAACACCGCGGTGTTAGATATGAAGTATAACCAGTTTTACTTCATGGGATGAATAGGTTGGGATTGGGAAATTAAAACAAATGATTACTTTGGTAAGGTTCGTTAATCCCGACTAGTTGAATCGAAATTCAAAAGAAGATTAGAGAATAAATTCAAGGAATTTATCTTTGATAAAATTAATGGGAACCTCTCCTTATGAATATTAAATTTAGAAACTAACTGTCGGTTAGCCAAGCATAATGGTTTTCTGGATATTGATCTGATGTTGGTTTCGGCCTTCGAGGTTAATATTTGGGGAATTATTCTCTGGTTAATTTACAGTTAGTGACTGATGAATTGGAATGAGGCGTATGTTGTGTTTGTGTAGCACTTATTTAAAATATACGCGAGTTATTCGGAAAGACCGGGTTTATCCCATTCTAAATAACTGATACGACGATAAGTTGAAGATGAAGACGATGGTCGAAGACCGGAGGTCTTCACGTCGTTTGGGTGATTACTGATGATCTTGATTGGGTTGTACACCCAAGAAGATGGAAACAGTTGGTGATCGTCTAGACGTATTTGGAGATCGATGGATATGCGGGGTACTAGGTGCCTCCGGTTTCGTTCAGACTCAGAACGGACGTGTAAATGGACTATGTTTCTGACATTGGATTTTAGTCTGTGTGATTGATCTCAATTAAATATATATCTGTTTGGCGGCGGAGAATTTATTCTCTTGCTTAACGCCCTTCTCTGAGACGTACGAGCTCAGGGGTTATATACTGATGGATATCAAACGCATGGAGTGAATTGCCTATGTGGCATGCTAAGATGCAATTGATCGAGGCTTCTGTTGAAAAGCAAAGTCGTGTGGTGGTGATCAAAGCACAACCTGTGTGGCACAGCTTTGTGTAACGTGAATTTGCGAGCCTCACACCCCGGTTGTGAACCAAAAACGGGAGACGGACCTCAGGGAGGGCATGCGTTTCTTTCTAGCTAGGGTGGTGTCTGTGACCTACCAGCCCTGACATTTATATACTTTTCACCTGTGTGGTTGTTGCTGTTGCGAGGCGCCTCGGTTTGATCGGACGATCCGGGTCCGATGGAGTCATTCGTTGGCTCACTTACGCCCCAAAGGGCGGGGAAACGCAGTGTTCAGGAATTTTAATCCACATCGGTGGACCGGCCCTGACGATCCAAAGGCTTGACAGAGTACTTGCCTGAGGCACGGGCTAGAGCGTCTCGAATCGGTTGAGGACTATCTTTTGCCTCGGTTCATAGATGGAAACCCCATTTCCAAATACGTGACTTTGCGATTTTGATTGTATAACCTATATATGGCGACATGATATATGGTACCCATGCTGCCTATGATTGATACTTATGATTCGAAGATTGTTTTATACACTATACACTTATAATAGTATCAAATGATTTGTTTTAAACGTATCAAGCATTCTTGGCTGTTATAAGGGAAAACCCTATCCCCCGGCTTGCGTTGCATTGTGTGATAGGACCTGGGTCTTATAACAGCTTCATTTTTCTTTATTTAGCATTGCGCTCTTTGTTTTATGCACTGGTATTCTTAGGAGGAAACCTGTTCCGTGTTATACGGCGTGGTCCCTTGATTTACCTAACTTTAAAAATAAAGATTAACTGTTTCAGTTCTCACACCAGTCACATGGCTGACCTGGAGTTTATTGTTTTAACCTAAACTCTGGGTGCCCTTATTTTGACACGGGCAGCTAGTAGTTTTGGTTTTGCAGATTTATATTCACAGGATCCTGGTTTACAGCTGGAACGATATCTGGAAAGCTTTGTATCCGTATATCTCATTCTAGTTGTGTATTGTATTATTTTCCGCTGCTATGTATTTAAATGTAATTTAGATCTCTGATATTTCTGTGTAATATTCATTTATACTCTGTATATTCTTGTAATCTGATGCATTGTTGTAATATACAATGAAATGTTCTTTTGTCTGCGTTCTGATTTGTCGTGTTCTCAAACGATAGGGCGTTTCGAACGGTCTGGGTCGGTTTAGCGACTGGTTCGGACCGAGCGAAATTCCTTTTCGTCACAATAATTAACATGCATTACAATATACTGAAATAAGGAGCATTAAAATGTCACTATAAATTCAGTAATAAATTTCAACCAACATCCATCACAACAGTTTCATTCAACTGATCAGCATTAAACTATTTCATGATTTTTCAAGGGTTCGAATTTTAAATTAGAAAATTAAATTAAATTAAATTAAATAACTAATCATTACCTAAATTGCATGTTAACACACTTGCATGTCAAATTGAAACAACACATCAACACTCCAACACAACCATGCAACCAAACTTATTTCATAATTTAATTCAATAAATATGGGAATAATTCAGTATTTCTTGAGCGAAGAATCACTTACCTTTGCGTCCATAGTTGACCGAACGTCCAACTAAGGGACAAAATTTAACAGTCACCAAATGCAGCCGGTTAGTGCCAAAACGTCCGCAATTCCGCCACGATCCCAACGCAACAAACCGCGTCCAAATCCGAGTTAAAACGAGAGAGTTAGCAGTGTTTTAGTGTTCGAAATTTTAAAATATATAAATTAATAAAATAAACTCTCACCAATCACCCTTTGACACCTCAGCTTCCTCCCTCCCGCTCATTCTTCTTTGCTACAGTAACCCGTTGGAACCCAACCATGTACAAAAACACGAACTTTGACCGACGATTACTCTCTGCTCAGGCCACCGGAAGGGACGAGACTACCACCATTCTAAAGCTCCTTCGAAGCCGCACCATCCTGTACCAGTCCCACCACCTGCGATCAGCCCTATCGTCGCCGCCATGCAGATGAACGGAACGGGTTTTTAACCCTAAACCACGAAATTCTGACGACCTACTCGACGATAGATGATGAGACCAAATTCGTTGCGATCCCGGCAACGATACGAACAATACCCAGAAGTTGATTTCTTCGATTAGCATCAAAATCAAAAAGCCCCAAAATCAACCTTAGGATTTCGAAAATCAGAACCTTTGACCAAGATTTCCAGCCAAATGATGCAATGCATGTTGAAATTGAGAACACCAGTAACTTCGTATCGTCGAGAGCTTCATATCGATATATAATAAGCTAGGGTTTGGAGATTTTTATTTTTGAAGTTTGATTTTCATTTTGATCTAGGGTTTGAAAAATTATTTTCAGCCATTAAGAAGAAAAGTAGATGGAGGAAAGTGTATGTATCATAGAAATGAGCTGATGAGTGAAGGAAGGGATTTTTTATTTATAATTATAAGGCCCAAACATGAGAAATACACAATTATCCATTTACAATGCTCTCGTTCACATTTTCTCTCGCACGATCAAACGGTAAGTCGGATTGTAACGCAAATTGAAATCCTATAATAATTCACCATTCCGTTTCTGATGGCGCCAGTTTCGTCGAATTCCGAGACATTCGCCAAAACAGTTAAATTTCACTGTTAATCAATTAATAAAATATTCAAATATTTATTTAACTGTTTTAATTCAATTTGAATATTCATTAAATTCAAATTTAAACCAATTTATAACTTAAGTAAATTCCATAAATTTATTTCATAAATTTTTAAGTTCCACATAAGATTATTTACTAATTCAAGTTTTGAATTTCAAATTTAACTTAAACAACTTAAATTTCCACCACTTCCAAATTAAATTTGAATTTCACTTTTAAATTAAACCACTCAAATTCATTTTACTAATAAAATCTTAAATTTCAAATTACAACATTTTTAAATGAACTAAATTTGAGAAAAAAAATCTATTTATACTAAATTCAAATAATCATCAACATTATTTGATTCTTCTCATATCATTCCATTTTATTTATTTAAAAATAAAAAATATATATATAGAAAAAAAATTAGAAGGAAAAAAATTATCATCCCATATCATGTTAGTTGCCTGCCTTCTCTCCCTCTCTTCTTTTACACCCATTCATTTCTTTTTAGAAGGGAAAAAAATTATGTAGCCATCTCCTCCCTTTTCCTCTCCTATTTCGGCTACTTATCTTCCCCAAAATTCACACTCTCTTCAAACAAATTCACACAAGTATACATTTTCACTTCTTTTATTTTCCTTCCTATTAAAGCAATTCCCTTGTTTTCCCAGTTCTCTTAAAACCAGTCCTCTCCTACTTTACTTCTCTTTGTAAAAAAATGAAGAAAACAAATAAAAGAGAAAAATATTCGATTTTATTTGCTTTTATTGTTGTCTTCTATTGGCTACCTTGTATCTTCTTGTGTCCATCTTCAAATCCATGCAAGGTGAGTTTAGCTAACGATTTATTTATTTCATGTATTTTGACATTGATAGAAACTAAAATATAGTTGTCAATGTTCAATGTTGTCGGTTGCTTCATGGTTGAATTTTGTTGTTGCCTCTTTGCTGTCCAATTTCATGTTATTATTGTATTTTTGTCATCATGTTAATGTTGATGTTCATCATGTTGTCTTGATGTATTTCTCATACTTTATTATATAAATTAAAGTACACATTTCAATATATTCATCTTGCTTTGTTGTACAAACCTGAAATACGTCAGTATGCATGCTTGCTTTGTTTTATTAAAACATGTCATGCCTTGCCGTGTTGCTTTGATTTCTAGTCCAAAAAAAAAAAATTTGATGACCATGATTTCTTGACAGTTTGAACGTATATTCGAATGTTTAGAAAATGCTTATATGAGTTAGGATTAACGTTTTATTTTAGTGATTTATTGATGTTGTTTTACATGAATAAAGTTAATCCTGACTCGAATGTTTCGTGTTTTGCATGAAAAGCTCGTGTTAGACCTGAGTGTTACTGTAACACCCCGCGAATTCTATAACTGTGAAATTCACAAATTAAAGTATAATTAATTTCAAATCAAAGAACTAAGGGAAACGGGATAAGCCATTGCGTTCGTCTCGGAAAAATACGCGAAATAGAGTCCGAGTTTTCGAAAAACGGATATCGTATGAAGAAGTTATGGACGAACGAAGTTGGGCGAAAAACCGGAGCAGGGTCAGAATGCACTGGCGCACTTGGGAAGTGCGCCAGAACAAAAATGAACTGGTACACTTGTGAAGTGCGCCAGTACATTTTTGACCTGGCGCACCTGCCAAGTGCGCCCAGGTCAAAAATAACCTGCTGGCCAGGTCTGGTCTAGTCCTGGCTGGCCAGGTCTGTGTTTGGCCGATTTTCAGAAGCTTGCTTTGTCATTAGGGCTAGGTGGCAGGCTCTAATTGGTCTCTCTTTCGAATGAATGGCTACGATCAATCCAAGCAACATCAATGGTCCTAATCAGTTCATAAACCCTATAAAAATGACCCTAGACTCACCCTAATCTATTCATTCAAAAATAAGAACAAAGCCGTCATGTTGCTGAGGAACGACTAAGAGTAGCCGCCAATTGGAGAGAGGATTAGGAGGCAAATTCTAAAGCATAAAGCAACCTAAACAAATCAAATCAACAAGGAATCGCATCTCCAAATCCCTAAATTGGAGAATTCGCCATACAATTGTAAGTAGAGTATTATTTTGGTATGAACAAATAATTGTGTTGGTTTGTATACTTGATTGTGGTGATAAAGTAATTCATATTTGTGCGTTACTATGATTCCTATCGATTTGGGATATTGTATACGTTTGGATATTCTCGAATTATGTTATTCATTATAAAAAACTACATGTTTGCGGTAGTTTTATGCAAGTATACGTTTGGAATATTCGCAAATTATGTAATCCATGTTGAAGCTACATGTATGTAGTTGATTAATTGAAATTCATGCAAGTTTGGGGTTTTGCTACTATGCCATCATAATGTATATTTTTGTACATAAATCATTTTGTACGTAATTGGAACAAATTTGGGTTATTATAGTTCATATGAAACTATGTTGAAATTTTGGCACCATGATCTATGTATTAAGCCATGCTTTTGTACTAGAAAACCTATTTGCAAACTTATGAATATGACTAAGCTATGATTGATATTTTGCATAATTAAAGTCCATGTTAGGTCTATATTGTTAACAAGAATTATATGATGACATATGTGGTACATAGCTAGGTTAGATTCAAAATCCCATTTGCAAGTTTGCATGACTAAAGTAAAAAATCATGATTTCATGTTAGAAATATTTATGCCATGAATAGATTAAGTTAAACTATACTTTTGTGTTAGTAACAAAAGTAAGCACCCTTGTAAGCATGTAGTAATCTTATGAACATGATTTGCTTATGTTTGACATTATGCCTGAATAAAAATATAGGTTTATGTTGTAGTTAAGCCTATGTGTCAATAGTGATATTCTTATCTCAACTACAAGTTTACATGCTTTGATTCATGTCACTTATGCTACTATGCAAGTACACCAGTTTCTGTTTTGTAGTTCCAACGTTATGTTGCAAGTTCATGCGTTCACATTCCCCTTTTTGTGTATGTAATCACGCTTTAAGCCTCCCCTTTTTCTCATGGCTAAGTTGGGCTTAAAAGCCTAAGCCCAACATATATTATGATAAACGAACGTATTAAACGGGGGAAAATAGCGTTGGGCCAAATTAATTAATAAATAAAAATATAAAGTAGAAGGGCCCAAATTCAAGTATGGGTTGGGCCCATGATTGGTGTAACCTTTACACCATTAACTTAATAATGGGCCGCAAATATTTACATACAAGAAAATAAAGAAGAAAGACAAAATATGTAAATGTAGAACATACGATGTGTTTAACCCGAGGTTGGATTGAGTTGTGATGTAAACCTGCCCGGAACCGCCCGGCTGTCCAGTAGTCACAACAATACCTATCCAATGTGGGAGGTTAAACATGGAGCCCAATAAGGACCCGAGGTTAGACTGAGTTGTGGCATAAGACTGCCCGGAACCAACCGGCAACAGGCAGCCACAACAATACCTGTCGAATGTGAGAGGTCAAGGCTTTAATAAGACAATTTAAGCTGAGTCAGGATTGTTAGGATTAAGTGGACTATAGACTTAATCAAAATGGAACATGCTAAACTAAACGGACTGGTGGGGGTTAGGTTAGAAAACACTTAACCAACTTAGCATGTTGGCTAGAGATAGAAAACCTAGTAACGGGGGACCCTTTTCAGCAGTAACCCTAGAAGGTGTATCATGATACCCTGAAACTAGGCAGGGTGGGGCACGATTACTGGGCTGATTGTAAGAGGTCAAATCGACGGCGGTGGTGTAGCAGTGTAGGTTCTAACGGGGTGCGGGCGTGCACACACTCCGGCGCAGAAAAATAAGGCACTGGACACCAGTAGCATACCTGTGCATTCTAGGATTGTGTCGGGCCGCCACCATGGGACTTGATACACCCCATGGTGGGACCAGCATAGGTAACTACAACATCGGGGGCCGTAAGACACATGTAACTATGCGAGTAGGAGTCGATCATTATAAAATGGATCACTTCACCCTGATTATGGGGTGCCAGTTGGGAACTAGTTTATATAGGTTCAGAGATTAACATGGGGTACGATAGCATATTCGACCCTAGACAACTTGACCAAATTTATAGTGCTTTCCCACTTCTTGTTTATACTTATCATACCCAGTTCTTTATTCATAGACAGAATAGTACTAGACTTACTCAGGCTTTATGTCTGACTCTACTTTTCTTTCGTCTTCTTTTCTTCCGTTCCCCCCCCCTAGGTCCCCAGGGAGGGAACACAGCAGCTTGACCAGCCTTAACATCCAGCTTGAAGAAGAGAAATGTATTGCTTGGACCTTTTCGTTTTGAACTATGGCTTTGGACAACCACTATGGGGCTTTTGCAGTTTATCTATGTTTTCTTTATGCTTCTTTAAATAATGTAATCAAGACAGATTATGAAAGTGTTATGTTATGTTTTTGGAAAGGATGTAAGACAATCATGGTGATGTTGATGTAGCACGTATTTGCTTTTATGAAATAAAAGTTGTTGTTTTTTCCGCTGTTACAAATATGTGTTCTTATATCTGTCTTGTATATCTGTGACTTATACTTATAAACCTCCACCAAAATTAGGGCATTCCCTTTGAGAGTGACCCTAACGGAGGTAGGGTGTTTCACTTGGTATCAGAGCATAGGTTTACCAGATAAGATAAAAAGTTTTGAAAATATTATTTTCAAAAAGGAAATTTAAAGAAGCATTTTTAAAAGAAAGATATTATTTTATTTTAAAAAGGCAAAGTCCCCCCCCCCCCCAAAGCAATAGGTATTATCTCTTATCCTTCGTTTTGAATCTATCCTTTTTGTTTCAGCATGTCCGAAGAACTTAACTTGCCGGAAGGGGTACCAATACCTGGTTGGTTTAGACGGTTCTTAGAAGCAAGAGCCACTCAGCCAGGTCCTACCATTCCTCCTCCCCCAGCTGCAGGAAATCATCCAGCTGCAGCAGCACCTTTTCCTCCACCTCCTCCACGGGGAAACACTTTTGCTAAGATATGTAAAGATTTTAAAGCTATGGGAGGAAAGGATTTCCATGGAACTGAGTCCTTCGTGGCAGCTAGAAATTGGCTGAAAGAAACGGAGGACCTATTCATCATCTTTGAGGTAGAGGATAGACAAAAAGTACAATTGGCAGTATGGCTATTGAAGGGCGAGGCTTCCTACTGGTGGGAAGTCACTAATGCTGAAAGACCAGTGGAAACATGGGAGGACTTTAGGGCAAGGTTTGAAACTAAATTTCTCTCAGATGCGGAAAGAAGTTTGCAGTTGGAAAAATTCTTATTTCTTAAGCAAGGGGACAAGACGGTCAGAGAGTATGTGAATCAGTTCGATGAGCTGGCTAGGTTTGGGCTTGACCTAGTCAACACCCCACACAAGAAGGCTCTCCGTTTCGTCAAAGGGTTGAATGAGCCATTACACAGTTTGGCCATGACCCATATACCCATGGGAGCCACGTATGAAAGATTGGTGCAAATGGCATTGCTGAATGAAGAGGATAAGGGCAAGAAGGAGACAAAGGCAGGAAGCTCTCAAGGGAAGAAAGAGGGTGTGCAGCCTAAGAAGACAGACTTTAAGAAGGGCGGGAAAGGCAACAAAGAGAAGAGGAAGTGCAATTTCTGTGGCAAAGTGGGGCACTTAGTAAAGGACTGCCGGAAAAAGAAGGCCAAGGAGAATGGTGGGTGCTTTTCTTGCGGTGAGACGGGCCACAGGGCTAAGGACTGCCCAAAGAAACGAGGACAGGGGCAGAGGGCTGGATCCACCCCAGGGGCACAGGTTCATGTGCTGGAAGCGCCACCTCTGCAACAGCGAGGTATAAATACTTCTGTAGAAAGTGTAGTTTATCTTTATGATCACCCCGTTCGCACTTTATTTGATTCTGGCGCATCACACTCCTTTATCTCGTCTGCTTTAGTAGAATCTCTGCACCTAAAAACTAGTATGGTAGAGGACCCCTTAATTGTTTCAAACCCAATTGGGGGCCCAGCTCATTTGTCTATGATCTGTTTGGGATTGAAAATTTCTATTCTAAGTGTAGAATTTCAATTTAGTGCCTTTGTTTTGGGCTTTTCGGGTTATGGTTTGATTTTGGGTATGGATTGGCTATCCAGTAATGGGGCCATCCTTGATTGTGAGAAAAGGGTTGTTAGGCTCCTAACCCAGCTCGGTAATACTTTGGAAATTTCTTGTAATCCCTCGTATGCGGTTATGCTTAGTTATCTTGAATCGCTAGATGCCTCTGTTGAAAATTTGCAATCAGTTAAAGTGGTCCGGGAATATCCGGATGTCTGCGAAGAGGTGAAGGGCTTGCCTCCGAAGCGGGAAATAGACTTCCGCATATATCTTGTAGATAATGCAAAGCCCGTTGCGTTGCCCGTTAGACACATGGCTCCACGAGAAAGGAAAGAGCTCAGTAAACAGATTAAAGAGCTTCTAGAAAATGGGTTCATTAGGAGGAGCATTTCAGAATGGGGCGCTCCAGTGGTGTTCGCTACAAAGGCGGATGGTTCACTCCGTCTATGTGTTGACTATAGGGAGCTCAACAAGCTAACGAAAAAGAATAGGCACCCTCTCCCTAGAATTGACGATTTGTTTGACCAGCTTGTAGGAGCGTCTGTTTTCTCCCAACTCGATTTAGCAACCGGTTTTCATCAGCTAAGGGTGGCTGAAGATAGCATCGATAAAACGACATTCAGAACCCCAGACGGCTTCTTTGAATGGCTTGTCATGCCTTTCGGCTTGACAAATGCACCTGCTTACTTCGTGGACCTGATGAGTAGGGTATTTAGAGATTTCCTCAACAAATTCGTAGTGGTCTTCGTAGATGATATCCTTATCTTCTCAAAGAGTGAAGAGGAACATGCTCAACACTTAAGGGCAATCATGGAAACTTTGCGAGTCCATCAACTAAAAGCCAAATTCTCCAAATGCCACTTTTGGAGAGAAGAGGTGAGGTTCCTTGGGCACATAGTATCCAAGCAAGGGTTAGCAGTGGACCCTGCTAAGGTAGTGGCGGTACAGGATTGGAAGACACCAAGGAATGCAACAGAGGTCCGAAGTTTTCTAGGACTAGCAGGTTTCTATCGAAAGTTCATAAGGGATTTTGCGAAAATCTCAGCTCCGCTCACGAAATTAACCAAGAAGAATCTAGTGTTCAATTGGGACTTGGATTGCGAGTTTGCTTTCCAACGACTGAAAAGGGCTCTTACAACAGCCCCAGTTTTGACGCTGCCAGATGGGAGCAAGATGTTCACTGTTTATACGGATGCATGTGGGACATGGCTAGGCGCCGTCTTAATGCAAGAAGGAAGGGTAGTAGCTTATGGCGGGAGGCAGTTGAAGGTGCACGAAAAGAACTACCCAACCCACGATCTTGAGTTAGCCGCCATCGTCTTTGCACTCAAGTCTTGGCGACACTATCTCCTTGGTGAGAAGTTCGAACTTTACACTGACCATAAATCATTGAAATATCTTTTCTCGCAGAAGGATCTTAACTTGAGGCAACAAAGATGGATGGAGTTTCTTGCCTCGTACGATTTCGAAATCTCCTACACTCCGGGCAAAGGCAACGTAGTAGCAGACGCGTTGAGCCGGAAGAAATTGACCCTAAGCCCGTTGTTTGTTGAAAGACAAAGCCTAGAGTTTATAGCCAGTTTCGACTTTAGGCCTTCCTCCGATTTTGTACTAGGCTTGCTAGCATCTCTCGAAGTGCGCCCAACTTTAGTGGATTCAGTAGGGACAGCACAACGCGAAGACCCTCAGCTTGTGGAAATAATTGATAGGCTAATTAGGGGTGAGACTTCAAGTCACCTCAATAGATACTCCATCGACGATAAGGGTTTGCTAAGGCGAGACGGAAGACTATGCGTCCCACAGACAAAAGGTTTAGTAAAGAAGGTCCTCGAGGAAGCACATCATTCCAAGATGATGATACACCCAGGCGGAGATAAAATGTACAAAGACGTAAAAAGGACTTTCTTCTGGAACGGCATGAAAAAGGACGTGGCAGAATTCGTTTCTAAGTGCATGGTGTGCCAACAGGTTAAGGCGGAACAGAAAAAGCCTGGCGGACTGCTACATCCTCTGGAGGTCCCGCAGTGGAAGTGGGATAGCATCTCAATGGACTTCATCGATGGGCTGCCTAGGTCTTGGAGAGGCAACACTAGCATTTGGGTAATAGTGGATAGGTTTACTAAAAGTGCCCACTTTTTACCTGTCAAAAGTAAAAGAACTGCCTCATCCCTAGCATCACTTTACCTCAAGGAAATCGTTCGACTCCATGGAATACCATCTAGCATTGTTAGTGACCGAGACCCCATCTTCACCAGTGAGTTTTGGCGGAGTCTGCAAGAAGCAGTAGGAACGCAGTTATGCTTGAGCACAGCCTATCATCCCCAAAACGACGGCCAAACAGAGAGAGTGAACAGAGTTTTGGAAGACCTTTTAAGGCTATGCGTCCTCGACTTCGGAGGGACATGGGAAGACCGCCTTCCTTTGGTGGAATTTGCCTACAACAACAACTATCAAGCAACTATCGGAATGGCGCCCTTCGAAGCTTTATATGGAAGACCGTGCCGATCGCCCACTTGTTGGTGGGAGTCTACTGATAAGCTCATACTTGGACCAGATATGATCCGAGAGACTTCAGAGAAAGTAGACTTAATACGAAGAAGGATGAAGACGGCCCAAGATAGACAAAAGTCCTATGCCGACAAAAGGAGGACCGACCTTGAATTTGAGGTTGGAGACAGAGTTTTTCTCAAGGTATCTCCGCTAAGAAACGTTGTTCGTTTTGGAACCACAGGAAAACTGGCACCGAGGTTCGTAGGGCCATTCCCTATCATCGAGAAAATTGGGAAAATGGCCTATAGATTAGAGCTACCCGAGAAGTTGGCTGGAGTCCACAACGTTTTTCACGTTTCACATCTCCGAAAATGTCTACATGATTCTGCTGAGGTGGTAGAGCCAAATATCCTCGAAGAGGCCGAAGTGGAACGCGAAGCAACCATAAGAAAAGTTCCAACCCGCATCTTAGGAACGGAAGTGAAGAAGCTACGCAACCGTGAAGTCAAGCTCGTCAAAGTTCAGTGGAGCGACGCCGAGGGAGACGCGACTTGGGAAACTGAAGCTAGAATGAGCACTGCCTACCCTTTTCTGTTCGAGGGTACATCCTTGATCTTTCCTTTTCCTTAAGTTGCGCTTTTATCTATCTTTTTAGGTATATTTCCTCGACCTTATCTTTTAGGTAGAAACCCTTTGGATGGAAACATGTAATTGAAACATGTTATGGATGATGGTTGCAAGTGGTTGCAAGTGATTGCTAGTGGTTGCTCGTGGTTGCATATACACACACAATCTAGGATTTAGATCGGCTCAGTCACTTCATATTGCATATGCATATATGTTTGCATTCGTATATGGTTGAACCCTAATGTGTTGTCATGTGGATGTTGCATTTGTATTGAATGATTGTGCACCCATGTAAAATCATAAATAGGAAAATTTGCATACATGATGTATTCATGGCACCTACATAATTCGCATTAAGGAGGTCAACTGAATCAGTAGACCGCCTGATTTTGCATTAGATAAGTACATGTACACACACACACCTCGCATATGATCATGAAGCATTAGAAGTCTTTTAAGGACAATGGATGCTCGTGTTTGATGGATGAGTAGATGGATGATTTGATGTTAGGATATACATTCCTCCTAACTTGAAGATTTCGGGGACGAAATCCTTTTAAGTGGGGGAGAATGTAACACCCCGCGAATTCTATAACTGTGAAATTCACAAATTAAAGTATAATTAATTTCAAATCAAAGAACTAAGGGAAACGGGATACACCATTGCGTTCGTCTCGGAAAAATACGCAAAATAGAGTCCGAGTTTTCGAAAAACGGATATCGTATGAAGAAGTTATGGACGAACGAAGTTGGGCGAAAAACCGGAGCAGGGTCAGAATGCACTGGCGCACTTGGGAAGTGCGCCAGAACAAAAATGAACTGGCGCACTTGTGAAGTGCGCCAGTACATTTTTGACCTGGCGCACCTGCCAAGTGCGCCCATGTCAAAAATAACCTGCTGGCCAGGTCTGGTCTAGTCCTGGCTGGCCAGGTCTGTGTTTGGCCGATTTTCAGAAGCTTGCTTTGTCATTAGGGCTAGGTGGCAGGCTCTAATTGGTCTCTCTTTCGAATGAATGGCTACGATCAATCCAAGCAACATCAATGGTCCTAATCAGTTCATAAACCCTATAAAAATGACCCTAGACTCACCCTAATCTATTCATTCAAAAATAAGAACAAAGCCGTCATGTTGCTGAGGAACGACTAAGAGTAGCCGCCAATTGGAGAGAGGATTAGGAGGCAAATTCTAAAGCATAAAGCAACCTAAACAAATCAAATCAACAAGGAATCGCATCTCCAAATTGGAGAATTCGCCATACAATTGTAAGTAGAGTATTATTTTGGTATGAACAAATAATTGTGTTGGTTTGTATACTTGATTGTGGTGATAAAGTAATTCATATTTGTGCGTTACTATGATTCCTATCGATTTGGGATATTGTATACGTTTGGATATTCTCGAATTATGTTATTCATTATAAAAAACTACATGTTTGCGGTAGTTTTATGCAAGTATACATTTGGAATATTCGCAAATTATGTAATCCATGTTGAAGCTACATGTATGTAGTTGATTAATTGAAATTCATGCAAGTTTGGGGTTTTGCTACTATGTCATCATAATGTATATTTTTGTACATAAATCATTTTGTACGTAATTGGAACAAATTTGGGTTATTATAGTTCATATGAAACTATGTTGAAATTTTGGCACCATGATCTATGTATTAAGCCATGCTTTTGTACTAGAAAACCTATTTGCAAACTTATGAATATGACTAGGCTATGATTGATATTTTGCATAATTAAAGTCCATGTTAGGTCTATATTGTTAACAAGAATTATATGATGACATATGTGGTACATAGCTAGGTTAGATTCAAAATCCCATTTGCAAGTTTGCATGACTAAAGTAAAAATCATGATTTCATGTTAGAAATATTTATGCCATGAATAGATTAAGTTAAACTATACTTTTGTGTTAGTAACAAAAGTAAGCACCCTTGTAAGCATGTAGTAATCTTATGAACATGATTTTCTTATGTTTGACATTATGCCTGAATAAAAATATAGGTTTATGTTGTAGTTAAGCCTATGTGTCAATAGTGATATTCTTATCTCAACTACAAGTTTACATGCTTTGATTCATGTCACTTATGCTACTATGCAAGTACACCAGTTTCTGTTTTGTAGTTCCAACGTTATGTTGCAAGTTCATGCGTTCACATTCCCCTTTTTGTGTATGTAATCACGCTTTAAGCCTCCCCTTTTTCTCATGGCTAAGTTGGGCTTAAAAGCCTAAGCCCAACATATATTATGATAAACGAACGTATTAAACGGGGGAAAATAGCGTTGGGCCAAATTAATTAATAAATAAAAATATAAAGTAGAAGGGCCCAAATTCAAGTATGGGTTGGGCCCATGATTGGTGTAACCTTTACACCATTAACTTAATAATGGGCCGCAAATATTTACATACAAGAAAATAAAGAAGAAAGACAAAATATGTAAATGTAGAACATACGATGTGTTTAACCCGAGGTTGGATTGAGTTGTGATGTAAACCTGCCCGGAACCGCTCGGCTGTCCAGTAGTCACAACAATACCTATCCAATGTGGGAGGTTAAACATGGAGCCCAATAAGGACCCGAGATTAGACTGAGTTGTGGCGTAAGACTGCCCGGAACCAACCGGCAACAGACAGCCACAACAATACCTGTCTAATGTGAGAGGTCAAGGCTTTAATAAGACAATTAAAGCTGAATCAGGATTGTTAGGATTAAGTGGACTATAGACTTAATCAAAATGGAACATGCTAAACTAAACGGACTGGTGGGGGTTAGGTTAGAAAACACTTAACCAACTTAGCATGTTGGCTAGAGATAGAAAACCTAGTAACGGGGGACCCTTTTCAGCAGTAACCCTAGAAGGTGTATCATGATACCCTGAAACTAGGCAGGGTGGGGCACGATTACTAGGCTGATTGTAAGAGGTCAAATCGACGGCGGTGGTGTAGCAGTGTAGGTTCTAACGGGGTGCAGGCGTGCACACACTCCGGCGCAGAAAAATAAGGCACTGGACACCAGTAGCATACCTGTGCATTCTAGGATTGTGTCGGGCCTCCACCATGGGACTTGATACACCCCATGGTGGGACCATCATAGGTAACTACAACATCGGGGGCCGTAAGACACATGTAACTATGCGAGTAGGAGCCGATCATTATAAAATGTATCACTTCACCCTGATTATGGGGTGCCAGTTGGGAACTAGTTTATATAGGTTCAGAGATTAACATGGGGTACGATAGCATATTCGACCCTAGACAACTTGACCAAGTTTATAGTGCTTTCCCACTTCTTGTTTATACTTATCATACCCAGTTCTTTATTCATAGACAGAATAGTACTAGACTTACTCAGGCTTTATGTCTGACTCTACTTTTCTTTCGTCTTCTTTTCTTCCGTTTCCCCCCTCCCCCCAGGTCCCCAGGGAGGGAACACAGCAGCTTGACCCGCCTTAACATCCAGCTTGAAGAAGAGAAATGTATTGCTTGGACCTTTTCGTTTTGAACTATGGCTTTGGACAACCACTATGGGGCTTTTGCAGTTTATCTATGTTTTCTTTATGCCTCTTTAAATAATGTAATCAAGACAGATTATGAAAGTGTTATGTTATGTTTTTGGAAAGGATGTAAGACAATCATGGTGATGTTGATGTAGCACGTATTTTCTTTTATGAAATAAAAGTTGTTGTTTTTCCGCTGTTACAGATATGTGTTCTTATATCTGTCTTGTATATCTGTGACTTATACTTATAAACCTCCACCAAAATTAGGGCATTCCCTTTGAGAGTGACCCTAACGGAGGTGGGGTGTTTCAGTTACAGATTTAAAGTTTTCAACTATTGAAATTAGAGAGTTATGTGAAGACGCGCAAACTTTGAATCGTAAAATTTATAAATTTTATTTATTTAAAAGCTATATTTTATGCTGTGTAAAATTTGTAAACTCTGATATTTTGTTATAAAATGCATCCGCTATGAGATATTGTTATTTTGTGATTCTTTGTTTGATTCTGTTAAACGCATAAGCTAAATAACAATTTGTCGTTCCGAGCGATTTAAGTTGGTTTAATTACCGATTTGAAGCGGTCGAATGGACAGGTCATTACACAAGTTAAGGTATATCTATATGGACATAGTGAGGATTTGTTGCAAAGAGCTCACTTACAACATCAAGTATAATAACACCATTTAAATGGTTAAATTGTACCAAAAGAAATGCAACAGTTAAACTAAAAAAATACAATCAACTGAAAGCGTATTATTGCTATAAAATGATAAACTGACTGTAAATATGAAAATGATAAAACTTAATCTTGCAGTGTTAATGCTAATCAAAATAAAATGCGTACTAATTTTTTTGGATAACATATAACATTTCAATCAAAACAAATACTTGCGCCACTAAATACATTAATTTTGCTTAGATGTTGATAGTTAGTTTCTTTTAAAGAAACCAAAATGCAATTAAATATAAACATCTTAAGTATCATAAAATCAAAAGTGGATGATTGTAAGTGCAGAAACATGCAGCATTTACCAAGTAATAACAAATACCGTTCTCATTTAACCTTTGGTATATGGATCAAATCCAATAACTATTGGTTAATAAAATCAATAAAAGATCCACTCAAAGTCGAAGCAATTTATGTGTAAATCCATAATAACATATTCCTCAGAGAAAATACGTAAATCAAACAATCGAATGAAGAATAGAGAAAATTGATACCTTAAAGAGAAAGATGCATGATTTTGGATTATAAGATTAGAATGTATAAAGCCTCCAACAGAGTCGTTCGAGTACCTCTGAAGAAATTTCCAGTTTTGCCTCCATATAGGTTTTCAGTTATACTTCAAGTCAATTATGACTATATCATTATTCCTCAACAAATATGGATTAAAAAGAGAGAAGAGGAACGGACATGAATATGATAACATCCCATAAAATTTAAAATACGTAACAAATAGTAAATGTGGAAATAACGTGGCGAATGTTGGGTCCAGTAATATATAAGATGTATGTCAACATATTAAAGCATTTGATTTTGCTCTCCTATTCTAATAATAGATTGCCGCAAACCATAAATCTCTTATAGCAACATATCCATATAGTTTGTAAAGAAATAACCTACTAGTATTTTTTGCCTGCTTTGCTGGGCATTAAAATTTATTTTATTAAAAAAATACTGTAATGATAAAATATAAAAAATAAAAGAAAACTAAAGTAACGTAATTATATTAATTAGTTACATATATATTTTTAAATATTATAGTTTACGCGACAACAATAATAAATTGTTTTGTTGTTCATCAAAAAATAATTTTATTGTGGATGATCAGTAACAATAACTAATTATCATGTTGTTCATTTAACAATAATTTTGTCGTGGATGATTATTTGATTAATTATTCTGTTATCCATCTAATTTTTTTGTTATGAACGGTTATTTTTTATCATAGATATTAAAATTTGATTATTTGTGATTTTATTCTGAAAACATGTTCTTAATTCATTAAAATTTAAACTTATTTTGTGATCTTTAAATGTGAAAAATTGAACAAATAATCATTAAAATTTTATAACTGATACAATTCAAGTAATATTATATAAATTATATACAAACTACAATATGATAACTTTTTTCGATGAAGCAAAATAGTATGATGATGTGATTATATATATAAAATATGATGCAATGTATGCTTTGTTATTAAGTTTTAAATATATTTTTATATGTATAATAGGCATTCTAACTAAAATTTCAAATTACAACATAAAAATAAACTTCCATAACAGAAAAATACATTAATCAATAGCAGTTTTCAGAGCAAAATAAATATGAGGTCATGAGTAGTTTTCTTTCCAAACAAAATAAATATGAAAATCAGAGAAAATTAAATATAAGATCTTGAGTAGGTTCCATTCCAAACAAAATAAACATGAAAATTATGTTCAAGTCCAATATTGTTCCCAGCATAACTTCATGATTTCCACTTTTTTGAATAGTTTTCATTCCTATAGTGCAACAAACATTTGAATAGATGAACATTTAGTTAGTCATTCCTTACCAAAATAATAATAATATGTACACTGTATGTAAAATAACCATCAAATATATATAACTTACTTTTTCTTTTTTAATTGCTTTTAGTTTTGAAATAAATTCATTTTCGTCATCTTTTTAATCCTTAAAGTCGTCAAAAATACATAGCAGCTTGACATCATTATCAATCTCTTTGCTTTTCCTCTTCAAACTATTAGTGTTTGTAGATTTTTCAGTATCGGGGTTTTGCATATTGTTGTTAGTTTTAGATTCAGCGCTGAAACTTGCTATAGACATCTGCACATAAATGAAATAAAATAACTTGTTGCAATGAACTTGACTGACTATATATACATATACATATACATATACATATACATATACATATACATATACGTATACATATACATATATATATATATATATATATATATATGTGTGTGTGTGTGTATGTGTGTGTGTATGTGACAACAAAATACCTGTGAACTTTGTAATGCAACTGCACCATCTTCACTTTCTATCATAGAATTCTCAATCAACTCAAAACCTTCATATATGTCTGTGGACGTGTACATGCTTGAACTTCTGTGTACATTATTCTCACCAACACATATACTAATTGTATACTGCCTTCCCTTCAAACACTTCAAAATTGTTGGAAATTCATTTTTCTTTCCTTGCTAGGAAGAAAATTATAATTTATTTAATTTTGTTAAAAAAAGTATTAAAATTTTCTTTTAGTATATTTGAAGCTATACATACCTTTTCTTGATCTCCCATTATGTCATAAACATTTTTCTTACCTATTCCGTAAACCTCACGGTCTTGCAAAATTATTGCAGCACTGCCATTATTATCTTCAACGATAACACATAATATAAATCTGCAAACAAACACACACACACACACACACATATATAAAACTATTAGTGGGAAAGTAAGTAAATTTTTCTCTAGCATTACAAAAAATTACCTCAAGTCTGGACAGGGTATGCTTCTCTTACAATTAGGACATTTATACTTCCCATTTTTGTAACAATCCGTAATTTTTTATTATTTAATTTTTGAATTTATTATGATTTTTGAGTACTTATGGTTATAAATAAAATTTGATGACTTAATTATGTAAATTTATTTGTAAACTTAATTATTTTGATTAAGTAATGTTTTTTAGTTGTTAACAATAATAATAACTTGTAGTTATTATTGTAAATGAAATTACAGTTGATTTGTAATTATAAATATTTAAATTTGTAATTATTATTAAAATGTTTGGATGAAATTGATTTATTTAATTTACAACTGAAATTCAATTGATTTGGTAAATAATCAATGATGGAATTAAATACAAATAAAATTGATTTGCGAAGTTAGTTTGAATTTATGTTGATTTGAGTAAAATTAACATTTTTTAAATTTAATTGAAAATAAATGTTTAATTGGAAGAAAGTGGTTTAAATTGTTTAGGAATGTAATTGAGAATTTATAGCAAGTTATAAAGACTTAAAATGAATTGATTATTTGTTAATTTGAAATTGTTAGGTACTTTAATTTTGAGCTTATAATATGCATAATTTATTCACATAACTAATATAAGACCTATATTGGATTAGAATTTAGTGGTAACACTTGGTATTGAATTCAAAGAAAAAAATTGATTGCTTTATTTATAAATTATCCAGTGAGATTCTTAGCCTATAAATGATTATAAATTATATCCTTTGTTTCCTGTAACTGATTGAGCGGGCCAGTATTGATCCATTGTTAACCAGCCTTACGTTAGTTTATATGGCTATTATATTGACATTGAGGAATTTATAGCGAGTTATTAAGACATTAAATAAATTGATTATTTTTAAATTTAATTGCTCAATGTAATTTGCATATCCAATTTAATATGATCTCTATTTTTAGTATGATTTAATGGTATATCTTTTACTTATGTTTTCATATATAGATAGTTTTGTAATATTTTGATATCATTGATTGCTGTAAATGTTTGAATTGTCATGCACATTGTATTATTTCAAATTTCAATGAAAGAACAAATAGATTAAAACTGAACATTCTTATTTGCATGCCTACAAATCTTATACTTCCTTTTACGATGGGCTTAATTATTGTTGGCATCTAATGTAATGTAGCAAATATATGGACAGATAAAAACGCATCAGATAACAAAATTATCCATATACAGTTTCGTAAAATGAATATTTTGTTATATAAATAAATATGTTAATTTATTTTACAAATTACAGTAAAGGTCCAAGTAATCAAAGTGATATATATATATATATATATTAGGAACCTAAACTAAATCAATTGGAATAAATTTGTATGATGATGACTACAGGATATGAATGTAACATATGTAAATAGAGACTAAATTTTAGGTAACTTACAATAAGTGATAGAGATGAAAATTTTGGAAATTTAATGTATAAATAATATTTAATTCTGAAACCTTAGCATCCTTCATCTATGTTTGCTAATTCATCTATTCAATGGTCAACATTTTCTTTCAAACAGAAACGTGAAAAATAAAAGCCACGACACCATTTCATCTTTAAAAAAAATAAATCTTCCACAGTACTGAACGAAATCACTTTTTTTCAGATTCAATCGACTTATATAGACAAGAGCTTCTTATGGGTATGCAAATTAGAAGGTTCCAACAAAATTTATGTTGCTTCGAATTTTTTTTAGTAAATGACATAAAGTAGGGTTGAGATTTTTGATTTATATAGAGATTAAAGCATGAATCGGACATCGCAGTTGAGTTTGGGTAGAAAAATTTGAGGAGAATCGACAAAAAAGATGTAGATACCTGTAGTATCATGCGTGAAGAACACATGGGAACAATATTTTATTGTGGTGACTGAGTTGGTCGGGTTGGTGATGTCTTGGTAGAGATTGCAAAAAGAAGAATAACGATGAAATCGGTTTGGCATTTCGTAAAGAGATGGGCATGGAAGGTGGAAGTGAAAGGGGGATATTTTTGGACATGGGTGATTCGAAATTTGATGTAACAACATTTAAGATGGGAGAGAAGAAGGATGACATGACATTTATTTGAGGTAAGAAAGTGTTGTTTGTTTTGTTTTAATTTAATTACAAATTTGTATAACGTGTATAACTTTTGCATACGATTTCAGAATGACACACGGTTTGTTGCGTTGGAATCATATCAATGAGCTCTTCGCGACGCCGCTGGTTTGGGATAATTCTGAGAACATTCAATTTTGGGCTAAAAATTGGATTTCAATCTCGTTTAAATCCAAGTTGAGTGATTTAACCCACTCACGCTTAACAAAAGTATTCTAGTATTAGTTAAAATAATATTATGTCATGATATGATTGTTCTGATTGATGTTTGACAGTTTAAATTGCATATTTATATTAATTTGCATCGATAATGTAGTTTAATTTGACTGTTAGATTAAATTTTACAATTAAGTTAAAATTTGACATTTAATTACAGTTTTAAAACCTGACACCTGATAATTGGTAAATTTGTATGATATTTGACTATTTGTATTATTGATGTGATGAATGACTTGAATTTGACATGTTTGACATATTGATGTTAATAGTGTGAATTTACCTGTTATTCTCATTTATTCATATACGACCATTTGTTTGTGCTGGTTAATCCTAATCATTACCCCAGATGTTACGGGCATCGAACAAACCTGGGATTAATCATTAAAATGAATTAAGAACGTAGGTTGAAATGATAAATAACTATGACCCTGATTTGGATTGAAATGATATGTATCCTTTCCCAAAATACTGAAATTAAAATTTAAGTATCACTTGGCCATAGAATAGAAAATTATATATGGACACCGGTTGGTTAAATAAAATTTGATTTAACCATGAATTTTGAAATATTGTTTTAAAGATAATATAAGTGATGTTTTATAATTTATTTCCTTTGAACTTGAACCTTCAATTTTGAAATATAAACAAAAAGGGGAAATAAATTTGTATTGTAACCGAAGCTAAATAAAGTGAAATATAATGTAAATCTAATTTACTGAAATTGAATAGTTTCATCCACCTTTGAAATTTATTATGAATCAACATTGATTTGAATTATATATGAATTGTGAACTCGATATTTGCTATAAATTGAAATGATTAAAAATGAGAATCTGATTTGGAATGTTACTATTTGAATTAATTTGATCAAATTGAAATGAATGTAAATTGGAAGTTTAATCGATGGAATTATTGAAAATTGAGTTGGTTGAATTGAAGTTGAAATATGACTTCAAGTTTAATTGAAAATGTTAGAGAAACAATTCTAATTCCAACTATAGTATTTCAAATAATTTTATAAACTATTTTAATAATATATTTTTATAAACTATTTTTCTTTATTTTTATTTTATTTTATAAATTAATTTAAATAAATCATTTTGCAATTAACTATTTATTTAATAAATTACTTAATGTTTTAACTATATATTTTAATAAATTCGATAAATTCTATTTTAATAACAAACTATTTATTTTCAAACTATTTCAATTATATATCTAATTTATTTTAAATATACTGTTAACTATTTTAATATTCAAATTATTAAAGTTGGAATTATTTCAAGATTTTAATTGGTTTAAATGGAAATTTTAGTATGAATAATATCCTATCTTGAATATTGAATGATTTTGAAAATCCGATATTTTGATATGAAGTATGTACCTCTTCGAAATGTAAAAGAACTGACCGGTGTGAAAAATGTAACGATTGGTTGTTAAAGAGACCGGGATCAGTTATTGTCATACTCTCTACCAATACCGAAAACTACTTTAACAACTGTGTACGCGGTGGAGTTCCAAAAATGGTGTTGGATGGATTTGGAGGCGATTACTGGATTTGAAGAAAGAGAACGATGATGGATATCCTTGACCTTCGGGTCATAATTAAAATGACTAAAATAGGGCTATACCATGACCAAGTGGGGTTAGCTACCTCCATCGGCAACACTTCTTCCTTTATTACTATAGTCCCTCGGTTTGGTTGATTTGATGCGCATCCATGATTTGGGAGTGTTGTCCGAACAGGGCGGCTGTCGCGGCTATGCGTTACCCCCAGTCCGGGCATGCAACTAGTATATTCATACTCTGGGCATTCCTCGTGTGCCTTGTCATATTATCCTGATCGAGTCCTCTACGATTTTGATTTAATGTTGTCGTATCACGGCGCATCCCTATCTAGCGACGTACTGGTGTGTTATATGCAAACTGTACGGCAACGGTATAAACGGTTTAAGGGTAATTATGGTATTCCCGCTTACATTATTTTATTATGTTATATTTAACCATAGACATTATTATAATTGTGTATTATATTATATAGTATTAGTTTGACAGATCCTTAAGAGATGGAAATTCCCGTAACATCTCTTAAGTTATTACACTCATATTATTACATGAAATTTGATTTAACTAATATGAGAATGATTTAGTTCTGCTCCGAGTGTTAGTTGTGTTTCTTTTTTTGCAATACGCTCAGGTCAGACCAAGTTGCAGTTAGCGAAGTTTCACTTGCTTTGAAGATACCATTATGAAGATGAAGATGAAGCTCAGACGCATTTTTATTATTCCGCTGCAAATGCATTGGTATGTTATATGTTAATTTACTCTGATAATCATTGTAAAATATAATAAAATGATGTTTAACAGCTTCATGAACTGTTATTTATTTATTATATTTTTTCCTTCCGCTACGAAATTCTGTATTTATTTTCTTCTTTCTTCTTTTTTCTTATTTTAATCCCAATAACTATCTATACTTTTGATCTGTTTATGTCGACATTAAGGATCATTGCCGATTTGAACGGTCAAAAATCTCGGATGTTACATTTGGTATCAGAGTTTTGGTTTAGCGAAAACCTTGGCTCTATTTGGGATTAACTCATTAGAGATAGGGTGGTAACACCATAGAATGAGTTTGAGTGTATATAAGAGTGCGTACTTGTAATTTTGATATAAAATGATTTTGAATTGTGTTAATTTGTACTGTTGAGTATTTATGAATTCTGGTCGGTACTTGGGACGCTAAGGCATTAATAGGGATTTCTAAACACTCGAATAGGATTCGTTGACATAATATTGTTTTGAATTTTATTTTATTTATATATAGAATTATTTGAAATATGTTATTTTGATTTTGTTGATGATAATATTAAATTTTCATCATTTATTACTCGATTAATTAATAATTAAAACCATTGTTTGTTGATTGGTTTAAGAAAATAAAATATTGAAATTTATTGATAATAAAATAAGAAGTAAAATATGAATTTGAGAATTTGATTTCAGGTGGTTTTGTAATGTTGATTTGTAACGACCTGGAATTTCGCTTGATCCGAATCGATCGCTAAACCGACTAAGACCGTTCAAAACCCCTGATTGTTTTGAGAACACGACAAATTCAAACGCAAACAGAAGAACATTTTATTGTATATTACAACAATTCCATCAAATTACAAGAATATATAGAGTATTAACAAATAATATACATTATAAAATATCAGAGATTACAATACATTACATAGCAGCGGAAAATAGTACAATACACAACTAGAAGTAATACACGGATACAAAGCTATATAAACTCTATAGCGACCTTTCTGAAAATTCATTTGGCCATAACTTTTGAATCCCACTATGAAACTTCGATTTTTCAGATTCGTTAGAAAGATATTCACTAACAGATTTAAATATTTTTGGTTTCACTAAAATCCGTTTTGTTTTGCACCCGGTATAGTCAGCCAAAATTTGAATTCAAATTTTGAAACTACCGCGCCATTTCAGGCCTTGTTTATAATTAGAAATAATTATATTCATTTTCAATGTCGATTCAAACTTACTTTTCATTGTTATTATTTAAAATATTCATTTTAAATACTTAAAATCCACTAAAATAGCCAATTTAAAAATTTTAACTTGGTTCAGATTTTCTGGGTCGTTACATTGCCAAATATCACTTTAACCCCATCTCCTTGGAAACCTAATCTTCTTTTGAATCGAACTAAAATCGAGCCGCCACCAGATTATTTCCAAACGTGAGCAATCCACTTCTTTAAAATCCAAATAAATTCCAATAAATTGCAAAGTAATTTTCTTTGAGTTGTGTGGCCTTGCTCTTGATTCTGGATGGTTTTTACTGGGTTCGAAACTTGTCACTATCGCTGGATTCTTAATAGTGAACCCTAGGGCTGAAGTACACGGGAAATGTAGGAAGCTTGGAAATGATTGGAGGATAGTGTGAGGTTAAGGGTGTTGAGCGGCTCTTGTTGGAAAGATTTTGGAGATTTCGGTGCAAACAGAGTTCGCACCTGCTGTAGTAGAGCTCGAAGTCATCATCGTCGCATTCTTCATTGGGGGTTCGAACTGGGAAAGATGGTGAAAGGGAGAATGGGCTTGGTGAGAGGAGGATGCCGGTGTTTTTAATCTAAGTATTTGAGAAGGATTCGGCATAGTAGAAGTGATCGAAGACACAAGAAGTTGCGTTGAGAAATTCTAGAATAGGAGGATTTGATCGGGGAAGAAGGCTTGAGGCGGATTAGGTTTGTGAGGGGAGTTGGGCCGAGAAAGGAAAGGTCAAAGCCCATAGTTAATTTAGTTTAATTTAATTTAATTTAGATCAAAACTTGTAAATTATATAACTTTAACATACGCCATCAGAATTCCATGAAACAAGATCTATTGGGATCGTATGGATGAGAGCAACCCAATGGAACTGACTAGAAGTGGATTGGAGCTCGTTTGAACTTATGGCGAAATAAATTGTTTGATTCAAATCAAAAAAACAGTTTATCGTTCTTTAACGATGAACAGTCAAAGTGAGCAAAACTCACCAACTCTGAACAGTTATATTTTTACAACATATTGTTAGAACTGATAATTATCTATTGATTGTTGTGTGTTAACTGTTTGGTTGAATTGTTTGTGTACTGGTTGAAATGATAGATAACGATATATATATATATAGTTAATCAAATATTGATTCTGTTTAATAGAATATTTCATATTGAAATGAAATTGATGTTAGTTATATTGTTTAACATCTATGATGCAGGGAAACAGGTCGGAGGAATCCAACTTGATTCCTCAACATTTATTTTACTGTTTTTCATATATTTTGATATATGATGTGATATATATAATCTGTTGTTGATCATATGGGTTTAAATGATATCTATCACTGTTGTTCGGTATTTTAAATACCGTAAGAATTACTGGAATGCAGAAAAAGGAATTTTCAATGTGTATATTGAAAATAAAATATATTTATTAAAATCAAATGATTTTATATAAAAGGATTTCAAATAGAACTGAAATAGAAATATTTGTAAAAACATTTACAAATAGATTCGAAAAGGAAATATTTGTAAACCAAATATGAAGGAAAATATTTGTGAAAACAAATAGAATAGAAAAGATAATATTTGTAAAACATTTATAAATAGAATAGGAAAGGAAATATTATAAAACATTTACAATAGTATTGAAAAGGAACATTTATTTGTTAAATGAATGGAGTAAGATGAAAAGGAATATTTATTTGTGTGAAAACCCGTAACTTCCCCGTAAAGGAAAGTGTCGGATAGTTCGAGAACAAACCACAACAGAACGCATATAAAAGAACATTTCACTGTATATTACAACAATGCATCAGATTACAAGAATATACAGAGTATGAATAAATATTACACAGAAATATCAGATATTTAAATTATATTTAAATACATAGCAGCGGAAAATAATACAATACACAACTAGAAGAACATATACAGATACAAAGCTTTCCGGATATCGTTCCAGCTGTAAACCAGGATCCTGTGAATAAAAATCTGCAAAACCAAAACTACTAGCTGCCTGTGTCAAAATAAGGGCACCCAGAGTTTAGGTTAAAACAATAAACTCCAGGTCAGTCATGGGACTGGTGTGAGAACTAAAAACAGTTAATCTTTATTTTTAAAGCTAGGTAAATCAAAGGACCATGCCGTATAACACGGAACGGGTTTCCTCCCAAGAATACCAGTGCATAAAACAAACAGCGCAATGCTAAATAAAGAAAAATGAAGCTGTTATAAGACCCAGGTCCTATCACACAATGCAACGCAAGCCGGGGGATAGGGTTTTCCCTTATAACAGCCAAAGAATGCTTGATACGTTTAAAACAACTCGTTTGATACTATTATAAGTGCATAGTGTATAAAACAACTTCAAATCATAAGTATCAATCATAGGCGACATGAGTGTCCCATGCCACTATGTCACTATATATAGGTTTACAAATAAAACCGCAAAGTCACGTATTTGGAAATTGGATTTCCATCTATGAACCGAGGCAAAAGATAGTCCTCAACCGATTCGAGACGCTCTAGCCCGCCCCTCAGGCACAGCCGCAACCGTACCTTGGATCGTCAGGGCCGGTCCACCGATGTGGATTATAATTCCTGAACAATACGTTTCTCCGCCCTTTGGGGCGTAGGTGAGCCAACTAAATGACTCCATCGGACCCGGATCGTCCGATCAAACCGAGGCGCCTCGCAACAGCAACAACCACATAAGTCAAACTCGTCAGGGCGTGTAAAACCACTGACGCCACTTCTAGCTAGAAAGAAAACGCATGTCCCCCCTGAGGTCCGTCTCCCGTTTTTGGTTCATACCGGGTGTGAAACTCGCGAGGTAAACGTTACACAAAGCTACGCCACAAAGGCCGTGCTTTGATCATCACCACAAGACTTTGCTTTTCAACAGAAGCCTCGATCAATTGCCACTTAGGCATGCCACACAGGCAATTCACTCCATGCGTTTGATATCCATCAATATATAACCCCTGAGCTCGTACGTCTCAGAGAAGGGCGTTAAGCAAGAGAATAAATTCTCCGCCGCCAAACAGATATATATTTAATAGAGATCAATCACACGGACTAAAATCCAATGTCAGACACACCGTCCATTTACAAGTCCGTTCTGGGTCTGAACGAAACCGGAGGCGCCTAGTACCCCGCATATCCATCGATCTCCAAGTACGTCTGGACGATCACTAACTGTTTCCATCTTCTTGGGTGTACAGCCCAATCAAGATCATCAGTAATTACACAAACGACGTGAAGACCTCCGGTCTTCGACCGCCGTCTTCATCTTCGACTTATCGTCGTATCAGTTATCCAGAATGGGATAAACCCTGTCTTTCCGAATAACTAGCGTAAATTTTAAATAAGTGTTACACAAACACAACATACGCCTCATTCCAATTCATTAGCCACTCACCGTAAATTAATCAAGAGAATAATTCCCCAAATATTAACCCCGAAGGCCGAAACCAACATCAGATCAATATTCAGAAAACCATTCTGCTTGGCTAACCGACAGTTAGTTTCTAAATTTCACATTCATAGGGAAAGGTTCGCATTAATTTTATCAAAGATCAATTCCTTGAATTTATTCTTTAATCTACTTTTGAATTTCGATTCAACTAGTCGGGATTAACGAAACTTACCGAAGTAATCATTTGTTTTAATTTTCCCAATCCCAACCTATTAATCCCATGAAGTAAAACTGGTAATACTTCATATCTAACACCACAGTGTTATCGGTAATTCAATTACCATTTCACGTTCAAATCTAATTAAAGATTTAACTATCGCCTGAAGCAAAACTGGAAATACTCCATTCTCGATCATTTTAATCTAATTAAAGATTCATTAAAACTCCACTTAGTTTTAATCGTTAACTGGGTTAAAGAATCAGTGTCATTTAAAACACGGTTCACGATAAACCCAAAATCCCATTCATTAATTATCGGGTTAAAGAACAAGTGTTATTTAAAACACTGTTCACGATAAACCCAAAAATCAATATCAATTCAATTCCAATTAAATATTATTTAATTGGTATACTTCATTAAATCTAAATAAAAAGATTTAATCATTTCTTAACTGGGCTCAAGAACAGTGTTAGTGAAGACACCATTCACGACAAACCCAAATCACATTTGATATTCAATATAAGACTCTGAATAGAAAATATATCGGCTTATATTCAATATCAAATTCTACGATTAACAAATGTCGTATTGGAAATAACGATATAAATATATATCTTTCAAATTTCCATAACAACATCTGTATAATCACGAATTCCAACATCGAAATATTCTGAAGACAATTTCGATTCAAATCCACTCCAATGCAATCATTGGAAATTCTGGTTATTTTTAAAACCCTTTTCAAATTCAATTTATTTATTTAAAAATAAATAGAATTATATTTCTAGTTCAAAACTAGTTCATTTCGATAAAAATCTATTTTTATCTTTTCAAATATGGAGTTTTTCATCCCAAATCTTCACAAATCATTTCTTATGATTTTACACAAATTATTACTATTTTTAATAATTTTATCAAGGCCCGTACAGCCGATTACCATCAACGGCCATCGAACTGCACTCACAGCGACCTTTTTCGAATTTGATTTGGACATAATTCCAAATCCAACTGTTAGATTTCAAATTTCTAATATTCGTTAGAAAGCTCTTTTCGATACGAACCCAACGGTTCCGGTTTTAGGAGAATCCGACGGTCGGATCTCCCGTAATGTCCGTTTGAAATAAATGGTCGAAATTTACGAACTGCCGCGGCGCGGCGCGTTCTATTCAGGCCATTATATTATATATATAATATATATATAATATATTTCGTCGATTTCTATTTAAAAACGAATTATATAAATAGTTTTAAATTCGTTTCAAAAGCAATTTCAACTTCCGTTTCAATTCAAATCAAAATTGAATTCTTCTCTATAAATTCGTTTTAAAATTCATTTCTATTCAATTCAAATTTCAATTCAATTTGAATTCATTTCAATTTGCTTTCAATTCAATTTGAATTCATTTTCAATTCATTTCGAAATCGTTTTCAATTCGATTCAATTCGAAATCGTTTTCAATTCATTTCATTTCGAAATCGTTTTCAATTCAATTCATTTCGAAATCGTTTTCAATTCAATTCATTTCGAAATCGTTTTCAATTCAATTCATTTCGAAATCGTTTTCAATTCAATTCATTTCGAAATCGTTTTCAATTCAATTCATTTCGAAATCGTTTTCAATTCAATTCATTTCGAAATCGTTTTCAATTCAATTCATTTCGAAATCGTTTTCAATTCAATTCATTTCGAAATCGTTTTCAATTCAATTCATTTCGAAATCGTTTTCAATTCAATTCATTTCGAAATCGTTTTCAATTCAATTCATTTTAGAATCGTTTTCAATTCAATTCATTTCGAAATCGTTTTTTAATTCAATTCATTTCAGAATCGTTTTCAATTCAATTCATTTCGAAATCGTTTTCAATTCAATTCATTTCGAAATCGTTTTCAATTCAATTCATTTCAGAATCGTTTTCAATTCAATTCATTTCGGAATCGTTTTCAATTCAATTCATTTCGAAATCGTTTTCAATTCAATTCATTTCGGAATCGTTTTCAATTCAATTCATTTCGAAATCGTTTTCAATTCAATTCATTTCAGAATCGTTTTCAATTCAATTCATTTCGAAATCGTTTTCAATTCAATTCATTTCAGAATCGTTTTCAATTCAATTCATTTCAGAATCGTTTTCAATTCAATTCATTTCAGAATCGTTTTCAATTCAATTCATTTCAAAATGAATAAAATCGATATAAATATCGTTCACGTCAAAATGGCGTCAATCTAATCAACACGGCTTCATAAATTTCTATTTTCAAATATTCTATTTCAAATATTTCTTTTTTTCAAAATAGTTGTTATTATCAAAATATTTCGTTCAACACATGACCAATCTCAATGGATGAGTACTGTCAACACATGAACTTTTATTTTATATCGATAAAGATGTAAATTTTATTACTAAAATATTTCGTTCAACACATGACCAATCTCAATGGATGAGTACTGTCAACACATGAACCTTTATTTTATATTATTCTTTATTTTTCAAATTGGAATGAGGCCCAATCAATTACCATATAAAATTAATTATATGGATTTTCATACAACACATGTATATAATAGCATTGAAAATAATCAACCATCAACCAAAGTGCACTACACTGTATAAGCATCAAATATAGATATCTAACGCTTATAACAGCCTGTCAATCAATCGATCGACATATTTAATCAATCAGGATGAGTGAACTTCAAATTTCATCCTAACACCCGTGTGGGGTTTCAAACAATCAACCACAGATTTAGTTGTGCAGTTGGGCGATGTGTAAAATTTATCGTCCCAATCAATGTCCTTCAAATAGGTGTACATAAACAAACCGTCTGGTTTGTAAATGAATATTTTATTTTATTCACTTCACGTTAAAAATTATATTTTTAACAATAAAAACATTTTTATTTCAACATATGAATTTCTATTCAGTTCATTTATTCAATAAAATGATATTTTTATTTTTCTAACATATTTTAGAAAATTTCGGCGGCATAACGGCACGATACTAGAAACGGGACGAGGCCTAGCCTTATCCTCGGTCTAGTGAAGGCCCACGCCATTCACACATCAATCATATCAATTTCATTTCACCAAACAATTCAAATCAACTCAAACAATCTAACTAACAACACAGCCAAAACAAACAAGTCCATGGTCTGTGGACGATTGTGTCGGGTGCTACTAAGCACCGTCTGCATCCTAGTATATATATATATAACTAGAAAAATAAATTGAAAGGTGATAAATTCTCACATATAACTATCCTAGCTCCACGGCACTTCATTGATAGGAATCTTCATCGCTATCGCATCTTCGTCATCTTCGTTGCCCGCTTTCACTACCTATGTAAAAATCGAATTTTTACTTCGCTATTCAATATATAAAAATCATATTTTTATTTCGAAGTTCAATATATAAAAATCATATTTTTATTTCGAAGTTCAATATATAAAAATCATATTTTTATTTCGAAGTTCAATATATAAAAATCATATTTTTATTTCGCTATTCAATATATAAAGATTATATTTTTAATATAAAGATTATATTTTTAATATTCCTATGATGTAAAAATTATATTTTTATTTCTGTTAAAAATATAAAAATCATATCTTACATCTTTTACTTAATAAAAATTCCGTCTTTTCTATTTTAAAGATCAAATCTTTTTCTTTTTAAAGTTCAAACCATTTTCTTTTTAAAGTTCAAACCATTTTCTATTTAAAGTCTTAAAATAAAATCAGGTTTTAAACCCTTTTAAAAAAACAGTTTTAAATGCTTTTCCTTTATAAAGTTCAAATCTTTTAAAAAAAATCAGTTTTTAAACTAAAAATCGAAATTAGTTTTAAACTTTAAAATAAAAACAGTTTTTAATTCTTTTTTTATTATCTGTTTTTATAAAACAAAAATAAAATAATAAATAAAAAGAAGAAAAAAAAACTTACTGAAAGGGGGGGGGGGGGGGGTTCGAACTCGCGGGCGTCTGGTGGCGTGGAGACGGCGGTGGGTGAAAGCGACGGGGGGGGGGGGGGGGGGGGGAGGGTTTGCATCGCGATTTGAGGAGGAGAAGAAGAGGGCGTCTCGAGGTAGGAGGAGGTTGGCGGAGCAGAGGGGAGAAGGGCGGCGGTCCCCCCCGGTGGCGGCGCCGTCGACGAAGAAGAGGGGGGGGGGGAGGCGATCCCGTCGTTCATCATTTTTTTTTTCTTAATCTGTCAGTTTTGATTTCGAAAGGGGGGGGCCAGAAGTATTAAAGGGAAGAGGGATATGTTTTTTTTTCTTTTTATTAATTTAATTTTCCACCCAAAAAGCAACTTTTATTTTCGACCTCAAAACGGGGCCCACCGCCTGCCGTCCATAGCTAATTACCCCCATTCCGAACACAATGGGATATGTATCGTAGGCTGATTCGGCTGTTACAATCAGTTTTCGCTGAATTTACATTTAAATCATTATATTGAATTTTAAACGTACATTTCAAATTACCGAGGTCACATACTAACTAGAAAAATTCTAGAAAAATATTTTCTAGCTTCGTATTGACGATAGGGTCCTATCAAAACTAGTTTCGTCGAATTCTGAGACCGTTGGAAAAATGGCCATTTTCTAGTCGATTAAAATCAATTGAAACTGGTCAAACGCATTTTCCTTTGCCACGCTCACATATTGATTCGAAAAATTATGAAATTTGGAATCTAGCAATAATTTGACACTACGGACCCAACAAAACTGGTTTCGTCGAAATCCGAGGTCGTTTGCAAAATGTCCATTTTTAAGGGCCTGAATTCCATAGCGACTATTCAGGATTTTCAACTGGACCTGTCTTTTGATTTCCGCTATGAAATCTTGATTTTTTTGGATTCGTTGGAAAGATATTCACTATTAGATTCCATTATTTTTGGTTTCACTAAAATCCGGATTGTTTTGCACCCGGTACATTCAATTGAAGTTTGAAATCGAATTATCGAACTACCGCGCCATTTTCAATTCCATTTATAATTATATATAATTATTTATATTCTAACGACGACGCGTATAATATATACGTTCTAATTATATTCAAAATAAATTCCTCGTCGATATTATTTAAAATAATTCATTTTAAATAATCAAAATTCGCTAAAATTGCCAAAATAAAAATTTTAAACTGGCCCAGATTTTGCGGGTTATTACAATCTCCCCCACTTAAAACTTTTCGTCCCCGAAAAGGAACAAAGTCGAAAGTTGTTTGATTATTCAGCTCTACGTTCGATCTGGCTTTCATTCTCCAACTTTTCAGTTTCTGAGAATTTTCAAATTTTCAAAAATTTGGCTAACACCCTAAATTTTCGAAAAATTTCGCCATAACCTCCCCTGCACCGGGAGCATCGGGGAATTTCAAATAGCTTCCCCGGTCCTTCAGATCTCAAAAAGAAAAAGAAAAAGCCAAGCGGCTAGCCAATAGGCTCACAAAATCATCATCACCCAAACAAAACAGGAAATTATGTAATAAACATGTACCTATTTGTCGGGCAAACAAATTTTATTCTCTGCTCTAGCCTCCTTGCTATGACCTGTTCAATGATATATATGTATATGCAAACAAATGCGACCAATTTTCAATACAATTCAATATTTGATCAAATTAGGCATAATTGTTCAAAATTATCTAACAATTAACCAACCAACACAAACATCAATCAATTAGTGAATTAGAGTTTCAAATTCATAACTTTGATACATAGTCAAAAATCAGATTTTTGATGCCAAATCACAATAATAAGCCCTATCTAATTTTGGTTCTCACACCAGTCAATAGGAAATATATAAATATCACACCTTCGACACACGAAAATAATTACTAATGATGACGCGTCAATCATCAAAATCAGGTCCGTGCGACTAGAGTGTGCTTCTATATCTATCCAATATATTAAAATTTTGAATATACGCGGATCAGACGTATACGCAAAATCTATATATACTGGACTGTCCAACTCAATATAAATAAATAATCAAATACGAATAGTTGATTTAAATTTTCAAAACAAAGAATGTTTTCATTTGAAAAAAAATATACTCTTCACACTCGTTCTAGGATACTACTGATCCCATCTCTAACGAGTCATTCTAATTGGATATTACTAATCCAATATCTGATGAATTCTTTCGTATGGTTCTAATGTGTCTTGTTCTCTGAGCTTTGTAAACCAAAGCTCTGATACCAACTGTGAAAACCCGTAACTTCCCCGTAAAGGAAAGTGTCGGATAGTTCGAGAACAAACCACAACAGAACGCATATAAAAGAACATTTCACTGTATATTACAACAATGCATCAGATTACAAGAATATACAGAGTATGAATAAATATTACACAGAAATATCAGATATTTAAATTATATTTAAATACATAGCAGTGGAAAATAATACAATACACAACTTGAAGAAGATATACGGATACAAAGCTTTCCGGATATCGTTCCAGCTGTAAACCAGTATCCTGTGAATATAAATCTGCAAAACCAAAACTACTAGCTGCCCGTGTCAAAATAAGGGCACCCAGAGTTTAGGTTAAAATAATAAACTCCAGGTCAGTCATGGGACTGGTGTGAGAACTAAAAACAGTTAATCTTTATTTTTAAAGCTAGGTAAATCAAAGGACCACGCCGTATAACACGGAACGGGTTTCCTCCCAAGAATACCAGTGCATAAAACAAACAGCGCAATGCTAAATAAAGAAAAATGAAGCTGTTATAAGACCCAGGTCCTATCACACAATGCAACGCAAGCCGGGGGATAGGGTTTTCCCTTATAACAGCCAAAGAATGCTTGATACGTTTAAAACAACTCGTTTGATACTATTATAAGTGCATAGTGTATAAAACAACTTCAAATCATAAGTATCAATCATAGGCGACATGAGTGTCCCATGCCACTATGTCACCATATATAGGTTTACAAATAAAACCGCAAAGTCACGTATTTGGAAATTGGATTTCCATCTATGAACCGAGGCAAAAGATAGTCCTCAACCGATTCGAGATGCTCTAGCCCGCCCATCAGGCACAGCCGCAACCGTACCTTGGATCGTCAGGGCCGGTCCACCGATGTGGATTATAATGCCTGAACAATACGTTTCTCCGCCCTTTGGGGCGTAGGTGAGCCAAGTAAATGACTCCATCGGACCCGGATCGTCCGATCAAACCGAAGCGCCTCGCAACAACAACAACCACATAAGTCAAACTCGTCAGGGCGTGTAAAACCACTAACGCCACTTCTAGCTAGAAAGAAAACGCATGTCCCCCCTGAGGTCCGTCTCCCGTTTTTGGTTCATACCGGGTGTGAAACTCGCGAGGTAAACGTTACACAAAGCTACGCCACAAAGGCCGTGCTTTGATCATCACCACAAGACTTTGCTTTTCAACAGAAGCCTCGATCAATTGCCACTTAGGCATGCCACACAGGCAATTCACTCCATGCGTTTGATATCCATCAATATATAACCCCTGAGCTCGTACGTCTCAGAGAAGGGCGTTAAGTAAGAGAATAAATTCTCCGCTGCCAAACAGATATATATTTAATAGAGATCAATCACACGGACTAAAATCCAATGTCAGACACACAGTCCATTTACAAGTCCGTTCTGGGTCTGAACGAATCCGGAGGCACCTAGTACCCCGCATATCCATCGATCTCCAAGTACGTCTCGACGATCACTAACTGTTTCCATCTTCTTGGGTGTACAGCCCAATCAAGATCATCAGTAATTACCCAAACGACGTGAAGACCTCCGGTCTTCGACCGCCGTCTTCATCTTCGACTTATCGTCGTATCAGTTATCCAGAATGGGATAAACCCGGTCTTTCCGAATAACTCGCGTAAATTTTAAATAAGTGTTACACAAACACAACATACGCCTCATTCCAATTCATTAGCCACTCACCGTAAATTAATCAAGAGAATAATTCCCCAAATATTAACCCCGAAGGCCGAAACCAACATCAGATCAATATTCAGAAAACCATTCTGCTTGGCTAACCGACAGTTAGTTTCTAAATTTCACATTCATAGGGAAAGGTTCCCATTAATTTTATCAAAGATCAATTCCTTGAATTTATTCTTTAATCTACTTTTGAATTTCGATTCAACTAGTCGGGATTAACGAAACTTACCGAAGTAATCATTTGTTTAATTTTCCCAATCCCAACCTATTAATCCCATGAAGTAAAACTGGTAATAGTTCATATCTAACACCACAGTGTTATCGGTAATTCAATTACCATTTCACGTTCAAATCTAATTAAAGATTTAACTATCGCCTGAAGCAAAACTGGTAATACTCCATTCTCGATCATTTTAATCTAATTAAAGATTCATTAAAACTCCACTTAGTTTTAATCGTTAACTGGGTTAAAGAATCAGTGTCATTTAAAACACGGTTCACGATAAACCCAAAATCCCATTCATTAATTATCGGGTTAAAGAACAAGTGTTATTTAAAACACTGTTCACGATAGACCCAAAAATCAATATCAATTCAATTCCAATTAAATATTATTTAATTGGTATACTTCATTAAATCTAAATAAAAAGATTTAATCATTTCTTAACTGGGCTCAAGAACAGTGTTAGTGAAGACACCATTCACGACAAACCCAAATCACATTTGATATTCAATATAAGGCTCTGAATAGAAAATATATCGCCTTATATTCAATATCAAATTCTACGATTAACAAATGTCGTATTGGAAATAACGATATAAATATATATCTTTCAAATTTCCATAACAACATCTGTATAATCACGAATTCCAACATCGAAATATTCTGAAGACAATTTCGATTCAAATCCACTCCAATGCAATCATTGGAAATTCTGGTTATTTTTAAAACCCTTTTCAAATTCAATTTATTTATTTAAAAATAAATAGAATTATATTTCTTGTTCAAAACTAGTTCATTTCGATAAAAATCTATTTTTATCTTTTCAAATATGGAGTTTTTCATCCCAAATCTTCACAAATCATTTCTTATGATTTTACACAAATTATTACTATTTTTAATAATTTTATCAAGGCCCGTACAGCCGATTACCATCAACGGCCATCGAACTGCACTCACAGCGACCTTTTTCGAATTTGATTTGGACATAATTCCAAATCCAACCGTTAGATTTCAAATTTCTAATATTCGTTAGAAAGCTCTTTTCGATACGAACCCAACGGTTCCGGTTTTAGGAGAATCCGACGGTCGGATCTCCCGTAATGTCCGTTTGAAATAAATGGTCGAAATTTAAGAGCTGCCGCGGCGCGGCGCGTTCTATTCAGGCCATTATATTATATATATAATATATATATAATATATTTCGTCGATTTCTATTTAAAAACGAATTATATAAATAGTTTTAAATTCGTTTCAAAAGCAATTTCAACTTCCGTTTCAATTCAAATCAAAATTGAATTATTCTCTATAAATTCGTTTTAAAATTCATTTCTATTCAATTCAAATTTCAATTCAATTTGAATTCATTTCAATTTGCTTTCAATTCAATTTGAATTCGTTTTCAATTCATTTCGAAATCGTTTTCAATTCGATTCATTTCGAAATCGTTTTCAATTCATTTCATTTCGAAATCGTTTTCAATTCAATTCATTTCGAAATCGTTTTCAATTCAATTCATTTCGAAATCGTTTTCAATTCAATTCATTTCGAAATCGTTTTCAATTCAATTCATTTCGAAATCGTTTTCAATTCAATTCATTTCGAAATCGTTTTCAATTCAATTCAATTCGAAATCGTTTTCAATTCAATTCATTTCGAAATCGTTTTCAATTCAATTCGTTTCGAAATCGTTTTCAATTCAATTCATTTCGAAATCGTTTTCAATTCAATTCATTTCGAAATCGTTTTCAATTCAATTCATTTCCGAATCGTTTTCAATTCTATTCATTTCGGAATCGTTTTCAATTCAATTCATTTCGAAATCGTTTTCAATTCAATTCATTTCGGAATCGTTTTCAATTCAATTAATTTCGAAATCGTTTTCAATTCAATTCATTTCAGAATCGTTTTCAATTCAATTCATTTCGAAATCGTTTTCAATTCAATTCATTTCAGAATCGTTTTCAATTCAATTCATTTCAGAATCGTTTTCAATTCAATTCATTTCAGAATCGTTTTCAATTCAATTCATTTCAAAATGAATAAAATCGATATAAATATCGTTCACGTCAAAATGGCGTCAATCTAATCAACACGGCTTCATAAATTTCTATTTTCAAATATTCTATTTCAAATATTTCTTTTTTTCAAAATAGTTGTTATTATCAAAATATTTCGTTCAACACATGACCAATCTCAATGGATGAGTACTGTCAACACATGAACTTTTATTTTATATCGATAAAGATGTAAATTTTATTACTAAAATATTTCGTTCAACACATGACCAATCTCAATGGATGAGTACTGTCAACACATGAACCTTTATTTTATATTATTCTTTATTTTTCAAATTGGAATGAGGCCCAATCAACTACCATATAAAATTAATTATATGGATTTTCATACAACACATGTATATCATAGCATTGAAAATAATCAACCATCAACCAAAGTGCACTACACTGTATAAGCATCAAATATAGATATCTAACGCTTATAACAGCCTGTCAATCAATCGATCGACATATTTAATCAATCAGGATGAGTGAACTTCAAATTTCATCCTAACACCCGTGTGGGGTTTCAAACAATCAAACACAGATTTAGTTGTGCAGTTGGGCGATGTGTAAAATTTATCGTCCCAATCAATGTCCTTCAAATAGGTGTACATAAACAAACCGTCTGGTTTGTAAATGAATATTTTATTTTATTCACTTCACGTTAAAAATTATATTTTTAACAATAAAAACATTTTTTTCAACATATGAATTTCTATTCAGTTCATTTATTCAATAAAATGATATTTTTATTTTTCTAACATATTTTAGAAAATTTCGGCGGCATAACGGCACGATACTAGAAACGGGACGAGGCCTAGCCTTATCCCCGGTCTAGTGAAGGCCCACGCCATTCACACATCAATCATATCAATTTCATTTCACCAAAAAATTCAAATCAACTCAAACAATCTAACTAACAACACAGCCAAAACAAACAAGTCCATGGTCTGTGGACGATTGTGTCGGGTGCTACTAAGCACCGTCTGCATCCTAGTATATATATATAACTAGAAAAATAAATTGAAAGGTGAGAAATTCTCACATATAGCTATCCTAGCTCCACGGCACTTCATTGATAGGAATCTTCATCGCTATCGCATCTTCGTCATCTTCGTTGCCCGCTTTCACTACCTATGTAAAAATCGAATTTTTACTTCGCTATTCAATATATAAAAATCATATTTTTATTTCGAAGTTCAATATATAAAAATCATATTTTTATTTCGAAGTTCAATATATAAAAATCATATTTTTATTTCGAAGTTCAATATATAAAAATCATATTTTTATTTCGCTATTCAATATATAAAGATTATATTTTTAATATAAAGATTATATTTTTAATATTCCTATGATGTAAAAATTATATTTTTATTTCTGTTAAAAATATAAAAATCATATCTTACATCTTTTACTTAATAAAAATTCCGTCTTTTCTATTTTAAAGATCAAATCTTTTTCTTTTTAAAGTTCAAACCATTTTCTTTTTAAAGTTCAAACCATTTTCTATTTAAAGTCTTAAAATAAAATCAGGTTTTAAACCCTTTTAAAAAAACAGTTTTAAATGCTTTTCCTTTATAAAGTTCAAATCTTTTCAAAAAAAATCAGTTTTTAAACTTTTCAAAAATCAGTTTTTAAACTAAAAATCGAAATTAGTTTTAAACTTTAAAATAAAAACAGTTTTTAATTCTTTTTTTATTATCTGTTTTTATAAAACAAAAATAAAATAATAAATAAAAAGAAGAAAAAAAAAACTTACTGAAAGGGGGGGGGGTTCGAACTCGCGGGCGTCTGGTGGCGTGGAGACGGCGGTGGGTGAAAGCGACGGGGGGGGGGGGGGGGGGGGAGGGTTTGCATCGCGATTTGAGGAGGAGAAGAAGAGGGCGTCTCGAGGTAGGAGGAGGTTGGCGGAGCAGAGGGGAGAAGGGCGGCGGTCCCCCCCTGGTGGCGGCGTCGTCGACGAAGAAGAGGGGGGGGGGGAGGCGATCCCGTCGTTCATCATTTTTTTTTCTTTTTTTTTCTTAATCTGTCAGTTTTGATTTCGAAAGGGGGGGGGCCAGAAGTATTAAAGGGAAGAGGGATATGTTTTTTTTTTCTTTTTATTAATTTAATTTTCCACCCAAAAAGCAACTTTTATTTTCGACCTCAAAACGGGGCCCACCGCCTGCCGTCCATAGCTAATTACCCCCATTCCGAACACAATGGGATATGTATCGTAGGCTGATTCGGCTGTTACAATCAGTTTTCGCTGAATTTACATTTAAATCATTATATTGAATTTTAAACGTACATTTCAAATTACCGAGGTCACATACTAACTAGAAAAATTCTAGAAAAATATTTTCTAGCTTCGTATTGACGATACGGTCCTATCAAAACTAGTTTCGTCGAATTCTGAGACCGTTGGAAAAATGGCCATTTTCCAGTCGATTAAAATCAACTGAAACTGGTCAAACGCGTTTTCCTTTGCCACGCTCACATATTGATTCGAAAAATTATGAAATTTGGAATCTAGCAATAATTTGACACTGCGGACCCAACAAAACTAGTTTCGTCGAAATCCGAGGTCGTTTGCAAAATGTCCATTTTTAAGGGCCTGAATTCCATAGCGACTATTCAGGATTTTCAACTGGACCTGTCTTTTGATTCCCGCTATGAAATCTTGATTTTTTTGGATTCGTTGGAAAGATATTCACTATTAGATTCCATTATTTTTGGTTTCACTAAAATCCGGATTGTTTTGCACCCGGTACATTCAATTGAAGTTTGAAATCGAATTATCGAACTACCGCGCCATTTTCAATTCCATTTATAGTTATATATAATTATTTATATTCTAACGACGACGCGTATAATATATACGTTCTAATTATATTCAAAATAAATTCCTCGTCGATATTATTTAAAATAATTCATTTTAAATAATCAAAATTCGCTAAAATTGCCAAAATAAAAATTTTAAACTGGCCCAGATTTTGCGGGTTATTACAATTTGTTAAATAAATAGAAATGAAAAGGATATATTTGTAAACCATTTAAAAATAGATTTGGAAAGGGAATATTTGTAAAACATGTAAAAATAAAATTGAAAAGAAAATATGTATTAGTTAAATAAATAGGATTGGAAAAGAATATTTATTTGTTGAATAAATAGAGTTACAAAAGGGAATATTTATTTAGAAAATAAATAGAGTTAAAAAAGGGATTTATTGGGAAATGAAAAGAATGTCATATAAGGGGATATTTGGCAAATGAATAGAATTTTACATCAGGAAAGTTTAGACCCGTGCTTCGCACACAGGTATAACATGATATGGATTTAAAGCAAAGATTTTAAATAGAATCTGTATAACCAATAGTTTGAGAAGATTAATTTATAAATAATATCTTATAAATTAAATAAAATATTTATCATTGGATAAATAGAATATATAAGTCAGGACTTATACAGAGAAGTAAGAATCGATTTCAACATCGATATTTGAAACTGACTATGGACATAGAGTTAATCAAAGGAGTTAATCAAAATGTGTTAATCAAAATGAGTTAGAGGAGTTAATCAATTAGAGTTAGAGTTAACCAGTTAGAGTTAACCAGTTAGAGTTAACCAGTTAGAGTTAACCAGTTAGATTTAATCAGTAGAGTTAATCAGTTAGAGTTAATCAGTTAGGGTTAACCAATTAGAGTTAATCAGTAGAGTTAATCAGTTAGAGTTAATCAGTTAGAGTTAATCAGTTAGAGTTAATCGATAAGAGTTAATCAGTTAGAGCTAAATCGAACTAGAGTTATTCTTATAGAGTTAATCGAACAAGAGTTAGTCGAATATTTGTTATATCAGTTAGAGTTAATTGAATTAGAGTTAGTCGGATTAGAGTTATTCGAATATAGTTTATTCAAAGGAAAGAGTTATCGAATAAGGTTATTCGAAGAAGAGAATTACTTGAATATAGTTTATTCGAATAGAGAAAGGAGTTATCGAATATTAGTTATTCGAAAGGAGTAATCGAATATTAGTTATTCGAAAGGAGTAATCGAATATTAGTTATTCGAAAGGAGTTAATCGAATATTAGTTATTCGAAAGGAGTTAATCGAATATTAGTTATTCGAAAGGAGTTAATCGAATATGGTTTATTCGAAAGGAATTAATTGATAAGAGTAAATTAGTTAGAGTTAATTGAATAGAGTTAATCCAGTAGGGTAAATCAAATGGAGTTAATCGAATAGAGTTAATCAAACAGAGTTAATAGAATTGAGTTAATCAAATAGAGCTAACTGATCAGAGTTAATCGATTAGAGTTAATCGAATAGTGTTAATCGAATTGAGTTATTCGAATATTAGTTATTCGAAGAAGAGAGATTATCAAATATAGTTTATTCGAAGGAAAGAGTTAACGAATAGAGATTTATTCGAAGGAGAGTTACGTAAGGAAGTTGTTAAAGGTTTAAAAAGATAAACTTTGACTATTTCGAAGCAAAAACGTTGTTCAGTTAAGGTCTGAGAGGTAATTATATCCCAACTTGATTGACTTCCTTCTTAACTAAGGAATGGTAAGGTTTGATAGTGAATGATGGTTAAGTGAATTAAGTGTAATGGTTTGTGTTGGCATAGCGATGGTTTGTTTAAACATCTGTCTAAGTCCAATGTAAGAGTTTTGGAAATGCTTTCCAAATAAGAATCAGAAATGTTTTCTAATATAGAAAAAAGAATAATTAACATATGCCCAAGTTAAAATAGGAAAATGGTGTCCGTCTCCTTCATACCTCTCAACCACTCCCAGTCTTATGCCTCCAACTACAACCGTTTCTCCTCCTCCTTCCCTCGTCGCTCACCTGCCACCTCGCCACTCTTCTCCAACCATCCCATCGACACCGATTCCCTCCTTGTCCATCGCTTCCCCGCCAGCTCACCGCCTGCTTCACCCTCTGCCAGATCGTACGCTCATGTGGTTGCCTCGCCACCGCCATGCTCTTCCATTCTCCCCAATCCACCGCCTCAGAAGCGTAGAATCCTACCGCCGTTCACAACGGTCAGAAAAATAATCGAATTTTTGAAAATTGAACGCCGGTGGCTGAAATGTGCAGATAGAAGACACGTGGCTAGCCAGTGTAGAAACACGTCGATTTGCTATTGTTGTTCGCTCTTTGGGCATGCAAGCTTGCATTTTCCCGATAAAAGAAAATCATCCTTCCAGAACAGTGCTGAGCTTTCGCTCCATCCCAATGGTTCTCGGACAATGAAAGGCCGCGAGGCATTTGGGCTGCGCAATCAGAATGTAGGGACCCATAAGTCTTCTCCTATTTCAAATCGTAATTATAACCCGAATACTCCAAAAACACATAATATTTCAAACTTAACCCCCTCTGCAAACAACTCACTACCCTCGTCCTCCTCTCCTTCTAAAAAAACCAATCAAAAAATTCCCAATCTTGCTTGAAATGGCGGATGCTTACCGCTACCTTTCAGCAACCATTATCGATGGGCTCTGGTCTATTGAGCTGATCAGTCGAGCTCTTAATGTAGCCCTCGACATTCACCTTGACTGGCCAATATGGCATACCTCTGACAACACCTTTCTGATCTACTCCCCTGACATGGATACCAAAAACCGTACTCTTCAATTGAAATCCCTGACTAAGGAAGATGGTACTGTGTCCCTTTATCAAGCCCCCACCCTTTCTGACCTCCTAGAACCCTCCTTTGAGAAAGAATCCTGGGTGAAAGTCAGTGGCTTTCCTGAATTTATGAGAACCTTTGTTTCCATTAGTGATGCTCTTAAGCCGATGGGACGTTTAATTGAAGAAGACTCCTGCGATTGGTCTCTGGTGGACCATCGTTACCTCTACGTTAAGATGCAATTGTATGAGGGCATCTCCACCCCTTGTACTTTCATTTCACACCTTAACAATCATGATGTTAGGCTTTGTATCGAGCGCTGGGAACATGCTCACCCTCCACAACGCTCTGAAACGCTCCTCCTTGGTATGGATTATGACCATGATGGCTACATCTTCCAAACACTGGCGCAACATGACATGCAAATTGATGACAACAGATATGATGCTATGACGGATGAAGCGGAGCATTGGGTACCTGGTCTCATCCCAACTCATGACCAGGATCTGGCAATGCTAATTCATCACAATGTGCATCAGTTTGTGCCTCGTTGGGACCCTTTTGCAGATCTGGATCTTTCAGTACCCCTCCACCTTCAAATGCCACCTCAGCAGGAGCACCAAAATCAAGCTAATCAGGATCAATTTGAGCAAGCTAACAACGAGCAACATCCCCAACCTTTCCAGGAGCAACAGGACTCAACTTCTCCTCTGGTGGTCTCTACTTCAATTAGGCCGAGTGCCAGGATCAGCAAACCACATTCCCTTCCGCCTGAAACCTCTGGTAGCTTTTTTGTACCTGTTGTTTTTCATTCTTCTAATAAGGCTTTAAATAAACAATTAGCAAATTGCATGGGCGTGAGTCTGCATGATACACACTATTCTGCCATGCAAACCCTAGAACAGCAGCTTACTAACCAAAATAAATGAAGATTGTATCTTGGAACATTCGTGGGTCAGGGGACCCTACAAAAAATTGTGCTGTCAATCTAATCATCTCCCCCTTCGTGTTGATATCCTATTTATACAAGAATCTAAAGTCTCTGATCCACCCAATGCTTTTATTCGTCAACTTTGTGGTCCTCACCTTTCTGGTTGGTCCCACGTGGATGCTATTGACACACGTGGTGGTCTAATTATAGCGTGGAATGAAAGTGTCTGGAAGCTTTGTCACACCTCATCTCACCCTTCTGTTTTGCATGTGATCCTTCTCCACACTCTCTCTAACACTTTCTTTCACTTCACCAATGTTTATGCTCCCAATGACCCCCAACTTAGATCTGAAGTTTGGCAATATTGCCTCAACTTATCTCATAATATTAATGGTCCCTGGATCATTGGTGGAGACTTCAACACAACTCGATTTTCCTTTGAGCGTAATTCAGGCACCTCCTCCCCTGATTCCGACTCTTTTAACTCTTTCATCAACTCCTGCCATCTCATCGACCCACCCATTAACAATCGTAGATTCACTTGGACCAGCAGAAGAGATGATCCTTCTTTATCAAAAATTGACAGATTCTTCTTTAATTTAGCCTGGGAGGATCTCTTTCCCCTCTCCTTGGTTAATGGCCTTGCCACAACCATTTCTGATCATTGTCCAATTGTCCTTGATACTCAGGATAATGCTTTGATTAAGAGACCATTTAGATATGAGAGACTATGGACACTTGAACCCTCCTTCGATGACTTCATCAAACACATTTGGTCACAACCAATGAATTGCAATTCAGCAACATCCAGGGTGGTTTGTAAGCTTCGCTCTCTACGCAAACTGATTCGCCCTTGGGCTAAGAACATTTGGAATTCTTTGAAAACCAGAATCTCATCCACACAAGATGCCATTTTAAACCTGAACATTATTGAGGAGAGTTGTCCACTAACAAACCTTGAGGAACATAACCTGGAAAACCATGAATTGGAATTAGAGAGACTTATCAAACAAGAAGAAATTGGATGGAAACAACGTTCCAAAGCTAGATGGATTAATGAAGGAGATAAAAACACTGCATACTTTCACCGATTGGCCAATGGTCACCGACGAGCTTCATTCATTTCTAAAATAATACACATCAACAACACATTCTCTGATCCCAAAGACATTTGCTCCCTTTTCACACAATTCTACAGAAACATTCTGGGTTCACAACCCCCTCCATCCCCTTTGATTGATTGGCACAAACTTTATCCAAACCCTGAGCATATTGCCATTGATCACCCATTCACAAAAGAGGAAATTTGGGCTGCACTCAATGATATGGCGGCAGACAAGGCTCCTGGGCCTGATGGCTTTTTCCTATGTTTTTTTAAACATTTTTGGCCCACCATCAAATTTGACCTAATCGAGATGTGCTCTGAATTCTACTCTGACCCATCTGTTATTGCTAAACTTAATTATGCTAATATCATCCTCATTCCTAAATTCCCTGGAGCTAACACTCTTCCATCTTTTAGACCCATCATCCTCCTCAATACCACTTTCAAAATCATCACCAAAATCTTAGCTAATAGACTCCAAAATCACATTTCTGAGTTAGTGGGTTTTGAACAATCCACTTTCATCCTGGGAAGAAATATATTAGACTGTGTTGCTGCTACACAAGAGGTCAACTCCTTCTGCCACACCACGAACTCCCCTGGAGTTCTCCTTAAGCTTGATTTCTCAAAAGCCTTTGATTCGGTTAACTGGTATTTCATCATAGACCTTATGTCTCACAGAGGTTTCCCCATGAATTGGTGTAATTGGATCAAGCATATCCTGTTCACTAGCTATCCAACGATCAATATTAATGGTGAAATTGGTGGCAAAATTAAATCTAAAAGATGCTTACGACAAGGAGATCCCCTTTCGCCTTTACTTTTTGTCTTGATTGCTGATGTCTTTAATCAAATGGTGAAACTCTCATTAGCCCATAACATCCTCTCTGGCATTTCTCTTCCAAATTCCAACCTCACCATAACCAACTTACAATTTGTCGATGACACGATTCTCTTTACCGCCCCTTCACCTCAAAACATCCACAGCCTTAAAGTTCTTCTATACACCTTCAAATTCATTTCTGGTCTTTCTATCAATTTCAATAAAAGTTCCGTTATAATGTTGGGAAATTGCTCTTCCCTCGGTGCCTCTATTGTCAAATGTCTAAACTACAATGTTGGATCATTCCCCATTACTCATCTTGGTATACCCCTTCGTCCCACCAAACTTCATAAATCAGATTGGACTCCTCTTATCTCAAAAATTGAATCTAGACTATCATCTTGGAAGGCAAATCCCTTGTCTTCAGCTGGTCGCCTTGTACTTCTCAAACATGTTCTCTCCTCAATACCAACATATTGGATGTCGTTTCACAAATTACCCATCTGGGTTATCAATAAGATTGATTCTATTCGAAGTTCTTTCCTTTGGAATGGTGATAAACTCAAAAGACTAGTCAACTGGCATACAATATGTCTCCCTTACTCTCATGGAGGATTGAATGTCCCTCAGCTTACCTCCTTCAATCTAGCTCTCTTGTATAAATGGATTTGGCATGCTCTTTCACCTTCTCATTTCATCTGGAAAGATTGGATCTTGCTGCGGCTTTACAATGCAAACCCATCCTTCATTCTCCATTTCAGTCCTGCCTCTAATCCATCTCCATTCTGGAAAGGAGTTTTATCCTCCCTCGCTAGAGTTAAACCGCTTTTTCATGTTAAAGTAAATAATGGTGAATCATGTTTGTTTTGGCAAGATATTTGGTATGGAGAAATCCCTCTATCCTCCTCCTTGCCCAACCTTGGATCTCGCAACATTTCTAGCCCACAGACAATTGCTGAAGTCTTCAATTTGGGCCCACTGGGCTTGTTTCCCAGTTCACTATTTGGGTTGTCCACTCTACAGGAGTTGACTAGTATCGGGGTACTCATTGATTCTTTTCAACTATCTCCTGGGCCGGACTCTTTTTATTGGGCCTTGGGCTCTTCACGAAAATTCTCAGTCAAGTCTTGTTAAGATTATTTGGTTCACCCAGGTCGATGTAATTCTTTCTCCAGAATTTGGAACTGTCATCTCCCCCCACGCATCATTTTTTTCAATGGCTTTTAATCCACAATCGCATCAATTCAAAAGTCAGACTCTACCGCTTTGGGGTCGATGTCAACCCTATTTGCGTTCTTTGCAATCTGAGCAATGAATCTCTCACCCATCTTTTCTTCGATTGTGACTTTTCCTTTGCGGTCTGGGCTGCTGTTAGCTCATTTATTCTTGGTTTCGTCCCTTCATTTCACTCTTTCTTCGATTACTGGCAGCACAGCCCCCCTGATCCCTCGTTTGATTCTCCGGTGGCAATCTTCTCCTAGTGTATCTAGTTAGAACGAAATGCGTATGTATTCGGAAGACCCAAAAAGTTATTCATGGGAACTTGTTATCATATACTGCAACTCTTCGAATTATGGACAGGCTCGGTCAGACATGCTCGTTTCAGACTTTCCCTCCCCCAGCCTCGCTCGCCTAGAACTCAAGAAAGCAGCTCGTTGTTTTCTTTCTGATCAAGTATAAGTTTGTAGTTTTATTTTGGCTGTGTATTTTTCACGCAACTGTGATGTGGATGCTATATGTACATTTTATCAGTACTCCTTAGACTATTTTATATATGACCATCTTAGTCTGTACTTAGTTTGCTACTGGTTGGGCCTGTCAACCAGATATCATTACTAGCTTTTATGCATCTGCGCGTAACCAGCTGTGTAGTGTCATGCTACACACCCGTCTTCCTCAAAAAAAAATATAGAAAAAAGAAATGGAAATGTTTCCTAGTTTTAATAACATATATTTTCTAAATTTAGAAAATAAGAAATGTTGAATACATGGAAATAGGAAATGACAAATGAAATAAATTAATGATAAATTAATTTAAAGGAAAAAAGTTGATTGGTGATTGATCGATGTAATTTCCATCTGGAAATAAGATCGTTGTTTGCACACCTATTTTTCTTTGATAGTTAATTCACCGACTATCGAAGTTTTCGACCATTTTAACGTTGTTAATATGGAGAGACCAGTTGGATTATTATCCGAAGAACCACTCCGTATAGGCATAAGCGTTGCGAATCATATATGCCAAAGATAATTGAAGACGGAGTAAAGTGCAAGGGCTGTTGTATAAATCTTAGGTAAAGATTGTCTAAGATGGTTGTACTGAATAGTGCCTTCGGTTTGTCCAGTCTCAGGACGACCTATATGGAAGAATGTCTGACAGAGTATATTTAATAGATCGCGTAAGTTGATCTCTTCAAACGTACGTACGTTTGGTGGCGGAGGAATTCGTTTCTCTTTGCTATATACCCGTGGTATTTTGGGGAAATCAATTTGTGATTTGGCAGGTATGACGATGTGACATTCAAAGTGAATAAATGTGTGATCTGTCAGTGATAGGCGTGGCCTCTAGCCTCACAATCGGGAAATGACAAAAATCGGGCAGGCAGCATGGCTATGTCGGTCGCACCTATTAGAGTGTATAATCACCTGATCTAGAGTTTCATTTACTTCTAAAAATATATTTTCCATGTTGTCCCATTCGGGAAACGGTTGCTGATCCCAACCGTTGGTGATATACATTCGATACACTTAAGCGAAATGAGTGGTCGGTCATGTGTGGCTGGGTTGCAAGATGTTCTTGTTGAACCCAGTGTATTCCTCTCTAGAGGCACACTATCGAAAGGTGGTTCCATACCTTTTCATAGTTGGAAATCCATGACCCAATACGTGCTTGCAGTTTTGATTGGATACTATATATGTAGAACGTGAGATGAAAGCGTTCTGCTAGATGATTATTATATTTTGGTTGATAGACATTATTATAATATCAAAAGGTTTTTGATATAAAGAAAAATTTGGATTCTCATAAGGAAAAACCCCTTTCCGTTATACGGTGTGGTCTTTTGAGATATCGTTTACTTGTTCAAACTGTTTTAAACTATTTTACTCATGCCAGTCCCATGGCTGACCCGGAGTTTATTTTGTTTTTTTCCCTAAACTCTTGTGTAATGACCCGGTAGAAATTCGATGCTCGAATTTTGACAACAATATATAAATCCCATATTACTTGCCAAAATCCCAGTATCGAACACACCAGATAGTCGTTAGAAAGAAATTAGAGGGTGAGATAAGAAAGAAAGAAGTATTAGAATAGAAGAAGAAGAAAAGAAGAAGAAGAAGCAACACTACACAGAGTCTCACATCGCAGCAGAACAAAATATAATGTAAAAACATCTTTATTTAAAGCTTGAAAGGTAATACTTACATCATCAGAGTACATCGATAAATCTGGATAGTTATAATGACCTATCCTCATATACAACACACAGCGGAAACATACTAGATAACACTATACATCTGAACTCTTTCAGCTCGTCTCTAGACTTCACAGCATTCGATGACCTGAACCTGTAACCCGGGCTAACCCGAGCATTACAAACGACGGGTCAGTCTAGTGAACCAGAGTGAGAAACCCACTAAGTTTATATAACATCCATATCGATTTTAAAGTTCAAAATCATTTGGAAAGAATAGGATAATAGTAAGATCAACCCACACATAAACACGGACGGTTATTACCTTACTATAACCCAAAACAGTTTTTGAAACCATATCTTAATCTGATATTATAATAGTGTCTAAATACAAATAAATAACAATCTAGCGGAACGCTTGCATCTCACGCTCCACATATATAGTATACAATTAAAACCGCGGCGCTTATTGGAGATTGGATTTCCAAATATGACAAGGTATGGGACCACCTGCCGATAGTGTATCTCTAGAGGCGAATACACTGAGTTCAACAAGAACGTCTTGCAACCCAGCCCACACATGACCGACCACTCATTTCGCTTGAGTGTATCGAATGTATATCACCAACGGTTGGGTGCGACCTACCGTCTTCCCGAAAAGGGAGAGCATCGAATAGATTAAAGAATGAAACAAATTTTCTCTAGATAGGTGATTATACACGCTAATGGGAGCGACCCACACAGCCATGCTGCCTGCCCGATTTCTGTCATTTCCCGTTTGATGAGGCTTGAGGTTTCAATCGACTTTGGACATCTGGCCACCATTCACACCGTCCATACAAATCATCCAGGAACAGGATAACCCGAAGGCACCCTCCCACCGCATCCTAGGAATCACCCAAAGGATCAGCAACGAGAAGTCCTTGCAATCCGAAGATTTCAATCACGATAGAATCACAAGTCAGAATATCTTCGGGGGCTACCCTTAGAAATCCAACGAGTAGTTCTTCCGCTCATGAAGATCCACGGTCTTCATTGCTCCATCTCGACCATCTTCTGGTATCTTTAACGTTTACGTATTTGCTGGTCGGAATGGTTTCTGAATATAAATTCGATCCCGGTCTTTCCATACCAACAAACGATTTGGCCAGATTTTGATAGTCGGTGATTTAACTAAACAATCATCACCAATAGAAAATAAAGTGGATTCATTGGTTCAATATACAGCTTCACTTAGCCTCTTGGTTAAACATTTGTTAATTAAATTTCCCAAATCTTTCAACATTTGGAATAACGCCCTTTCACTTCTTATTTCCAAATCAAATTATTTAACTTATAAACTCTTTAAGCTTATAATATTCCTCACGGAAGTATAACTTAACTCCATCAACTGCCATCGTTTCTAAACTAATATCATTCTTGGATAATCATGAAGTCGTCACAAGTTGGGGTATTTTATTTACCTCTCAGACCTTGCGTCGACAACATTCTTATCTTCGGAACGTATAGAAGTTTATAAAAGAAATCTCATTCAAATAATATTCCAGCACTTCATATCTTAGTTTTCTTCAAATAAATTTTCCCACATTCAGAATATTCATCTCTAGATTTTTATCGTTAGATTCTTACTTTTATAACCAAGCTCAATCCATTATAGTCTTCGCTTGATTTCAACTCACATCATTCTTGTTTATAACTTCCCTTTTATATAATTCCTTTCAGAAATAAATTGAAATTCTAACTCATATAAATATGAGTAGACACTTATTTAAAATCCTTTTTAATAAGATCTTACTCGCTAATTTCCTTTATCACCATTTTCATTTTAATTTGGTTCCTTTCAATCATCATTCACTTTAAGGGTTAACATTATTCTATATATAGAAATCAGCTCTCGATATATCAAAACATCATGGTTTCTTTTGAAAACATTATTATATATTCAAATCTTGCCTATCGAGTCACCCTTTTGAATTCATATTCAAACTATACTTTTAAAATATCTTTACAATTCTAATCCTCGTTGATTGTCTAACATTATTTACATCGAATGGTTTACTTCATTATTACTATAAATAAATAATTAATCTTTCTTAAAAGGTAAAAATGATACTCAACTTCAAATATAATTAACAATCCAATAATAGTTCAAAATAAACAATTCTCGTTCAAGTGGCCGACTTGGTCCCATCTCAAGCAAGGTTACTGTGTTAACCATTTCCACTTAGTTATTTTCTTTTAAATTTATTTAATTAATTAATTTAAATAATTCCCTTTGATTTCATTAATATTTTAATTAAATAAAATAATCTCATTTCATTGTTGATTGGAAAGAATTAATTCAACTCTTAACCATTTTGAAAATCGCTGCACATTTGCTTACTAAAACTCATTATCATATAAATCTCGTTTTATATATATATACTCGTTTATAATTACAAGATAAAAATAACTATTTGCTTTTTAATAACTTCGTCTACATAAACTAGATCTCAAAACTTGCTTTTAGTTACAAATTTTTATAAATTCCTTTCTGTTGATTTTCCTAACGGTAAATCAATCTCTATAGAAGGATTCATTTATAGATCATCTGCCGATAATTGCTCAACTAATATCACCCATTGGTCGATATCAAACAAGTGTTGGGTTTGAATTCAACAATCAATCGCATTGATTAAACAATTCATATAATATGAAAGTAAAAAACATATTTGAGGAATCCTGGTTGGATTCCTCCAACCTGTCCTTCCGTGTATCACAATGGGTTACATCAAATTTAATACATAGCAGTTCAACTAATAACAACCAATTTGTAACATCCATCCAAGAATCTAATTATTTATTATGTTTATATTATTGTAAACGTAACCTACAAGGTAAGTTACCTCGTTTGGAATCTAATCGTTAAAAACAACGATTGAATTTGATTAAATTGAACAAATGTTGAATTTAATCACTGAATATTAAAATATTCAGCACACAAGCAAACAGTCAGTCAATCATCAACCACTTAGCAAACATTGCACACAGAATAAAAATAAAACCCGGTTTATATAAAATATAAACGGGTTAACTGAGTAAGATAACTCACCTCGATTTGGTTTGACCATTAAACGCTGGTTTTTAACTAAATTAAAATGCGGTTTAATTTAATTAAAAATACTCTTTGATTCCAGTCCTGCCTGATCACGCTCCATCTCGAAGCTCCTGTCTTTATGGTTCATGTGCGACCGTTCATGCTTAGAACTGTTAACGTAAGCCCATGATATCGTATAAGCAACTTTACAAAGTAATTAAATTATTTAACTAATAAAAATATTGGGCCTTTACCCTTATTTGGTTCGGCCTGCTTTATCCACTCAAAACCCTCGTTCCATCCCATTTCTCTTCCCATTCCTCAAGAAAAATCACCGCCTCTAGAAACTTCGTGGTAATGGCCACCATCCGATCCTCTTGTCGGTCATGAAATCACGAATCGAGGGTGACTACCTCGTGTCCCCCTCTCGCAACCCCTACGTCGATCTTCCCTAAACCTTCTAGAACTGCTATAGGCTACCACAAATCGAAGCTGTTCTTCGAAGGTGATCCGACCCCTAAGCCTTCACGTCGAACAGAATTCCAAGCGTGGCTCCTCAAATAAAGCTAAGTACTTTTAGTTTATTTTCATTTGCTGTAAACATCCCTGTTTTGATTTAATAAGTGTTTCGAAATTGCTTGTTCAGGTAATCTAATTGTGGTGTGTGGATGTATATTTATAGTGGTGATTTGATTTAGATCGGTTCAACGTCTATCATCGCATGTTAAGTAGGTTCGGCTACCCTCACTTAGGCCATTGGGGTTTTCTTTGTTCAGATTTGTACTGGTGATAGGAAAGTGATGGACTGCGAAATGGTTTGACAGAGATATTGTAGGATTTTTTTATTTCTATCGATCTGTTCATTGTGTAGTTTATGTGGGCTATGGATTTGTTTAGATTTAAGCTATGACTTGTTTAATCATTGCAGAAATTTAAATCTTCATGAAACCTTGTGTTCAGATTTGTGAATGTATAAAAATACATTTTTGCTGTGTAGATGGGTCATATCTATATACATCAGTTCATAGTTTATAGATTCCGTGCCCCACTTGAAAATATGGCAGTGGTTTGAATTTGTATATGAATCAACATCTATTTCGATCTGAGTGAAATTGATGGTATAAATATATACACACATTGGATTTGATTTCACTATTTTCTTTGTACTGTCTAGGTGTAAGTATATATATATATATTTGATTCTTCTTAGCTGTCCATGGTGCGAATAGATGTTTGAATATCCATATATGTTTTTATCAGCTACATATTATACTATTTTCCTTAGCTGTTCATCCCTATATAATCTTGATGTATGACTATATATTTATATGTATATTTGGTTTGTTTCACCATTTCTTTTCTGTTCCTATTTCTGTTTCATGGTTTATGTCACCATTCATTCCACTGTTCCCATGTGTATGTGTTGCTATTTTGAGCTGCTCATACCATGTGCCTTAGCTGTTTGTTTTTATTTCTTTAGCAGATAAAGATCTATATAGATTTGATGTAACATATATTTGCTGTTTATTCACTGTTCGAATGTGTATATAAATTCATTTCCTATATAAAGATTTTGCTGTACCTATTTATATTTTCCATCAGCTATGTATTGTCTTATCTTATTAGCTATTCAACACATTTTTCTTTTCTTTATCTGTTCTAGATTTATTTTGCATATCTTCTATTGTCTGTGCCATGATCTTTCTTCTCTTTTCTGTTTCATGATCCCTTTTACAGTCTGCTCTTAGCTGTTATTTAAATATGAATATATACTTGTTTTTGTAACATTTTTAGTTGTTCAATTATATTTCCTATATACTAATAGGTTTACTGTTTTCTTTCAGCTAATTATCAGGGCGTATGGTTGACGTTCGCTGTCAACCTGGAAAGAAAATGTAACAACCCGGAATTTTTGGGGCCAATTTAAATTTTTTATTTTGGGAATTTAAAAGAAAATTGGATATTTAAAATAATTTATTTTAAATAATAATGGCTAAAAATTTAATTTTTAATCAAAAATAAAACAAATAAATTTATTTAATTATATAGGGAGTTTAAAATAGCACTACAGTTTGAAATTTTAAAGGTGTGGAATGATGAATGTTATATTTAATGATGATTGTTTTATTGAAAGCCAATATCTCATGTTAATTTAAATTTGATAAATCGTCATGTTAGTATACATTATACGTTAGAAATCAATTTTGTCCTATATGTTAAGAAATCAATTCTGGTCATTACTATTAGCAATCAATTCTGTCATCTATGATAAATAAATATGTCATTGATTAGTATAAATGTTGTAATAAATGAATATGTCATTGATTAGCATAACAAAAATTAACATTTTGTTAAGAGAATTTGTGTAATAACAAACGTCACATTTTTGTTAAGAGAATTTGTGTTAAACAAAATGACGTTTTTGATTGGAAATTTAGAAAGAATAATCAACTATAAATATACATGAGAATAAAAGATGAATGGAAACGTTAGGTAAATTAAATAGATTGTTATAAATGGATACAAGGCAAAATAAATAAAGAGTATTCTATGGAAAGCACTAATGGCTTAAAAGAATAAAAATCATGTATACTTATAACCATTCTCTCTCCTTTTCATTGTTATATACTTTTGAAATTCAAATAATAAAAAAAAATGTGCAATTATAGCATGTAATAAAAGAGAATGTAAGGAAATAAATTTGTCATAATAGTTGAAGTAAAAATAAACATTTTTGATAAGAAATGTTTACATATAAAATGTTATTTTATATGATATTAGAATTCACACAAATCGGCTAAGACAAAAATAAGCAATTTATATAAGAATGAAGTTATTAATATAAATCATAATGGGCAGGTTATAAATATAAATTGTAATGGACCCACGTGTATATTTTTATTCTTTTTATTCCTGTTTATCCAATTGAATACCTTCTTTTTTTTTTCCTTTTCTTATTCTATTTTGAAATTTGAATAGGAGAAGCGGGACCTAAAGGCTCAATTAATAATATAAGATTATTATAAATATTAGAATAAGAAAACCTAATCCCCTAAAAAAGTATACAGCAGCCACCTTCTATTTCAATGGCCGCCGATGCTCAAACCTTCTTCCTCCTTGTTCTTCTAATTTATTCAATAAATTCCAACACCTCAAAAGAAAAATTTAAAGAGAGGATCGAGCTCGATCAATTGAACGGTGGTGATCAACTTTCGAGAAGGTGGTGATCGATCATTGGTCGTCGGCCTGTATGGATGGGTGACAGCGACGTTTCAAGTGGAGGAGTGGGTTCACGAGGTACAGAAAATCGCGATGGAAGAAGCAGAACCATGACCCTTGTTTGATTAGCCAATAATTCAGTGAAACGAGTTGCGTTGTACTCATATCGTCAAACACTTCGCAATGGAACGGACAAGGACAAAAACGGAGACTGTTGGAAATTCAGATAAATACGACAGTGAGAAATTCTGCCTCTTTATTTATTTATTTTTATAATAAAAATTTTGATACTTGACCTGTTCTAGAAATTGTGTTGTGGAATTTTGTGTCGCTAAATTCCGTTGGTTATATATTTAATTTGGCTGATGACACTGTTATGCTGATATGTGAATTAGAATTACCATGGTTGTAATATAGGATTGTTGGAAATAATCATATCGTGTTTGTGACAATGGTTGAATTGTCATTTTGATTTAAATTAGATTCACCATGATCAAATTGTTGATTTTAATGGACAAGAATTAGGTTGTCTTTTTGGTTGAATTGGATTAAACAAAATCAAATGATGTTTTGCCAAACTAGAATAAAAACATTGATTTTTATTTGTTGACCTTGACATTGGAATATAATATGGACATATAATTATGATTTTTAAATTAAAAGATAAATAAAGTTTAAATCTTTATTTTTGTTTACAAAATTGAAATGCCAAATTTAATCTTCATTTTGCTTACAAAATAAAAAGCAAGTTTTTAATCTTTTATTTAGTTTACAATTGAAATGCCAATTTTAATCTTAGTTTTGCTTATAAAATACAAGCTTTATTTTTGTGAACAGAATAAAATCCAACTTTTACCCGTCACTTTGTTTACATAAAACAAAAGACAAATTTTTTTAAATAAAAAGAATTATTTTCATGTCATTTGGTGTACATAAGATGAGACAAAGTTTTGTAAACAAAATAAAAAGGATTATTTTGGGTCCATATTTGTTTGTTAAAACAAGAGGACATTTTCTACTTAATTTGTTTGTTGAAACAAAAGAACATTTTCACATAATTTGTTTGTTAAAGACAAAAAGGCATTTTTACTCAATTTTGTTGTTAAAACAAAAGACATAATTTTTAACACAATTTGTTAACAAGATAAAAGGACAAAGTTTTCATAAATTTTGGTTAATCAAATAAAAGACCATTTTAACATTAATTTTGATTAACAGTTAAAAGGACAATTTTTAACATTGTTTTGTTTACATAAAATAAAAGGACAATTTTTAATATTATTTTGTTAACATAGGTTTTAACATAGATTTTGTTAGTAAAACAAAAAGACAAAGATTTGTTTACATAATGAGAAGACAAAGTTTTTATACAAATTTGTTTACAAAATAAATGACAAAATTTTTACCTTGATTTTTATTCTCATCGTATTTTCTTAAATAAAAATTAGAATATTTATTCTTGCTTTGTTTATCTTGTTTACAAGCAAAATAAAAGATAATTTTAACATGAAATTTGATTGTAAAATAAAAGGCAAGTTTTTGTTTACATAAAACAAAAGAGCAATATTTTGTCAATTAATAAAAAAAAGGGACAAAGTTAACATTGTTTTGTTAATATATAAAGGATAAACTTTTATGCCATTGTGTAAACATAGGAACAGGATAAATTTTTATGTTGATTTTGTTAACAAAGAAAAGAAACAATCTTTACGTTAATTTTGTTAACATAGTAAAAGAACAAATTTTGCGCTCATTTTATTTGCAAAGTAAAGGAACAAGTTTAGTGCTCATTTTGTTAACAGAAATATAAAAGAGAAAATTTTGGTGTTTATTCTGTTTACAAATTAAAGAACAAAGTGTTACATTTATTTTGTGAATATAATAGAAGGGCAAGTTTAATCTTTATTTTACTCATAAAATAAAATGCAAGTTTAAAATCTTTATTTTCATTAACAAATAAAAATAAAGATGAGACCTTTATTGTGATTCATCAAAAGTACACCAAATCAGATATTATGTTGTTTATGTTAAATTAGTTGAAATGACACCAAACATTGTTGTGTTAAATTTTAGTTGTAATAACACCAATACATTGTTATGTTAAATTTTTGTTGTAATGACACAAAACCATCGTGTGTTAATTTATTTGTGATGACACAAAAACATCGTTGAGCTAATTTTAGTTGTAGTGACATAAATTACACCGTCATGTTTGTATAGTAGGAATGAATCAAAGATTGACATATAAATATATTTAGAAATGCTGATACTATGAAGGATATTCACATAAGCTATAGGAAATATTTATTTCAATGTATAAGAAATAAAAGGACATTTATATTTATTTCAATGTATAGGAAATAAACTAAAAAGTTATATTTTCCTATTGTAAAGAATAGAATAAAAAGTTAATTTTTTTTTTGTAAAGTAAAATAAAGGAAAAACATTTATTTACACTTAGGTAAATAAATAAGAAATATGATGCTTAAACACGAGGTTGGATTGAGTTGTGATGTAAACCTGCCCGGACCCGCCCGGCTGTCCAGTAGTCACAACAATACCTATCCAATGTGGCAGGTTTAAGCATATGTAAATTACTATAAATATTAAGTATAAATAAATAAAACATAGAAATAGGAATACACATATATTTACATTAGATAAATAAGAGATTAAATAAATTACATTTTTATATGTAATTAAAGAATATGTTTTACACTAAAAAGAAATTACATTTATATGTAATTAAGATTATAAGAACTAAATTACATTTTTATGTAATTAAGATTATAAGGGAGAAAATTATATTTTATGTAATAAATAATAATAATAATTATTATTATTATGTGCATAATTATTTATTTACATTTTCTTATGTAAATAAAAAGAATTAAAAGAATAATTATATGAATAGGATTTATTTACATTTTCTTATGTAAATAAAAAGAACCAATTTGTAAATAGTAATTATTTACATTTTCTTATGTATATAATAAAAAGGAAAGGTTAGAAAAGAATTAACATAAGATATTCTTTTTATGTTAAAAAGGAATATTAGAAAAGAATTAAAGAAATACAATTATTTATATTTACTATGTAAATAGGATTTACAAAGGAAATTGAAATTATTTATTTACAAATAGTGTAAATAAATATGAATAAGAAATTAGATACATTTATTTACAATTAATGTAAATAAATATAGTAAAAGTAAACCCTTTATTTACATTAGGTAAATAAATAAGGAAAAGATAAGAATATTTATTTACATATAGAAATAGAAAAAGTTACATTATTTTCTATGTTAAGGAAATAAATAGGAAACATTATTTTCTATGGAAAATAAAAAGAAGAGTTATATTTTCAATGTAAAGGAAAAAGAAATAAAAGACATTCATGTTTTATTTGTAAATATAAAGGAGAAGATTATTTTTATACAAAATAAAATATACTTTGTTGAAAACATTGTTTTTGTCGCATTAGAATTGGCGGAAAAAAAATATATATATATAAAAATGAAATGATTTAAAGTAATAAATTGTAATAGTGGAAAGCGCTACATGGTCTATACATATTTATATATATATATTATATAAATTAAAACTAAGCGAAACACGCGCGGTAGTTCACGTTTTGAAATCATAACTTTAAACGGTTATACCGAAAGATCCGACAGTTGAATTTTCCCAAAACTTGAACCGTTAGGACCGCTTTAGGAAGATCTTTCCAACGATATAAATTTCGTCAAAATCCAACGGTTAGATTTTAGGATATGTGTAAATCAAAATTGGCTGAAAACAGCGCCAGGGTCGCCCATCGACCCGAAGCGTCGTTAAATTAATTCTCGTTATCAAATATTAATAACGATATGAAATGTTTTCAAATTATATATATATATATATATATATATATATATGCGAGAATCATTTGAGAAGACCGAGTTCAATCTCATTTCAAATGATTATACGACGTTTTAAATCTAAGAGTTGAAGACGGCGATTGAAGACCGACGATCTTCACATCGAATGGGTAACTAGTGTTGAGGTCCTTGATTGATTTGCTCCCAAGACGGGGCTAAGATGGTAGTTATCCGGACGTAGTGTTGATTTGTACGGATTTGACTTTCGTCCAGACCCAGGGCATAAGTTTATAAATGGAATGTATGTCTGACGTTGTAGTCCCTTATACTACATTCGCTGATCTCTCTTAATATATATCTGTTTGGTGGTTAACACCCTTCTCTGAGACATATGAGCTTAGAGGTTATATATTGGTAGAAATCAATGGTATAGTATGGACTGACAATGTGGCATACTAAGATGCATTGATCAAGGCTTTTGTTGAAAAGCAGGGCCTTGTGGTTGATGATCAAAGCATAGTCTATTTAGGCATAGCTTTGTGTATATCGTGACTTCGCGAGCCTCACACCCCGGTATGAGTCAAAAACGGGATATGGACCGTAGGGAGTGCACACGTTTCTTTCTAGCTAGAGTGGTGTCAGCGACCTGCCAGCCCTGACATTTTACTTATGTGGATGATGGATTTTGAGGCGCCTCGTTATTTTTATAGGCCGTTGGTGGTCATACTATAGGTCCAAAGGGACCAGGGAACGTGTGTTCAGGCATAACTAATCCACTGCCCATAGGCGGGGACCGACCCTACCGCTTCCAAGGGTTCACTGCGGGGAATCCTGAGGCATTTGCTAGAGTGTCTCGAATCGGAGAGGATCTTGCCCCTAGCCTCGACTCATGATGGAATCCAAATTTCCAATACGCCCTTGCGGTTTTAATTGTAGAACTAGTATTGGCGACATGCTATATGGTAACCATGCCGTCTAGGATTGATACTTATGATTCAAATCTTTTTATTAAAACATATATACACTAATAATAATATCAAATCCGTTTTATACGTATCAAGCATCTTTTGACCATTATAAGGTAAAACCCTATCCTCTGGTGTGCGTTGCATTGTGTGATGGGACCTGGGTCTTATAATGGTTTCATTTTTCCAAAAAGACATTGCGTTATTTCTCGATTTACTTTAGTTTATGCACCGGCAATCCATTGGAGTAAACCCGTTCCGCGTTAGCGGCGTGGTCCTTGGATTTGCCTTATTACTATTAGTTAAACTAGTTAAGAATTCTCACACCAGTCCCATGACTGACTCGTAGTTTGTTTCACTTTGCAAACTCGGGTGCCCTCTTTTCCACACGGGCAGTCGAGTAGCTTTTTGCAGACATCTCTCTGTTTAGCAGGATCCTGGATCGAAGCCAAAGCTGTGTCCAGAGCTTAGAAGTCTTCCGCTGTTTAATGTATTAAATCTATTGTAATTTATCTTCCGCTGTAGTTTACTTTATTTGTACTCTGATATTCTGTACTCTGATGTTATATTATTATAATGTAATAAAAGTCTGTTGTTATTGTTCTGATGTATTGTATTCCCAAAGTTAAAGTATTCGAAGATTTCCAACCTTTGGGTCAGACCTGTGTGGTTTATGGTCAATTCAAAGAGCGGGAATTTCCGGGTCTTTACAGAAAACAAGGTGCGAAGAAAACTTATTTTGAAATGAATTGTTATGTCAAATTTTTCTTGTATTGTATAGACAAAATTATGTACTATTTTCTTTTGTTTTTTTGCCAAGAACATGTATAAGTTTTCATTGTGTTTTTCCCTTGGTACAACAATAATATATATATTGGTTTCTTTGTACTAATACTTCCAGCTTCATATGTATATACATTTCCCACTTTTATATGTATATTCCTATATTTGTTTGTTTCGTTTAGTTATTCTTTTATCGGTCTGTGAAGAGAATTCAGTTCATTGTTTAGAGCATGCAGCAATTTATATATAAAATGAATTGTCTTTACCCTTTCTTGTTTTCAGTTATACAAACAATGATGCACATGAATGTTTTGTTTCCTTTGCATTCGATTGGATAATACATATGTGTATGTTGTGAGGCTTTAAGTTGGATTATTATTTTAAAACCCATAAAATCTCAATATATTATCCATTAAATTCAAACAGTTAAATTATCGATAATAAATTTATATCGTTGTGTGTATTAAACAACATTTTTAATTAACAACAATATTGAATGTAAAACTCAGCATTTAAAGTTCTGGGTTTTAAATAACATTCCATTTATAATATTTAAAATTAATTAATTAAAATATTTGGCTACAAAATATGGGACGTTACATCTTGGGTGCCCAATTTTGTACGGGCAGTCAAGTAGTCGGGATTTACAGATATACTGGAAGAGATTGGAGCAGGAGGCTTTAGGATCATTCAGCTATTGTTTATTTCCGGTGTGTTGTAAGTGCTATACTTTGGAAATGATATGTATATTCAAGTACAAATTTATATTTCAAAATTTGATATATATCATATGTTATTCATTCCATTGTGAGGTTCGTGTTACTCTGATGTTGTGTTCTTCTTCTTCTTCTATTCTAAGTTTCTATCTTATCTATCCTCACCCTCTAAATTTGTAGTAACCCGTAACTTCCTCGGTAAGGAAAGAACGGATACTATTAGAACAACACACAAAAGAACGCAGACAGAAGAACATTTCATTGTATATTACAACAATTCCATCAGAATACAAGAATATACAGAGTAAGAATAAATATTACACAGAAAATATCAGAGATTACAATACATTAAATAGCAGCGGGAAATAATACAATACACAACTAGAAGTAATACACGGATACAGAGCTTTCCGAGTATCGTTCCAGCTGTAAATCTTCATATGTTTTAACTAGAAAATTAAATTAAACGTCAGGAGTTCTCACCGACTAGCTAAACTAAACGCCACGACTCTTCATATGAAGAAATCTTCGTCGTGCTCGCCGTTTTGTCAATTTCATTGTCCGTAGCCACTATATATATATAAAAATCATATTTTTATATTGTTGTTATGCATATAAAAACCACATTTTTAATTTTCTCTATAGGAATAAAAATCACATTTATATACCGCTACTACATAGATAAAAATTATATTTTTATTCTCTACATCATAAGGAAAAATCTAATTTCTTTATCATAAGGAAAAAAATCTAATTTCTTTATCATAAGGAAAAATCTAATTTCTTTATCATAAGGAAAAAAATCTAATTTCTTTATCATAAGGAAAAAATCTAATTTCTTTATCAATGAAAATCATAACTTTCAAGAACTAAAAATAAAATCAATGAAAATCATAACTTTCAAGAACTAAAAATAAACGTTTTCACAATGAAAAATCATATCTTTTCTAATATAAAATGTAGTCTTTCCTATACTAAAAATCACGTCTTTCTTTAAACATCGAATCTTTTCTTAAACAAAAGTTGAATCTTTTCTTAATTAAAACTATAATCTTTTCTATATTGAAACTAAAATCTAAAAGAAAACCTGATTTCTTTTTTTTCCTTTGAATTATTTACCTAAAAAAACATGAAAAGAAATAAATCGAGAGACTTACAGCCAATGGTTTGAGAGACGAGGGGGGGGGGGGAGGGAGGGCTGTTGGACGCGGGCGCCGGAATGTCAGAGGGGGGGTCTCACCGTGGCCTGCTGGCGGCGAAAATAGGAGGTTGGGGTTTTCGTGGGGGGGCGTCGATGGCTAGGGGTCGCGGTGGGGCAGAGGAGTTAGGGGGGGGGGGGGGTCTTCAGACGGCGCGCTCGAGGGGGGGGGTCTTCCGGCGGCGCGCTCAAGAGGGGCGGGGGGCGACGTGGATCGGCTTCTCCCCTTTTTTTCTTTTTCTTTTTCATTTTGAAATGATTCTGAACGGTTGGGGGGGGCTTAAGAGGAAAAGAAAGGTTTTTATTTATTATATTTTATTTAATTTATTTTCAAAAAGGTACTTTTTATTTCGACCTCGAAATCAAACCCACCGACTATCGTCCATAGCTAATTACCCTCATTCCGAACACAATGGGATATGTATCGTAAGCCGACTCTATCTTTTCGATCAGTTTTCGTCAAAATCAACCTATTACTCCATATATTGAATTTGAACGCACATTTCAATTTACTGGGGTCACATACTAACTCGAAAAATTCCCAAAAAATATTTTCTAGCTTCTTATTGACGATACGGTTCTAACAAAACTAATTTCGTCAAACTCCGAGACCGTTTGAAAAATGGCGATTTTCCAGTCGATTAAAATCAACTAAAACCGGTCAAATGCGTTTTCCTTTGCCACACTCATATATTGATTCAGAAAATTACGAATTTTGAAACCTAGCAATAACTAGACATACCGGATCCAACAAAAGTGGTTTCATCAAAAACTGAGGTCGTCTGCAAAATTCCCATTTTAAGGGCCGAAATTCAATGGCGACTATTCAGAATTTTCAACTGGACATAACTTTTGATTCCCGCTATGAAATTTTGATTTCTCGGATTCGTCTGAAGGATATTCTCAAATATATTCAAATATTTTTGGTTTCGCTAAAATCCGGTTTATTTTGCACCCAGTACATCCATTTGAACTTTGAAATCGAATTTTCGAACTACCGCGCCATTTTCAGTTCCTTTTATAATTTAAAATAAATATTTATCTTCTAACGACAATCTATATAAATATATACGTTTTAATTCTATTCAAAATAAATTTCTCGTCGTTAATATTTAAAATAAATCATTTTAAATATTCAAATTTCGCTAAAATTGCCAGAATAAAAATTTTAAATTGGCCTAGATTTCCGGGTTATTACAATCTCCCCCGCTTAAAACTTTTCGTCCCCAAAAAGGAACGAAGCCAAAAGTTGTTTCACAAACCAACTCAACTTTCAGTATTTTCACTATGGCTTAAGTTCTTCAACTTTTCAGTTCCTAAGAACTTTTCGAATTTTTCAAAAATTTGGCTAACAATCTAAATTTTCGAAAAATTTCGCCATAACCTCCCCAGCACCGGGGACTTCAGGATATTTCATATAGCCTCCCATGGCCTTCTTCAATACAAAAGAAAAAGAAAATGCCAAGCGGCTAGCCAATCGGCTCACAAAATCATCCAAAACCCAAGAAATACAATAAACATGTACCTATTTGTAGGGCAAACAATTTTATTCCTCTTCTCTAGCCTCCTTGCTATGAACTATTCAATGTAAGTACAAGTATAAGCAAGCAAATGCGAATAATTTTCAATAAAATTGACTATTTGGTTCAAATTGGCTAAATGGTTCAAATTTATAAATCAAACAATAATCAAACAACACAATCAATAATCAATCAGTTGATTAGCTTTTCAAATTCATAATTTTGATATATAGTCAAAAAATCAGATTTTTGATGCCAAATCACAACAATAAGCCCTATCTAATTTTGGTTCTCACACCAGTCAATAGGAAATATATAAATATCACACCTTCGAAACTCGAATGCCAATTCTGATGATGTTCGAACTATAGCGATCATCAGAACCGTCTCCGGGCGACTAGAGTGTGATTCTATATCTATCCAGTATATTAAGACTTCGAATACACGCGGATCAGACGTATATGCAAAATCTTTATATACTGGATTGTCCAAATCAATATAAATTAATATTCAAACACGTATAATTGATTTAAATTTTCAAAACAAAATTCGTTTTCAATTTAAAAATATACTCTTCACACTCGTTCTAGGATACTACTGATCCCTTCTCTAACGAGTCATTCCCATTGGATATTACAAATCCAATTTCTGATGAATTCTTTCGTATGGTTCTAATGTGTCTTGTTCTCTGAGCTTTGTAAACCAAAGCTCTGATACCAAATGTAGTAACCCGTAACTTCCCCGGTAAGGAAAGAACAGATACTATGTGAACAACACACAAAAGGACAAAGACAGAAGAACATTTCATTGTATATTACAACAATTCCATCAGAATACAAGAATATACAGAGTAAGAATAAATATTACACAGAAAATATCAGAGATTACAATACATTACATAGCAGCGGAAAATAATACAATACACAACTAGAAGTAATACACGGATACAGAGCTTTCCGAGTATCGTTCCAGCTATAAATCAGTATCCTGTGAATATAAATCTGCAAAATTAAAACTACTAGTTGCCCGTGTCAAAATAAGGTCACCCAGAGTTTAGGTTCAAATAATAAACTCCAAGTCAGTAATGGGACTGGTGTGAGAACTAAAACTGTTATTAATCTTTATTTTTAAAGTTTGGTAAATCAAGGGACCACGCCGTATAACACGGAATGGGTTTCCTCCCAAGAATACCAGTGCATAAAACAAACAGCGCAATGCTAAATAAAGAAAAATGAAGTTATTATAAGACCCAAGTCCCATCACACATTGCAACACAAGCCGGAGGATAGGGTTTTTACCTAATAATAGCCCAAGAACGCTTGATATGCAAAATTTCATGTTTTAATTCTTAATCAGACTCCAACCGTAAATTAGTAAGAGAACGATTCCCTAAGTATTAACCCCGAAGGCCGAAACCAACATCAGACCAATACCCAGGAAATCACCCTTCGTAGCTCGTTTCCAGTAAGTTTCTGATTTTATATACAATCATAAATATCAATCATAGACGGCATGAGCGCCCCATCCCACTATGTCGCCATATATAGGATTACAACTAAAACCGAAACGTCACATATTGGAAGTTGGTTTATCATTTATGTTATAAACCGAGGCTTGGGATCATCCTCACCGATTCGAGACTGTCTAGTCCGAGCCTCAGGATCAGAGATCGAGTGACCCTTTGATCCTCAGGGCCAGTCCACCGATGTGGATTAAACTTAAACCCTGAACATGCGTTTCCTCGCCCTATTGGGAGTAAATGAGCCAACGAATGACTCCATCGGCTTTACATAGTCACCGATATATCTGAGGCGTCTCGCAATAGCAACAACCACATAAGTCAAACTCGTCAGGGCATGTAAAACCACTGACGCCACTTCTAGCTAGAAAGAAATGCATGCCCTCCCTAACGTCCTCTCCCGTTTTTGTTTCACACCGGGGTGTGTGGCTCGCGAATCAATGCTACACAAAGCTATTCCACACAGGCAGTGCTTTGATCATCAACCACAAGACTTTGCTTTTCAGCAGAAGTCTTGATCAATTGCCACTTAGGCATGCCATACAGGCAATTCACTCCATGCGATGGATATCCATCAATATATAACCCCTGAGCTCGTACGTCTCAGAGAAGGGCGTTAAGCAAGAGAATAAATTCTCCGTCGCCAAACAGATATATATTTAATAGAAATCAATCACACAGACTTAAATCCAATGTCAGATACACCGTCCATTTACAAGTTCGTTATGGGTCTGAACGAAACCGGAGGCACCTAGTACCCCGCATATCCATCGATCTCCAAGTACGTCTGGACGATCACCAACTGATTACCTCCTCTTGGGTGTACGACCCAATCAAGATCATCAGTAATTATCTAAATGACGTGAAGACATCCGGTCTTCAACCATCATCTTCATCTTCGACTAATCGTCGAATTAGTTATTCAGAATGGGATAAACCCGGTCTTTCTGAATAACTTGCGTATATAATAAACAAGTGTTACACAAACACAACATACGCCTCATTCCAATTCATCAGTCACTCACCGTAAATTAGCAAGAGAATAATTCCCCAAATATTAAACCCGAAGGCCGAAACCAACATCAGATCGATACCCAGGAAACCATTCTTCTTAGCCAAGCTACAATTAGTTTCTAAATTTCACATTCTTAGGGATAGGTTCCTATTAATTTTATCAAAGATAAATTCTTTTAAATTTATTCTTTGATCTTCCTATGAATATCACTTCAAACTAGTCGGGATTAACGAACCTTACCGAAGTAATCGTTTGTTTTATTTCCCAATCCCAACCTATTTATCCCATGAAGTAAAACTGGTCATACTTCATATCTAACACCATGGTGTTATCAGTAAATTCAATTACCATTCACGTTCAAATTTAATTAAAGATTTAACTACCGTCTGGAGTAAAACTGGTGGTACTCCATTCTCGATCTTTTCAATCTAATTAAAGATTCATTAAAACTCCACTTATTTTTAATCTTTGACTGGGTTAAAGAATCGGTGTCATTTAAAACACGGTTCACGATGAACCCCAAAATCACATCACATTTCAATCAGTCCCTAACCGTAAATTAGCAAGTGAGCAATTCCCTAAGTATTAACCCCGAAGGCCAAAACCGACATCAGATCAATTCCCCAGAAACCATTCAACTTAACTAATCTCCCGCTAGTTTCTGATTTTCTTAACTCCTTTGGGTATAAGAACAGTATTATTGAAGATACCATTCACGACAACCCAAAATCACATTCCATTAATTATCGGGTTAAAGAACAAGTGTTATTTAAAACACTGTTCACGATAAACCCAAAAATCAATACCAATTCAATTCCAATTAAATATCATTTAATTGGTACACTTCATTAAATCTAAATAAAATATTTAATCTTTTTCTCAACTGGGTTTAGGAATAGTGTCAATGAAGACACGTTTACGACAAACCCAAATCACATTTAATATTAAATACAAGTCTCTGAATAGAAAATATATCGGCTTATATTCAATATCAAACCCTACGACCAACGAATATCGTATTGGAAATAACGATATAAATATATCTTTCAAATTCCCATAAAACATCTGTACTATCACGAAATCCAACATCGAAATATTCCAAAGACAATTTCGATTCAAATCCACTCCAATTCAATTATTGGAAATTCTGGTTACTTTTAAAACCATTTTCAAATTCAATTTATTTATTTCAAAAATAAATTGATTTTAATTCTAGTTCAAAACTAGTTCATTTCGATAAAAATCTATTTTTATCTTTTCAAATATGGAGTTTTTCATCCCAATTCTTCACAAATCATTTCTTATGATTTTACACAAATTATTATTATTTTTAATAATTTTGTCAAGGCCCGTACAGTCGATTTCCATCAACGGCCAACGAACTGCACTTACAACGACCTTTTCCAAATTTGATTTGGACATAATTCCAAATCAAACTGTTAGATTTCAAATTTCTAATATTTGTTAGAAAGCTCTTTTCGATACGAACCCAACGGTTCCAGTTTTCGGAGAATCCGACGGTCGGATCTCCCGTAATATCCATTCGAAGTCAATGGTCGAAATTTGCGAACTGCCACAGCGGGCGCGTTCTATTAAGGCCATTATATATATGTAATATATATATAATATTTCGTCGATTTCCTTTGAAAACGTATTTTATAAATCGTTTTAAATTCGTTTTCAAAACGATTTCAACTTCATATTCAATTTCTAATCAAAATTGAATATTTGCTTATAAATTCGTTTTAAATTCATTTCAAATTGATTTCAATTCAAATCGATTTTTAATTCAATTTCAGTTTGTTTTCAATTCAATTTCAATTCGAATTCATTTATATTCAATTTCAATTCTAATTCAATTCTATTCACTTTCAATTCGAATTCATTTCTATTCAATTCGAATGCATTTCAAATTGATTTCCATTCAATTTCAATTTGATTCGAATTCATTTTATTTTCAATTCGAATTCTAATTCGTTTCAATTCAATTCGAATCCTAATTCGTTTCAATTCAATTCTAATTCTAATTCGTTTCAATTCAATTTAATTCGAATTTCATTTCAAAATATTCGATTTTGAAATCACTTTTCAATATTTATTAAAATAACGAATATAATCGATATAAATATCGTTCGTGTCAAAATAGCGCATATCTAATCAACACGGCTTTATATATTTCTATTAAAAATATTTAATTTCAAAACTGGAATGTGGCCCAATCAACTACCATAGATTTTATTTCTATGGATTTCCATACAACTCATGTATATATCAACAATGACAAATAATCAACCATCATCCATAGTGCATTCTACACTGTATAGGCATCAAATATAAATATTTAATGCTCATAACAGTCTGTCAATCAATCGATCGACATACAACTAATTATTGGGATTAGTGTATGTCATTTATCATCCCAATACCCGTGCGGGGTTTCAAACAATCAAAAACAGATTTTATTTGTGCTGTTGGGCGATGTGTAAAATTTGTCGTCCCAATCAATATCAGTCAAATGGGTGTATATAAACAAATCATTCAATTTGTTAATATTATTCATTTCATATACACGTTAAAAATTCTATTTTTAACAATAAAAATATTTTTATTTCAACCCACTTCACACAATCAACTACACATCAAAACCAAACAAACAAGCAAACAAGCCGTCCATGGTCTGTGGACGAACGGGTATCGGGTGCTACTAAACACCGTCTGCATCCTAGTATATATTTTAACTAGAAAATTAAATTAAACGTGAGGAGTTCTCACCGACTAGCTAAACCAAATGCCACGACTCTTCATATGTAGAAATCTTCGTCGTGCTCGCCTTTTTGTCAATTTCATTGTCCGTAGCCACTATATATATATATATATATATAAAAATCATATTTTTATATTGTTGCTATGCATATAAAAATCACATTTTTAATTTTCTCTATAGGAATAAAAATCACATTTTTATACCACTACTACATAGATAAAAATTATATTTTTATTCTCTACATCATACGGAAAAATCTAATTTCTTTATCATAAGGAAAAAAATCTAATTTCTTTATCATAAGGAAAAATCTAATTTCTTTATCATAAGGAAAAAAATCTAATTTCTTTATCATAAGGAAAAAATCTAATTTCTTTATCAATGAAAATCATAACTTTCAATAACTAAAAATAAACGTTTTCACAATGAAAAATCATATCTTTTCTAATATAAAATGTAGTCTTTCCTATACTAAAAATCACGTCTTTCTTTAAACATAGAATCTTTTCTTAAACAAAAGTTGAATCTTTTCTTAATTAAAACTATAATCTTTTCTATATTGAAACTAAAATCTAAAAGAAAACCTGATTTCTTTTTTTTTTTCCTTTGAATTATTTACCTAAAAAAACATGAAAAGAAATAAATCGAGAGACTTACAGCCAATGGTTTGAGAGACGAGGGGGGGGGAGGGAGGGCTGTTGGACGCGGGCGCCGGAATGTCAGAGGGGGGGTCTCGCCGTGGCCTGCTGGCGGCGAAAATAGGAGGTTGGGGTTTTCGTGGGGGGGGGGGCGTCGATGGCTAGGGGTCGCGGTGGGGCAGAGGAGTTGGGGGGGGGGGGAGTCTTCAAACGGCGCGCTCAAGAGGGGGGGTCTTCCGGCGGCGCGCTCAAGAGGGGCGGGGGGCGATGTGGATCGGCTTCTCCCCTCTTTTTCTTTTTCATTTTGAAATGATTCTGAACGGTTGGGGGGGGCTTAAGAGGAAAAGAAAGGTTTTTATTTATTATATTTTATTTAATTTATTTTCAAAAAGGTACTTTTTATTTCGACCTCGAAACCAAACCCACCGACTATCATCCATAGCTAATTACCCTCATTCCGAACACAATGGGATATGTATCGTAAGCTGACTCTATCTTTTCGATCAGTTTTCGTTAAAATCAACCTATAACTCCATATATTGAATTTGAACGCACATTTCAATTTACTGGGGTCACATACTAACTCGAAAAATTCCCAAAAAATATTTTCTAGCTTCTTATTGACGATATAATTCTAACAAAACTAATTTTGTCAAACTCCGAGACCGTTTGAAAAATTGCGATTTTCCAGTCGATTAAAATCAACTAAAACCGGTCAAATGCGTTTTTCCTTTGCCACACTCATATATTGATTCAGAAAATTACGAATTTTGAAACCTAGCAATAACTAGACATCCCGGATCCAACAAAAGTGGTTTCGTCAAAAACTGAGGTCGTTTGCAAAATTCCCATTTTAACGGCCGAAATTCCATGGCGACTATTCAGAATATTCAACTGGACATAACTTTTGATTCCTGCTATGAAATTTTGATTTCTCGGATTCGTTTGAAGGATATTCTCAAATATATTCAAATATTTTTGGTTTCGCTAAAATCCGGTTTATTTTGCACCCGGTACATCCATTTGAACTTTGAAATCGAATTTTCGAACTACCGCGCTATTTTTAATTCCTTTTATAATTTAAAATAAATATTTATCTTCTAACGACAATCTATATAAATATATACGTTCTAATTCTATTCAAAATAAATTTCTCGTCGTTAATATTTAAAATAAATCATTTTAAATAATCAAAATTCGCTAAAATTGCCAGAATAAAAATTTTAAATTGGCCCAGATTTCCGGGTTATTACAATCTCCCCCGCTTAAAACTTTTCGTCCCCAAAAAGGAACGAAGCCAAAAGTTATTTCACAAACCAACTCAACTTTCAGTATTTTCACTATGGCTTAAGTTCTTCAACTTTTCAGTTCCTAAGAACTTTTCGAATTTTTCAAAAATTTGGCTAACAATCTAAATTTTCGAAAAATTTCGCCATAACCTCCCCTGCACCGGGGACTTCAGGATATTTCATATAGCCTCCCACGGCCTTCTTCAATACAAAAGAAAAAGAAAAAGCCAAGCGGCTAGCCATTCGGCTCACAAAATCATCCAAAACCCAAGAAATACAATAAACATGTACCTATTTGTCGGGCAAACAATTTTATTCCTCTTCTCTAGCCTCCTTGCTATGACCTATTCAATGTAAGTACAAGTATATGCAAGCAAATGCGAATAATTTTCAATAAAATTGACTATTTGGTTCAAATTGGCTATATGGTTCAAATTTATGAATCAAACAATAATCAAACAACACAATCAACAATCAATCAGTTGATTAGCTTTTCAAATTCATAATTTTGATATATAGTCAAAAAATCTGATTTTTGATGCCAAATCACAATAATAAGCCCTATCTAATTTTGGTTCTCACACCAGTCAATAGGAAATATATAAATATCACACCTTCGAAATTCGAATGCCAATTCTGATGATGTTCGAACTATAGCGATCATCAGAACCATCTCCAGGCGACTAGAGTGTGATTCTATATCTATCCAGTATATTAAGACTTCGAATACACACGGATCAGACGTATATGCAAAATCTTTATATACTGGATTGTCCAAATCAATATAAATTAATATTCAAACACGTATAATTGATTTAAATTTTCAAAACAAAATTCGTTTTCAATTTAAAAGTATACTCTTCACACTCGTTCTAGGATACTACTGATCCCATCTCTAACGAGTCATTCCCATTGGATATTACTAATCCAATTTCTGATGAATTCTTTCGTATGGTTCTAATGTGTCTTGTTCTCTGAGCTTTGTAAACCAAAGCTCTGATACCAAATGTAGTAACCCGTAACTTCCCCGGTAAGGAAAGAACGGATACTATGAGATCAACACACAAAAGGACACAGACAGAAGAACATTTCATTGTATATTACAACAATTCCATCAGAATACAAGAATATATAGAGTAAGAATAAATATTACACAGAAAATATCAGAGATTACAATACATTACATAGCAGCGGAAAATAATACAATACACAACTAGAAGTAATACACGGATACAGAGCTTTCCGAGTATCGTTCCAGCTATAAATCAGTATCCTGTGAATATAAATCTGCAAAATTAAAACTACTAGCTGCCCGTGTCAAAATAAGGTCACCCAGAGTTTAGGTTCAAATAATAAACTCCAAGTCAGTCATGGGACTGGTGTGAGAATTAAAACAGTTATTAATCTTTATTTTTAAAGTTTGGTAAATCAAGGGACCACGCCGTATAACACGGAATGGGTTTCCTCCCAAAAATACTAGTGCATAAAACAAACAGCGCAACGCTAAATAAAGAAAATTGAAGCTATTATAAGACCCAGGTCCCATCGCACAATGCAACGCAAGCCGGAGAATAGGGTTTTTACCTTATAATAGCCAAAGAATGTTTGATACTCTAAATTTCATGTTTTATTTCTTAATCAGACTCCAACCGTAAATTATTAAGAGAAACATTCCCTAAGTATTAAACCCGAAGGCCGAAACCAACATCAAACCAATACCCAGGAAACCACCCTTCTTTGCTCGTTTCCAGTAAGTTTCTGATTTTATATACAATCATAAATATCAATCATAGACGGCATGAGCGCTCCATCCCACTATGTCGCCATATATAGGATTACAACTAAAACCGAAACGTCACGTATTGGAAGTTGGGTTATCATTTATGTTATAAACCGAGGCTAGGGATCATCCTTACCGATTCGAGACTGTCTAGTCCGAGCCTCAGGATCAGAGCTCGAGTGACCCTTTGATCCTCAGGGCCAGTCCACCGATGTGGATTAAACTTAAACCCTGAACATGCGTTTCCTCGCCCTATAGGGAGTAAATGAGCCAACGAATGACTCCATCGGCTTCACATAGTCACCGATATATCTGAGGCGCCTCGCAATAGCAACAACCACATAAGTCAAACTCGTCAGGGCATGTAAAACCACTGATGCCACTTCTAGCTAGAAAGAAACGCATGCCCTCCCTGACGTCCTCTCCCATTTTTGGTTCACACCGGGGTGTGTGGCTCGCGAATCAATGCTACACAAAGCTATTCCACACAGGCAGTGCTTTGATCATCAACCATAAGACTTTGCTTTTCAACAGAAGTCTTGATCAATTGCCACTTAGGCATGCCATACAGGCAATTCACTCCATGCGATGGATATCCATCAATATATAACCCCTGAGCTCGTATGTCTCAGAGAAGGGCGTTAAGCAAGAGAATAAATTCTCCGCCACCAAACAGATATATATTTAATAGAAATCAATCACACAGACTGAAATCCAATATCAGATACACAGTCCATTTACAAGTTCATTCTGGGTCTGAATGAAACCGGAGGCACCTAGTACCCCGCATATCCATCGATCTCCAAGTACGTCTGGACGATCACCAACTGATTACCTCCTCTTGGGTGTATGGCCCAATCAAGATCATCAGTAATTATCCAAACGTTGTGAAGACCTCCGGTCTTCAAACATCGTCTTCATCTTCGACTAATCGTCGAATCAATTATTCAGAACAGGATAAACCCGGTTTTTCTAAATAACTTGCGTATATAATAAAAAAGTGTTACACAAACACAACATACGCCTCATTCCAATTCATCAGTCACTTACCGTAAATTAGCAAGAGAATAATTCCCCAAATATTAACCCCGAAGGCCGAAACCAACATCAGATCGATACCCAGGAAACCATTCTTCTTAGCCAACCTACAATTAGTTTCTAAATTTCACATTCTTAGGGATAGGTTCCTATTAATTTTACCAAAGAAAAATTCTTTTAAATTTATTCCTTAATCATCCTTTGAATATCACTTCAAACTAGTAGGGATTAACGAACCTTACCGAAGTAATCATTTTTTTATTTCCCAATCCCAACCTATTTATCCCATGAAGTAAAATTGGTCATACTTCATATCTAACACCACGGTGTTATCGGTAAATTCAATTACCATTTCACGTTCAAATCTAATTAAAGATTTAACTACCGTCTGGAGTAAAACTGGTGATACTCCATTCTCGATCTTTTCAATCTAATTAAAGATTCATTAAAACTCCACTTAATTTTAATCTTTGACTGGGTTAAAGAATTAGTGTCATTTAAAACACGGTTCACGATGAACCCCAAAATCAGATCACATTTCAATCAGTCCCTAACCATAAATTAGCAAGTGAGCAATTCCCTAAGTATTAACCCCGAAGGCTGAAACCGACATCAGATCAATACCCCAGAAACCATTCAACTTAACTAATCTCCAGTTAGTTTCTAATTTTCTTAACTCCTTTGGGTCTAAGAACAGTATTATTGAAGATGCCATTCACGACAACCCGAAATCACATTACATTAATTATCAGGTTAAAGAACAAGTGTTATTTAAAACACTGTTCACGATAAACCCAAAAATCAATACCAATTCAATTCCAATTAAATATCATTTAATTGGTACACTTCATTAAATCTAAATAAAAGATTTAATCTTTTTCTCGACTGGGTTTAAGGACATTGTTAATGAAGACACCGTTCATGACAAAGCCAAATCGCATTTGATATTAAATACAAGGCTCTGAATAGAAAATATATCGGCTTATATTCAATATCAAATTCTACGACCAACAAATATCGTATTGGAAATAACGATATAAATATATCTTTCAAATTCCCATAACAATGTTTATATCATCACGAAATCCAACATAGAAATATTCCAAAGACAATTTCGATTCAAATCCATTCCAATTCAATTATTGGAAATTCTGGTTACTTTTAAAACCATTTTCAAATTTAATTTATTTATTTCAAAAATAAATTGATTTTAATTCTAGTTCAAAACTAGTTCATTTCGATAAAAATCTATTTTTATCTTTTCAAATATGGACTTTTTCATCCCAATTCTTCACAAATCATTTCTTATGATTTTACACAAATTATTATTATTTTTAATAATTTTACCAAGGCCCGTACAGTCGATTTCCATCAACGGCCATCGAACTGCACTTACAGCGACCTTTTCCAAATTTGATTTGGACATAATTCCAAATCCAACCGTTAGATTTCAAATTTCTAATATTCGTTAGAAAGCACTTTTCGATACGAACCTAACGGTTCTAGTTTTAGGAGAATCCGACGGTCGGATCTCCCGTAATATCCATTCGAAGTCAATGGCCGAAATTCGCGAACTGCCTTAGCGCGGCGGGATCTATCCAGGCCATTATATATATATATATATATATATATATATATATATATATATATATATATATATTTGTAACAACCCGAAAATCTGGGCCAGTTTAAAATTTTTATTTTGGCGATTATAGCGAATTTTGAATATTTAAAATAGATTATTTTAAATATAATCGACGAGAAATTTATTTTGAATAGAATTCGAACGTATATATTATACGCGTCGTCGTTAGAATATAAATATTTATAAATAATTATAAATAGAATTGAAAATGGCGCGGTAGTTCGATAATTCGATTTCAAACTTCAATTGAATGTACCGGGTGCAAAACAATCCGGATTTTAGTGAAACCAAAAATGTTGGGATCTAATTGATGATATCTTTCCAACGATTCCGAATAATCGAAATTTGATAGCGGGAATCAAAAGATATGTCCAGTTGAAAATTCTGAATAGTCGCTATGGAATTCAGGCCCTTAAAAATGGAAATTTTGCAAATGACCTCGGATCTCGACGAAACCAGTTTTGTTGGGTCCGTGATGTTAAACTATTGCTAGGTTTCAAGTTTCATAATTTTTCGAATCAATATGTGAGCGTGGCAAAGAAAAACGCGTTTTGACCATTTCAGTTGATTTTAATCAACTGGAAATTGGCCATTTTTCATACGGTCTCAGAATTCGACGAAACTAGTTTTGTTAGGACCGCATCGTCAATACGAAGCTAGAAAATATTTTTATGAAATTTATAGAGTTAGTATGTGACCCCGGTAATTCGAAATGTACGTTTAAAATTCAATATAGTGATTTAAATGTAAATTCAACGGAAACTGATTCAAACAGTCGAATCAGCTTGCGATACATATCCCATTGTGTTCGGAATGGGGGTATTACGTTAGGGATGACAGTCGTTGGACCCAGTTCGGTGTTCGTATGTAAAAGTCAACTTTTAATAATAATAAAATAATAATATAAATAAATAAATAAAAACCCTTTTCTCCCTTAAACCCTCTGGCCCCCTCCCCCGTTTAGTTTCAGATTCAATAGTATAAAAAAAAAAAAGAAAAAAAAAACCCCTAGTTCGCGACGCCCGCCGACCCCCCCCCTGAAGCGCCGCCGCCCATCACCGCCCCCTCCCTCGTACAACGAGCCCCACCGAAGCCCCCCCCAGATCGAACGAGCCCCATCGAAGCCCCCCCAGATCGCACGAGCCCCACCGAAGCCCCCCCTAGTTCGCGACGCCCGCCGACCCCCCCCCCCCCCTGAAGTGCTGCCGACGCCTTCTTTCCCCCCCCCCCCCCTCTTCGCAGAACTGTAAGTGATTTTATTTTTTTTTCTTTTATTTTTAAATTCAGTATACTGATGATTTTTAAATAAATAGAAAACTGATTTTAACATAAATAGAAAACTGATTTTAACATATTTAGAAAACTAATTTTAACATATTTAGAAAACTAATTTTAACATATTTAGAAAACTGATTTTGTCATAATTTAAAAACTAATTTTATTTTGAGTTATAAAAGATGTGATTTTTGAGATATAAAAGATTTGACTTTTTTTTCTGATTAGAGAATAAAGATAGGATTTTTTATCTAAGAAAAAGTTCATATTTTTGTTTAGAAAAAGATCGTAGTTTTGATTTAGGAAAAAATTAGATTTTTGATTTAGAAAAGATTAGATTGTTATTTCTATAAAGACTAGATTTTTATTCAATTAAAAATAGAATTTTTATATATTGAACTTCGATAGAAAAAATTCGATTTTTATATATTGAACTTTGAAATAAAAATTCGATTTTTATATATTGAACTTTGAAATAAAAATTCGATTTTTATATATTGAACTTTGAAGAAAAAATTCGATTTTTATATATTGAACTTTGAAATAAAAATTCGATTTTTATATATTGAACTTTGAAGAAAAAATTCGATTTTTATATATTGAACTTTGAAATAAAAATTCGATTTTTATATATTGAACTTTGAAATAAAAATTCGATTTTTATATATTGAACTTTGAAATAAAAATTCGATTTTTATATATTGAACTTTGAAATAAAAATTCGATTTTTATATATTGAACTTTGAAATAAAAATTCGATTTTTATAAAGGTGAAATCTTTAAATTAGAAAAGGCGAAATATTTGAAAAGGCGAGATCTTTATATAGAAAATAGCGAAGTAAAAATATGATTTTTATAAATATTGAATAGAAGTAAAAAAAATTCAATTTTTATATATATAGTGACTACGGGCAACGAAGATGACGAAGATGCGATAGCAATGAAGATTTCTATCAATGAAGTGCCGTGGAGCTAGGATAGCAATCGGTGAGAATTTCTCACCTTTCAAATTTATTTTCTAGTTATATATATACACTAGGATGCAGACGGTGCTTAGTAGCACCCGACACAATCGTCCACAGACCATGGACTTGTTTGTTTGGCTGTTTGGTTATTGATTGCGATATTGGTTTGAATGTGGTTTGTGGTGTGAAAAATCGAATCGATAAATTGGTTAGGATTAGACGTGCGCCGTTATAAGGCGAAGGAGTAAGGCTAGGTTAGACTCTTACTCCAAATTTTGTGGTTTGCATAACGAAATTGATTTGATTGATGTGTGAATGGCGTGGGCCTTCACTAGACCGGGGATAAGGCTAGGCCTCGTCCCGTTTCTAGTATCGTGCCGTTATGCCGCCGAAATTTTCTAAAATATGTTAGAAAAATAAAAATATCATTTTATCGAATGAAATGAATTGAATAGAAATTCATATGTTGAAATAAAATGTTTTATCGTTAAAAATATAATTTTTAACGTGAAAGTGAATAAATAAATATTTATAAACAAATCGGCCGATTTGTTTATATACACTGATTTGACGGATATTGATTGGGACGATATATTTTACACATCGCCCAACTGCACGAATAAAATATTTGTTTGATTGTTTGAAACCCCACACGGGTGTTGGGATGAAACTTGAAGTTCACTCATCCTGATTGATTAAATATGTCGATCGATTGATTGACAAGCTGCTATAAGCGTTAAATGTCTATATTTGATGCTTATACAGTGTAGTGCACTTTGGTTGATGGTTGATTATTCATCGTTGTTGATATATACATGTGTTGTAGAAAATCCATATAATTAACATTATATGGTAATTGATTGGGCCTCATTCCAGTTTCAAAAAAAGAAATATTTGAAATAGAAATATTTGAAATAGAAATATTTGAAATAGAATATTTGAATATTGAAATATGTGAAGCCGTGAGGATTAGATTGACGCCATTTTGACGTGAACGATATTTATATCGATTTTATTCATTTTAAAATGAATATTGAAAAACAATTTCGAAATCGAATATTTTGAAATGAAATGAATTGAAAACGATTTCGAAATGAGTTGAATTGAAAACGATTTCGAAATGAATTGAATTGAAAACGATTTCGAAATGAAATGAATTGAAAACGATTTCGAAATGAATTGAATTGAAAACGATTTTGAAATGAAATGAATTGAAAACGATTTCGAAATGAATTGAATTGAAAACGATTTCGAAATGAATTGAATTGAAAACGATTTCGAAATGAATTGAATTGAAAACGATTTCGAAATGAAATGAATTGAAAACGATTTCGAAATGAATTGAATTGAAAACGATTTTGAAATGAAATGAATTGAAAACGATTTCGAAATGAATTGAATTGAAAACGATTTCGAAATGAATTGAATTGAAAACGATTTCGAAATGAATTGAATTGAAAACGATTTCGAAATGAATTGAATTGAAAACGATTTCGAAATGAATTGAATTGAAAACGATTTCGAAATGAATTGAATTGAAAACGAATTCAAATTGAATTGAAAGCGAATTGAAATGAATTCAAATTGAATTGAAATTTGAATTGAATTGAAATGAATTTTAAAACGAATTTATAAGAAAGAATTCAATTTTGATTTGAATTGAAATGGAAGTTGAAGTTGCTTTTGAAACGAATTTAAAACTATTTATAAAATTCGTTTTAAATAGAATCGACGAAATATATATTATATATATTATATATATAATATAATGGCCTGAATAGAACGCGCCGCGCCGCGGCAGTTCGTAAATTTCGACCATTTATTTCAAACGGACATTACGGGAGATCCGACCGTCGGATTCTCCTAAAACCGGAACCGTTGGGTTCGTATCGAAAAGAGCTTTCTAACGAATGTTAGAAATTTGAAATCTAACGGTTGGATTTGGAGTTACGTCCAAATCAAATTCGAAAAAGGTCGCTGTAAGTGCAGTTCGATGGCCATTGATGGAAATCGACTGTACGGGCCTTGATAAAATTATTAAAAATAGTAATAATTTGTGTAAAATCATAAGAAATGATTTAGAAAGAATTGGGATGAAAAACTCCATATTTGAAAAGATAAAAATAGATTTTTATCGAAATGAACTAGTTTTGAACTAGAATTATAATTCTATTTATTTTTTTTTATAAATAAATTGAATTCGAAAAGGGTTTTAAAAATAACCAAAATTTCCAATGATTGCATTGGTGTGGATTTGAATCGAAATTGTCTTCGGAATATTTCGATGTTGTAATTCGTGATTATACAGGTGTTGTTATGGAAATTTGAAAGATATATATTTGTATCGTTATTTCCAATACGACATTTGTTAGTCGTAGAATTCGATATTGAATATAAGCCGATATATTTTCTATTCAGAGCCTTGTATTGAATATCGAATGTGATTTGGGTTTGTCGTGAATGGTGTCTTCACTAACACTGTTCTTGAACCCAGTTGAGAAACGATTAAATCTTTTTATTTAGATTTAATGAAGTGTACCAATTAAATAATATTTAATTGGAATTGAATCGATATTGATTTTTGGGTTTATCGTGAACCGTGTTTTAAATAACACTTGTTCTTTAACCCGATAATTAATGGAATGTGATTTGGGTTTGTCGTGAATGGTGTCTTCACTAACACTGTTCTTGAACCCAGTTGAGGAAAGATTAAATCTTTTTATTTAGATTTAATGAAGTGTACCAATTAAATAATATTTAATTGGAATTGAATTGATATTGATTTTTGGGTTTATCGTGAACAGTGTTTTAAATAACACTCGTTCTTTAACCCGATAATTAATGAATGTGACTTTGGGTTTATCGTGAACCGTGTTTTAAATGACACTGATTCTTTAACCCAGTTAGCGATTAAAACTAAGTGGAGTTTTAATGAATCTTTAATTAGATTGAAAAGATCGAGAATGGAGTATCACCAGTTTTGCTCCAGGCGATAGTTAAATCTTTAATTAGATTTGAACGTGAAATTTAGAAACTAACTGTCGGTTAGCCAAGCAGAATGGTTTTCTGGATATTGATCTGATGTTGGTTTCGGCCTTCGGGGTTAATATTTGGGGAATTATTCTCTTGATTAATTTACGGTTAGTGACTAATGAATTGGAATGAGGCGTATGTTGTGTTTGTGTAACACTTTTATAAAATATACGCGAGTTATTCGGGAAGTCCGGGTTTATCCCATTCTGAATAATCGATACGACGATAAGTCGAAGATGAAGACGATGGTCGAAGACCGGAGGTCTTCACGTCGTTTGGGTGATAACTGATGATCTTGATTGGGCTGTACACCCAAGAAGATGGAAACAGTTGGTGATCGTCCAGACGTACTTGGAGATCGATGGATATGCGAGGTACTAGGTGCCTCCGGTTTCGTTCAGACCCAGAACGGACTTATAAATGGACTGTGTGTCTGACATCGGATTTCATTCTGTGTGACTGATATCGGTTGCATATAGTGGTTTGCCTGTGTGGCATGCTAAGATGCAAATGATCAAGGCTTCTGTTGAAAAGCAAAGTCTTGTGGTGATGATCAAAGCACGGCCTTTGTGGCGTAGCTTTGTGTAACGTTTCCTTCGCGAGTTTCGCACCCGGTATGAACCAAAAACGGGAGAGGACATCAGGGAGGGCATGCGTTTCCTCCTAGCTAGAAGTGGCGTCAGTGGTTTTACACGCCCTGACGAGTTTGACTTATGTGGTTGTTGCTGTTGCGAGGCGCCTCGGTTAGATCGGACGATCCAGGTCCGATGGAGTCATTCGTTGGCTCGCTTACGCCCCAAAGGGCGGCGAAACGTAGTGCTCAGGCATTTTTAATCCACTCCGTGTGGACCGGCCCTGACGATCCAAGGGTCGATGCGTTCTGATCCTGAGACTCGGGCTAGGCAGTCTCGAATCGGTTGAGGACTATCTTTTGCCTCGGTTCATAGACGGAAATCCAATTTCCAAATACGTGACATTTGCGGTTTTATTTGTAAACCTATATATGGCGACATGATATATGGTACCCATGCCGCCTATGATTGATACTTATGATTTGAAGTTGTTTTATACACTATGCACTTATAATAGTATCAAATGATTTGTTTTAAACGTATCAAGCATTCTTTGGCTGTTATAAGGGAAAACCCTATCCCCCGGCTTGCGTTGCATTGTGTGATAGGACCTGGGTCTTATAACAGCTTCATTTTTCTTTATTTAGCATTGCGCTGTTTGTTTTATGCACTGGTATTCTTGGGAGGAAACCCGTTCCGTGTTATACGGCGTGGTCCCTTGATTTACCTAACTTTAAAATAAAGAATAATAACTGTTTTAGTTCTCACACCAGTCACATGACTGACCTGGAGTTTATTGTTTTAACCTAAACTCTGGGTGCCCTTATTTTGACACGGGCAGCTAGTAGTTTTGGTTTTGCAGATTTATATTCACAGGATCCTGGTTTACAGCTGGAACGATATCCGGAAAGCTTTGTATCCGTATATCTCATTCTAGTTGTGTATTGTATTATTTTCCGCTGCTATGTATTTAAATGTAATTTAAATCTCTGATATTTCTGTGTAATATTCTTTTATACTCTGTATATTTATGTAATCTGATGCGTTGTTGTAATATACAATGAAATGTTCTTCTGTATGTGTTCTGCTGTGTCGTGTTCTCAAACGATAGGGCGTTTTCGAACGGTCTGGGTCGGTTTAGCGACTGGTTCGGACCGAGCGAAATTCCTTGCCGTCACATTTGGTATCAGAGCTTTGGTTTACAAAGCTCAGAGAACAAGGCACATTAGAAACATACGAAAGAATTCATCAGATAATTGGATTAGTAATATCCAATTAGAATGACTCGTTAGAGATGGGATCAGTAGTATCCTAGAACGAGTGTGAAGAGTATATTTTTGAAAATGAAAACAAATTTTTGTTTTGAAAATTTAAATCACTTATTCGTATTTGATTATTTAATTATATTGATGTGGACAATCCAGTATATATAGATTTTGCGTATACGTCTGATCCGCGTGTATTTGAAATTTTAATATACTGGATAGATATGGAATCACACTCTAGTCGCCCGGAGATAATTTTGGTAATGCGGCCGCATTATCAGTATTTATATTCGTGTTTCGAAGGTGTGATATCTATATATTTCCATTAGACTGGTGTGAGAACCAAATCTTATATATAGCTAGGACACATTGTTGTGATTTGGCATCAAAAATCTGATTTTTGTATATGTATCAAAATTATGAATTTGAAACTCTAATTCACTAATTGATTGATGTTTGTGTTGTTTGTTTAGTTGTTTGATAATTTTGAACCATTATGCCTAATTAAACCAAATATTGAACTGTATTGAAATTTGGTCGCATTTGCTTGCATATGCATATACTTATATTGAACAGGTCATAGCAAGGAGGTTAGAGCAGAGAATAAAATTTGTTTGCCCGACAAATAGGTACATGTTTACTACATAATTTCCTGTTTTGTTTGGGTGATGATGATTTTGTGAGCCTATTGGCTAGCCGCTTGGCTTTTTCTTTTTCTTTTTGAAATCTGAAGGACCGGGGGAGCTATTTGAAATTCCCCGATGCTCCCATTGCAGGGGAGGTTATGGCGAAATTTTTCGAAAATTTAGGGTGTTAGCCAAATTTTTGAAATTTTTGAAAAGTTCTTAGAAACTGAAAAGTTGAAGAACTTAAGCCGTAATCAAAACAATAGAAGTTGAGTTGAATTGTTAAACAACTTTCGACTTTGTTCCTTTTCGGGGACGAAAAGTTTTAAGTGGGGGAGATTGTAACAACCCGAAAATCTGGGCCAGTTTAAAATTTTTATTTTGGCGATTATAGCGAATTTTGAATATTTAAAATAGATTATTTTAAATATAATCGACGAGAAATTTATTTTGAATAGAATTCGAACGTATATATTATACGCGTCGTCGTTAGAATATAAATATTTATAAATAATTATAAATAGAATTGAAAATGGCGCGGTAGTTCGATAATTCGATTTCAAACTTCAATTGAATGTACCGGGTGCAAAACAATCCGGATTTTAGTGAAACCAAAAATGTTGGGATCTAATTGATGATATCTTTCCAACGAATCCGAATAATCGAAATTTGATAGCGGGAATCAAAAGATATGTCCAGTTGAAAATTCTGAATAGTCGCTATGGAATTCAGGCCCTTAAAAATGGAAATTTTGCAAATGACCTCGGATCTCGACGAAACCAGTTTTGTTGGGTCCGTGATGTTAAACTATTGCTAGGTTTCAAGTTTCATAATTTTTCGAATCAATATGTGAGCGTGGCAAAGAAAAACGCGTTTTGACCATTTCAGTTGATTTTAATCAACTGGAAATTGGCCATTTTTCATACGGTCTCAAAATTCGACGAAACTAGTTTTGTTAGGACCGCATCGTCAATACGAAGCTAGAAAATATTTTTATGAAATTTATAGAGTTAGTATGTGACCCCGGTAATTCGAAATGTACGTTTAAAATTCAATATAGTGATTTAAATGTAAATTCAACGGAAACTGATTCAAACAGTCGAATCAGCTTGCGATACATATCCCATTGTGTTCGGAATGGGGGTATTACGTTAGGGATGACAGTCGTTGGACCCAGTTCGGTGTTCGTATGTAAAAGTCAACTTTTAATAATAATAAAATAATAATATAAATAAATAAAAAAAAACCCTTTTCTCCCTTAAACCCTCTGGCCCCCTCCCCCGTTTAGTTTCAGATTCAATAGTATAAAAAAAGAAAAAAGAAAAAAAAAAACCCTAGTTCGCGACGCCCGCCGACCCCCCCCCTGAAGCGCCGCCGCCCATCACCGCCCCCTCCCTCGTACAACGAGCCCCACCGAAGCCCCCCCAGATCGAACGAGCCCCATCGAAGCCCCCCCAGATCGCACGAGCCCCACCGAAGCCCCCCTAGTTCGCGACGCCCGCCGACCCCCCCCCTGAAGTGCTGCCGACGCCTTCTTTCCCCCCCCCCCCTCTTCGCAGAACTGTAAGTGATTTTATTTTTTTTTCTTTTATTTTTAAATTCAGTATACTGATGATTTTTAAATAAATAGAAAACTGATTTTAACATAAATAGAAAACTGATTTTAACATATTTAGAAAACTAATTTTAACATATTTAGAAAACTAATTTTAACATATTTAGAAAACTGATTTTGTCATAATTTAAAAACTAATTTTATTTTGAGTTATAAAAGATGTGATTTTTGAGATATAAAAGATTTGACTTTTTTTTCTGATTAGAGAATAAAGATAGGATTTTTTATCTAAGAAAAAGTTCATATTTTTGTTTAGAAAAAGATCGTAGTTTTGATTTAGGAAAAAATTAGATTTTTGATTTAGAAAAGATTAGATTGTTATTTCTATAAAGACTAGATTTTTATTCAATTAAAAATAGAATTTTTATATATTGAACTTCGATAGAAAAAATTCGATTTTTATATATTGAACTTTGAAATAAAAATTCGATTTTTATATATTGAACTTTGAAATAAAAATTCGATTTTTATATATTGAACTTTGAAGAAAAAATTCGATTTTTATATATTGAACTTTGAAATAAAAATTCGATTTTTATATATTGAACTTTGAAGAAAAAATTCGATTTTTATATATTGAACTTTGAAATAAAAATTCGATTTTTATATATTGAACTTTGAAATAAAAATTCGATTTTTATATATTGAACTTTGAAATAAAAATTCGATTTTTATATATTGAACTTTGAAATAAAAATTCGATTTTTATATATTGAACTTTGAAATAAAAATTCGATTTTTATATATTGAACTTTGAAATAAAAATTCGATTTTTATAAAGGTGAAATCTTTAAATTAGAAAAGGCGAAATATTTGAAAAGGCGAGATCTTTATATAGAAAATAGCGAAGTAAAAATATGATTTTTATAAATATTGAATAGAAGTAAAAAAAATTCAATTTTTATATATATAGTGACTACGGGCAACGAAGATGACGAAGATGCGATAGCAATGAAGATTTCTATCAATGAAGTGCCGTGGAGCTAGGATAGCAATCGGTGAGAATTTCTCACCTTTCAAATTTATTTTCTAGTTATATATATACACTAGGATGCAGACGGTGCTTAGTAGCACCCGACACAATCGTCCACAGACCATGGACTTGTTTGTTTGGCTGTTTGGTTATTGATTGCGATATTGGTTTGAATGTGGTTTGTGGTGTGAAAAATCGAATCGATAAATTGGTTAGGATTAGACGTGCGCCGTTATAAGGCGAAGGAGTAAGGCTAGGTTAGACTCTTACTCCAAATTTTGTGGTTTGCATAACGAAATTGATTTGATTGATGTGTGAATGGCGTGGGCCTTCACTAGACCGGGGATAAGGCTAGGCCTCGTCCCGTTTCTAGTATCGTGCCGTTATGCCGCCGAAATTTTCTAAAATATGTTAGAAAAATAAAAATATCATTTTATCGAATGAAATGAATTGAATAGAAATTCATATGTTGAAATAAAATGTTTTATCGTTAAAAATATAATTTTTAACGTGAAAGTGAATAAATAAATATTTATAAACAAATCGGCCGATTTGTTTATATACACTGATTTGACGGATATTGATTGGGACGATATATTTTACACATCGCCCAACTGCACGAATAAAATATTTGTTTGATTGTTTGAAACCCCACACGGGTGTTGGGATGAAACTTGAAGTTCACTCATCCTGATTGATTAAATATGTCGATCGATTGATTGACAAGCTGCTATAAGCGTTAAATGTCTATATTTGATGCTTATACAGTGTAGTGCACTTTGGTTGATGGTTGATTATTCATCGTTGTTGATATATACATGTGTTGTAGAAAATCCATATAATTAACATTATATGGTAATTGATTGGGCCTCATTCCAGTTTCAAAAAAAGAAATATTTGAAATAGAAATATTTGAAATAGAAATATTTGAAATAGAATATTTGAATATTGAAATATGTGAAGCCGTGAGGATTAGATTGACGCCATTTTGACGTGAACGATATTTATATCGATTTTATTCATTTTAAAATGAATATTGAAAAACAATTTCGAAATCGAATATTTTGAAATGAAATGAATTGAAAACGATTTCGAAATGAGTTGAATTGAAAACGATTTCGAAATGAATTGAATTGAAAACGATTTCGAAATGAAATGAATTGAAAACGATTTCGAAATGAAATGAATTGAAAACGATTTCGAAATGAAATGAATTGAAAACGATTTCGAAATGAAATGAATTGAAAACGATTTCGAAATGAATTGAATTGAAAACGATTTCGAAATGAATTGAATTGAAAACGATTTCGAAATGAATTGAATTGAAAACGATTTCGAAATGAATTGAATTGAAAACGATTTCGAAATGAATTGAATTGAAAACGATTTCGAAATGAAATGAATTGAAAACGATTTCGAAATGAATTGAATTGAAAACGATTTCGAAATGAATTGAATTGAAAACGATTTCGAAATGAATTGAATTGAAAACGATTTCGAAATGAATTGAATTGAAAACGATTTCGAAATGAATTGAATTGAAAACGATTTCGAAATGAATTGAATTGAAAACGAATTCAAATTGAATTGAAAGCGAATTGAAATGAATTCAAATTGAATTGAAATTTGAATTGAATTGAAATGAATTTTAAAACGAATTTATAAGAAAGAATTCAATTTTGATTTGAATTGAAATGGAAGTTGAAGTTGCTTTTGAAACGAATTTAAAACTATTTATAAAATTCGTTTTAAATAGAATCGACGAAATATATATTATATATATTATATATATAATATAATGGCCTGAATAGAACGCGCCGCGCCGCGGCAGTTCGTAAATTTCGACCATTTATTTCAAACGGACATTACGGGAGATCCGACCGTCGGATTCTCCTAAAACCGGAACCGTTGGGTTCGTATCGAAAAGAGCTTTCTAACGAATGTTAGAAATTTGAAATCTAACGGTTGGATTTGGAGTTACGTCCAAATCAAATTCGAAAAAGGTCGCTGTAAGTGCAGTTCGATGGCCATTGATGGAAATCGACTGTACGGGCCTTGATAAAATTATTAAAAATAGTAATAATTTGTGTAAAATCATAAGAAATGATTTAGAAAGAATTGGGATGAAAAACTCCATATTTGAAAAGATAAAAATAGATTTTTATCGAAATGAACTAGTTTTGAACTAGAATTATAATTCTATTTATTTTTTTTTATAAATAAATTGAATTCGAAAAGGGTTTTAAAAATAACCAAAATTTCCAATGATTGCATTGGTGTGGATTTGAATCGAAATTGTCTTCGGAATATTTCGATGTTGTAATTCGTGATTATACAGGTGTTGTTATGGAAATTTGAAAGATATATATTTGTATCGTTATTTCCAATACGACATTTGTTAGTCGTAGAATTCGATATTGAATATAAGCCGATATATTTTCTATTCAGAGCCTTGTATTGAATATCGAATGTGATTTGGGTTTGTCGTGAATGGTGTCTTCACTAACACTGTTCTTGAACCCAGTTGAGAAAAGATTAAATCTTTTTATTTAGATTTAATGAAGTGTACCAATTAAATAATATTTAATTGGAATTGAATCGATATTGATTTTTGGGTTTATCGTGAACCGTGTTTTAAATAACACTTGTTCTTTAACCCGATAATTAATGGAATGTGATTTGGGTTTGTCGTGAATGGTGTCTTCACTAACACTGTTCTTGAACCCAGTTGAGGAAAGATTAAATCTTTTTATTTAGATTTAATGAAGTGTACCAATTAAATAATATTTAATTGGAATTGAATTGATATTGATTTTTGGGTTTATCGTGAACAGTGTTTTAAATAACACTCGTTCTTTAACCCGATAATTAATGAATGTGACTTTGGGTTTATCGTGAACCGTGTTTTAAATGACACTGATTCTTTAACCCAGTTAGCGATTAAAACTAAGTGGAGTTTTAATGAATCTTTAATTAGATTGAAAAGATCGAGAATGGAGTATCACCAGTTTTGCTCCAGGCGATAGTTAAATCTAATTATAGATTTGAACGTGAAATTTAGAAACTAACTGTCGGTTAGCCAAGCAGAATGGTTTTCTGGATATTGATCTGATGTTGGTTTCGGCCTTCGGGGTTAATATTTGGGGAATTATTCTCTTGATTAATTTACGGTTAGTGACTAATGAATTGGAATGAGGCGTATGTTGTGTTTGTGTAACACTTTTATAAAATATACGCGAGTTATTCGGGAAGTCCGGGTTTATCCCATTCTGAATAATCGATACGACGATAAGTCGAAGATGAAGACGATGGTCGAAGACCGGAGGTCTTCACGTCGTTTGGGTGATAACTGATGATCTTGATTGGGCTGTACACCCAAGAAGATGGAAACAGTTGGTGATCGTCCAGACGTACTTGGAGATCGATGGATATGCGAGGTACTAGGTGCCTCCGGTTTCGTTCAGACCCAGAACGGACTTATAAATGGACTGTGTGTCTGACATCGGATTTCATTCTGTGTGACTGATATCGGTTGCATATAGTGGTTTGCCTGTGTGGCATGCTAAGATGCAAATGATCAAGGCTTCTGTTGAAAAGCAAAGTCTTGTGGTGATGATCAAAGCACGGCCTTTGTGGCGTAGCTTTGTGTAACGTTTCCTTCGCGAGTTTCGCACCCGGTATGAACCAAAAACGGGAGAGGACATCAGGGAGGGCATGCGTTTCCTCCTAGCTAGAAGTGGCGTCAGTGGTTTTACACGCCCTGACGAGTTTGACTTATGTGGTTGTTGCTGTTGCGAGGCGCCTCGGTTAGATCGGACGATCCAGGTCCGATGGAGTCATTCGTTGGCTCGCTTACGCCCCAAAGGGCGGCGAAACGTAGTGCTCAGGCATTTTTAATCCACTCCGTGTGGACCGGCCCTGACGATCCAAGGGTCGATGCGTTCTGATCCTGAGACTCGGGCTAGGCAGTCTCGAATCGGTTGAGGACTATCTTTTGCCTCGGTTCATAGACGGAAATCCAATTTCCAAATACGTGACATTTGCGGTTTTATTTGTAAACCTATATATGGCGACATGATATATGGTACCCATGCCGCCTATGATTGATACTTATGATTTGAAGTTGTTTTATACACTATGCACTTATAATAGTATCAAATGATTTGTTTTAAACGTATCAAGCATTCTTTGGCTGTTATAAGGGAAAACCCTATCCCCCGGCTTGCGTTGCATTGTGTGATAGGACCTGGGTCTTATAACAGCTTCATTTTTCTTTATTTAGCATTGCGCTGTTTGTTTTATGCACTGGTATTCTTGGGAGGAAACCCGTTCCGTGTTATACGGCGTGGTCCCTTGATTTACCTAACTTTAAAATAAAGAATAATAACTGTTTTAGTTCTCACACCAGTCACATGACTGACCTGGAGTTTATTGTTTTAACCTAAACTCTGGGTGCCCTTATTTTGACACGGGCAGCTAGTAGTTTTGGTTTTGCAGATTTATATTCACAGGATCCTGGTTTACAGCTGGAACGATATCCGGAAAGCTTTGTATCCGTATATCTCATTCTAGTTGTGTATTGTATTATTTTCCGCTGCTATGTATTTAAATGTAATTTAAATCTCTGATATTTCTGTGTAATATTCTTTTATACTCTGTATATTTATGTAATCTGATGCGTTGTTGTAATATACAATGAAATGTTCTTCTGTATGTGTTCTGCTGTGTCGTGTTCTCAAACGATAGGGCGTTTTCGAACGGTCTGGGTCGGTTTAGCGACTGGTTCGGACCGAGCGAAATTCCTTGCCGTCACAATATTTCATCGATTTCCTTTGAAAACTAATTTTGTAAATCGTTTTAAATTCGTTTTCAAAACGTTTTCAACTTCATATTCAATTTCTAATCAAAATTGAATATTTCCTTATAAATTCGTTTTAAATTCATTTCAAATTGATTTCAATTCAAATCGATTTTTAATTCAATTTCAGTTCGTTTTCAATTCAATTCAATTTCAATTCAAATTCATTTCTATTCAATTTCAATTAGAATTCAATTCTATTCAACTTCAATTCGAATGCATTTCTATTCAATTCGAATTCATTTCAAATTGGTTTCCATTCAATTTCAATTCTATTCGAATTCATTTTATTTTCAATTCAATTCGAATTCTAATTCGTTTCAATTCAATTCGAATTCTAATTCGTTTCAACTCAATTTGAATTCTAATTCGTTTCAATTCAATTCGAATTCTAATTCGTTTCAATTCAATTTAATTCGAATTTCATTTCAAAATATCCGATTTTGAAATCACTTTTCAATATTCATTGTAGAAACGAATATAATCGATATAAATATCGTTCGTGTCAAAATAGCGCATACCTAATCAACACGGCTTTATATATTTCTATTTCAAATATTCTTTTTCAAAACTGGAATGAGGCCCAATCAATTACCATAAATTTTATTTCTATGGATTTCCATACAACGCATGTATATATCAACAATGACAAATAATCAACCATCATCCAAAGTGCATTCTATACTGTATAAGCATCAAATATAAATATTTAATACTCATAACAGTCTGTCAATCAATCGATCGACATACAACTAATTATTGGGATTAGTGTATGTCATATATCATCCCAATACCCGTGCGGGGTTTCAAACAATCAAACACAGATTTTATTTGTGCAGTTGGGCGATGTGTAAAATTTGTCGTCCCGGTCAATATCAGTCAAATGTGTATATATAAACTAATCGTTCGATTTGTTTATATTAATTTATTTCATTTCATACACACGTTAAAATTTTTATTTTTAACTATAAAAATATTTTTATTTCAATCCACTTCACACAATCAACTACACATCAAAATCAAACAAACAAACAAGCCGTCCATGGTCTGTGGACGACGGGTGTCGGGTGCTACTAAACACCATCTGCATCCAAGTATATATTTTAACTAGAAAATTAAATTAAAGGTGAGGAGTTCTCGCCGACTAGCTAAACCAAACGCCACGACTCTTCATATGTAGAAATCTTCGTCGTGCTCGCCTTTTTGTCAATTTCATTGTCCGTAGCCACTACATATATAAAAATCATATTTTTATATTGTTGCTATGTATATAAAAATCACATTTTTAATTTGCTCTATATGGATAAAAATCACATTTTTATACTGCGACTACATAGATAAAAATTATATTTTTATTCTCTACATCATAAGGAAAAATCTATTTTCTTTATCATAAGGAAAAAATCTAATTTTTTGCCATAAGGAAAATCTAATTTCTTTATCATAAGGAAAAAATCTAATTTCTTTATCATAAGGAAAAAATCTAATTTCTTTATCAATGAAAATCATAACTTTCAATAACTAAAAATAATCGTTTTCACAAATGAAAAATCGTATCTTTTCTAATATAAAATGTATTCTTTCCTATACTAAAAATCACGTCTTTCTTTAAACATTGTATCTTTTCTTAAACAAAAGTTGAATCTTTTCTTAATTAAAACTATAATCTTTTATATATTGAAACTAAAATCTAAAAGAAAACCTGATTTCATTTTTTTCCTTTGAATTATTTACCTAAAAAAACATGAAAAGAAATAAACAAAAAGAAATAAATCGAGAGACTTACAGCCAATGGTTTGAGAGACGGCGGGTTGTTGGACGCGGGCGCCGGGGTATCCGGGGGGGGGGGGGGGGGAAGGGGGTCTCGCCGTGGTCTACTGGCGACGGAAATAGGAGGTTGGGGTTTTCGGGTGGGGGGGGGGGCGTCGATGGCTACGGGTCGCGGTGGGGCAGAGGAGTCGGGGGAGGGGAGGGGGTTCTTCAGGCGGCGCGCTCGAGAGAGAGGGGGCCTTCCGGCGGCGCGCTCGAGAGGGGCGGGGGGTGACGTGGATCGGCTTCTCCCTTTTTTTCCTTTTTTTTCATTTTGAAATGTTTCTGAACGGTGGGGGGGCTTCAGAGGAAAAGAAAGGTTTTTTATTATATTTTATTTAATTTATTTTCAAAAAGGTTCTTTTTATTTCGATCTCGAAATCAAACCCACCGACTGTCGTCCATAGCTAATTACCCTCATTCCGAACACAATGGGATGTTTCATAAGCTGACTCTATCGTTCCGATCAGTTTTCGTCAAAATCAACCTATAACTCCATATATTGAATTTGAATGCACATTTCAATTTACTGGGGTCACATATTAACTCGAAAAATTCCCAAAAAATATTTTCTAGCTTCTTATTGGCGATTCGGTTCTAACAAAACTAATTTCTTCAAACTCTGACACCGTTTGAAAAATGGACATTTTCCAGTCGATTAAAATCAACTGAAACCGGTCAAATGCGTTTTCGTTTGCCACGCTCACATATTGATTCAGAAAATATGAATTTTGAAACCTAGCAATAACTAGACATTTCGGATCCAACAAAAGTGATTTCTTCGAAAACCAAGGTCGTTTGCAAAATTCCCATTTTAAGGGCCGAAATTCCATAGCGACTATTCAGAATTTTCAACTGGACGTAACTTTTGATTCGCGCTATGAAATTTTGATTTCTCGGATTCATTATAAGGATATTCTCAAATAGTTTCAAATATTTTTGGTTTTGCTAAAATCAGGTTTATTTTGCACCCAGTACATTCATTTGAACTTTGAAATCGAATTTTCGAACTACCGCGCCATTTTCAATTCCTTTTATAATTTAAAATAAATATTTATATTCTAACGACAATCTATATAAATATATATGTTCTAATTCTATTCAAAATAAATTTCTCATCGTTACAATATTCTTTCATTGTGTTATTACAATATTCTTTCATTGTGTTATTACAATAAATTGCTAAAATCAGGTTTATATTCTAATAACCCGCGCCAGATTTCCGGGTTATTACAATATTCTTTCATTAACTACCGGTACTTTCGAATCTTGGATGTTCGATATGTGTTGTATATCGGATAACCAAGATCGACTTTTTTCGGACTGTTACACGATGGAGCTAGAATGACATGAAATGGATAGCATGGATTAGGAACTGCTGATGTTCCTTGAGAATTCTCAGAAATTTTGGGTGTACCTTTTGTAATATGAGATTCCCTTGTTTGTGATGAGCGAGCATGCCGCTGTCTCTCGTCATTTCCATTTTTAATGCGAACTTGCTTTTCGATACCTTGAATGTTGTATCTTTTCAAATTAATAGTTCAAGACCTGCAAGAAGCATAGAACTCACTTTTATTTTCAGTTAAATTGTGATGGCTCTGTTAAAGATATATACCATGCTAAACCGAATCAACTGTTAGTATGCAAAACTGGATTATCCCCTCTAGCTATAGGAAGCAGAATGTTTACCCTGTTTTTATCAGTGGTATGCAAACACCAATATTCATCCAACCATTAGTTGCTGCATACCAAGTCAACAAATTGTAGCATTATTTTCTTGGCAAAAGGGCAAGCATAAACTATTGACATTAACGCAACCATTGAGTTTATGGAACTCTGTTATTGGCTTAACATACAATGTTTTTTTCTTCTTTTTTTAAATATGTCTTGCACCATCCATAGTACCAAACTGGTTAAAATTTGTTTTGATTTTAATTTACTTCAGCATTTAATAGTAAATCTGTGCATAAGTAGTCAAAACTATTTGTTCAAAATTGTTAGAGACATAGAATAATTAAGACCTGTACAACTCATTAACCTGTTTGTAACGACATAACCAGTAAGTGAAGCGGTCTCACGACTATTAAAATTAACCCATATCTTATGAATCAAGGACTGTGTAAGTATGCACACAAATTTTGGGCATTGAAAAACAGTAGTTGGAAAACAAAGTTATATAATAAACCATAGGTTACCAGTTCGTGCATGATAGGCTAAACTAAGATTCAAATGCCCGTATCTTTTTATCTGTGAACACTAATTTAGTTTCACGTATTTCCACTGATCTCGCTTAAACCACATGTCCAATTTCTGGCTTATCCTCGGTAAATGCTACCTCTTTAGGTGAGTCTTTTCTTTTTTTTCAATGCAGCAAAAATCAAACATCGATGCCCCTATTAAGTTGTCAGCTTTGGTAATTTCCCCAATAAATGGATCCCCTATTCTTAATGAAAGGCCACCTGTTAATAGTGAAACCATGTTAGCAAATGACGTAAATCTTGTGGATGCTAGTATTTTTATTACAACAATAGATTTTATGTTGAAATACGATTTTTCCATTGAAGCAACAACATAACTAACATATGATTTAAGAACTTTGATTAAACCAACATAACTAAGAAATAATATATCCTATTTCTTTACCAATATCGTCTGAATCATCCAATAATTGGATTAATTATAAATATTATTTTCTCATTTCATCAAACAACCACAACAGAACATGTAAAGCTTAGTGTTAAGGCTAGACAACGATGCTAGCCACTATATAAAAACAAACAAAGGAATATGAACACAATTACAAGCATTGACCATCGAGAGTATAAAGAAATATGCAAGAAGGTAAACCCTACTTCATGAAACATAAACCAAAACGTAATAATCAAATGATTCAAATATTTAACCATGGCTTTATTAGATTGAAGTAAACATGATAGATATGAAATGAAACTTGAGTTCACCTAATTTTGATGAATTGGGATAAAATTTGAAATAGTCAATGATTTCGCTCACGGTATAATTTCACTTTTAATGGTCTTGGAAAAAGAAATTGGTTGCTAATATGTATGTTCTGTATTTGATTTCTTCCAATTGGGCTGAAAATATTGAAACCCAGAAACCTTATTTTCCGTTCTTCGTGTTGAAACCGATTTCTGACAAAGATCCGCATATACTTGAAGATCTTCTTCACTGAACCATGGTGGTAGAGGAGTAGCCAGATCTAGATGATCCATTATCTCTTGATTTGCATCTATCTCAATAGGGATCTTGGGGCTCGAAAATAATTTGTAAATGTTCCGTATAACGGACTTCCCATCAAATCGTCCAAAGTCTGCTTTAAGCGGTGGACGACAAGTTGAAATGAGGCGGCTGGAGGTAGGCGAAAGCTCCATCGTCTTCAAATCGCCAAATCGGTAGATCCATCAATATTCAGCATCAACGACTAGACTTTGTTGAAGCACAAACTTTGTTTGAGGAAGGAAAATTTGGGGATCGATTTTGATTTAGGGTATAAGAGAGACGCCTGCGTGAAAGAGCAGTGAGAGTAAAATATGAAATGTGATTTACTTTGGAGCCAAAATTTCATTGTTCCCACCAAAATTTCACCACTAACATCTTGTGCCGCCAATATTTCATTGCGTATGGTGCCTAAATGTATAGAATTAAAAATTATAAGCCAGAACCAAGTGCAAATCTATATTAAATATAATATAGATATCTTGGGAACTATTTTGCTAAAATATTAGATATTACTTATTAATAATAGTTATTATTAACTATTTCTTATTTCTTCTTGTTTATAATTAAATATAATTTATTAAAATTTTATTTTGTATATTTTACTAATTACTTATTATTATGCTTAACAATCATTATTAAAAAATAACTACTATTTATTAAATATTAAGTATTTATTATTTAATTGTAATTATTAATTATTATTTATTTGTAAGGTTATTATAAGTTATTAATATTATTGATTATTAAATATTAGATATTACTAATATTTGATAGGCCTCTATTATAATAGGTAGAAAAAGGAAATGCTAAAAATAATTTTGTGCAATTTTCTAGTAAAATCATTTTAATTTTACCAAAATTAATTACTAAATATTAAATATTACTTCTTATTTATTACTTCTTAATTATTATTATTAGCGATTATTTCTTAATTATTCATAATACTGATAATTTGTTTTTCAATATACTAATTATTAATATTAATGATTATTTCTTAATTATTTATTACTAAAAAATAATTATTAATTATTTATAATACTAATAATTTATTTTTTAGTATACTAATGATTAATATTAATTATTAAAATTATTTACTAATTATTGATTATTTAATGGAAATAGTTAGCATTATTATTATACTAATTACTAATTATAGAATGTTAATTGCTAAAAATTATCACTTATCACAACGGGTAAGAAAGAAAGGTTATAATAGACATTTATTACAATTGTCACAATAAAAGATTTGCTAAAAATATGTTTATTTCAACTTTCAGGAAATGACAGTTGTAAAAATCCTATATACAACTGGTATTTTGTGAAGTAAATTTGTAGTTGTAATATGATATTTTTATTATAGTACGTAGGCCCATAAATAAAATTCATCTATAAAACTATCATCAAATGTTTTTTTTTTCTCGTCGACTTTTTCTTTATATTGGGAAATCACAAAATCTTCATTCACCATAGGAGATGGTATAACAATAATACAATAGTGACTCTACTTCAGCCCCAAGTAGTAATTGAAAAAGTGGATTCCATTCCTTGAATTATTCACATTTACTTTTTTAGTTTAAGCCAAAAAAATGTAAAGCAATAATTTATTACCCAAATGAATTTCCTTTTCAGTAAACAACTTTTAAGTCATCTAATTCTTCATTTATAAATCAAAACGAAGCAAACAGGAAATATAATTGCTACAATATGCTAATTGAATTGAAGAATCAACATCAATGATATTTTTCTAAGGTTCAAGTCCAAAAGGACTAAATAAGGAAACTTAGGGTGTTATAATCTATTATACCGCAACATAATTTTAAACACCGAAAACATCTACAATGCACATAAATAAAGGAAAAATAATACCAGCGACGGGATGGAATTATTATTACTTGCAAGTAAAATAAAACTCAGATCAGATCTAGTTTTTGAGCAAAAATAATAAACTGTAGAAAACAACTAGATATGAAACTCATAAACTATGAAGTATTAGAGAATTGTTAAAGATGACTGAGAAATACCTTTCGATCTTTTTGCCCTACGATTAATCCCTTGCCTTCCTCAGCTTGACAACTGTAACCGACGTACATACTGAAAGTACAAATACAATAAAAGATGGATAGATGCAACACAATTATGGACTGTGAATAGGTAGACGTGGGATGACGACGAAGTAATTAGTTTATGAGGAAAAAGGAAGGTTTGTTGAATGTGATCCATGAATTGGGAACAAATTCCGTTTGGAGGTGGATTTCATAAAACAAATGGATTTGTAATGCATATTGAAATCTATAACTTTGAATTTTTGGGGATAAAATTAACAAAGAAAGAGAAGGGAAAGATAACCAATTTTAGTAGTGGATGTCGTGCGATTTCAGTTCACAATTATAGGTTGTTAATAAAAATATGGAGAATACGCGGTAGAGTTTTATTTTGAAATGGGAGCATCTTAGAGGAACACATAAGCAATGAGAAGTTCCGGCTTTAAATTTTTTCCTTCAATAATTCGTTTGCTTTGCAATGTGAAAATCCCTTAACACAATAATTAATGGCGGTTGTAAATGCTTTTAACAATTCTTTTTCCTTTAATGCTATAAGAACAAAGTTAACACGTGCTTTGCATATGGATTTGGTAATATTATTAGTTTATATAATATACTTGTTCTAAATTATTGATGAAGATACTGGAAAAAAACAATAAGAAACTTACTATAAAACAAAATCTACAAAAATTATTATTACAAAGGGTAGAAGTGTTTTTTTTAAACTTGTGTTATGTTACATCATTAGATAGTGTCCTTGGAACGAAGGATCAAAACAATCATGATCTGGTTTAGTTGCATACTGCGCACAAATCGCCCACGTCTTTTAAACCACTTAATAGTTTAGAGATAATACACGTTCTAAAGTTTGCCAACAATTTAGGACACTAAATTTGTAGGAAAACTATGATATGTTGGGTTATGTTTTTTTGAGTGAATTAAAACAGAACATAAAAGGACTAAAACGAGTTAGTTATGTTAGATACCTATAAAATGTATAAAGCATAAAAATATCAGTAGATTGAAGTAACAAATACATTTTTTGGTTAATCGACTCAAAATTTTCCTCAGGTTCACGATTGAGTGTCCAAAATGTGGGATGTATGATAATTTGTTACGTTGTTTAACAATTTGGTTCTATTTGTAAAAGTAACTTGATTTTAGCTTACATATCAATTATAAAATTTTAGGATCCTTCAAAAACAATAGGCAACTGTGAAATACCTTATAGTCTCCTCGTGTGAATAAAAATACATTTAGGTTATCTTAGACTTCGTTCCTTTCGGAAGGTCGGCTCTTTTCGAAAAGAACAGATTTTAATAGTTCTTCTTTATATGTTGCACGTGAAACGATTAAATGTCCATAGTAAAAACGTCAAGTTCGTGGCACAAAAAAAATTTGGATTGTAATGTAGTAGATAAATAAATTGGCATGCAAAGTTTTAAACTCATGGTTTGAATTTTACACCTAACAGCATAAAATTGCAGCATGACAATTCTAAATGGTTATTATAGTTTCTCACATTAACTAAAATCCATACATTATTTTAGACTATTTATGAAATTTATATTACTATGTAGTTGACAACATTGAAAATGGAGTAAAGTGCAAGGGCTGTTCTATAAATCCTAGGCAGAAATCGCCCAATATGGATTAATATTAGAATGGTGCCTTCGGTTTGTCCATGTAACGACCCGCATTTTTAGCCATTTAATTTTGCATATTTAAATTTATTTTAAATATTATAATAGAAAAATATATCGATTTTTATATGGAATTTATTTATTAAATGACGTTAAATCGTATAATTTATAATATAATTTAAAACGAGCTCGAAATAGTCGCGGTAGTTCGCAATTTATGATTTGAACTTCAACTGAATATACAGAATCCAATATAAGTCAGAATTCAATGAAACAAGAAACATTAGGATCCATTTGATTATACTTTCCTAGCGAAAGAGAAAAATTGGGATTTCGTCTTATAGATTGTAAGTTATGTCCAATTTTTTTTTTTTAAATAGTCGCTGTAGAATCATTTATGGACCATAACGGTTTAGATAATATAACTAGAGATTGGTTACGAATTTGGAAAAGGTTCTTTTGAGGTGTAATTATAATTTAATTTTTAGAATTTTACTGTAATTTTTAATTAATTAAATACACAACTTTTTATTTGGAGTATTTTACACCCTAGATCAGCATTTTTGGGGTTTCACAATATAAGTTAACCTACCAATATTATTATATTTTTGGGATCGTGACACCTCACTAGACACGATTGCATTCTTAATTCTGTCCGTAACAGCTCGCACATGAACGTAATTTTAAATAATGAAGTTCGAAAATTCATATTGCAGATGTGAATACATGACTTAATTAGATACAAAATTTACAATAAATATCATGACTTTAATAGTTAACTTCACTCAATATCATGAAGAATTAATACCGCACATGATCAGCCAAGTTTATGTGAAGAAAAATAAACATTTATTTTCTTACCCTGTACGCTTTGACTGCCAATCTTTACACAACATGCCGCCCAAGCAATTTTATATACGTACGTACCAATCCATCCTGTACCATGTGTGCCAAGTGATCAATACCGTGTTCTCCAAACAATTCCATTTCCCTGGATGGCAAGCTATTTACTTTCGTGGGCACCAAGCTGTTATAATCGTGACCCTGAAGCTTTTACCTCTTATACATACCGACCCTTTTCTCGTTCACGCATAGGAAAAAGAAAACTGAAGAAAGAATCAAAATAGAAAAAAAAATCTCAAACCCATATACTAATATGACTCGTAACTGGCTTTTCAGCCTTGTGGGCACGGAATTGGGTTCTGCCATTCCTTCCACAGCGCCAAATTCAGGTGGTGATTACCGGAGTTAGGCGATGTCGGGGAAGGTTGGGAGTGTGACGTTGGAGTCTGGATGGGGAGGCGAGAAGGTCAGTCAAATTTCAAGGCGTTCGAAAGGGGATACCAATCAGAATCTGTAGCATGAAGGGGGCATTCGGTAGTGGTTGGTGGGGGCGGTGAGAAGAAGCGGTTATGGTGAGAAAGTGCTGGGTGTGCATTTTGGGGATTTATTGGAGATATACGGGTCAAGGGGCCGCTGGACTTGAAGCGATCGGTGACCCACTGCTAGGCGGACGAAGGGATGGGCGTAGGTGATGTCTGGCTTCTGAAGGTAGCGGCGAAATGGAGTTTTAATGAGGTAATGGTGTTTGTGTAAACATTGGATCGAAGGGAAGTATAATTGGGTTATGGGCATTTAAATTTGCAAGGTGGTTTTGCTGTGTAGTTGTTCTAAACAGTACCCGTGATTAAGGCCTTAAATCATGGCTTAATAACATGTGTATAGCGAATGAGTTGTGATCATTAAGGCAGTCGGGGAAAAATATACAGAGATGTGAAGATTGATTGTAATATGGTAATTAACATAAGCAAGTTTAAACGTGATGAAGGATGTTTATGATTTTTGAAAAGATGAAGGGGACTAGGGGTTTCGTACTATAACCCGGTTATTTACTGGAGGGGAAGGACTAATTGATTTAAACTGCGTTTAAGGCAAGAAGTTGGTTATCTTCAGGAATAATTGAATTTAGGTGAGGAGAAAAATGGGCACGTTAATGTTCAAAACGGAAACGAAGTTAGTCAATGTCTGGAATAAGAGGAAGTCGGGTATTTTAAAAAGAGGAGCAAGATTAAAAGATGGTCAATCAGTGATTCAGCGAGTAACTATTGCAACAAATGACGGTAATTATAAACAAATGAGAGTAATTAGAGATTTGTATAATTTAATTTAAAATAAAACCTTGTAACACATATATCTATTTCGTGTGTTACCAGAATCAGACAAATTCGGATTCATTAGAATCGTAACAATGAGATCTTCGTTAAGGAACTGATTTCGATGTGAACTGAGCTACTGGAATTTCAAGGAAAAATCAAATGCCTGTTTGATTTTAAAACGAAACAAGAGCAGAATCTTCAACTGCAAAACTAGGTGAGTAAACTCACTAATTTTGCGTCGTTTATATTTTTATATAAACGAGTTTTAAATTTATTTATAGAAAATTTTACTGTGTGATGGTTGTTTGGTTGAAATGGTTGATAGTTGATCGATTATTAGTTCTGTTTACCAGGATATTTCATATTTATGTGAAATTAATGTTGATTAACATCTATGGATGCAGGGAAATAGGTTGGAGGGATCCAACTGGATTCCTCAACATTTATATTACTTTTTTATATTATGTGATGTGTTATAAAATCCTTGATTGGATATGTTGTGTTTGATTTACCCTGGCCCTAGAATCTTGGTATTTTAGATACCGTAAAGTACTTTGAAAGTGGAAAAGGAAATTGGAATTTAAAAATAGAAATTATTTCCAAAATTAAAATAAAATTTGAATAAACTTAAAATAGAAACTGGTTTAAATCGAACAAGAAGTTTTTTACAAACGATGTTTATAAATTAGTAAAAGTATTATCTTGAGATAAAGTAAAAATAAAAATTCAAGTTTGAATTTATAAATGGAAAGTGGAAATTTGGTTTGAAAAGTTATTTGCAAGTAAAAATCAAGCTGATTTGATTATATATAAAAGAAATATATTCAAGTTTAAAGTGAATAATGGTTTAAAGTAAATATTTTGTGAATAAAATATCTATAAAGGAATTTAGATTGGAAGTAAGAATCTAGATTTGAAATTTAATGAAAAGGGAATGGGTAATCGTTTTAAAAAGAAAACAATGAGTTTAGTTTAGAATTTGGAATATAAAATGAAGTGTGTTACGTTTCGTGGACTGGAGGGGTTATAAAGGAATTTGTTAATGGTTTGGGAAATGATGAATTCAAATGTGAATTTGTAATTTGAATTTACCTGAAATGGTAAAGTTCAGAATATAAATCGAATATAGATTATTCGAAAGAAAGTTATTTATTGGAATTTTATTATCTTGAATTTAGGGAAGAAGTTATTTTACTTTCCATTTTGAATCAAATTTAATTATTTAATTATTTACTCATTAATTTATTTCTTGAATTAATAAGTACAAATTATATTTGGAAACAGCAATTTTAACGCTGCTATTTTAATCAATGTTTTGTAAATACTAAACGGTGATTTTAACGCCGCCGTTATAATAAATGTTTTGTAAATCTAAACAACGTTCTTGACGCTATTGCTATAATAAATGTTCTATAATTCTAGACAGCGATTGTAACGCTGTTGTTAAAAGCAATGTTTTATAAATCAAATATTTTGAAATAGCGATTATAACGCTACCGTTAAAATCAATATTTTTCTGTAAAGGGAGTGTGTTCTTAGATCGAATTCGAGAGTCGTATAAGCGACGTTTTTATAAAGTTGTGAGGTTTGACCATTTCAAAGTTGAGAATGTTGTTCAATTAAGGTCTGAGAGGTAATTATACCCCAACTTGATTGACTTCATGATCGATGGAGGAATGGTTAAGGTTCGATAGTGAAACTTGGTTAGCAATATGCTTAGCTAATAAATGATTAATGGTTGGAATTATTATAACGATGTTTTATAACCTCGCGTTAATTTAAAGAATTTGAAATGTTTTCCCCAAATAAAATGAGGAATTAAGAAAAGGGAACTGGAACTAATAATTAAATAAGGAATTTAATTAAAAAGGGGCCCAGTGTTGTTTGATGTTTGATCGGTAGAATTTCCAATTGGAAGTAAGACCGTTGATTTGTATGGATGTTTTTTTGATAGTTAAATCACCGATTATCAAAGTTTTGATTTGTTTTATACCTCCATTGTAAATATAGAGAGGCCGGGATCAGATTTAATATCTGAAAACCACTCTGTATTGGTATAAGCATTATGAATCAACTTATGAACAAAATTGAAGACGGAGTGAAATGCAAGGGCTGTTCTGTTAACCCTAGGCAGAAATTGCCCAAGAAGGATTAATAGAACGGTGCATTCAGTTTGTCCAGACCCAGGACAACTTGTATGGATGAGTGTCTGGCAGAGTATTTCCAAAGGGATTACGTACATTGATTCCTTCAAACGTCCGAAGTTGGTGGCAAAGAAGGGAAACTTCTTTAGCCTAACAATCTGAGTATTTTTGTGGGAACCAATTAGTGATTTCCGATGGATCTGACGATGTGGCATTCAAAGTGAATGGTAACCAGATGTTCTGGAAGATAATTTAAACTTCAAGCCTCACAACCTGGAATTTGACAAAAATCAGGCAGGCAGCATGGCTATGTGGGTCGCTCCCATTAGGATGTATAATTACCTATCTAGAGAAATTCCATTTGTTTCTTTAATCTATCAATGATGTCCCTTTTGGGAAACGGTTGCTACACTCAAGCGAAATGAATGGTCAGTCATGTGAGGGCCGAGTTGCAAGACGTTATTGTTGAACCTAGTGTATTCGCCTCTAGAGATATACTATCGGCATGTGGTCCCATACCTTGTCATGTTGGAAATCCAATCTCCAATAAGAACTGAAACGACCCGCAAATCCGAGCTATCTGAGTTGACTAAATACACCACACGTCCAACCCAAATAACACAGAAATACGACTCATTATTAGAAAGAAATTAGAGGATGAGAAATAGAAAGAAAGAAAACTTAGAATAGAAGAAAAACGAAGATCACAAACTCACAGCGGAACGAATAAAATATATTCTATAACATAAGCTTTGAAATACAAATCTGTTTTGTACATATATACATACCATCATCAGAGTACACATAACATTTGATTCAGCGGAAGTAACTCTAAATAACTAATGTTGAAGCCTCCTGCTTCAAGCTCCTCCAAGTGTATCTGTAAAAGCCTGAAACACTTGACTGCCCGTACAAATTTGGGCACCCAAGAGTTTAGGGAAAACAAAACAAAATAAACTCCGGGTCAGTCATGGGACTGGTGTGAGTAAACTCCAACCATTTGTTTAACTTAAAAAAAATCTTTCAAAAGAAAAGATAATAGTAAGACCAGCCCACACATAAACATGGACGGTTTTTACCTTACTATAACCCAAACCACTTTGATATCAAATCCAATGATATTATATTAATGTCTACATCAAATAAATAACCAAATAGCAGAACGCTTGCATCTCACGCTCTACATATATAGTATAAAATCAAAAACCGCATGGCGCTTATTGGAGATTGGATTTCCAACATGACAAGGTATGGGACCACCTTCCGATGATGTATCTCTAGAGGCGGATACACCTGGGTTCAACAAGAACATCTTGCAACCCGGCCCACACATGACCGACCACTCATTTCGCTTGAGTGTATCGAATGTATATCACCAACGGATGGACTCAAACCACCGTTTCCCGAATGGGCAGAATCGATAGATTTAGAAACAAAAGGAATTTCTCTAGATAGGTGATTATACACCCTAATGGGTGCGACCCACATAGCCATGCTGCCTGCCCGATTTTTGTCCTTTCCCGGTTGTTGAGACCTGAGGCTACGCATACTTACCATTCCTTGATAACACAATCACTTTGAATGCCACATTGTCAGATCCGTTAATCACTAGTTGAGTTTGCACAAATATTCTGGATATTATGCTAAGGGATAAATCCGTTGCAACCATATATATTCATACCGACCAACCCATTTGATCATTGGAAATACTCTGTCAGACATCCGTCCATTTACGTTCGTTCTGGGATTGAACGAAACCGAAGGCACCATTTCTATTAATAGGAAAGCCCTTGCACTTCACTCCGTCTTCAATATATTCAGCATACTTGGTTCGCAACGCTTATGCCGATATGGAGTGGTTCTTCGGATAATAACCCAACCGGTCTCTCCATATTGACAACGATGGTCAAAAACTTCGATAGTCTGTGATTTAACTATCGAATAAAAACAAGTGTTCAATCAACATATCAAACAAATCACTGGGCTCTTTAATTAATATTTCATTAATTAAATCTCTTCTCCATTTCCTCTATCAATATTTGTTAACCAAATATTTTCAATAATCATATTGGCCCTTTTCGCTATTTTTGATTTCGTTTCCTTGTCAAATTCTATATATATCGATATATAGATTTCTAATTGTCAAATTTCTTAAAAATATTCTAACTCCTTAAATTCCCGGAAAAATTCGCCATAACCTCCCCTGTATCGGGAGCATCGGGAAATTTCAAATAGCATCCCGGTATCTTCCAATCTAAAAAAGAAAAAGAAAAAGCCAAGCGGCTTGCCGATACGGCGCATAAAACCCATATACGAATTAAACATGTACCTTTTTGTCGAGCACATAAATTATATACTTTATATACTTCATTCCATACCTGTCCAACACCTGTTCATCTGTTTTCAATTCAATTCAACACTATCTAATCGTTTGAATTCAGTTCGCCCATTTATTCTTTAATTAGTCATTTTGCCTATTTCACTCCTTTGTTGAACATAACATGTTCAAACAAAATGTTTAACTCGTTCATAATCAAATTGAATTTCAATTTCAATTCTAGTTCTCCTTTCGATTTCGAATATAAATTTTTAAATCGAATTTATTTATTCAACCCCCAATATCCATTCGAAATCGTCTTGACTAATTTCTATTTAATTTAGTTAATTCCATCAAAAATCTGGTTTCTGTTTCAAAACTCATATTCATTTACACAACTTGAATTCGCATATATTTTGCAACTCAACTCTGAAATTTTCTAAATAGAAAATTCGGATTTTATCGCTTAAAATCCTTTTATAATATTAAATAAACCATTAGGGTTTTAAAACGATTCTGGCGCTGCTTTTCTGAAAATTTGATTTTGACATAACTCAAAATCTATACGACGAAATTCAGATTTTTTTCCTTCATTAGAAAACTATTATCAAACTGGTCCTGACGTTTCTTGTTTCGAAGAATTTCGACTTCAATCGAGTTCTATATATTCAATTGAAGTTCGAATCGCTATTTTACGAACTGCAGCGCTGCGGCGAGTTCGTTTTAATTATATTTATAAATATAAACGTTAAACTTCTTTAAAATGGATTCGACTTCATCTAATATATATATATAGTCATATATATCTCAAATTCCATTCGAATCTTTACATTTCAAATTCCATAGTTTTAAATCCTGTATTTAAATCCCATTTGAAATCCTTTATTCGAATTCCCACTTTAATTCAACTCCTTTTTGAATTTCTATATTTGAAATTCATACTTGAATTTAGATATTCAACTTCGTTTTGAATTCCCTTTATTCAAATTCAATACTTGAATTCATTTGAATTCTTTTATTCAACCTCTATTTTAAATTCCATTTTTTTTTACTTCTACGTTCCAATTTTTATATTTGAAATTTATTGAAATTCAAATATTCAACTCATTTCCAATACCATTTGAATTCTAATATTCAAACTTATTTTTACACCATTTGAATTCCTTCACTCAAATCTACTTGAATTCCCTTGAATTCAAATTCCATTTCAAAAATCATTTGGAATTTCTATTTTGAAATCCTATTTGAAATTCTATTTCCGATTCTACTTTGAAAATCTTATTTTTCAAAATTTGTTTCAAATTCCATTTTGAAATCTCTTATTCAAATTTCTACTTGAATTTCCGTATTCAATTCCATGTTCCAATTCAATACTCGAATTTCTATTTCAAACCTCAATTCAAATTTCATATTTAAATTCCATTCAAATTTCACATTCGAATTCTTCTTTGAAATACTATATTTCAAATCCTATTCAATTCTTCTTTGAAATTCTATATTTCAAATCCTATTCAATTCTTCTTTGAAAATTCTATTTTTGAAATTCTATTTCAAATTTCTCTATATTCAAACACCATTTGAAAGTTCTATATTCAAATCCATCTTGGATTTTCTATTTGAATTCTAAATTCAAATTTTCTGTTTCCTTTTCTTTTTGAATTCAAATTTCCTTTTCCTTTTCTTTTTGAATTCAAATTTCCTTTTTCCTTTTCTATTATTCAAATTCATTATTTAAATTTCCTTTTGAATCATATTTCAAAACACTTGTATTTCTATATTTTGAATTATCAAATGATAATTCTTTTCACTTCATTTATAACTTCGTTATAAAAGAATTATTTATAACTTTCGTTTAAAAAGTAACTACTTGTTTTATTTTTCAAAACAAGTTTATATTTTATTTCCATTAAAAATTCAAATTTCTATTTAAAAATAGACCCTTTCCTTTTTAAATCTCACATCTCCTTTTAATTGGCCCAGTGATATTTAAAACAATCAAATCACCCAATTCTCAATCATTTGGGTTTTTACACATCATATATGAATATATATATGAAATCAAACAACCAAGCAAACAAACAGATAATATATTTTTGAGGAATCCTGTTGGATTCCTCCAACCTGTTTTTCCTGCATCCACAGATGTTAGCACATAAATAATACCCATTCTGCTTCGTGGCAGAATATCGCGGTATAGAAGGTCATCCACTAATCATAGCGTGGGGCGTATATAGGGTAATCATCCGCTATGAAACTGCGGGCATCCGCTAATGAGACTGCGGGAATCCAACCAATCAACTAACCCAATATATATATATAATAGCCTAAATAACTAATATATATAAAACAACCAGAAAATATTCACACAAGCATCAAACAATTATTTTTAACGGAATAAAAATAATTTTTAAAGGTGAGTGAGATTTACTCACCGGCGTTTTTATTTTGCCGAATATCCATCTAAATTCCAAATTGTCTCGTTTACAAATCTACACGAGTCGTCTATCTCGAATGAATCCATCATCCCATCACCTATGATTATACGATTTAATTTATCAATTAACATTTAATTTCTAAATTTAATTTAACATTAATAAATCATTCTATGAATTTAAACTTTGAGACATTGTATACCTCAAGCGTCGACCAACTATGAAGGGACTTAGCAGATCACTGATCAAACCCACTGAAATCAGCCTCGAATTGTACTCACCTCACTTCGGCAAATCAACAAGCACCTTATAGATAATTTTACCACTGCCACTTGCTACATCGCTCAATTTTATTCACTACAACCTTCTACCTTTCGATCACCTCTGAAAGAACTGTTGCGCCTCAAACAGATGGCCGAACTTCCCACTCCCATTTCCTCCTCTCATTGACTTCTGCCCAGAAATGGCCTACTGCCATCGCGATGTTCCAGAGGGTGCCGAAGCACTCACAACTACCCTAAAATGATGCGCCTTGCCACCTTGAATGCATGCTCCGTCGATTTAACCCACTCCATCCATCGCGATGAACCCTAGGCAGCACTCGCGATTATCGAGCTCCAGGAAGTGAGGTTTTTGAATCGTGATTGCTCAGAACCCTTTGAATCGAACTTCCCAAATTGCGATGATCCCAACCCTTGGACTTGATCGCACTTCACCTGGCAACGGCTACAGGACCGTCGAAGCCCCCATCGGCTTCAAAGTTGATTTCGATTCATTTTTTTTTTTTTTTCTTCGGTGGAGTTTGATTTTGACAGAGAACTGAGGAAAGGAATTGAATTCGGTTTTCCTGGAATTTCAGAAATGGTGAGAACAAGAACATGGGTTCGATTTATATAGACGCGAAGGCAGACAGCAGGTACGAAGGCCATTAAAATCTTGTTTGCCTGATCGTGGAGCTTAGAGACAAAGTTGGTTGCTCGAGATGAAATATAGGGGGTGCGACTTCATTTAGGTCTGCGTTAAACACTTCTTAGGTCGGCTCAGATTTTTTTTTTTTATTATTTAGATTGATTTTATTTTAATTAAATAATTAAAACATCTCGCGGCCCTTAACTAGTGAACCACTATTCAACCGTGACGACCGACATCTCCAATATTACAACGTTACTTTGAACTCTGTGATTTGATATTGAAATGTAAATATAAACGGCCATATTAAATTGAAAATTCAATATAAAATATCATTTATTTATCAACTAAATATTTAAAATAATACTAAATATTTAAAATAAATTATTCAAAAATCTGGGTCGTTACATTCTTCCCCCCTTAAAATAATTTCGTCCTCGAAATTGCTAAGGTAGGAAAAATGGTACAAATCCACTACCTTTCAACAATCCACTTATGTTGAAATTCAACTCCTCACATTTCAACAAATTTAATTCCGCCAAAACTTTTGGTCCTCCCTCATTCAATTCGAATGATCCACGATCAATCCATTTATATTCAATCTATATTCCATTCAACCTATTCAAATTGATTCTAGTTAATTGATTCACTTCAATCCATTTAACTAGCTTAAGTTAAATTTTAATTCCAGAATCCAAATCCCTGGGTTTTCATTTCAAATCCTTTGAAATCCCATAAATATACATATATATTTATTTGTATTTCAAATTCAAAACATTTGAATATTCAAACCAATTTGTTTTCTTTCAAACAAATTTCCATCAAAAACTTTTTCTAAGGTAGTAATTCATCACTTAGAAACTCGAAAATGAACTCTGATGAGGCTGCAGTCATCATCAGAATTATTTCCCAGCCACTGAAGTGAGTTCAGTGCTTTATCACTTTCAAAATCCACTCAAATATGGTTTTGATTCAAAACCCTTGCAAAACAAAGCTATATTTAATATACTTTGGAAAATATTTTCAAACTTCCCAGGATTTTGAATTTTTAATTCTGGTTTGAATTAAATTCTAATTCATCTCATTTGTATATATTTAATTTCCATACAAATTCTATTTTGATTATATATAATCATTTCAATTTTATAATCTCGTCTGATTATAATGATATCAGTCAACACATCCATATATAAATAATTCTTAGAAAATTATTCATTTTTATATCAAAATATAATTTTGGGTAAAATTATTTCATCTACCCACTTGGAACCAATATCATGTTCAATCTTCTGTTCAAGCGTTTAGAAATTCCTATCGACTTCGTGGCGTCCCACGATTCGACCAGAATTCATAAACTACTCAACAGACAAGCCAACACAATATAAAACAATTGTTTTAATCAATTAACAAATACGCTCTCTCGTATATACACTCAACTCATTCTAGGGTACTACTGACCCTATCTCTAATGAGTACATACCACACAAGCCTAGGTATTCGCTCAACCTGGCTCTGATACCAACTGAAACGACCCGCAAATCCGAGCTATCTGAGTTGACTAAATACACCACACGTCCAACCCAAATAACACAGAAATACGACTCATTATTAGAAAGAAATTAGAGGATGAGAAATAGAAAGAAAGAAAACTTAGAATAGAAGAAAAACGAAGATCACAAACTCACAGCGGAACGAATAAAATATATTCTATAACATAAGCTTTGAAATACAAATCTGTTTTGTACATATATACATACCATCATCAGAGTACACATAACATTTGATTCAGCGGAAGTAACTCTAAATAACTAATGTTGAAGCCTCCTGCTTCAAGCTCCTCCAAGTGTATCTGTAAAAGCCTGAAACACTTGACTGCCCGTACAAATTTGGGCACCCAAGAGTTTAGGGAAAACAAAACAAAATAAACTCCGGGTCAGTCATGGGACTGGTGTGAGTAAACTCCAACCATTTGTTTAACTTAAAAAAAATCTTTCAAAAGAAAAGATAATAGTAAGACCAGCCCACACATAAACATGGACGGTTTTTACCTTACTATAACCCAAACCACTTTGATATCAAATCCAATGATATTATATTAATGTCTACATCAAATAAATAACCAAATAGCAGAACGCTTGCATCTCACGCTCTACATATATAGTATAAAATCAAAAACCGCATGGCGCTTATTGGAGATTGGATTTCCAACATGACAAGGTATGGGACCACCTTCCGATGATGTATCTCTAGAGGCGGATACACCTGGGTTCAACAAGAACATCTTGCAACCCGGCCCACACATGACCGACCACTCATTTCGCTTGAGTGTATCGAATGTATATCACCAACGGATGGACTCAAACCACCGTTTCCCGAATGGGCAGAATCGATAGATTTAGAAACAAAAGGAATTTCTCTAGATAGGTGATTATACACCCTAATGGGTGCGACCCACATAGCCATGCTGCCTGCCCGATTTTTGTCCTTTCCCGGTTGTTGAGACCTGAGGCTACGCATACTTACCATTCCTTGATAACACAATCACTTTGAATGCCACATTGTCAGATCCGTTAATCACTAGTTGAGTTTGCACAAATATTCTGGATATTATGCTAAGGGATAAATCCGTTGCAACCATATATATTCATACCGACCAACCCATTTGATCATTGGAAATACTCTGTCAGACATCCGTCCATTTACGTTCGTTCTGGGATTGAACGAAACCGAAGGCACCATTTCTATTAATAGGAAAGCCCTTGCACTTCACTCCGTCTTCAATATATTCAGCATACTTGGTTCGCAACGCTTATGCCGATATGGAGTGGTTCTTCGGATAATAACCCAACCGGTCTCTCCATATTGACAACGATGGTCAAAAACTTCGATAGTCTGTGATTTAACTATCGAATAAAAACAAGTGTTCAATCAACATATCAAACAAATCACTGGGCTCTTTAATTAATATTTCATTAATTAAATCTCTTCTCCATTTCCTCTATCAATATTTGTTAACCAAATATTTTCAATAATCATATTGGCCCTTTTCGCTATTTTTGATTTCGTTTCCTTGTCAAATTCTATATATATCGATATATAGATTTCTAATTGTCAAATTTCTTAAAAATATTCTAACTCCTTAAATTCCCGGAAAAATTCGCCATAACCTCCCCTGTATCGGGAGCATCGGGAAATTTCAAATAGCATCCCGGTATCTTCCAATCTCAAAAAGAAAAAGAAAAAGCCAAGCGGCTTGCCGATACGGCGCATAAAACCCATATACGAATTAAACATGTACCTTTTTGTCGAGCACATAAATTATATACTTTATATACTTCATTCCATACCTGTCCAACACCTGTTCATCTGTTTTCAATTCAATTCAACACTATCTAATCGTTTGAATTCAGTTCGCCCATTTATTCTTTAATTAGTCATTTTGCCTATTTCACTCCTTTGTTGAACATAACATGTTCAAACAAAATGTTTAACTCGTTCATAATCAAATTGAATTTCAATTTCAATTCTAGTTCTCCTTTCGATTTCGAATATAAATTTTTAAATCGAATTTATTTATTCAACCCCCAATATCCATTCGAAATCGTCTTGACTAATTTCTATTTAATTTAGTTAATTCCATCAAAAATCTGGTTTCTGTTTCAAAACTCATATTCATTTACACAACTTGAATTCGCATATATTTTGCAACTCAACTCTGAAATTTTCTAAATAGAAAATTCGGATTTTATCGCTTAAAATCCTTTTATAATATTAAATAAACCATTAGGGTTTTAAAACGATTCTGGCGCTGCTTTTCTGAAAATTTGATTTTGACATAACTCAAAATCTATACGACGAAATTCAGATTTTTTTCCTTCATTAGAAAACTATTATCAAACTGGTCCTGACGTTTCTTGTTTCGAAGAATTTCGACTTCAATCGAGTTCTATATATTCAATTGAAGTTCGAATCGCTATTTTACGAACTGCAGCGCTGCGGCGAGTTCGTTTTAATTATATTTATAAATATAAACGTTAAACTTCTTTAAAATGGATTCGACTTCATCTAATATATATATATAGTCATATATATCTCAAATTCCATTCGAATCTTTACATTTCAAATTCCATAGTTTTAAATCCTGTATTTAAATCCCATTTGAAATCCTTTATTCGAATTCCCACTTTAATTCAACTCCTTTTTGAATTTCTATATTTGAAATTCATACTTGAATTTAGATATTCAACTTCGTTTTGAATTCCCTTTATTCAAATTCAATACTTGAATTCATTTGAATTCTTTTATTCAACCTCTATTTTAAATTCCATTTTTTTTTACTTCTACGTTCCAATTTTTATATTTGAAATTTATTGAAATTCAAATATTCAACTCATTTCCAATACCATTTGAATTCTAATATTCAAACTTATTTTTACACCATTTGAATTCCTTCACTCAAATCTACTTGAATTCCCTTGAATTCAAATTCCATTTCAAAAATCATTTGGAATTTCTATTTTGAAATCCTATTTGAAATTCTATTTCCGATTCTACTTTGAAAATCTTATTTTTCAAAATTTGTTTCAAATTCCATTTTGAAATCTCTTATTCAAATTTCTACTTGAATTTCCGTATTCAATTCCATGTTCCAATTCAATACTCGAATTTCTATTTCAAACCTCAATTCAAATTTCATATTTAAATTCCATTCAAATTTCACATTCGAATTCTTCTTTGAAATACTATATTTCAAATCCTATTCAATTCTTCTTTGAAATTCTATATTTCAAATCCTATTCAATTCTTCTTTGAAAATTCTATTTTTGAAATTCTATTTCAAATTTCTCTATATTCAAACACCATTTGAAAGTTCTATATTCAAATCCATCTTGGATTTTCTATTTGAATTCTAAATTCAAATTTTCTGTTTCCTTTTCTTTTTGAATTCAAATTTCCTTTTCCTTTTCTTTTTGAATTCAAATTTCCTTTTTCCTTTTCTATTATTCAAATTCATTATTTAAATTTCCTTTTGAATCATATTTCAAAACACTTGTATTTCTATATTTTGAATTATCAAATGATAATTCTTTTCACTTCATTTATAACTTCGTTATAAAAGAATTATTTATAACTTTCGTTTAAAAAGTAACTACTTGTTTTATTTTTCAAAACAAGTTTATATTTTATTTCCATTAAAAATTCAAATTTCTATTTAAAAATAGACCCTTTCCTTTTTAAATCTCACATCTCCTTTTAATTGGCCCAGTGATATTTAAAACAATCAAATCACCCAATTCTCAATCATTTGGGTTTTTACACATCATATATGAATATATATATGAAATCAAACAACCAAGCAAACAAACAGATAATATATTTTTGAGGAATCCTGTTGGATTCCTCCAACCTGTTTTTCCTGCATCCACAGATGTTAGCACATAAATAATACCCATTCTGCTTCGTGGCAGAATATCGCGGTATAGAAGGTCATCCACTAATCATAGCGTGGGGCGTATATAGGGTAATCATCCGCTATGAAACTGCGGGCATCCGCTAATGAGACTGCGGGAATCCAACCAATCAACTAACCCAATATATATATATAATAGCCTAAATAACTAATATATATAAAACAACCAGAAAATATTCACACAAGCATCAAACAATTATTTTTAACGGAATAAAAATAATTTTTAAAGGTGAGTGAGATTTACTCACCGGCGTTTTTATTTTGCCGAATATCCATCTAAATTCCAAATTGTCTCGTTTACAAATCTACACGAGTCGTCTATCTCGAATGAATCCATCATCCCATCACCTATGATTATACGATTTAATTTATCAATTAACATTTAATTTCTAAATTTAATTTAACATTAATAAATCATTCTATGAATTTAAACTTTGAGACATTGTATACCTCAAGCGTCGACCAACTATGAAGGGACTTAGCAGATCACTGATCAAACCCACTGAAATCAGCCTCGAATTGTACTCACCTCACTTCGGCAAATCAACAAGCACCTTATAGATAATTTTACCACTGCCACTTGCTACATCGCTCAATTTTATTCACTACAACCTTCTACCTTTCGATCACCTCTGAAAGAACTGTTGCGCCTCAAACAGATGGCCGAACTTCCCACTCCCATTTCCTCCTCTCATTGACTTCTGCCCAGAAATGGCCTACTGCCATCGCGATGTGCCAGAGGGTGCCGAAGCACTCACAACTACCCTAAAATGATGCGCCTTGCCACCTTGAATGCATGCTCCGTCGATTTAACCCACTCCATCCATCGCGATGAACCCTAGGCAGCACTCGCGATTATCGAGCTCCAGGAAGTGAGGTTTTTGAATCGTGATTGCTCAGAACCCTTTGAATCGAACTTCCCAAATTGCGATGATCCCAACCCTTGGACTTGATCGCACTTCACCTGGCAACGGCTACAGGACCGTCGAAGCCCCCATCGGCTTCAAAGTTGATTTCGATTCATTTTTTTTTTTTTTTTTTTCTTCGGTGGAGTTTGATTTTGACAGAGAACTGAGGAAAGGAATTGAATTCGGTTTTCCTGGAATTTCAGAAATGGTGAGAACAAGAACATGGGTTCGATTTATATAGACGCGAAGGCAGACAGCAGGTACGAAGGCCATTAAAATCTTGTTTGCCTGATCGTGGAGCTTAGAGACAAAGTTGGTTGCTCGAGATGAAATATAGGGGGTGCGACTTCATTTAGGTCTGCGTTAAACACTTCTTAGGTCGGCTCAGATTTTTTTTTTTTTTATTATTTAGATTGATTTTATTTTAATTAAATAATTAAAACATCTCGCGGCCCTTAACTAGTGAACCACTATTCAACCGTGACGACCGACATCTCCAATATTACAACGTTACTTTGAACTCTGTGATTTGATATTGAAATGTAAATATAAACGGCCATATTAAATTGAAAATTCAATATAAAATATCATTTATTTATCAACTAAATATTTAAAATAATACTAAATATTTAAAATAAATTATTCAAAAATCTGGGTCGTTACAAGAACCCTGCGGTTTTTGATTTTATATTAAATATGGAGCGTGAAATGCAAGCATTTTGCTAAATTCTATTTATTTGATTTAGACACTATTATAATATCACCTGATTTTGATATCAAAATGTTTTGGGTTATCGTAAGGTAAAAACCATCCATGTTTTTGTGTGGATTGGTCTTGCGATTATCTTTTCTTTGGAAAGGATTTTTAAAAGTTAAACCAATGGTTGGAGTTTACTCACACCAATCCCATGACTGACCCAGATTTTATTTTGTTTAGTTTCCCTAAACTCTTGGGTGCCCAAATTTGTAAGGGCAGTGTAGTAGTCAGGGTTTTACAGATTCACTTGGAGGAGCTTGAAGCAGAAGGCTTCACAAGTTAGCTATAGACTATCATATTTTCCGCTGAGTTCTATGTTGTATCTGGAAACCGGTGTTTATAACTGTTCCAGGAAGAACTATCGTGCTCTGATGATGGTATGTATATACAATTACTGATTTGTATTTCAAAAGTTATGTTATTTAATATATTTTATTAGTTCCGCAATGAGATTTGTGTCCTTCGATTTCTTCTATTCCAACCTTTTTTTCTTTATATTTCTCATCCTCTAACTTCTTTCTTATAATGATTCATATTTCTGTGTCATTTGAGTTCGACGTGTGGTGTTATTAGTCAACTCAAAGGGTATGGAAATTTGAGCCATTACATTTGGTATCAAAGCCGAAGGTTGAGTGATAACCTTGGCTCTGTGGCGTAACTCAATAGAGATGGAGTTAGAAATACTCTAGATTGAGTTTGAATGTATTTGTAGATTTGATATAAATTTGTTTTATATCGTGTTGACTGGTTTGTTGAGTGGTTTATGAATTCTGGTCGATATAGGATGTACAACTATATCGATAGGTGTTTCTAAACTCTTGAATAAAACAACTCGATACAGTATCGTTTTAAATTGGGTAAATGAAATAATTTTGCCCAAAAATTAGTTTGATATAAAAGGAATAATTTTTGAAATATTATACCATATAGATGTGTTGATCGTTATTACAATCAAATGGAATTTTAAAATGTTGAAATGGTTATATAACCAAGAAAAACTAGAATTAAATTCAAACCATAATTTTAATTTAAATCCTGGGAGTTTAGAAATATTTTCTGAAGTATTTTTAAAAGTAATATAACATTATTTTGAAGAATTTTTGAATAAGAATGACTTTTAATGGATTCTAAAGAGATAAAGCATGGAAATCACTTCAGGGGCGAGAAAATAGTTGTAATAACCCGGAAATCTGGGCCAGTTTAAAATTTTTATTTTGGCAATTTTAGCGAATTTTGATTATTTAAAATGAATTATTTTAAATAATATCGACGAGAAATTTATTTTGAATATAATTCGAACGTATATATTATACAGATCGTCGTTAGAATATAATAATTTTATTTTAATTATAAAAGGAATTGAAAATGACGCGGTAGTTCGGTAATTCGATTTCAAACTTCTAATGGATGTACAGGATGCAAAATAAACCGAATTTTAGTGAAACCAAAAATAATAGGATCTATTTGGGAATATCTTTCCAACGAATCCGAAAAATCAAAATTTCACAGCTGGAATCAAAAGATATGTCCAGTTGAAATTTCTGAATAGTCGCTATGGAATTCAGGCCCTTAAAAATGGAAATTTTGCAAACGACCTCGGATTTCGACGAAACCACTTTTGTTGGATCCGCGATGTCAAATTATTGTTAGATTCCAAATTTCATAATTTTTCGAATCAATATGTGAGCGTGGCAAAGGAAAACGCGTTTGACTAGTTTTTGTTGATTTTAATCGACTGGAAAATGACCATTTTTCAAACGGTCTCATAATTCGACGAAACTAGTTTTGTTAGGACCGTATCGTCAATACGAAGCTAGAAAATATTTTTGGGAATTTTTCGAGTTAGTATGTGACCTCAGTAAATTGAAATGCGCATTCAAAATTCAATATATAGAGTTATATTTTGATTTTGACGAAAACTGATTCAAATGATCGAATCAGCTTACGATACATATCCCATTGTGTTCGGAATGGGGGTAATTAGCTATGGACGACAGGCGGTAGGCCCCGTTTCTAGGTCGAAATAAAAAGTCAACCTTTTTGTAAATTACATAAAATAAAATAAATTAAAAATAAAATCCCTTCCCTCTCATTAACCCTTCAGACCTCCCCCCCCCCCCCCGATTCAATTTTAGAAAAAAGAAGAAGAACCCAAATCGCGTCGCCCCCCCCCCCCTCTGCTGCTGCCGCCGCCGCTTCTTCTTCCTCCTCCTCCACCTACTCCGCCTTCCTTCCTCCTCCCCTCCTTCTCGCGACCTCGAATCCCCCCCTCCCGCCTTCCCAAAACTCAACGCAACCCCCACCTCCATCCACCAACGACGAGCCAACCCTCGCCTACCACCTCCCTGGACGCCGGCGCCTCCTACCCCGCGACCCCCTCAACCCGTGGACCCCCTTTTTCAAAAAAATCCGAATTTCTTCCAAGAAATGTAAGTATTTTTACTTTATTTTAATTAATTTATACATACCATTGTTTATATACAATGATACGAGCAAAATATGATTTTTCTTGTGTAAGGAAAAAAATGATGAGATTTGCTTTCATGTACGGTTTTAAAAATGAGAATAACAAGATGTTTTTGAAATTAAAAAGATGAGATTTTTATTGTATATGAAGGTTAGACATATAATTTTTATAAAGTAGAAATATTAAAAATATGATTTTATATTTTTAGAAGAATAAAAATATGATTTTATATAATGTACGGTAATAAAGATGTGATCTTTATAGTAGTAGCAATGTAAAGATATGATTTTTATAGTATAGAGATTATAAAAATACGATTTTTATGTTATATAGATAGTAAAAATAAAATCTTTATATTTGAAAAGGCGAAATCTTTATATTTGAAAAGGCGAAATCTTTATATAGAGAATAGCATGATAAAAATATAATCTTTACTATATGAACATCGTTGTAAAAATAGAATTTTTATCCATATGGAGTGATTATAAAAATATGATTTTTAAATTGAAAGTGAACAAATAAAAATGTGATTTTTATTTTAAAGACAATAGTAAAAATTCGATTTTTATATATTGAATAGCAAAGTAAAAAATTCGATTTTTACATATGTAGAGAATACGGCCAAAGAAAATGACAAGAGGCAAGAACGGCGAAGATTTCTACATAAGAAGAGTCGTGGGATTGGATTAGCTATTCTGTGAGAACTTCTCACTCTTTAATTTATTTCTAGTTAAATTATATACTAGGATGCAGACGGTGTTTAGTAGCACCCGACACCCGTCGTCCACAGACCATGGACGGCGTGTATGCTTGTTTGTTTGATTTTGATGTGTAGTTGATTGTGTGATGTGATGTGAAATGAAATAAAATATTTATATAGTTGAAATAAAATATTTTATAGGGGAAAATATTTTATAGTTAAAAATAGAATTTTTAACGTGTATATGGAATGAAATAAAAATAAACAAATCGGACGATTTGTTTATATACACACACTTGACTGATATTGATTGGGACGATAAATTTTACACATCGCCCAACTGCACAAATAAATTCTGTGTTTGATTGTTTGAAACCCCACACGGGTATTGGGATGATATTTGACGTACGCTAATCCTGATTGTTTAGTTGTATGTCGATTGATTGATTGACAGACTGTTATAAGCGTTGAATATTTATATTTGATGCTTATACAGTGTAGAATGCACTTTGGATGATGGTTGATTATTCATCGCTGTTATTGTATACATGTGTTGTAGAAAACCCATATAGTTAACATTATATGGTAATTGATTGGGCTTCATTCCAGTTTTGAATAGAAATATTCGAAAAAGAAATATTTGAAATAGAATATTTGAAAATAGAAATATATAAAGCCGTGTTGATTAGATTGACGCCATTTTGACGTGAATGATATTTATATCGATTTTGTTCATTTTACAATGAATATCAAAAGTGATTTCAAAATCTGATATTTTGAAAAGAATTAGAATTCGAATTGAAAGTGAATAGAAATAAATTCGAATTAAATTGAAATAGAATTGAAATTCGAATTAAATTGAAATAGAATTGAAATTCGAATTAAATTGAAATAGAATTGAAATTCGAATTAAATTGAAATAGAATTGAAATTCGAATTAAATTAAAATAGAATTGAAATCGTTTGAATGAATTCGAATTGAAATTGAATAGAAGTGAATTCGAATGGAAATTGAATAGAAGTGAATCCGAATTGAAATTGAATAGAAGTGAATCCGAATTGAAATTGAATAGAATTGAATTCGAATTGAAATTGAATAGAAATGAAATTGAATTGAAATTGAATTGAAAATCAATTTGAAATGAATTTAAAACGAATTTATATTGGAATATTCAATTTTTGATTTGAAATTGAATATGAAGTTGAAACCGTTTTGAAAATGAATTTAAAACGATGTATAAAGCACGTTTTGAATTGAAATCAACGAAGTATATATTATATATTATATATATAATATAATGGCCTGAATAGAACGCGCCGCGCTGCGGCAGTTCGCGAATCTCGACCATTGACTTCGAACGAATATTACGGGAGATCCGACCGTCGGATTCTCCCAAAACCGGAACCGTTGGGTTCGTATCGAAAAGTTCTTTCTAATGAATATTAGAAATTTTAAATCTAACAGTTGGATTTGGAGTTACGTCCAAATCAATTTTGGAAAAGGTCGTAGTAAGTGCAGTTCGATGGCCGTTGATGGAAATCGACTGTACGGGCCTTGATAAAATTATTAAAAATAATAATAATTTGTGTAAAATCATAAGAAATGATTTGGGAATAATTGGGATGAAAAACTCCATATTTGAAAAGATAAAAATAGATTTTTGTCGAAATGAACTAGTTTTGAACTAGAATTAAAATTCTATTTGTTTATAAATAAATAAATTGAATTTGAAAATGGTTTTGAAATATAACCAGAATTTCCAATAATTGCATTGGAAGGGATTTGAATCGAAATTGTCTTTGGATTATTTCGATGTTGGAATTCGTGATTATACAGATGTTGTTATGGAAATTTGAAAGATATATATTTATATCGTTATTTCCAATACAACAATTGTTAGTCGTAGAATTTGATATTGAATATAAGCCGATATATTTTCTATTCCGAGCCTTGTATTGAATATCAAAGGTGATTTGGGTTTGTTGTGAATGGTGTCTTTATTAACACCGTTCTTGAACCCAGTTGAGAAAAGATTAAATTTTTTTATTTAGATTTAATGAAGTGTAACAATTAAATGATATTTAATTGGAATTGAACTGGCATTGATTTTTGGGTTTATCGTGAACAGTGTTTTAAATAAACTTGTTCTTTAACCCGATAATTAATGGAATGTGATTTTGGGTTTATCGTGAACCGTGTTTTAAATGACACTGATTCTTTAACCCAGTTAACGATTAAAACTAAGTGGGGTTTTAATGAATCTTCAATTAGATTGAAATGATCGAGAATGAAGTATCACCAGTTTTGCTCAAGGCGATAGTTAAATCTTTAATTAGATTTGAACGTGAAATGGTAATTGAATTTACCGATAACAACGTGGTGTTAGATAGGAAGTATGACCAATTTTACTTCATGGGATGAATAGGTTGGGATTGGGAAATAAAAATAAATGATTACTTCGGTGTGGTTCGCTAATCTCGACTAGTTTGAATTGATATTCAAAGGAGATTAAAGAATAAATTTAAAGAATTTATCTTTGATAAAATTAATGGGAACCTTTCCCAAAATATAAGAATATTTGAATAAAAGAATATTCTAGATTGGAATGAGGTGTATGTTGTGTTTGTGTAACCCGTGTTTATTATATATATATACGCGAGTTGTTCAGAAAGACCGGGTTTATCCCATTCTGAATAACTATTTCGACGTGGTGTCGAAGATGAAGACGGTGGTTGAAGACCGGAGATCTTCACGTCGTTTGGGTGATTACCGATGATCTTGATTGGGCTGTACACCCAAGAAGATGGAAATAGTTGGTGATCGTCCAGACGTACTTGGAGATCGATGGATATGTAGGGTACTAGGTGCCTCCGGTTCCGTTCAGACCCAGAACGGACTTGTAAATGGACTATGTGTCTGACATTGGGTTTTAGTCTGTGTGATTGATTTCTATTGAATATATATCTATTTGGCGGTGGAGAATTTATTCTCTTGCTTAACGCCCTTCTCTGAGACGTACGAGCTCAGGGGTTATATACTGATGGATATCAAATGCATAGAGTGAATTGCCTGTGTGGCATGCCTAAGATGCAAATGATCAAGGCTTCTGTTGAAAAGCAAAGTCTTGTGGTTGATGTTCAAAGCACCGCCTGTGTGGCATTGTGACGGCCGGGAGTTTTGCTCGATCTGAATCAGTCGTTAGACCGATCTAGACCATTCGAAACCCCTGATCGTTTGAGAACAGGACACATCAGGACACAAACAGAAGAACATTACATTGTTATTACAACAATTCCATCAGAATACAAGAATATACAGAGTATAATTGAATAAATTACATTCGATAAATATCAGAGATTACAATGAATTACATAGCAGCGGAAAAATAATACAAAGCACAACTGAAGGTGATATACGGATACAGAGCTTTCCGGATATCATTCCAGCTGTAAACCAGGATCCTGTGAATATAAATCTGCAAAACCAAAACTACTAGCTGCCCGTGCGGAAAATAGGGGCACCCAGAATTTAGGTTAAAACAATAAACTCCAGGTCAGTCATGTGACTGGTGTGAGAACTAAAACAGTTATTTAAAGCTTTACTTTAAAAGAGAGTAATTCAAGGGACCACGCCGTATAACACGGAACGGGTTTCCTCCCAAGAATACCAGTGCATAGGATAAACAACGCAATGCTTTTTCGAAAAATGAAGCTATTATAAGACCCAGGTCCCATCACACAATGCAACGCAAGCCGGAGGATAGGGTTTTCCCTTATAATAGCCAAACATGCTTGGTATGTTTAAAACAAATCATTTGATACTATAATAAGTGTATAGTGTCAAAACAATTTCAATCATAAGTATAAATCATAGACGGCATGGGTACCATATATCATGTCTCCATACTAGTTCTACAATTAAAACTGCAATACATGTATTGGAAATTGGATTTCCGTCATGAGTTGAGGCAAGGGGCAAGCTCCTCTCCGCATTCGAGACACTCTAGCAAATGTCCCAGGACTACACACTCTGGGCAATCCTTGGATCTTCAGGGACGGTCCTCACTTACGTTAGAGGATTAATTATGCCTGAACACAAGTTTCCCGGTCCTTACAGACCTATAATCGAGGCGCCTCGCATTCCAACAACCACATAGGTGAAAAGTATATAAATGTCAGGGCTGGTAAGTCACTGACACCACCAAAGCTAGAAAGAAACGTCGTGCCCGATTTTAACTCATACCGAGGTGTGAGGCTCGCGAATTCACGCTATACACAAAGCTGCCACGTAGGCTATGCTTTGATCATCAACCACAAGACTTTGCTTTTCAATAGAAGCCTTGATCATTGCATCTTAGCGTGCCACATAGGCAATTCATGCCATGCGATTGATATCTATCGATATATAACCTCTAAGCTCGTACATCTCAGAGAAGGGCGTTAAGCAAGAGAATAAATTCTCCGCCGCCAAACAGATATATATTTAATAGAAATCAATCAACACAGAATAAAATCCAATGTCAGACACACAATCCATTTACAAGTCCGTTCTGGGTCTGAACGAAACCGGAGGCACTTTCCTCGCATATCCATCCATCTCCAAGTACGTCTGGACGACCACCAACTATTTCCATCCTCTTGGGTGTACAACCCAATCAGGATCGTCAGTAATTATCCAAACGATGTGAAGACTTCCGGTCTTCGACCACCGTCTTCATCTTCAACTTCTCGTCGAATCGGTTATTCAGAATGGGTATAAACCCGGACTTTCCGAACAGCCCGCGTATATTAAAAACAAATGTTATATTAAAAACAAATGTTACACAAACACAACATACGCCTCATTCCAATTCATATTCTCAGGGAAAGGTTCCCATTAATTTTATCCAAGATAAATTCTTTAAAATTTATCCTTTAATCTTCCTTTGGGAGTCGTTTCAAACCAAATTATGGTTTTCTAAACTAGTCGAGATTAGCGAACCATACTGAAGTAATTATTTATTTTATTTCCCAATCCCAACCTATTCATCACATGAAGCAAAACTGGTAATACTCCATATCTAACACCGTGGTGTTATCGGTAAAATTAATTACCATTTCACGTTCAAATCTAATTAAAGATTTAACTATCGCTTTGGAGCAAAACTGGTAATACTCCATTCTCGCTCATTTCTAAATTTGATAATTTAGATTATAGATTCACATTTCAACGTAATTGCAGATTCGTTAAAACTCCTTTTACTGGGTTAAAGAACTAGGTGTTATTTAAAACACAGTTCACGACAAACCACATTCTATTTGTTATCGGGTTAAAGAACTAGTGTTATTTAAAACACCATTCACGATAAACCCATTTCAAATCCAATCAAATATATTAGAAATTCCGATTATTTAAAACCCCTTTTTAAATCTAATTTATTTATTTAAAAATAAATGGGTTTTAATTTCAGTTCAAAACTAGTTCATTTAAATAAAAATCTATTTTTATCTTTTCAAATTTGGAGTTTTTCACCCCAATTTTTCCCAAATCATTTCTAATGATTTTACACAAATTATTGATATTTTTAATAATTTTATCAAGGCCCGTACAGTCGATTTCCATCAACGGCCGTCGAACTGCACTTACAGCGACCTTTTTCAAATTTGATTTGGACGTATCTCCAAATCCAACCGTTAGATTTCAAATTTCTAATATTCGTTAGAAAGCTCTTTTCGATATGAACCCAACGGTTCCGGTTTTAGGAGAATCCGACGGTCGGATCTCCCGTAATGTCCGTTTGAAATAAATGGTCGAAATTCACGAAATGCCGCGGCGCGGCGCGTTCTATTCAGGCCATTATATTATATATATAATATATATAATATATATTTCGTCGATTTCTATTTAAAACGGATTTTATAAATCGTTTTAAATTCGTTTCAAAAACAATTTCAACTTCCATCTCAATTCAAATCAAAATTGAATCTTTCCTTGTAAATTCGTTTTAAAATTCATTTCTATTCAATTCAATTTGAATTCATTTCAATTTGTTTCCAATTCAATTCGAATTCATTTTCAATTCAATTCGAATTGGTTTTATATTCAATTCATTTCGAAATCGTTTTATATTCAATTCAAATTGGTTTTATATTCGATTCAATTCAAATTGGTTTTCTATTCGATTCAATTCAAATTGGTTTTCAATTCGATTCAATTCAAATTGGTTTTATATTCGATTCAATTCAAATTGGTTTTATATTCGATTCAATTCAAATTGGTTTTCTATTTGATTCAATTCAAATTGGTTTTCTATTCGATTCAATTCAAATTGGTTTTATATTCGATTCAATTCAAATTGGTTTTCTATTCGATTCAATTCAAATTTAAAAACGAATATAATCGATATAAATATCGTTCGCGTCAAAATGGCGTTAATCTAATCAACACGGCTTCATATATTCCTTCATTCTATTCAACAAATGAATATTTATTTTTGTCAACACACGACTAATCTCAACGAATGAGTACTGTCCACGTGTGACTATTTTTGTTATTTAATATATTTTATAAAAATTATGGTATCTATCGTTTGATTTAAAATCAGACTCCAACCGTAAATTAGTAAGAGAACGATTCCCTGAATATTAACCCCGAAGGCCGAAACCAACATTAGATTAATATCCAGGAGACCACTCATCTCATCTACTTTCCAGTTGATTTCTAATTCTATATATGATAAAGATGTAGTTTTATTATTAAAATATTTCGTTCAACACATGACTAATCTCAACGGATGAGTACAGTCAACACATGAACCTTTATTTTATATTGATAAAGATGTAAATTTAATTATTAAAATATTTCGTTCAACACATGACTAATCTCAACGGATGAGTAAAGTCAACACATGAACCTTTACTTTATAATATTCTTTATTTTCCCAATTGAAATGAGGCCCAATCAATCACCATATAATATTAATTATATGGATTTTCATACATCACACGTATAAGATAGCATTGAAAAATAATCAACCATCAACCAAAGTGCACTACACTGTATAAGCATCAAATATAGATATCTAACGCTTATAGCAGCCTGTCGATCAATCGATCGACATATTTAATTAATCAGGATGAGTGAACTTCAAATTTCATCCCAACACCCGTGTGGGGTTTCGAACAATCAAACACAGATTTTATTTGTGCAGTTGGGCGATGTGTAAAATTTATCGACCCAATCCATGTCCTTCAAATAGGTGTACATAAACAAACTGTTTGGTTTGTAAATGAATATTTATTTATTCACATTCACTATATTCATATTCACGTTAAAAACTATATTTTTAACGATAAAACATTTTATTTTAGCATATGAATTTCTATTCAGTTCATTCTTTAGATAAAATGATATTTTTATTTTCTATCTTATTTTAGAAAATTTCGGCGGCATAACGGCATGATACTAGAAACGGGACGAGGCCTAGCCTTATCCCCAGTCTAGTGAAGGCCCACGCCATTCACATATCAATCAAATCAATTTCATTTCACCAAACAATTCAAATTTCAATCAAATAATCTAACTAATTTTTGCAATCAAACAAACAAGTCCATGGTCTGTGTACGATTGTGTCGGGTGCTACTAAGCACCGTCTGCATCCTAGTGTGTATATATATATATATATATATATATATATATATATATATATATAACTAGAAAAAGAAATTGAAAGGTGAGAAATTCTCACCGATAGCTATCCAATACCACGACTCTTCACTGATAGAAATCTTCGCCATTCTCGCCTTTTGTCACTTTCGTTGTCCGCTTTCACTACATATGTAAAAATCACATTTTTATATACTGATGTCTTTAAAATAAAAATCACATTTTTATTTATTCACTTTCAATTTTAAAAATCATATTTTTATAATCCCTTCATATATTTAAAAATCGAATTTTTACTATGCTATTCAATATATAAAAATCGAATTTTTACTTCGCTATTCAATATATAAATATCGAATTTTTACTTTGCAATTCAATATATAAAAATCGAATTTTTACATTGCAATTCAATATATAAAAATCGAATTTTTACTATCATGCTATATGGATAAAAATTCTATTTTTACATTGCTACTATATAGATAAAAGTTATATTTTTACCTCGCTATTCTCTATATAAAGATTTCGCCTTTTCAAATATATCATTATAAAAATCACATTTTTATTTTTCTACACATATAAAGATGATATTTTTAATATTCCTATCATGTAAAAATTATATTTCTAATTCTCTACATAAACAAAAATCATATTTTTATATCATCTATATAGTAAAGACTATATTTTTAATACTTTAAAAATATAAAAATCATAATTTTAACTCGTCCTTCTCTATAAAAAAAAATCTTAACTTTATATTCCTAAAGTTTATAGCTTTAACTTCATAAAAATAAAGATCAAAATTTTCATACGAAAAGAATTCAAGTCTTTTTAACGTTAAAAATCGTTTCTTTTTATATTAAAACCCATTTCTTTTATATCAAAAACCATTTCTTTTATATTAAAAACCATTTATAAAACTGAAAATATATAAAATAAGTGTAAATAAATAAAAGAAGCTTACATAGAAATAGGAAGGAGGGGGGAAACGTTCACCATCGAAGGGGGCTGCTGCGAGGTGTTGTAGAAGCGAAGAAAGGAGAAGCAGAAGGGGGAGGGCGGTCGAAGTCGATGCTGGAGGGGGGTCTAGTGCTCGCGGCTCGGTGCTGTGGGGTTGTCTTCGGGTTTAGGGGGGTCCGCAAATTGGAGCTGGAGGGTGGAGAGAGACTGGCGCGAGGCTAGGGGAAGGAGGAGAGAGGCGGTGGGAAGGGGGAGGGCGGTCGGGGATGGGGTGCGCTCGTCGGAGGCTGGCGGATTAGGGCTCCGTCGCCCTTCGCTCTTTTTTTTCTTCTGAATTTGATTTTGAACCGGGGGGAGGGGGGGTGCGCAGGAGGATTTAAAGGGAGGGAGAGAAGATATAATATTTTTTTATTTAATTATTTAATTTGCAAAAAGTTGACTTTTACATACGACCTCTAAACGAGGCCCACCGCCTGTCGTCCATAGCGTATTACCCCCATTCCGAACACAATGGGATATATATCGTAAGCTGATTCGACTGTTACAATCAGTTTCCGTTAAAATCAACATATAACTCTATATATTGATTTGAATGCGCATTTCAATTTACCGAGGCCACATACTAACTTGAAAAATTCCCGAAAAATATTTTCTAGCTTCGTATTGACGATACAGTCCTAACAAAACTAGTTTCGTCGAATTCTGAGACCGTTGGAAAAATGGCCAATTTCCAGTCGATTAAAATCAACTGAAACTGGTCAAACGCGTTTTCCTTCGCCACGCTCACATATTGATTTGAAAAATTATGAAATTTGAAACCTAGCAATAACTTAACATCACGGACCCAACAAAAGTGGTTTCACCGAAATCCGAGGTCGTTTGCAAAATGTCCATTTTTAAGGGCCTGAATTCCATAGCGACTATTCAGAATTTTCAACTGGACATATCTTTTGATTCCTGCTATGAAATTTCGATTTCTCTGATTCGTTGGAAAGATATTCTCAATCAGATCCTAATGTTTTTGGTTTCACTAAAATACGGATTGTTTTGCACCCGGTACATTCAATTGAAGTTTGAAATCGAATTATCGAACTACCGCGCCATTTTCAATTCTATTTATAATTATAAATAATTATTTATATTCTAACGACGATGTATATAATATATATGTCGAATTCTATTCAAAATAAATTTCTCGTCGATATTATTTAAAATAATCTATTTTAAATATTCTAAATTCGCTAAAATTGCCAAAATAAAATTTTTAAACTGGCTCAGATTTTCCGGGTTATTACAGGCATAGCTTTGTGTAACGTGAATTCGCGAGCCTCACACCCCGGTTATGAACTAGAAAAGGGAGAGGACCTCAGGGAGGGCATGCGTTTCCTTCTAGCTAGGGTGGTGTCACAGCCCTGACATTTATATACTTTTCACCTGTGTGTTTGTTGCTGTTGCGAGGCGCCTAGGTTAGATCGGACGATCCAGGTCCGATGGAGCCATTCGTTGGCTCATTTACACCCCAAAGGGCGGGGAAACGCAGTGTTCAAGAATTTTAATCCACATCGGTGGACCGGCCCTGTCGCTCCAAGGGTCACTTGAGCTCTGATCCTGAGACTCGGGCTAGAGAGTCTCGAATCGGTTGAGGACTATCTTTTGCCTCGGTTCATAGATGGAAATCCAATTTCCAAATACGTGACATTTGCGGTTTTATTTGTAGAGCCTAGTATGGCGACATGATATATGGTACCCATGCCGTCTATGATTGATACTTATGATTTGAAGTTGTTTTATACACTATACACTTATAATAGTATCAAATAATCTGTTTTAAACGTATCAAGCATTCTTTGGCTATTATAAGGGAAAACCCTATCCCCCGGCTTGCGTTGCATTGTGTGATAGGAACTGGATCTTATAATAGCTTCATTTTTCTTTATTTAGCATTGCGCTGTTTGTTTTATGCACTGGTATTCCTGGGAGGAAACCCGTTCCGTGTTATACGGCATGGTCCCTTGATTTACCTAACTTTAAAATAAAGATTTATAACTGTTTTAGTTCTCACACCAGTCCCATGACTGACCTGGGGTTTATTATTTTAACCTAAACTCTGGGTGCCCCTATTTTCCACGGGCAGCTAGTAGTTTTGGTTTTGCAGATTTATATTCATAGGATCCTGGTTTACAGCTGGAATGATATCCGGAAAGCTTTGTATCTGTATATCTCTTCTAGTTGTGTATTGTATTATTTCCCGCTGCGATGTATTTAAATGTAATTTAAATCTCTGATATTTCTGTGTAATATTGATTCATTTATACTCTGTATATTCTTGTAAAATGATGCATTGTTGTAATATACAATGAAATGTTCTTCCATCTGCGTTCTGATTTATTTTGTCCTCAAAACAATTCGTTCTTTCTCTTCTCTTCGGAGACCGGGGAAGTTCGGGTCGCTTCAATAGTACTGATAATGGGTCGCGACATTATCGGTATTCATTTTCAAGTTTCTGAGGGGATTGCTACCATAGTAATTTGGGAATGAAACTTTGTTTGAAAATGACAAGATGATTTAGGAATTCAGATGTTTTGAATTAATTTGATTACAAATATATATGATTTCAAACAAATTTGAAATAAAACCCGGGAATTTGAATTCTGAAATTTAATTTTAACTTGTATAAATTGAATACATTGAGCTGGTAAAAATGCATCAAATGAATTGAAATTTAACTTAAGTTAAATAAAATTTGATTAAATTAGAAATAATTCTGGATGAAATTAAATAAAGAAAATGTTGAGATTCGAAATATTAATATGAATTCGACTTATGCATAAGCAAGTTGAATATATATTGGACATCGTTAATTTAAATTGAATTGTGATAAATTTGGATTCAAGTATAATAAGTGAATTAACTTAAATAGAAATCAAATTTGAATTGATCGAAATGAAGTGAACTGATCAGAAGTTGATTAGAGAGTAAAAATAACTGGAAGTTGGATTGATTTGAAGCCAACTGGGAATGGATATATGTATTCCGAGCAGATATTGGATGGAAGAAAATGCAAGAGATAGAATTAAGCCCGACAAAAAGGTACATGTTTAAAATATTACTTGGGTTTGATGATTTTATGAGCCTGTGGGGCAAGCCGCTTGGCTGTTTGATTTTCTTTTGAAATGGGGAAGGCCTATAAAGGCGAGTTGTGGTTGTACCTATTGAGCCGTGCAAAGGAGATGCTGGTGAAATTTTTCAAAAATTTAAAGAGTTAGAAAATTTCAAGAAATTTTTGATAGTTTAAAAATCGAATTGTCAATTTTAATTGAAATAGGAAAACCAGAACTGGTTTGTATAATTTAAAGTGGAATAATGAAAAAATGAATTTAAAATCAATTGGAATGAGTGTGGATATGCAGAAGGGCATATGAATTGAAGACAAGAAAGTGATGATGGATTGTCCAAAAATGGTGGACATATCATTTAGAAAGAATTATGAATGGTTGAGTATTGGTATGAGAATTTGAAGGTCAGGTAAGAACTGGGTTATGAAGATATGGAATATAAGATTTCAACTAAGTAGGTTGTGAGAAGATATAATCATAGCGTATCTACTATTTAGCAATTTCGAGGACGAAATTATTTTACGGGGGAAGGAATGTAACGACCCCCATTTTTAGCCATTTAATTTTGCATATTTAAATTTACTTTAAATATTATAATTAAAAAATATATCAATTTTATATGGAATTTATTTATAAAATGATGTTAAATCGTATAATTTATAATATAATTTAAAACGGGCTCGAAATAGTCGCAGTAGTTCGCAATTTACTATTTGAACTTCAACTGAATATACAGAATCCAATATAAGTCGGAATTCAATGGAACAAGAAACGTTAGGATCTATTTGATTATACTTTCCTAGCGGAAGAGAAAATTTGTGATTTCGTCTTATAGATTGTAAGTTATGTCCAAAATTAATTTTTAAATAGTCATTGTAGAATCATTTATGGACCATAACGGTTTATTTAATATAACTAGAGATTGGTTACGAATTTGGACAAGGTTCTTTTGAGGCGTAATTATAATTTAATTTTTAGAATTTTACTGTAATTTTAATTAATTAGATAAACAACTTTTTATTTGGAGCATTTTACACCCTAGATCGGCATTTTTGGGGTTTCAAAATATAAGTTAATCTACTGATATTATTATATTTTTGGGATCGCGACACCTCACTGAACACGATCGCATTCTTACTTCCGTCCGTAATGGCTCGAACATGAACGTAATTTTAAATAACGAAGTTCGAAAATTTATATTACAGATGTGAATACATGACTTAATTAGATACAAAATTTACAATAAATATCTTGACTTTAATAGTTATTTTAATTCAATATCATGAAGAATTAATACCGCACATGATCAGCCAAGTTTATGTGAAGAAAAATAAACATTTATTATCTTACCCTGTACGCTTTGACTGTTAATTTTTACACAGTGTGCCGCCTAAGCAATTTTATATATGTGCGTTCCAATCCATCCTGTACCGTGTGTGCCAAGTGATCAATACCGTGTTCTCCAAACAATTCCATTTCCGTGGATAGCAAGCTATTTACTTTCGTGGGCACCAAGCTGTTATAATCGTGACCCTGAAGCTTCTCCTCTTATAAATACTGTCCCTTTTCTTGTTCACGCGCATGAAAAAGAAAACTGAAGAAAGAGTCAAAATAGAAAAAAAATCTCAAAACCATATACTAATATCACTCGTAACTGGCTTTTCAGCCTTGTAGGCACGGAACTGGGTTCCGCCTTTCCTTCCACAGCGCCGAATTCAGGGGGTGATTACCGGAGTTAGGTGATGTCGGGGAAGGTTGGGAGTGTGACGTTGGAGTCTGGATAGGGAGGCGAGCAGGTCAGTCAAGTTTCAAGGCGTTCAAAGGGGGATACGAGTCGGAATCTATAGCATGAAGGGGGCATTCGGTAGTGGTTGGTGGGGGCGGTGAGAAGAAGCGGTTATGGTGAGCAAGTGATGGGCGTCCGTTTTGGGGATTTACTGGAGATATATGGGTCAAGGGGCCGCTGAACTTGAAGGGATCGGTGACCCACTGCTAGGCGGATGAAGGGGTGGGCGTAGGTGATGTCCGGCTTCTGAAGGTAGCGACGAAATGGTGTTTTAATGAGGTAATGGTGTTTGTGTAAACATTGGATCGAAGGGAAGTATAATTGGGTTACGGGCATTTAAATTTGCAAACTGGTTTTGCTGAGTAGTTGTTCTAAACAGTACCCGTGATTAAGGCCTTAAATAATGGCTTAATAACATGTGTGTAGTGAATGAGTTATGATCATTAAGGCAGTGGGGGAAAAATATATAGAGATGCGAAGATTGATTGTAATATGGTAATTAACGTAAGCAAGTTTAAACGTGATGAAGGATGTTTATGATTTTTGAAAAGATGAAGGGGACTAGGGGTTTCGTACTATAACCCGGTTATTTACTGGAGTGGAAGGACTAATTGATTTAAACTGCGTTTAAGGCAAGAAGTTGGTTATCTTCAGGAATAATGGAATTTAGGTGAGGAGAAAAATGGGCACGTTAATGTTCAATACGGAAACGAAGTTAGTCAATGTCTAGAATAAGAGGAAGTCGGGTATTTTAAAAAGAGGAGCAAGATTAAGAGATGGTCAATCAGTGATTCGGCGAGTAACTATTGCAACAAATGACGGTAATTAGAAACAAATGAGAGTAATTAGAGATTTATATAATTTAATTTAAAATAAAACCTTGTAACACATATATCTTTTTCGTGTGTTACCAGAATCAGACAAATTGGATTCATTAGAATCGTAACAATGAGATCTTCGTTAAGGAACTGATTTCGATGTGAACTGAGCTACTGGAATTTCAAGGAAAAATCAAATGCCTGTTTGATTTTAAAATGAAACAAGAGAAGAATCTTCAACTGCAAAACAAGGTGAGTAAACTCACTAATTTTGCGTCGTTTATATTTTTATATAAACGAATTTTAAATTTATTTATAGAAAATTTTACTGTGTGATGGTTGTTTGGTTGAAATGGATGATAGTTGATCGATTATTAGTTCTGTTTACCAGGATATTTCATATTTACGTGAAATTAATGTTGATTAACATCTGTGTATGCAGGGAAATAGGTTGGAGGGATCCAACTGGATTCCTCAACATTTATATTACTTTTTTATATTATGTGATGTGTTATAAAATCCTTGATTGGATATGTTGTGTTTGATTTACCCTGGCCCTAGAATCTTGGTATTTTAGATATCGTAAAATACTTTGAAAGTGGAAAAGGAAATTGGAATTTAAAAATAGAATTTATTTCCAAAATTAAAATAAAATTTGAATGAACTTAAAATAGAAACTGGTTTAAATCAAACAAGAAGTTTTTTACAAACGATGTTTATAAATTAGTAAAAGTATTATCTTGAGATAAAGTAAAAATATAAATTCAAGTTTGAATTTATAAATGGAAAGTGGAAATTTGGTTTGAATAGTTATTTGCAAGTAAAAATCAAGCTGATTTGATTATATATAAAAGAAATATATTCAAGATTAAAGTGAATAATGGTTTAAAGTAAATATTTTGTGAATAAAATATCTATAAAGGAATTTAGATAGGAATTAAGAATCTAGATTTGAAATTTAATGAAAAGGGAATGGGTAATCGTTTTAAAAAGAAAACAATGAGTTTAGTTTAGAATTTGGAATATAAAATAAAGTGTGTTACGTTTCGTGGACTAGAGGGGTTATAAAGGAATTTGTTAATGTTTTGGGAAATGATGAATTCAAATGTGAATTTGTAATTTGAATTTACCTGAAATGGTAAAGTTCAGAATATAAATCGAATATAGATTATTCGAAAGAAAGTTATTTATTGGAATTT